>CM073212.1:3277959-3933551 GCA_037042885.1 Auricularia sp. M12
ACATCGTGAACGAGCTCGCGCGCGGGTTCGTCACGCGCGGGCTGTACAATCTCGCGCGCCTCTGCCTCGAACACGCCTTCTGGCTCGGCCGCGTGGGCTTGTGCGCCGCGCGCTCGTCAGGCTCTCCAGACGGCGAGCCCGACGCGGGCTTCCGCACGCGGCTGCTCACCATCCTGCTCATCGCCAACCTCGACGAGGTCAGCCTCTCTCTCTCTTCGTCTCTCCCTCCCTCGCCCATTCTCTCTGCGTTCAATATATACACATCCTGAGCTCGATCACTTACGCTCCGCAGTGGACAGAAGACCTTTACCGCGCGCAGCAGTGGTACGGCGCGGCGCGCGCGCTCATGGAGGTGCACCCGCACCGCGCGCGCGCGCTGCCGGCGCGCTACGCGCAGGCGTGCGACGCGGGCCTGCTGCGCGTGCGCGTGCGCTCGCACGCGCTCGTGCTGTTCGCGCCCGCGGACGACGACTTTGACGAGGACGAGGGCGTGGGCGGGCCGTTCGTCTGGTAGTGCGCGTCATCTGGCAACTACTAGTACTGGTCTTTCGCTCTGGTAGCTCGCTCTGGTGTCCAGTGGTCAGTGGTTGCTCTCTCTGGTAGCCACTGGTCAGTGGTCGCTCGCTATGGTCGACTTTTGCTTTTGCTTTGCTGTGCGTTGCGTGTATCGGACCGGGTCGTTTCTTGACTTTGCATGGATCATTCATTCACGTTTGGACCGACTGTTGAGTATGTATATACTATAGATGGGTTGCACAAGAATGGATCGCGCTGCTCTTCCCCATGCCTGCGTGCCCTGCGGCCTTTTGTGATTCCCACACTGGCAGTGCCGCTAGCTATGCCACCATCTCGCGCACGTTCCGCACGAACGCGTCGACGAGCGTCTGCAGGTCCGCGGCGCTCAGGACGCGCCCCTCGCAGCGCACGCCGACGTCGACGCCGCGCGTGCGCGGGTTCAGCGCGATGTCGATGCTGACCGTTTCCTACCGAACATCGCGAGCCCGTCAGCCAGAGTGCACAAATCGAGGAGGAACGGAGGAATATACCCTCGGCACGCGCGAGATGTCGAGCAGGTCGACGGCTGTCCTGCCGGTGCCCGCTATTGGGGCGTGCGGCGCGTAGTCCGTCGCGTCGCCCACCTGCATATCATATGTCCAGCGCCTTCCAGTTAGCCAGAGAAGAGGAATGGAATGGATACGGATACGCACGTCCATCCGCGCGAGCACGCCGCCCAGCTTGTCCTCGTCGTCCCACAGCGCGTCCGCGTGCCAGAGCACGTTGACGTAAACGTTGAACAGGGCGTCCCATCCCGCGTCAAAGTACTGCTCGTGCGGCGCGCGGCTTGCGAGGTCCGCCTCGATGTCGATCTCAGAGCGGGGGTGGACTGGGATGCGCAGCGGGAGGAGGGTGAGCGTGGGCCCCGCGACGCGCTCGATGGCCGCGAAGGGCGTCGCGCGGCCCGCTTGGAAGAGGCCCACTACCACCTCATCCCCCTCTCCCTCCTTCTCCTCGTCTCCCTTCTTGCCGTCGTCTTTGTGGAAGGGGAGCGCACGGCCAAGCGCGCGCAAGATCAGCGCGGGCGTCAGCCCTCCCATGTCTGCGCTGAGCACGTTCTGCGCGAAGAGGAACGCATCGGGCTGCGCGTCCTGCTTGGCGGGGAGGAGCGTCGGGCGCGCGCCGTGCAGGTATTGCGTCCAGTATTCTTTTGATGCGGATGCGGATGTGGAGTGGGAGCGGGAGACGATGTGCCGGACGAGCGCGGGGAAGCTCGGTGCGGGCTCGAGCGCCGCATCTCCCTGGCCGCTGCTGCTGCTGTAGAGCGCGCAGAGGTCGGCGAGGAGCAGCGGGAGGGACCAGCCGTCTGCATCATTCGTCAGCCGTCGATTCTGTCACAACCGTATGTAGTAAGTAAGGACGCACCGTACAGCGCGTGGTGGATGACGAGCACGAACGCCTCCTCGCCGCCGCGCGCGCGGATGTGGAACGCCCGGACGGGCGGGGAGAACATGTCCGACGGCGTGTGCATGGCGTCCTCCATCTGCTTCTTAACGGCGCGCTCGAGGTCGTCCTCGCCGGCGTCGACGAATGTGAGCGTGCGGTCGTCGTCTTCAGGGCGGAGGACGACCTGGAAGACATCGCTGGCAGAGACGGCTGCGAACGTCGTGCGCAGGACGGCATGTCGAGTGCGGAGGGCTGTCCATGCCTTTGCGAACGTCGTCTTGTCCAGGGGGTTGACCGCTCGATCTGTCAGCCGTCTGTGAGCAGACAAGTACCGCATGTAGTACTGAGAAGACTTACATGCAAAAGGCAACTCGTAGAACGTCCTTCCCGTTGCGAGCCATGCGGCTAGATGGTGTCGTTGTCCCTTCGAACCCATAATCAGCAACCATCAGCTCTCAGCAAGCAGACTCACAGGCAACACAGGCAGAACCGTCTCAACCTGTTCCTGACGCAGATCCAGATGGGCGAGCACCTGGTCCTGGACGCGTCTCGACACAACTTCGTCGTCCTGCTCTCCTCGTCCGCTCTCCTTTGCACGCAAACGCGCGTCGCGCGCAGCAATCGCGCCGCGCACATGCATACCAGTCAACAGGTCCCCGATCGCCAGCCCGCGCCTGGCGCGCGCGACGACCTGCAGCACGGAGATCGAGTCGACGCCGACGGTGTAGAATGGCGTGCGCGGGCGCAGGCGGTCGCGCGGAACCTTCGCCACCGCGCACACGGCTGCGCGCAGCGCTTCTTCGTCCGGGCTAAATGCGTCGTCATTGCCGTTTCCGTCGTCTACTTCTGGTGTGGTGGCCGTCGATGGTGCAGAAGGAAGAGATGCGGGAAGCGGCTCGAGGGGCGGGGAGACGCTGAGCGCCGGCGCGCTTGGGTTTTGCACGATCGCGGAGAGCGCGGCGTCGAATGCTTGCAGGACTTCGCGGGCTTTGGAGGGCTTGAGGATGCCGCGTCGGCAGCCGAGCCTGAGAGTCAGTGTTTCTGCTCCATACTCCACTTCGGCGTTCAGTGCGTACTGGAGACGACTCATGGTGAGCTGTTCTGCGAGATACGATAGATGAACACCCACCTCCGGCTCGTAACGCTCATCTTCGAGCTCGAAAGGCGTCCAGAGTGGCTCTTTGGACCGCTCGAGGACCTGTTCGGTGCGCTGGAAGACGAATAGCGCGTCGAACAAGGCGGCGTTGGACGCGCTGCGCCACGCGTTCTGGATATCGCGCAGCGGCGTGTGCTGGTAGGGCTCGGCAAGCGCGTACGCAAGATGCAACGCCTTTGCGGCGTCGTCATTCGTGTCCCTGTCGGACGCGAAGGTGACGCGTGCAGGGATTGTGCTATCGCGGATGGTGAGTTTACACATCCTAACGCATTGCGCAACTTACTTGAACAACGGACCCGCCACGTTGAGAGCGCCATCCAACGGGATCGAGCGCCCAGAGACGACATGCCCGAACACAACGTCGCGGCTTCTCGCCAAACTAGCGTAGACCTTGGCCCTGGCGAACGAGACGCATCAGTTCCGATACAATTCAAGACGATGAAAGAACGCTACCATGCTAGTAAAGCGACGGCCTGCACGGTGACCTCCATCTTCTGGCATGCCTCTTCGATCTGGCTCGTCGGGAGCGTCGACGCGGATTCATACAGCCCAGCGCTCGCGTTCTGTGAACTGGGGTCGACCCTGCACGGCAGATAACCCGAGAGACGGCGCTGCCAAAACTCTGCTTCGTCCCGCGGTCGGTACAGGATGAACGGCAAGGCTGAGCAGAACTGGGGGCGCTTCGCGGGGGCTTGCGCTTCGTAGATTTTCGCGAGGTCCTGGAAGAGATATTCCAGGGACGTGCCATCATAAAGGCTGGAGGCCTGTCAGTTCTGAGCCTGAGTAAATATTTGTTCACGTACGCATGATGCATAACCAGTTGCAAGACGGTGCGCGACGGCGAGGAGATCACATGGACGTGATGAGGAGGGACGTTGAAAGCTTCAGCGCTGTTGAACGCGACGAGTTCCGAGGACTTTTGAAGTAGGTTGATTAGCTCGGTGTCCGAACAGCTCGTCTCCGTCCATCGAATGGAAATCTCCTTGTGTACGGCGGATATCCACGGCAGTTCGACGCCTTGATGGAATGATGTCCTGAGGGTCTCGACCTTATTGACAAGCGATTCCCAGGCAGCTCGCAGACGCGCGATGTCGACGGTGCTACTCAGTTGGAGGGGATGCGAAACCACGTAGAGCTTGCCCTCGGACGCGAGGGTGGAGCTGAGCATGGAAGCCTGCAGCGCGGTGGCAGGGACGACTCGTTCGATGCGGTCGTCCTCGGTGAGCGTTGGAATACTATGGGCGTATTCCTCCATGAGCTTCCAGCTCGTCTGCGAAAACAGCGCCACTGGATCGTCTTGAGAAGACCCCTCGAGTTTCTTCGCAGTGACATGAGCCGCAAGCGCGCCGATGGACGGGAAGCGCAGAATATCCGCTGAGCGGACGTTGATGCCCGCGGAGCGCAGCCGCTGAGCAAGTCGGATACCGCTGATTGAGTCGAGTCCGAGGCGCAAGAAAGCAACATTCTTCGTAACAGCATCGAGCTGGATGTCGCAAATTTCGGCCACGCAGGAGCGGATCTTGGATTCCGTATCATCCCAAGAAGTCTCGTCGTAGTGGGGGACACTCCGTCGCGACGGCGCAGGCGTTCCCAGGACTGCGAGAGGCGTGGAGATATCGCCGATGAGAGCTACCGTGCGTCGTACTATAGACTCTGCGATGGATGCATCGAGACTTTTCGTAAAAACTGCGCCGAGCTTGAGGTTATTGTCGGCCTCGGAAGCGACGACTTCCAAAGCAAATGGATACTGTTAACGGGGTTAGCAGACATCTAGGCAGTGATGTATTTCGTACGTCTATCCCAAAAACGCCGGGGAGCTCGCGCCACAGCTCCGGGTTGAGTTCGAGGCCAGGACTTCTCGTGAACGTGAATAACGTATTGAATAAGTTACCGTAGACGCCGGCCCATTGCTGTACTAGCTGCAGGGGCGTATGTTGATGGGTTAAAATGTGCTCGCTGTCGGTTTGGACTGTGGTGGCTACGTCGATGAAGCTGCCAGATGATGCAAAGTTCACCCGAACTGGCACGGTAGTGATGCACGGAGCTACCAAAAACCATTAGCAACACACGTCAACAAGTAGGTTATTCTTACCGAGGACAGTGTCTGCATCAGGGACTGGAATCGTGCGGCCGGAAAGAACGACACCAATCACCTGCAGGTGGTGAGGTACAGGCCAAAACGATGGATTGGCAGGCTTACAATGTCCGCACACTGGAAGTGTTCGGCGAATGCAACCGCGAAGGCAGCCTGACACAAGGCGTGCAGTCCAATGCCGGAGCTGCGCGCTGTTGCCTCGAGTCCCTCCAGACTGTTACTGTGCACGATTTTCACCTCGTCGAAATTGCTTGGATCCTCCACGAGGGGAAGCTCTGGCTGCGGTCCAAGGCCCTTCAAGTAGCTCTTGTAGAAGCGGTGCGCATCGTCGAGATTTTGTGCGGCCACGTACTCCACGACTTTAGAGAACGGGGTGCGGTGAAGGTCAAATTGGTCGTAAACACGCGATTCTATTTCGTGCAGGAACATTGCGAGCGATTCGCCTATGTACAAAGTTAGAAAGGAAATAATCACCAATGATTAGGATGTACTGGCCGTCGTAGATGGAATGGTGTAATGAGAGAACGAGGAAAGCTTCATCTTCTCGTTGCCACAGATTCGCTCGCAGTGGAGGAACCGATGAGATGCCGTCGACTATTTCTTGTGCCACAGTGTTCAGTGAGTCGAGAATGGCCGCTCGAGGGTCTACAGCAGCGTCCAGCGAGCGGTGTGTCAGGGGATCGGGGTAGGAGCCGACAGCCAGAACAACCTGCGCGATCTTCTTGTCGACAGCAACGAAAGACGTTCGCAGTATAGAATTGGAAGCAATCGTCTGCAGGAGATGGCGAAGCAAGATATCTCGGCGCGCTGGCTGTAGCTGAAGAAGGACGTGATTCACATACAAAGGGGCCTCGGAATCGATGGAGCGAGCAACGAGGCTCTCTTGCAAGGGCAAAGACGGGAGGACGTCTTCAACACCAGATGACGCCCCGAGAACAGACCGAACCCGCTCAGAAAACAATCGCAGCTCTTCGCTGACGGCATGTAGGCGTTCTCCATTCTGAACAGCACCGCTAGCAGAAGCCTTACCCGCAATGGCCTCAATGGACGGACCTCGGACTAAGAAAGCCACAGGGACGTTCAGGCCGGCGGTAGCAAATCTGGCAGCAAGCCTGATAGCGCCAATGGAATCGATGCCGAGCTGAAGAGTTGTTGTCAGGTGCGTCACCGGTTCCGACACCGAGGGAAGCATGGAAAGGATTATGTCGCGGATGCGCTCCTCCTGACTAGTCAAAGCGCGTTTCGGCTGCGTGGAATCGCCCATAAGCGCGTCCAGAGACGTATCCGAGAACACCTTCCTCAGCAGCTTGGAATCGACCTTGCGTGAAATGAGCGCCACGGGCATGAAGTCGACAGCGATGATGAGATCAGGAACCATGAAGGCAGGCAGGCGTTCGCGACACGCAAAAAGCAGCTTCTGGCAGAGCGCGCCCTCCGAGTGAAGAACAACGGGAACGTCCTCGGGGTCCTTCTGTGCGCGAGTAGTGCGAGAGAAGAAAGAAAGCAGGAGGTCACGGTTGAGCGACGGATGCCGCGCGACGAGGGAAGCCACTGCGAGATTTTCGTTAGACGAGGCGCGCAGGCATTCGCTGACCTCCGCGAGTTCCAACCGTTGCCCTCTGATTTTCGTCTGATCATCGCTCCGGCCAAGGTACTCGATGGTCTTGCCGTCGTGGTTAGCCCGCAACAAGAAAAAAAAAAGTGATACCATACCTCGTCCGCCATGAGGCGCACCATATCTCCGGTTCGGTAAAGCATGGCTCCACTGTCCATCCTTACGAAACCCTTCGCATCTGGACGATTAAGGTAGCCAATGCCCACGAGGTCCCCTGCGACGCAAAGTTCCTGAAATGCGTCAGAGGTCTACGATACGAACAAATGCGAACAGCGCACTCCAGGTTGCCCGCGCAAAGTCAGTTGTTGTGTCCCAGGGCGGAACACATGCGCCTGGTTACCGTCGAATATTTTCCCGATGTCGCGGGCGGAAGATGTGCCCCGAACGCGCGCCATGGAACACCCAATCGTGACCTCTGCATACCAGTCAGACATCCCATCGCAAGACAGACGTGTAGGAATACCTGTAGGCCCATCTAATGAGGAAAGGTCAGCACATGTCCGCTCCAACCGGGGCGCACCTACAGGCATTGAAGAGGACGATGCCCCCTGGATCATTACCCCAGACTTCAATAATCCGAGCAGAGATTTTTTCGCCTGAATTCATGGTAAGGCGCATGCAATTACAAGCAGTGATAGGTGCCCACCTCCAACGGATGCCCAACGTAGGTCGGGCACATCTGATGGTACAAGGCCAGAGCGTTCAAGGAGGGAAGGAACGAGGCTAATAGTAAGTGAACGATGAGTAAACGCCGAAGGTCGAATTTTATGTTAACATACCAGGAGTGCGTAATCTTCAGGTGTCGCAGCGTATTTCCGAGATCAGCGAGGATGATATGCCTTGGAGCCGACGCGGTCGCCATTCCAAAGCGGAAAGCGGCAAAGATTTCAAGCAAGTGCACATCGCTACAGTGCGTCAGCAACGCAGCTCACGGAATCAGATAGCACTTGCAATGCGATTGACGTGCGCCCGAGGAAGCGACCTTTGCCTGCGAACGGAGGAACAGGACAGTGCTTGTTGATCAGGTCATGCAGGCACTCGATGAACGAGACGAGGTTGCCATGCGAGACGAGCACGCCCTTGGGCAAACCAGTACTGCCGCTGGTGTAAAGTACTGGGCTATCTTCAGCACGCGCGCACTAGGAGCCTATGACGAGTCGCTTACAGTATCCTGGAGCGTACCGATCGTAGGGTACGTCGGGCACGGTCGAAGGTTGACGCGCCAGCTCGTCCAGATGGGCGACCTCATCCACGATGACGATGTCGACGCCATTCTTGACATCCCGGAAGTTGACGGCCTGCTCGGCCGTCGTGAAGACCATTGCAGCATCGCTGTCTTGCACGAGGAGTACTTTGCGCGCAGGCGGAAGATCTTCCTCAACGGGCAGGTAACAGTTCCCCGTCTTGAAAATTCTGCAGCGACATTCAGCTTCAATAAAATCACCGACGAAAGCTTAACGTACCCCAGTTGGTACGCATACGCTGGAAGGGTGCGACCCATGCAGAAAGCGATGGTACGCTGCCGAATGCCCTTGGAGAGGATGAAGTGCGCCACGCGGTTCGCCGCGTCGTCCAGCTGCTTGTACGTCCAGCTCTCGGTGTCCGCGCCGTCTTCTTCGATGCGGCTCGCGACGATAGCCGCCGTCCAATCCGGGTGCTCGCGGGCGTAGCGCTCCAGCCACCACGTCGGCTTCTGGTTCGGTGCCTCGATGACGTTCGGCGGTGGCGTCGGCTCGGAGAACGAGAGGAGCGGCAGCGGCAGTTGCGAGAGCAGCGTCCTGAACGGCGTGTCGGGGTTCTTCGCGAGCAACGCAAGCACAGCGTCCGTCTGCTGCGTAAGAAGAACCAGTTGGGCCGGAGAACTGTACGAGAGAAGATGTGAGCATCAACCGAGGCCAGAGGAAGAGCGAAAGCGCGACGCACATGAGAGCACCGTCCGCCCAAATGTCAAGCTCGACGCGGTCCCTGCGCAGCTCGACGTTGAGCGCCCACCCATGCTCGACATAGAGCGGCACGACGTTCTGCACGATCCTCCACAACGGCGTCCGCTCCCCATCATCATCCTCGTCCTCCGTTTCGGGGTGCAAAACAAACATCGCGTCCCAGGCGCTCTTATCTCTTCCGCGCAGCAACGCCTCGCGAAACACACTGACGGGGACACCGCGTTTCCCAACGCTCTCCTCGGCAAGCTTGACAAGCGCCCCGACAGCGCTCCTAGCGGTCTCCTGGTCGCCCACATCAAGCGGCACTGGCGTCACACTGAGCAGCGGCCCCAGCGCGCGCGGGTCGCGCCGCGCAGAGAGCGTCTCGCCAAAAACGACGCGCTGCGCCTCGGTGTACGCGCCGAGCACAACAGCCCACGCGACCTGCGCCAGATGGCCCAGCGAGCCGCCCAGCGCGCGCCCCGCGGCCTCCAGCTGTGCGCGCGGCGTCGACGTTGCTTGGCGGTGGGAGATGTGGCCGGGCGCCTTGGAGTCTTTCGGGCGCGTGCGGCCTGTGAGGTCGGGCAGACCGTGCGGCTCGGGGTCGGCGAAGGGCTGCAGGGCGGTTTTCCAGAAGTCGCCCGTGGCCTGTGCGGCAGAGGGGGTGTTCAGGAGGCTCGCGACGACCGAGAAGAGCGTGGGACGCGGGGAGAGAGGGCGGTCGTGATACGCTGCTGCGGCGTCCTCGAGCAGGAAGCGGATCGTGTCGGCGTCGTAAATTCTGCCACGGTCGTCAGAGAGAAACTTCAAGAGTGGCGAGGTAAGACTGACGAATGATGCGCAGAGAGCATAAGTATACGCTCTCCTTCATTATTCTCTAGGAGAGAGAGCGCCCACGGCGGTTGGACGGAGCCCACAGCATCCTTCATGATCTGCTCCGCGGACTCGCTCGCCAGGTCTTTCAGGCTCGAGCCATCCTGCGCTTTATGTACCGTCCAGTTGACCTGAGTCTTCGCATAAAGAACCTGGATAAACGTGCTGCAATACCAGTCAACAACGGCTTCACACGAAATTGGACAAAAAGCGCACATATCGTCCGAGTAGTTGCCAGTGGGCTGCACGAATCCGGTCCTCAGAATGTCGTACTGTGCAGCAAGCGTCGCCCACGCGTTCCGAAGCCTATTGGCGTCCACGTCTGCGCCCAGCTGAAGGCAAGTATGTGACCAATAGGCGCGATGATGGAGCGCGCGCTCGGAGAGCATGCCTTCCTGCACTGTTAGATAAATCTATCAGCATCAACCACCAGCCGACTCAAACGAAACACCCACGAGGGAGGCACGGCAGGACCATCTCGATATGCGCCCCGTCTTCGTCCGTGATCTGCTGTTTCACACGCGGGAGCCACTCCGCATTGAACGTCTCGAGCATCTGGTGGACCTCCAGAGCCTCGGCGTCTTCGTCGCCGTTCGAGTCCGCAACGACGAAGGCTGCGAGCTGTCTGGCAGTCGGATGCTCGAGCACGTCGAGGACCGCAACGTCGCGACCGAGCCCGAGACTGCGGATGCGCGCGGCGAGCTGGATGGCGCGTATCTGCGACGACGAGGGGCTAGTTTAGCGTGGAGATTCAGCTTCTGCCTTAAGAAAGAACGTACGGAATCCACGCCCAGCGCGTTCAACGGCGTATCGACGCCGACGACCTCAAGCGGCGCGCCGGTGAGCTTCGCGACTGCATGCCGGATGGCCTCCACCGCCGCCTTCTCCTTCTCCGACCCACCCACGCCGTCTTGCGCGGACTGCGAAGCGAGAAGCGACTCCCACGCCGCCAGATCGACATCCGCGTAGATGCGCGCGAGCGCGCTGCGGTCGATCTTGTTCGACGGCGTGGTCGGGATGCGGGGCACGACGAGGAAGACGCTGCGCCTTGTCAGCCAAGTTCCCTAGCGTTCAGACGATGACGCGCTCACTTGGGCACCATATACGACGGCAGTGTCGCCAGCGCGCGCTCCCTGGCCTCCAGAGCGACCTTCGCAGCCTCTTCGCTGACCATCGAGTTCCCGGCCTGCGCGAGCCCCTTGCACGCGACGAACGAGCAGATGACCTTCTGCGGGCGGTCCGGGCGGCTGAGCTGCAGGGTCGCCACGGGGCCCCACGCGACGTCCGGCGAGGATATGAGCGCGCTGATCTCGGACAGCTCGACGCGCACGCCGCCCAGCTTGACGAGGTCGTCCGTGCGGCCGACGAACTCGATCGTCCCGTCGTGCAGAATCCTAGCATCATGGGATATCAGCCCCGCGTGAAGGAAGTAAAGGATGAGAAGGGGGAAAGCATACCGCACAACGTCGCCCGTGAGGTAGACCTTGCCCGCGCGCGCGTGCTCGACGAACTTGGCGGCCGTTTTGTCCGGCTGGCTGAGGTATCCTCGCGCGTTCTGGTATCCGCCAATAGCTGCTCAACCCATCAGAAACACGACGCTCTGAGCTCTGTTAACGCATACCTAGCTCTCCCGCCGCGCCTCTGGGAAGAATATGGTCGTCCTTGACCGCGAAGCAGCTGATCGTACTGAGCGGGCGGCCGACGTTGTGCGCCTTCGTTGCTTCTCCAGGCGTCCATGTCCGGACTACAGAACAATAATTAGCGAACGTTCAAGCAACATCCCAAGTCCATTGCATGCCTGTCGAAACGATGGTGCTCTCTGCAGGGCCGTATGTGTTAACGCTCACGACGCCCGGCGCGCACCACAAGTCCGCCACGGCGTCGGGCAGTTTCTCGCCGATGCTGGTCAAGGTCTTGATAGTCTTGCAAGCCGAGAGCGACGTCGTAGCCATGAACGCTGGCGTGAGCTGTACTCCGTTCAATGTTGAGCCGCAACCATATCGGTGGAGATACTGACGAATGCGTGGGTCACCGCGAACGCGTTGCAGAGCTCGGGGAAAGACCCCAGGAGCAGCGAGCGAGACGCCGAGCACAGCGTCCCGCAAGGCGCGCCCCAGGTGTAGAAGAAGTCTTGAACCTGTTACGCGTCCAAGTCAGCCCGGTGGGAATGAAGAACACAGGCTCAGTGGAGCGCACCGAAACATCGAAAGTAAAAGCAGAGAACCTAATGACACGTCAGAAAAAAAGAAAATGCAGAATCAGTCAGGAACGGCGCGCGTACTGGATGCAGCGGACATCGTCGTGGTCGTCGTACGGGATATCCCGGTGCAGAGCCGCGATGGCTTGAACAGCCGCCGCATGCTCAATCGGCACGCCCTGTGATATTCAGCATCAGTCACGGTCGCCATTGTCCCTGCGCAGCGTATACGCACTTTGGGAGCGCCAGTCGTGCCGCTCGTCCAGATTAAATACGCCAGCGTCGACGGACGCGCGCCGCAGTGCACGACGGGCAGCGCGGTCTCTGCTTTATCCTGGGCGATGATGTCCGCGACGGCGATGATGGCGACGGCGCGGTCGGTCGGCAGGGCGTTGTCGGCGACGAGTGCGCCCCGCTCAGCGGCGGTTCCAACCAGGACGACTGGCCCGCCTGCGCGCGTGAGCAGGTCCTGCTTTCTGAGCGCCGGGAACGCAGGGTCGATGGGGCACCACGCTCCCCCAGCCTACGCGATCTTGGTTCAGCGATACTTCTGGGAACTCGGACAGACAGGCTTGCCTTGAGGACGCCGAGGATCGCGACGTAAAGCTCGGGCGTCTTCTCCATGCACAGCGGCACGGCAGCATCGACAACGGAGGACGCATCTCCAGCGGCGTCTTGGATCGCTTGTGCCAGGATGCTCGCTTTGCGGTCCAACTCGCCGTACGACCACTTGACTTCGCTCCCATCCTCACCCTGGAACCACAACGCAAGGCTGTCAGGCCTCTCGCGCGCATTGCGCTCAAACGCGCTGTGCAGTAGCTCGCCGTCCGGCACCGGCAGCCGCTCGGGGTGCGCGTTCAGCGCGGCCTGGAGCTCCCCGCGAATGGCCGCGGCGTTATCCAAGAATGCGGCCGTTGGATTCGTCTCGATGTGCGCCGCAACGTCCGCCAGCTGCCGCAGCACGCACTCCGCCGCGGGCTGCGTGAGGACTTGCGGGCTGAACGTCGCGCGGAGCTCGTGCGACTTGAGGTCAACCACAATGCGCACGGCCAACTTCTCGTCGTCGGTCTCGCTGTCGCTGTTGCCGAAGTAGATGGCGGTGTCGGCGCCAAGCTGGGTGACATCGGCGGGTGGAAACGCTGCGGCCTCCTTCTCGTCCCCGGCAAATTTGCGCACGACCGCGGCGTTCGTCCCCTTGGCCTCCTCGCTCGTCAACCGCCTCACACCGCCCTCCACGGCAAACACGACGTCCGGCGCTTCAGCCTCGGCGTACATATGCTGCATCATCTCGAGTTAGCATCTTCTTTGACTGAGTCTGAAGGAAGGCCGACGTACGAGCAAAAGCGCCCAGCCGGCCTGGAAGGCGACTGCGCCGGGCAGCACACCATTTTCGACTTCGACAGTAATCACCGCGGTGCCGCGTGCCGTCCCCTTTGCGCGCGCGCGAAGGCCAGACAAGTCTGGGAAAGGCTCGGGCGGCCAGCCTGCAACTGTCGTGAGCACCGCACCACGTCTATGCTGCCTCGCACCTTCGAGTTTTCCAGCCCAATACGCATCTGCAGTGTGCGTGGTTTCGTCTGCCTCTGTGGCACACTCAATGACGCATGTCCAGCGCACGCCAACGCAAATCACATACGATTCCGATCTCCAGGTGCCTCAATTGCTTGCGCGTTTTGCTTTTGCTTGTATTCTGCTCGCGACATGCGTCAATTTTCCGGAAGTGGCCAGCTCACGTATCACCTATCTACCGTACGCACCATTGGCCTGGGAGCGTTCGCTGCTGGCATGCTCGCCGCCTACAAACGCCGGGTGTCAACAGCGTGTGCTGACAGCGATAGCGACATGGGCCTTGCGTACCGTTTGGAGTGCTATCCAGGGCGCCGTTCGCCGGTCCTGAGCGGACGACAGGTCAGGACGATGTTTAGACGTGCGGGCGATAGGTAACACTGCGCACCATTGCCATCGGCAGCATGTATGCCATTGGGGATTGTCGGGGCGCTGGGACGCCTATCGGCCCCGTTCTCTGCCGGACGCGAATCAGCTGCTGCGGGGCGCGATGGGCAACAGGAGGCGCAGGGGGCCGAGCCGACCTTCGTTCTCGTTCATCGCGCGTCGAGGTGCAAGTTGCGAAGCTGGGTGGGTGCGCAGTTGCTTTGGGACGAACGCCAGCGCGTTGCGTTGGTATTTGATATGTAGCCTGCGCGCCCGGGTGGCTCTGGAAGATCCAGGAGTTCTTCGGGGCGTGGCACGTCACCTTGGCCAAAGGCCCTTCGGACCGGGGACGTGGGCATCTAATCAGATGAGACTCAGACACGCGGTCGCTCCTCGGCGGTTATCATATCTGATACCGCACGGGCACCAAATGATCATCTGATAACGCCATCCGCGCAATTTACTCCTCCGGCAGACCGCGCTCAGCTTTTTTGCTGGTCCAATGGCTTCCCATCGATGCCACTCAGCTCTGCTTCGCACGCCGGAAAGCTGTCCCGCCTCTGTCCCTCCACGCGCGCACACACTTGCCCTGCTTCGGCCGACTGCGTCCTGAGCCCTGTACGCACAGACTTAGTCACGAAGACTCTGGACCTGGCTGACTGACGCCCTCTAGAATTCCCCTGACAACTCCCGATGGTCTCCTTGACGCTGGAGCCGCCGTCTTCGGCGCTGCCGGAGGACGACAACACGCCGCCCGCGCGCGCGTCGCGCACCAGGCTCTACACGCTCGCCGCCGCAGACGCAGACGCCGACCCGCTCACGCTCCTCTCCGCGCTCTTCGACACCGCGGACGCGCCGGAGTGGGCGCGCATGCGCCTCCCGGGGTTCTCCGGCGTGCACGCGGCGCTGCTGGCGCTCGGCGTCGGCGTGCCCTCCTTTGCGCCGCACGCGCCCGCGGAGGAGCTGCTGCTCTTCCGCGAGGCGTTCTGGCAGCTGCAGCGCGCGTCGTGGCTGCGCGTGCCGCCGACGTCGCACCTCCCGCTCGCGCACACGTACGTCGCGGGAAAGGGGCGCGTGCCGCTGCGGCCCGCGAAGCCTGCGCCGGGCACCGTCGTCTACGAGCGCCGCATCCCGCATTTGGGTGGCGAGGCGTTTGCGCTGCGCGTGCTGGACGCCGGCTCGCCGGCGGACGTCGCTATCTTCAGCGCGTGGCAGAATGTGCGTTTATGCGTTTGCCTTGGCTCAAGTGCTTTGCTTATTTGATTGTTCGTTGCACAGAGCCCGCGCGTCGCGGCTGCATGGAGGCAGACTGGGACGCTCGAGGAGCACAGGGAATACCTCGAGACTATGCAAAATGACGCCCACAACGTGCCGGTCCTGGGATCTTTCGGCGGCGAGGATGCGCTGTATGCAGAGCTATACTGGGCCGCGGTGCGTTCTGCTCCCTTGCTTCTGTTTCTCCTTCCTCGACGTCGGCTTCGCATATTACGCTACATATGCACCCCAGTGACGTTTTGCGTGCACGCGCCCTCCTTCAACTTCACTCATCTCCGTCCTCATACCGCGGCTCCCCGGGTCCCACGTCCACAAGTTCAAAAGCATATGCGTTCCCATTCCACGTAGGCTAGGCCTGTGCTAGCATTCCCAGAGCTCGGCTCTGGACGGCTCTGTGTCACAATGCCGCTTCTTGTTTCTCCATTTCATGCCGTGCCGCATAAACTTCCAAATGCTAACCAACGTCATTCAGGAGGACAGTGTGGGAGCTCACGTTCCCCACCTCGACGTGTTCGACCGTGGCATACATCTGCTTGTCGGCTCTGAGAAGCACAGAGGGCCACACCGTGTCGCGTGAGTCTCGCTAATTTTGCTCCATTTTCCGCCAATGCTACGTCCCCATCTTCCTGCACTTGTCCATCACCCTTCGCACGCTCGCACGCACTCCAGTTATTTGATTCACCGCTGGCACATGGCCTGTCTCTTCTCGGGTGCCGCACATTTTGTCTGGACCACATCCTTTCTCGTCCAGAATCCGTCTCGTCCCTCTGCGCCGAGTTTCCCCGGCGCCAATCGCATCAGGTGTCTACGTACCGTCCTTCCATTTCTCCCAATTTCTTTCCCATCCATTCATCCAATATGCACCTGATGCCGCGGCGGTGTTGGCGACATCCCGGGATCCGCAACCCATCGCATCGCATCTAATCAGATATCCATCGCATTCCATCTTCCTGCAGCGGTCGTGCGATTTTTGCTAATTCCGCCTGCATTCGCAGAGCCTGGGCCCCGTCGCTCGCGCACGCGCTGTTCCTGTGGGACTCGCGCACGCAGCGCGTCGTGATGGAGCCGCGCCTGACGAATGCCAAGATCGTGCGCTGCATGGCCCGCGGCGCGGGCTTTGTGCACACGCGCACGTTCGACTTCCCGCACAAGCGCGCGGCGCTGCTCGAGCTCACGCGGGAGCGCTTCTTTGCGCTCGCGCCGTTTGGGTTCGACGGCGAGCTCCCGGCCGCAGCGCCGGCGACCGCGGGTGAAGATGCTGAATCCGCTGCGCCTGCGCCCGTCGCGGTCGTCTCTGATCCGCCTGCAGGCGGAGATGAGCCTCAAGTGGTCAATGAGGTAGACACCGCGCCTCAAGCGGAGGCGAGCAACGGCGCGGTGGAGGGGCTCGAGAAGTCTGACATTGCTGCTTCTCAGGATACTGTCCCCGCTGAGGTTGACGATGTTCATGTGCCCGATTCGAGTAAATAATCGTGTTTATTGGATGTGCAGAATCTCAAAGTCAATTCCCGCACAAAGATCGCGACGATGGCATATATTTCTAGTCGTGACGCAAGATCTAGCAATACATATAGCGTCTTTTATTCCCGTGGTGGGCTGCGAGCAGCCTGAGCGCGTGTCATTGTTTAGTCCATTCATCGAAGTCGGGCATTCAGGCAGACAAAACTATCTTTGGGGACGAAGTGCGAAGTGCGAAGTCAGTCACGCTCAGGCGACCGCTCCGAATCGGGCGTGAGAGTGCCGATGTGGACGGGCTGTGTGTTCTGGGTGCGCCCGCGCTCGACCTTGGAGGCGATCGGCGTGGTCACCTCGGCCGCGGTGGAGGAGGCAGCGGGGAGGTACAGCGCATTGACGACCTCGCCCGCGCGGACGGCGCCGACGCTGAGGAGCGTCTCGCTCAGGCCGTGCGTCGTCTCGCCGAAACCGAGCACAAAGACGCGTGTGCGCGTGCTGCCGGCGGGCTGCAGCGCGTAGTCGCGGCCGACGCTGAGCGTGGGGCGTTCGCCCAAGAGGAACTGGTCAAGTGCAGGGTATTCGGACGCGAGGCCGGCCAGGAAGGACAGGCTCGACGGAGGGCGGTGGTACCCCGTGCCGAGGAAGACGGCGGCGTAGTCGTGTGTGGCCGGCGCGCCGCCCGTGCTGAGTGTGGACCCGATCGTGAGGCGCACGTGACCGCTGTCCTCCGCGCGGTCGACCGCGAGAACTTGGGTGTTGGGCACGATGCGATGCTGCGGCTCGTCGGGGCGGAGTCGCTGGAGGTAGAGAAGTTTGTACATGGACTCGATCAACTACAGAAAGCATGAGCAAGGGCGAATATTGAGCAGAGTTTGATAATTAGACGAACCTCAGGCGCCACACAGGCGTAGTTGGCTCTGCGGAACTCGTTCAAGCGCGCGGCGCGTTCTTCCGCGTTGAGATTGTAGAACTCGTCGGTGCGAGCGGGGTCGAATGCGCGGGCGTTAACGAAGGGCGAGTCGTCCGCGGGTACGAGAGCGCTCGCGCGGTAGAACATGTCGACCTTTGCGTGTGGGAAGCGGGAGATGAGGTCGTGGAAGACCTCGGCGCTGGACTGTCCGCCGCCCACGACGGCAACATTTCCATTGAATGTCGCCGGGTCGAGCTTCAGACGTTCGAGGGTAGACAGATAGGCGCTTGTATGAGCGATCTCAGGGAACGCTGACAGGCGGTCGGCGAAGAGCGTAGGGACAAAGGGAGTCGCCCCGGGAGCGAGGGAAAGGTTGCGTGCGTAGACGACACGCATTTTGTGGTTCGCAGCATCTTGACTGGCGTGGAATGTTAGGCGAAGGGCTCAGGCGACGATCTGGGGCAAAAGCTTACATCGTAACCTTAACAAGCGAGTCGTCGGCCTCGGTTGCCGGGACCGATTGAACGGAGACGACCTTAGAAGACCAGGAGACGCTGTTTTCAAGCCGCTTTGCCGCCCAGGCGAGGTATGCCGCCCATTCGGTGCGAGACGGCGTCCAGCTTCCGAGGTTTGAGAAGGCCGCAAGTCGATCGACACCGAACGAGTGCAAGTACGAGACGAAAGAGAACGTTGACTGAGGGTTGCGGAATGTCTAGAGATAGAGTGAGTCGACGGAGGCTGACAGCGATTGACCGAAACGGTGCATACTGCAAGATCTTTGAGGAACGAGATCTGCATCCGACTCGCGGGCAGAAGGAGAGCCGGGTGCCACGCGAAGGTCTCACGGGCGTCAATGAACAGGGCGCGTTTGCCGGGCCTCTCCTCAGCGAATGCGACGGCGAGCGCGATGTGCGTGGGCCCGAAGCCGACGCCGATGAGATCATACGGCTCGTGTTCGTGCTCGATAAGGACGTCCTCGTCAGGCGGCGTCTGAAGAAGCGCGGGGCTGGGCGGGGCAGCTTCGTCTGACATCGGTGCGACTGGCGTTCTCAGCTGAGCGCGAGGGGGTGGGGCAAAAGGTGGGGGAAGCTCCTCTGTGCTGTCCGGAATGGATCGAATAAAAGACTCCCGAGCGAGCGGGTCCGCCGGAGGGCGGTGGGTCGAGACAGCGCACACGCGTGGGTGTGTGCAGCGTGACAGCAACCGTCCAAGGAAGCTGCTCCGGCCGGATTATCTCTGATGAACGACAAGATAGGCAGCCATCTGATAAACCCAGCTTGGCGAGGTCGGCCGATGATCTAATCAGATGTGGCGCGATGATGCACTTGTCACGCGCGCGGCGTCACATCACATTCCGGTTTCGGCGGGAAACCCCCGAACGTTTCTCATGGCCTGCCCCAACGACCACTCCCTGGGCCCCGCGGCGTCGTGCAGGACGCTGGACTTTACGCTCGGTTTTGAGTACCGGTCAGTGGTCGTGCCCAGCATTGCACGCGTCGAAGCCGAGCCTGACACTGCTGCCGCGCCGCCGGCGTCTTCAGGGTGCTTTTTGTGCTGCACTACGCTCTAAGCTGCCTCCTACTGGCTCACGTCGCATCTCACACGCTTTTTACGCATGCAAGGGTCACCAAACACACTCTCGACGCCCTCACACTGGCCAAGCTCCTCAGCGCCGCCGTCGGCGTCGCCGTGACAGCCGCCGTTCTTGCATACTCGCATCGCGCGCTCGCCCACTTCCCGGCTCTCCAAAACTGGGCAAGCGCAGGATATGCGCTCCAAATGGGTTATGTTGTGCGTAAATCCATAAAGTCTAGATTTTGTGTTTGACTCATGATGTGCCGGTCAGGTTATACTGGCCTCCGGCTCGTACCTCCGACACACGCGAAGCATCGCACCCAGTACGGCCCTCGCATTGACCTTGATGCTCTCCGTCCTCTTTGGAGTCGCCCATGTACGGACACTGTTCCTCGCGTCAATCTCCACCACTCTGGCGGCACTATCCGTCGTGGTGCTCGCGTGGCAGTTTACGCAACTCGTCCTGGAGCTTCTTCCGAAGCGCCGGTTCCTCGACGCGGAATACCTCCCGAAAGCAAAGGAGGCGACTTCCTCAGTGGTCTCGCGTCTGTCCTTCACGTTCCTTTTCCCTCTGCTCCTGAGGGGGAGGAAGGGAGCGCTGAGTCTCGACGATCTCTGCTCGTTTGGGCTGCCGCCACCCATGACAGCGGAAGCCGCCGGACGAGCGTTGTCGGACGAACTTGCCCAAACAAAAGCTGCACGCACCGTCCGGACGCTCATGAAGGTGTCCCTTCGAACTTTCCTCGGCGCATTTCTCGCACCCATCCTGCCAAAGTTGGCGCTCGTCGGAGCTACGTTCGCGCAACCCTTTGTCGTCCAGTCGATGCTGTCCTTCGTCTCATCTTACGCCACCGAAGGTCAGTCTAGCGTCATGTTCTCCGCGTCTGTTGACTCGTTTTTGCAGGTGCCGTGCCCATCCATTCGTCTCGGGGATGGGCGCTCGTCGGCGCTTATGCTCTGGTCTACTTCACCATGGCGGCGAGCACGGCATTCTACTTTGACAAGCTGTATGCGGCTGCCATGCAATACCGGGCCGCACTGTAGGTCATGGATTTCACATTGGCGTGTATTTCTCATCAGATCCCCAGCATAACCGTCATCTTCGAGAAATCCCTGCGGCTTTCCGCGAACATGGCCCAGACGGAGGGAAGCGGCGCGGCGGTCGTCTACATGCGAGTCCCGCGCTGATCTAATCTGATAATCGATCTCACTTTGCCACAGGTCCGTAGATGTCGAGCGCGTGGTCGAAGGGACAACCTACATTCACGAGGCGTGGGCTGCCCTCCTCTCCATCACTTTGGCCGCGATCATTATGTGGTACCAGGCTTCGTACGCCATGCTCTCGACCATGGCCGTCATCTGCTTCTTCCTGGTCGTCACGACCTGCGTTGCCTCGGTCGTGGAGAAGTCCCAGATGGGCTGGATGGAGGCGACGAATGCCCGTGTGAAGTTCATCGTGAGTCAGCGTCCGTGTTGGGGAATTGGTCCTGAACTCGGGGAACAGACTTCTGCGATTAGCAATATCATCCCCATCAAGCTGTCCGCCATTGAGGCGCAATTCCCGGCGCGCACCTCGGCACTGAGGAATACGGAGGTCGACAGGTTGAAGCATTTCTAGTCAGTCACTTCATCGTGTGCGTCACGCAGAGACTGAATTTATTTCCATAGCAGGAGGCTTGTTAGCGTCGCTGTGCTGTCCACCGCGACCGTCAATGTGGCAGGGGTTGCAGCCCTCGGGACCTATGTCGCGCTCGGCATTGGCGGGCCGCTAGAGCCGGCGAAACTGTTCACGATTCTCACCGTCGTGGTAAGTTCTTAGCAGCTCGCGTGCCCCATGCCACGTCGAAAACTGACCGCGACTTGCCTCGCTAGAACTTGCTGACTCTCCCAATAAGCACCATCGGCCATGTGTTCCCCCAGATCCTCGCCAGTTTCGCCAGCTTTCGGCGAATTGCCAACTTCCTCGCCGCGGAAGAGAAGAACGACCTCGACGACGCACAGTGGTTCGGGCCCGTGCCCAGCTTGGCGCTGGGGAGGGAAGCAGAGAAAAACGACAGCGTGCGCAGCGCCGCTGCCGCCGCTCCTGCAGCACGTGACATCAGCCTTGTCGGCGCGTGCTTTTCCACCGGACTGAGCAGCCGCCCCGTGCTCGAGGACTTGAATATCACAATTGGCGATGGAAAGCTCACCATGATCGTCGGGCCAGTCGGCTCAGTAAGTCGTCTATTTCATTTCCTTGCAAACATTTACTGACTGCATTAACAGGGCAAGTCCGTGCTTCTTCGCTCGCTGCTCAAAGAGACATATCTTGTGCGGGGATCCTGTACCTTCCCCGCGCCTGGAAGCGTGTCGTACGTCGCTCAGGATGCGTTCATCTTTCCAGCCTCCGTCAGGGCCAACGTCGTGCTCGGCCAGCCCTTCGAGCCGGCGTGGTACAAGTCCGTGCTGACCGCCTGCGCGCTCGACTCGGACATTGCCTCGATGCCGCAGGGTGACATGACGCATTTGGGCGACAGAGGAGACACGATTAGCGGAGGACAGAAGCAGCGCATTGTGAGCATCTTCGAGTAAATGCACGCCGACGCTCATTTTCCCACGCGCGCAGGCGCTCGCTCGGGCTGTCTACACCCGGTCGCCAGTCACGCTCCTGGACGACTGCTTTTCTGCCCTCGTAAGCTCGTTACGAAGGATCATTTCTGCGAGCTGAAAAATCCACTCGCGCAGGATGCGCATACTGCATCAAATGTGTTCGATGCGTTGTTCGGGCCTATTGGACTACTCCGCGGGCGCACGGTTCTTCTCGCTACGCACATCTGTAAGTGATGTATTTCATTTTATATATGCGAACACATCTGACGTCCTGCGCCTAGTGTCACATTTGACCGTTGCCGACGACATCATCATCCTCGAAGGCGGCCAGCTGGTAGCGCAGGGCACACTCGAGACGTTGCGCGCGAGCGCTATCGACGTCGATGCCTATATTTCGCATAAAAAGGAAGACTCTGCGAAGAATGGTTCCTCGTCGTCGCAGGAAGAGATCACATTGGAGGACGAAGTGCCAGCACCCGTGCCAAGCGTCGTCGAGGAGGCTCGTCCGGCCTCGACTCAAAGTCACGACGACGCCGATGAAGACGGCGCGTCGCTGAAGTTGAACACGTGGGCGCCGTACAAGTTCTATTTCCAGGCGTGCGAGTGGAACAATTTGATCCTGACGGGTATTACGCTCTTGTGCGTCGGCGGGTTCGAGATTGGCCTGCAGGTGCGGGCTTCACAGGTTGGGGTTGCGCATGCTGACTTCCTTTGCCACCAGATATACCTGAAGGAATGGTCGCAGTCGGGAAGCAGCAGCCACAGCGTATGGCTGGTTGGATACGCTACCTTTGCTGTGGTGTGCGCAATTGCGACGGGGATTTCGTTCTCGGCGTACACCCAAACTGCAACGCCGCACGCTTCGCGCAGTATCCACAGTCAAATGATGGATGCGGCCCTCTCTGCGCCTGTGGCCTATTTCCACCGGATCCCTCCAAGCCGGCTTGTCAATCGGTTTACTGGCGACATGAACGCCGTAGACTTCGTAAGTCATGCTCGCGCCCACGCTTTCACGCAGTCTGACCTGGTGTAGACATTCCCGATCTCGTTGCTGGACTTCTCGTTCTCTTTGACGTTCATCCGTAAGTCATTCCGCGCCATCTGTGCCCGGCTAACGTTGTTGCAGTTGGATCGATCGTGCTCATATGCCTCGCGGTTCCCTGGCTTGCCATCGCTTTTCCAGCTCTACTGTATGCGTATTACACCATCCAACGCTTCTACTTGGTGCGTCTTCTCACGCGCCGAGTTCCCCACTCACGGTTCCCAGGCTACATCACAGCAATTCCAGAGACTTGAGATGAGCTCCAAGAGCCCGCTATTTGGAACTTTCAACACAGCTTTGAGGTGAACACAGCTCCCAACGATAACGCAGTCTTTGACAGCCATTGCAGTGGAATAGTGACGATTCGTGCTTTCGGTGCTCAAGACTTATTCCTCCGTCAGGGCGCGCACCATCTCGATCGCAGCCAAATGCCCATGTACTACCGATACGCTGGCATTCGTTTCCTGTTAGTATGCCTCATTTCTTGAGATTCACAATGCTGACAAGCTCGTTGCAGCCGGACCACCCTGAGCTTTTGCACGCTTTTCCTAGCTGTCAGCGTGGCACTCCTCGCCGTGGGCCTGCGGCGCTCGACGTCCGCGGGCTTCCTGGGCGTGACGCTCAGCCAGCTTGTCGGGTTCTCGCAGGGCCTGCAGAACCTCATACTCGCCTGGACCCGCGTAGAGAACGGCATCGTCTCCGTTGAGCGCGTGCGCGAGGTGACGAATGCCCCTGCCGAACCTAAGCGCGATGCGGACTCTGGATCGGCGTCGCCGTCGCAGCAGTGGCCGGCGCAGGGCAAGATCGAGTTCCGGGATGTTTGTCTGAAGTATAAGGAGGACCTGGAGCCTGCGCTCAAGAATCTCTCCTTTACCATTCGCGGCGGGGAGAAGATGGGCATTTGTGGGCGTACGGGGTACGCGATTCGCACTCTCATTGGATATTGGATTATGTCGCTTATTTCGATGGTAGGAGCGGAAAGAGCAGCACTGTCCTTGCCTTGCTGGCTGGTGTAGACCCTTCTCTGGTTACCGGCCAGATCCTGATTGACGATGTCGACATTACGTCGCTCCACACGGACACTCTGCGCTCCTCCATAAGGTACAAAATCAACTGCGCCTTCTTCAAATTGCATTGTCGCTCACATATGCTCCCCCCCCCCCAGTCTCGTCTCCCAGACGCCTTCACTTTTCTACCTCAGCATCCGCGACAACCTGACCGTCGGCTTCTCGTTCGATAGTCGGCCCAAGGACGAGGTGATCTGGAGCGTGCTCGAGCGCGTGGGGATGAGGGAGGCCGTCAATAAGCTTCCCGGGCAGCTCGACGCCGTGCTTTCCTCGGATGGCATGGAGTTTTCCCGCGGCGAGGTCAGCATTTCCGTGTACGTATTCGATGCATTGCTGATGGCCTCTCCTGCACACAGCGCCAACTACTCTGCATTGCGCGCGTCCTGCTGGAGAAGCGCAAGATCGTCATCCTCGACGAGGCTTCCTCAAGGTAAGAACGCCTCAGTCAGTCTGCTCCTGTCGTCTCGAAGCTCTTACCTCGTCGTACTGTAGCATGGACATGAAAACAGACGCCAAGCTCCGCGTGGTTCTCCAAACGCACCTGAAAGACTGCACAGTGATCGCCGTTGCGCACCGTCTTTGTGAGTCCATCTAAACTCTCCTCTCTGCGGCTTCCATGGTTTCTGACTGCATGTTTTCAGCGACCATCGTCGACTTTGACACTGTATCTGTCTTGGAGAATGGCCGTCTCGTCGAGCATGGCGCTCCAGCTGAATTGCTTGCTCGACCTGCTACTCAATTCGCCAAGCTGGCTAAAAGTCAAAACATTACTGCGTGACAAAGACGATTGATATTAAATAGATAGGTGTACTCAGTACTGTAGCTCTAAGCCTAGGATGCAGTCACTATTTGACCATCATGACTGCATTTGCCACCAGCCTCAGCGCTGTGTCAGAACTGATTTACTCGGTGGATCGCTAATTTGGAGAGGATCAACATGCACCTCAGATTTTGAATGCGCATGACGGCGATTGATTGAACAAGCGATGATTGTAGCTATAGGCCGCGGGACAATGGCGGCCATTACCTATACAGTAATTGACAGCAAGGTGACGGGAAATGATAACAAGAGTCGAGTGGAGTCCATAACGGCGTAAAGTAAAAGTGACGAAGAGGACTCTGCGAGAGGAAACAGAGAGGAGGCGGAGAAAGGATGAAACAGAGAGAAGACAGACGGCACAATCACGGTGGTGCGGACAGCAAATTATCTATGACAGTAGCCACTGGCTCACACGCGCGTTGTTTTCCGCCCGAGACGCTTGTGCCGCTTCCTCTCGCTCGTGCAATATGGACTTGCACCAGGACCGCCGCATTTCGTCAGGAAGAAGGATGGTCCACTGCGGTAGGAATGACTCAATCTCCTCGAGAGCTCCGCCAGGCTGATGACCGCGTTCGGCGCGAACGTTTCGTTCCGTATTATGCGAAAAATTTGTGGATTGAGCAGCGGCCTTGGCCTCGGACGCATGGAGAGCTACACGCTGGGCGGCGGTTAATGGTCCATCTGGACCAAAATAGCGCCTACTGAGACTGCTTAGAGCAGTGCGTGTGCTCTGTGGAGAGGCGAATGTGAAGAGCACCGCCGCGGCGTAGACGTGATTGAAGAGGAGGTCAGGCGGCCAGGCATTGAGGTCTTCCGGGACCGTACAATAAGGCCTTAAAGCAAACAGACCGGCGGGTTGGAGCCAATGCGGCTCCCAGCTTCTCGGGGCATCTGGAAACGCGAAGTTGGGTTTCTAAACTAATGTGAGTGCTTTGAAGCCCGTGAAAGATGAAAGAATGGACGGGCATGATGGCAAAGTGCTTGCCAAACATTTCATGGAGAGTACTTTGCAGCAGGATGACGTTGCGCTCGTCGTGGATCGATTGGATGTCGCCCCTGTCTTTCGTCAGGTTCTGTATGTACTGCAGTGCGCATAAGAGTGTGCCCGGTATCGAGCAAGAGCGCAATTGAACACACCTCGTCACCCTTGACATGGGGAATCAGATGTGCGGCTATGCAGAACATAGGCGCAATCCCAGTGCAGACACACGCGCCATCGCGTGCGCGCACTTTGTGGGTGGACGATTTAGACCCCTCCCTGTTGATACAAAGGCCGGGTTCGACGGTGCTAAGGTTGTTGCGCTCGTCATCCGGTATATGAAAGTAGACAAGACTGTGCTGGAAGGAAGGCGCATCGCGGTCAATGTTGTCGACCGGTGTCTTCGACGTAGAGAGGATACCGCGCGCAGTGCCGAGGATGACACCGCACGCGAAAGCTATCCACCGCCAAGGGGTACCCGAAGCAAGGCGGGTGATAGTGTCGTTTTGCTGCACCTCGATCCGGAACAGCTCCGCCCATACCCACTGCGCAGGCGTAGGCAGCTCAGCATAAACTACGAGCATTGGCAGTTGGGTGGTCTCTGGCGCAGTCTCGTGTAGCATAGTCGGTGCGACAGCCTCGGTCATTGTGGCTACTGGCAGTCGGATAGGTGTTACTTCAGACTCCGACAGGTCGTCATCCGTCGCCGACCCGAAGAGCTGCAATCGCCGTGCGTGAGGTCAGGCAAGACGCCTCAGTCGATTTCCACAAATAAACAGCCTTATTTCTAGCTTCGCATTATGCTATAACGTGAGATATTTTTCTTCGGCTTACACGACTCCAGCTCTCGAAGTTCGAACAACTTCTCTGCTCAGTTGCTGCTCAGGGAATGTCAAACTTAGCCGCAATCTAATTTGCCGGAAGTGTGATGCATACCTTGCGCTCTGGAGTGCGGAAGACTCATGTCTCACGGATACCAAGATAGGTACGGTCAAGGTACGGTACTACATAATAATTATGTAAGTTACACTGGTAAGCCGCCGCGGCCACAGCGGCGTTATCCGGAACAGGCCTCTCGGATGGCCAGTAACTTCTGGTCGTCGTCACATTAGTGAGTTTTCTCTGCATCCAGAGTGCTAATATGCTCAACGGATGTTGGTTGAGCAAGCGATGGATCGTGGACCGTGCGACCATCGAGCAGGCACGCCACGATGATGCCGAGTACACAACGCCAGAGCAGCTGGCGTTGCTAGGTGTCCTATTTGCCAACAGTATGTAGCAAATCGTTCCGTGCGCAGGCCACAGCCTGACTCGTTTCGCATTGATAGTCATCGTCAAGCTCGCCCGGCGACTGAGCCTGCGCCAGCGCGTAATTGCGACCGCGCACATTTTCTTTCGCCGGTTCTACCTGAAGAACTCGTATTGCGACACGGACCCGTTCATGGTCATTGCTGCTTGCGTGTACGTCGCGGCCAAAGCTGAAGAGACGCCGGTTCACGTCAAGTCGGTCGTTGGCGAGGCGCGCAACCTGTACCAGCAGGACTACCAGTACAAAGGCTTCCCTTCGGACAACGCACGCCTGGCCGAAATGGAGTTTTATCTGGTGGACGAACTGGAATGCGATCTGACGGTTTTCCACCCATACCGAACACTGATGACTCTCGTATGCCCGGTATGCCTGCGCGTTTCGTCCGACAGCGCGACACTCAACGATACTCGTCTAGGAAGGCTCAGAAGGCTCTCAGATAATAGAAACTGAAGCTGGAGAGCTGGGCGCAGGCGTGACTGAAGAGTCCGATACGCGTTACTGGGGCACGGGCGCTGGAAAACTCGAGCTGCCGGAAGGCTGCATCCAGCTTGCGTGGTTCATCATCAACGACACCTACCGCTCCGACTTCCTCTGCCTCGTCTACCCGCCGCACATCATCGCCGTGGCCGCCATACAGGTCGCCATCGCCCTGCACTCCGACACACGCAAGCTGGCCATGCCGCCCGCGGGCACGCGCCCGCCACCCCAGCCTTCGTCTTCTTCCTTGCACGACCCCGCGCCGCGCCGCTCAAGCCGCAGCCAGGCCGCGCAGCAAGCGGTGCGCAAGTCGCTCACAACACGGACGGTCGACGCCGTCGGCTTCCTCGCGGGCCTCAACGTCAACATGCACGACGTCGCCGCGATCGTGCAGGAGATGCTCGGGCTCTACCGCCTCTGGATGAAGTTCAAGGACGACCCCTCCGAGGCCAGCGCCGCCGGGCTGGGCGAGGGCGAGATACAGTACACGACGCAGAACCTCGTCGACATCCTCCAGCAGATGCGCGAGGAGCGCGAGCGGGACGTCGCGCATCCCGCCACCGGCCGCCCTGTCCAACCCACGAAGATGCTGGAGAAGGCGCAGAATACGCCGATGGCTACATGGCGAGCATAATGCGCATCCTGTTCGTGGCTGTATGACTAGGTGTTTCGCAGGGTGTAGCTCTATTCAAATTTGCGTCATTCTTCCGGGTTCATGTCAAGTTCACGCTGCGTCGCCCAGCCACAAATTACGATTTGGCTCGAATCCTAGTGGGTAAATGTCACCAGATTCAGTGCAAGGCATTTGGATGCCCCGCAAGGTTTATTCCTTGACTACTGGAGGAAGAAGCGCCATGTCAACCAACCTTGAGAAGTCAAGCTTCGAGGAGGTCTATTTTATGAACCCGCGACGCAACCATATCTCTCTTCGCCCTCTTGCCCATTCTCCATGGTTAAATTCATTCTCCTCGTGGTCCTGGCGCTCACTAGCGACCTCTGCGCTGCGCGCACCAAGCACCGCGCCCTCGGCCACCGTCACCACGACGGCGCAGCGTCCGGGACGGCTACCGTGACGTTCTCCGCGCTGAATGCGCTGCAGGCTACGCGGGAGAAGGTCCTGGCCCGCGCGGAGAAGCTTACGATGGCCAGTCTCTTTGGACGCGAGGATTGCGCGTGCGTCCACGATTATCGCGTTACCGCGCAAGCGACCCCGTTCACGAGCTTTTACCTCTTTCCCAGAATTCCCGAGCCTAGCACTGGAGTGTGCACCTGCGGTTCTTCGTACGTCTCTCAACTTGTATTTACTTTTGGCCATGCGACGATCTAACGCTTCCCCCGCCCTTTTGCGTTACGTAGCTACCAACTCTGCAGTGCGACCAACTTTCCCCAGAGACATAGTGCACAGCAAACTGATTTCCACGTTCCAACTTCCTATTAGGCGGACTCTGCCGCGACCTGCAGGGCGATCCCGACAACTGCGGCTCGTGCTTTGGAGTGTGCTCGGGCACGGACCCTCAATGCTGCGGTTCGTTCTTCGAGTCGCCTCCGAAGCCTGAGTAGAACAAGCTTACTGATTGAATCTCAACATGGCAGGCGGCACCTGCATGGACGTCGCGACGAATAACGACGCGTGCGGCAACTGCGAGACGGTGTGCGACGCGAACGAAGATTGCTGCGGTGCGTCTCCGGGTCTCCTCTCTGCCTTCACAATGCTGGACGTTTGCTTACTACTGGCTCAATGAATGTGATACTGCTTCAGGCGGAGCGTGCACGAACACGTTGGCGAACCCCGAGAACTGCGGTAAGCCGCGGCTGCTCCTCCGCGTCAATGTGCTTGTGCTTAGGCTCGACTGCTTTCTCCCCGCACCGACAGGTTCATGCGGCCACACTTGCGACCCTCCCGAAGTCTGCTGCGGTGAGCCTTCCAACGCGTTGGAGTCTATCACTTAATAACTCTCGACTTGGCACAAACTCGCAGGCGGCACATGCATCAACGTGCAATCCGACCCGAACAACTGCGGTTTGTCCTCAATCCTCCTTCTCTCCCCCGCACCCTGGCATTTCCCCCTCTCTCTTCGCTAACCGTTGACGGGAATCCAGGTACATGCGGCGCGCAATGCCCACCCGGCTACAGCTGCTGCCGTGAGTCGCCCTCTGCCTCTCTCTCTCTCCTCAAGCAACTGCTGACTCGTAACTTACTCTATGCAGCCGGACAGGGTTGCTACAACCTGCAGAACAGTATCATGCACTGCGGCTCCTGCTCCAACGAGTGCGACTACTTCAACGAGGTGTGCTCGGGCGGCGAGTGCGTCCGTATTTGATCATAGGTCATCATCCTCCATTCGGATAGGCTTTTGTCGTCGCCAGGCTGGTTTTCTGTATATTTTTCGTAGTTCGTTGTAATTACAATGTGTCGTATCCGACTCCAACAACGATTGGGCCTTAATGCCATAGATTTTGTTGCTTAGCGCTTATTCCTGAATAGCCACAGCGACTCGGGATTGGCAGATCCATCAGATCCATTGGCAGCCTATCGATTTAGCGTTCGGCGTAGTTATTGTGACACCACAAGGAATCGACCAAGCACTCGAAGATCAAGAATTCGGAGGAGAGCCCGTTGCCCTCGGATTTCCGGGAGCCATCCCCGTGACGTAGACGCGAACGACACAGAGACTGCAATATCAGCCGTGTTCAACGTTAGATGCCGCGCTGATTCGCTCGAGGGAAATAGGGACAGTTCCTGATCATGAGTGTGACGGTATCTGACTCTTGAGAATTATTAGTACCGTGAGCTCGCCGTATCACCCGATAAAAATATCTACTATTACGATTGACGCACAGAAGCACGTATCCAAGACTCCGAGATGAAGTGAGGCTCCAATTATTGCTGCTCGACCAAAAATGTATACATGCGTGAGTGTCTACTGATCTCCTTGCGGTTTCTTCATGCTCATCTCGATGGCGCGCTGGATCTCCTCCTCCTCGCTCAGCTCCTCGTCGTCGGCCGGGCTGTCGTGCATCTCGACGTCCTGCCCCTGGCCGGCCGCGGACAGGGCGATGGCCTGCTGTAGCAATGCCTCCTCGTCATCGTCGCCCTCCTCGTTCGGCACCATCTCGACCTCCTGCGTCGCGGGCGCAGCAGCAGCAGCACCAGACGAGCCGGAAGCCTCTGCGGGGGCTGTTGCGGCGTCCCGTGCGCGCGCCTCTTCGAGCGACATGCGCAGGGCCATGGCGAGTTCCGGGTCGAGCGACGGGTCGACGCCGAACTCGAAGTCGTTGCCGGCGCCGCCCGGCGCGACGCCGTCCATCGCGGCGTCGGGGATGCCCGCCGCGGCGTCGCCGGCGAGGATGGGCGAGGAGATGACGACGTCGGAGATGAGGCGGGGGCCGGGCGGGACGGCGACGAGGTGGCTGTTGTCGCTGCTCGCGACGTTGTCGATGAACTCGCGCAGGCGGTCGGCGTTCTCGGCCTCCTCGCCGAAGGAGACGACGTCGACGGCGACGTTGTTCTTTTTGAGCTTCTTGGCGAGCTTGACGAGCGCGGCGGCGCTGGCGGCGAGCGGCGAGCCGACGAAGACGACGATGCGCTGGCGCAGCTTCTTGTCTGAGCGGTGCTTGAGCGCGAGCTGGGCGACGGCGATGGCGGTGGGGAAGTCGGCGGCGCCGCCCATCCGTTGTCGGGCGTCGTGCAGGCCGGCGAGTATCTTGCCCACCTCGCGTGTATGCGTCACCAGCACCTCGGGCCTGCGCACCGCCTGAGTAAATACGCGTTAAATTCGGGGAATGTATGCACGCACGCCTTGCCCGCCATCGACATGAGGCCGACCGTGTTCTCCGGATTCGAGTCGACCTTGTGCCCAAAGATGGTCGTCACCGCGTCAGACTGCGCCTCGAACCGCGTCGGCGCATAGTCCCCGTTGCGCATATACTCGCTGTTGTCTATTATGATCACAGTCGCTTCCAGTGGCATCGTGGCGGGTCTGCGGACGAGGAGGAACGCGTCAGTGTAATCGGGGTTCCAATTACTTCAGATGCCATTTGCCTCCGTTATTCACAGCAAGTCAAGAGGACTCTGACTCTGAGGCTGCGGTAGGTAAAGCCAGGATAGCAGAATATTGCGCGTGAATGCTGAATATGCAGAAAAACCGGTTATTTGTGATACTGCAAATACAGCAAGCGCCAGCTGCAGGTGAAGTCCGAGTCGGAGCGACGCGCCGGTCAGCTCGCCAGCTGTACTTCCTTCCTGGCTTGCCAAGTTTCAAAAATACGTTCTAATATCGCTTATTATTCCCTGTGTGCCATGTCCCCGTATTGTGCAAAGACGTCGAGTCTTCTCCATCGGACTCTTGAGGCCTCTGAGTGATTGTCCGCTGGCCGACAACTTCCTCTATCCCATGGAGAATTGTACCTCTCACCTTTCATGCATACGCATCCAGTGAAGGTGCGGCATCGACGTGGCTGGTGAGATCACCAACACCAGGTGACTTCGCACTCTGGCGCATTCCTCCTCAATACGATGAGGTACTATAAATTGTGACCGCGGTGGATATGACGAAGAAACCGCAAGGATGCATCGCATGCTGAGCTGCTTCATCACGAAATCCGGCCGAATCCTACAACATGTTACCATGGATTATAAGGTTCACATTCATTGTAAGGGCCACAAGTCTTGTGGCGGATCTGGTGACGCATTACAGTGCCCGGTTAGGATTGCCAAGGTCTCACAAGGCTTGCCAATTGTCCCAAGAATTACGGTTCTTGACAACGCTGACAAGCCTTGCGGCTCCTTGTAAGCCATTGCAAACAGGCCGACGACACCAAGCTACGTTTCCATGCTTCAGTTACTTTTTGCGATATGCTCGGGCAACCCAGGCAACGACGCGACGTATGAAGCAAAGGAGAGTATATTACGCGGGAGGCCAGTGTACATACGAGGTACCTAAATGCTCGCGCTAGACGGGCGTGGGCATCACGCGCGGCGTGCGGTTCGTCGCCCGCGCCAATCGACTCATCGTCGCGATGTCGGCGTCGCGACCCACCTGCACGGCCATGACAGCGCTGCGACGAAGCGTTGCTATATAGCGTGCCTCTGCGTACGAAAACGCCGCGACTTCTTCGGACACGGTCGAATTCCTGACGTCAAGCCTGCTGATGACGGCGCGAGCCGCGCTGCAAAGTGACAACTTAGATAAATAGAGACGCCGCGCCAGGAATCGTGCATACCTGACCGAGGGAATGGCACCGTGTTCCAGCGCTGCTTCGACGCTGTAAAAAACTTCTGAAATTAGTGGTAGGTACGCCGGTAGCACGTAGCCAGCCAGAAACACGAATAGCCGAGCAGCCCACAGCTCATAGACACCAGATGAAGCCCGAGACATCCCAGAGCACCGAAGAGCACACAGCCAGACTAGAACCACAGAATCAGCAGCCAGCCAGCAAAGCACTTATATTGGGTCAGACGACGAGAAGGGGCATGGCAACCGCCAGGGAAATCAAGCTGGAAATCTTGACCACGCTGCTTGGCGATGGCGCGCGGAAAGGTCGAGCTTGAGGCTGTGAGGACCCATGGGCGGAGAAGGGCAGAGGGAACCGATGGGCGGGAAAGAAGGGGACGAGCGAGTGAGAGCACAAGTCCAACCGCTTTCAATGTCCGACCCAACCACGTCCTGATGCGTCCCGGCCCCGATGATCTGATGTCATTGTGATGGCTCTGTCTAGTCTCTGCATCGAGTCGTTGACGTAGTTGACTCAAGGGAGAAATTTTGTCGTGCTACTTCCGGTACTGTACCCCTGAACTGATTACCTGAGTACGGAAGTAACACTCAACGGGCCCTGGATAACAACCATTTCATTTCGAATCATCAGTTCATACAAGTGTATAGGTGTAGGAGGGCTGCTTCCGCTTTGGAAGCTCCAATGGCTGCCTCTCATTCTGTCATTCGTGTTCGAACAAACCGGCTGACGACAGCCCGTGGTGGGGGCGCAATTTGCGGTTGGATATAGCGTTCCGGAAACGCAACAGCAACGGTTCTGACGCCATTATAGTGGCCTACAATCCTGTTTATGATTTTGCAATTCATTATACACCGACTATAAGAATTGGAGGTCTTACAAACCGAACATAAGTCTGGCGGGAATCTTGTGACGGCTGGCAATGCACTGCAAGGTGTCGCAAGCCTTGCCGGAATCTTATCAACTCCGCAACGCTGTACCATATCCGGCCGGATTTCGTGATGTTCCACGACCCCACCAGGTTGGCGAGCAACCTGGGTACCCTTGTAGATATCCAAGCGAGACGAGGACCTGGGACCTAGACAAACTTCAAACACTGCGTGCACATTACACACCAAGGAATTAGCTGACCCTGTTCCTCGTATTGAAGTGGATGATAACCCGAAAGTTGGTCACGCCCACCGTCCATTAGGGCCTCAAGACGGTGCATATACCAGCCCAAAGTCGCTACGTCACATTACAGTCTGCTCTCGTCATCGCTTTCGCTGGCATCGCGCGAGGAAGGCCGAAGACAAAGAGTGTAGGAGGAGAAGTAATCGGGGTTTGAATTACTTTAGGGTCAGCGGAATCAAACTCAATCGATCCGCATTTCCCAGAGCCAAGTCCGCCTCTTGCCCTCTTACTCTTACCTCACGAACCCACCCGTCCCGTCTACCAAGGTGCGCAGCCCGCCCCAATGTTGCCCGCCGTCGTGCACGGCGGCGCCGGGCTGCGTGTATGCTGATAATTTGTGCTGCATCAGCCCACCTTTTCCTTGTAAAAATGGAGGAAGAAGTCGCTGCTCTCGTACGTAGCACTATCAGCGGCTGGGTGCGCCCATCTAAGCGCCTGGGCAGGTCATCGACAACGGCTCCGGCATGTGCAAGGCTGGCTGTGAGTGCTGCGATGGTCGCTGCGAGAGCCCCTAGCTGACGCGGGGTCCGATGCGCAGTTGCAGGTAATCTAAGCACACACAGCATCCACCGGTCTGCGCCCACCGCTCACACGCATTCCGTCCGCCCGCAGGTGACGATGCTCCCCGCGCCGTCTTCCCGTGAGTCCGAGCGCGAGATATCAGGGCCCATCGCCGCCGATAGGGTCCTGCTAGCCCGTAGCACCCATGCTAACCATCGCGCGCGCCCAGGTCCATTGTAGGCCGCCCTCGCCACCAGGGTGTCATGGTGGGCATGGGCCAGAAGGACTCTTACGTCGGGTAAGCAATCATCGCAGAATATGCGTACTGTAGCTTGCCGGCTGAGCGGCCGCCTCCAGCGACGAGGCACAGTCCAAGCGTGGTATTCTCACGCTCAAGTACCCCATCGAGCACGGCATCGTCACGAACTGGGACGACATGGAGAAGATCTGGCATCACACCTTCTACAACGAGCTGCGTGTCGCCCCCGAGGAGCACCCCGTCCTCCTCACCGAGGCCCCGCTCAACCCGAAGGCGAACCGCGAGAAGATGACCCAGATCATGTTTGAGACCTTCAACGCGCCCGCCTTCTACGTTGCCATCCAGGCCGTGCTCTCGCTTTACGCGTCCGGTCGTACGACCGGTATCGTGCTCGACTCCGGTGACGGTGTCACCCACACCGTCCCGATTTACGAGGGTTTCGCGCTCCCGCACGCCATCCTCCGTCTGGATCTGGCCGGCCGCGACCTCACGGACTACCTGATCAAGATCCTCATGGAGCGCGGCTACCCCTTCACCACCACCGCCGAGCGCGAAATCGTCCGCGACATCAAGGAGAAGCTGTGCTACGTCGCCCTCGACTTCGAGCAGGAGATGCAGACCGCCGCCCAGTCGTCGGCCCTCGAGAAGTCGTACGAGCTGCCCGACGGCCAGGTCATCACCATCGGCAACGAGCGGTACGCTGGCTTTTTTTGGGACGATGCGGACAGTCCTGATGTTAGCGTCAATATAGCTTCCGCGCGCCCGAGGCGCTCTTCCAGCCCTCGTTCCTTGGTCTTGAAGCCGCCGGTATCCACGAGACGACGTAAGCATCTTGCACCGGTGGCATTCTCCCGGCGCCTTACTTACACTGCTTTGCAGGTACAACTCGATCTTCAAGTGCGACCTGGACATCCGTCGTGACCTGTACGTCTATTGCGCACCCGTGTTCAGTCTGGCGGTGGCTCATGCATGCGCTCCGAATACAGCTACGGCAACGTCGTCCTGTCCGGCGGCACGACCATGTACCCGGGTATCGCAGACCGCATGCAGAAGGAGCTCACGTCGCTCTCGCCGTCGAGCGTGAAGGTCAAGATTGTCGCGCCGCCGGAGCGCAAGTACTCCGTCTGGATCGGTGGCTCCATCCTGGCGTCGTTGAGCACGTTCCAGAACTTGTGGTGCTCGAAGCAGGAGTACGACGAGTCGGGCCCGGGCATCGTCCACCGCAGTGCGTATCCCCGTCCCCCCCCTTCCGTCTTTCTTTCCCGCCCGCTGACGACACTGTGCAGAGTGCTTCTAATCGAACGACTAGATCGCGTTTGCTGTGTCACTGTGTTTCTGTTGTGTGTGTTACAGTTTGAGTTTGCTGCTCTTCGTCCATACATAGTATTACCTACGACTCCCCCCGCCCGACGTCAACCCGGCAGCAGCTGTCGGAAAGAAAGCAGAATTTCAGTTTCTACCCTTTTTTCTTTCTCTTTTGTGTTCTTTTACTTCTACAAATTTACGAAGAGTTGCTTGTCAGAGTGTGCGACCTGGACGTTCCTGCGTTGAGACTTGTTTTGGGTTCCGATGAGGTTCTGGCTGCAATGGACACGCTGTGGCCGAGTGTAGGTAGAGCGCGGCGGGCCCTGTCTGCGTCAATTGGTTGCGGAAAGCTCCCTCTGATCTGAGATCTGAGATGCGAAGGTCGCCGCGGAGTGGACTTTGAACGGGGACAGCAGCTGGTGATGATGACAGTGTCCCCTCTGGGTCCCTGCAAGCCGCATGCACGCCTTATGTATGACCTCGTAAAGGGAGAAGGATAGCGAGCTACTGATCTGGTAGTGCGCAGGAGCTGGTAGCGTTGGGTATGCAGCCTGGCAGGGCGCCGAAGTGGCTATCACCCATGGATTAAGTCGAAGCCTTCAAGTCTTTTTCGGTTTGTGCAGTGAAAAGTGCGACTGCGCGCAGATAGAGAAACTTATGGTCCATACTTACTGGCTTGAGGAAGACGTTGCATAGCGGTGTTGCGTGTGGCTATTGGCCTTGGCAAGCTTGCGCACCGTCAGAGTCCGATCCGCCGCGGACTCGTCCGGTGTTGTGTTCAACGCTCCCTGCCTTGAAGGAGGCTGCGGTATGGCTGTTGCAATTGAAAGGCTATGGACATGATAATTGAGAGAGGGGATCCCGCGCGCGCTGCGCGATACGACTCGGACGCGTACATAGGTGGGAAATACGTGATTTGGCCATGTACAGGAGGGGGAAAAGCGCATTCCTGGCGTATTCGTTACCGCTCTCAGCGGTAGTGCCTACGTTAAGACCGGGCGTGCTGCGGTTCACTGGACGTAGATCTTGCCGAGCGTGGTGAGCGCGCCGTTCGCGTCGAGCATGTCCCAGCCCTGGCCGGAGTGGAACGCGCCGAAGAAGGCGTAGCGCTCGACGGCGGGCTCGTTGTCGAGCTGCTCTGTTGGTTGGAGGGTGTCGCGTTAGTTTGAGGATGTGATGCCATGGGCCAGCCGGCTTACGGAGGGCGAGCGGGAGGAACTCTTCGTAGTTCGCGGCTTGGGCGTCCCACGAGAGGCCGAACTCTACACACGCCAAGCAGATAATCAGAGAGTGAGTCGGGGCTGGGGACTCTTTGGCGATGGGACGAACCGGTGAGCCAGATGGGCTTGTTGTATTTCTTCGCGTTGTCGATGTGCTCCTGCAGGTCGCCCGTCCAGCCGCCGTACCAGTGCAGGCCGACGATGTCGAACGTGCAGCCGCCCGCGCAGGCCGTCACAAAGTCGTCCAGCCACGCGATACCCCCGGGCGCGCCGGCGTTCGTCACCGCGGGCGAGACGAGCTTGACGTTGAGGTCGCGCCGCAGGGGCTCGAGGTACTGCTTCCAGTCTTCCGGTGGGGATCGGATGAGAGGCGAAGCATTGCAAGGTAGAGTGGGGACCGGAAGGGTACGTACAGGTGGCAGCATCCTGCGGGCTGAGACGCGCCTGGCCGTCGTTGTCCGGCTCGTTGAAGCCCAGCACGTACTGCGGCTTCGGGTCGAGCTTCTCCAGCGCGGGCTTGAGGTCCTGGATCCCTCCCGCAGACCACTGTTGCGGGATGTAGGGGAAGGTGCCGTTGAGCTGCGCGGGCGGGGTGGTGCCCCAGTTCTGCAAGGCGTGGGGTTGCGTGAGACGGAGCGTGAAGGCGCGCCGGGAGAGGTGGGACGCACGAAGAGCCACGTCACTTGCGCCGACTTGAAGAGGGCGGGGTTGAAGGCTGCTCATCGATCAGTATTTAGGCCGCCGGCTCCGCCCGCCGCGCAACGCGAAGGCGCAATGCTCACGGTTGCTGCGGAAATGATCAACTCAGTGAGTTTCCCCCGTGCTGAACGAATCAGCAGGCAGCGACTTACTCAGACGGCCAGGCAAGTCCTCGCTTCCCCGTGGTCGCGCGCGGGGTGCAGGCGGCGGCGTTGGCGACGCTCGCGTAGACGAGCGCCGCGGACAGAGAAAGTGCAGCAACGTGAACCATAGTATGGACTGGGAAAGGAAAGGTAAAGGGAGGGAGGAAAGAGATGCACAGGAAAGCAACGGGAGTGGGTCAGCCACGCCAGTTCGCACACATATATATACTTGTTCTGACTGGGTCAGCGGGCTTGACTGGCTGACAGCTTGGATCACATTGGAGTGCAACGGGTGATGGCCGTGGGATTCCTCGCGCACGAGAACTGCAGAAGGCGCGGGCGAGATCATGTGATTAGGTCGGGCACCGCGCAGCGACGCGTTGGGAAGTCGTCACATTGCAAGGCTTCCAGTCTTCCAGCACATGCGGGGGCCGGGGGATTATGGCGTCGATCGGTCCGTGGGGGAGAGGCCATGTCAATGTGCTGGCGTTGCCCGCCTTGTGACGTTCCCCAAGGGCGCGCACATCCTTTGCAGTCGACGTGGACCCAGGACGACGTCAGGTTGCCAACCAGGCAAGTCCATGCGCTCATGCATCGCGATGACAACACCAATCCGTCCGCAGCTCTCTTAGAGGCAGTGAGTGACAGTGATAAGGGCAAGATAACGAGCTTAGAATTGTTAAGTCCGGATGATCACTTGACTGCGGGATTTTGTTCAACAGGCTTTTGCCGTCGGGTAGCGCCCAACGCCACTCTCAACTCAATTTCTGTCATGGGCGACGAGCAGAAGCCTAAGGTCATTCTCCAGGCCTGCACCGAGGAGCAGGTCGATAAATGGCAGCGTCTGGCCGAAACACGGCCTGCGCGCGCTGTCGCCGTCCTGAAGCTCGGCCCCACAGAGCGCACGCCACAGGGCGACACCGTGGCGGACATCATTCCAGCGCTCATCGCTGTGCGCACCATAGCCTGCGGCATTGCACGGGGCGGCGACAAGACGAGTCGCAAGGTGCACCCGGCCTGGAAGAGCCTCGTCGACGCGGGCGTTGTGCAAGCGCTCTGCGACCTCGTGCGTATTGGCAAAATGGGCGTGCCCGAGGACTTCGTAGCGGAGGGCATATCGAAGGAGGATCTTGTAGCTGCGGCACGAGGCCTGCCTTCGCTGTATCATGAGCCCTTGCATGCCCTGGGCGGCGCTTTGCGGCTGATGTCCCACGATAAACACTCTGCCGCCGATAGGAAGTTCCTAACGACACTCAAGCGAAAATGGAAAGAAATGATGCAGCGTGTGAGTTTTCTCGTTTCTGCATTGTAACTTGTGTGGGAAAACTAATGAAAATCTTAGATTTGGGACGAACCAGCCAACACTCTTTCGCAGGAGGATGACAACAAAATACACCAGGTTGAGCGCGGCGCTGTGGCGCGCATCGTTCGCGACCTCTCCGTCGTCGATCCCTCTTTCCTACCGTACGCTTTCCCGTCACTTCAATGACAGGCTTTATGGCTGATGCTAGCAGGATAATATACGACCAAGAAGACTACACCATTCCGGTCATTGCGCGCGCGTGGGCACACGCCACGGGCGGATCTGACTCCTGGGATACGATGCACACCCTGCAGAATCTCATGTTCCCCGTGCACCCCAAAACGATGGAATACGTGTCAACGCATCCGATACCGCCCCTCCACAAAATATTGGAACGAGTCTACCTCGGCTGTTCCCCGCCGAGCACGTTCACCCCCACGGCTCACGGGAAAGCGTTTGTAGGCGCGGTCGCTAAAACAGCACGATCCGAGGACACTGATACCGCTGAACTCGTCCCGAACTTCTTGATGCTCGTTCTGGCGGGGATGGAGGAGGACGACGAGTGCGGGCGCGAGGTTGCCCTGGCGATGCAGCAGTCGCAGCCGCTCTGGGAGGCCTTCTTCGATCTCATACGGAGGACGGCTGTCAAAGCGGATCCGATGAAGAAATTCGGGTGGCAAGGAGTGCTGGGGTGCATGGCCAACACCCTCGGCTCGCTCTCGAAGGACGCTCCGCGCGAACGCGAGCCGCTCATCCGGCTGTGGACCGAGGCCGGCTTCTGGGACGTGCTGGACGAGCGCGCCCCCACGATCGTCATGCAGCCCGGCGTGTCGAGTGAGCTGTCTCTCGTCACATGCCCTGTCTCATACTAACACTATCTTCCCTGAGTGTTCCTCGTGCGAATATTCATGATCATGGACGAAGTGGTCCAGGCGGGCACACCCGCACTGAAGGCCGTCATGTCCCGCCAGTTCCCACGCGCCGTGATCATCGGGAAGCTCTGCCGGAAGGACCTCATCCTCCAGCAGATGGGTTCCCGGCCACACGCGCCGAGGGGCAGCGGCATTGAATTCAGACAAGCCCATGGATGGGATCAGATGGCCTGGCAGTTGCTCGCGAAATTGCAATTCACCTGTCGCAAGGAGGGCGAATGCAACCGCCGCGGGTGCGAGAAGGACATCGTCGATGGCGCTGAATGTGGGACATGCAAGAAGGCGAGGTATTGCGGGGAGCAATGCCGCGAAAAGTGAGTACCTCCCGATGCTATCCAAACGTCCGCTGTGCCTTGCATTATACTGAATGGGTTTGGCAGAGACAAGGAGGAACACGAGACGGTCTGTGGTTGGCAGGGCCTGCTCGAAAAGTGTGAATTCTAATGAATCACCTACTACTAACTCAATTATGCACACATTTATACATACACACTATTTGTAGATCATAAAACCTACTCTTCCTGTGTGTCCCAAAGCTTCTAACGCTCATCACAGCTTGCCTTTATAATGCATTAAGGACACATGTGACCTTGTTGACCCAGTCACTGAATAGATATCACAGTTTTATGTGGGCTCTGTGGGTCCCGCTCTACACTCCATGGATACCATGTTGTAGGTGGACATACAGTAGTCATGTTTCATGGGCTGACTGCTTACTTTATAGATTGGTGAGGTGTTTTGTGCCTGAGGGATAGTCAAGAAGGCCACATGGGCTTGATATCTACACTTTATAATAAGAAATTGACCATGACAATGAGCGTGTATTATTCTTCTAATAGTTATGAGCCCCCAGACTTCCGCAGCGCGTACTGCGGCAGTGGTGTTACCGACCTGCCGATCATTCTTTTCTCCGCAAAGTCCGCATCGGGGAAATCCCAAATGATGATCCGGTGCTGGCCATCGTCTGCCAGCGCCGACCAGCGCCGCCATCACGGGCCATCACGCACTGCTGCGGGTTCGTTCAGAGAGCCAGTTGGCTAGCCCACGACCAGCGGGTTGGTCTCTGGCCTGCCCACTGGCCCTCATGCTGGTCTGCGTGCTGGCATGGCGGCCGGCAGATGACATGGTCTTGCTCATGACACTGGTCGGCGACATGATCAGATGCTGGTCATCGTTTGCGACAATGGCCGGAGTGTACATATTCCGGCGGTGCCGAGTGGTTTTCGTCACACAATGGGGGCAGTCGCAGCGTGTAGAATGCAAATAAAGTAGAATGTTATTGCCAGTCCAGGTCGATGTACAAAACAGTGCTATGCATCGTCAGCCGGGGCCGCGCGGCGGGCGCGCTTTTCCGCAATGAACGCGCTATAGCGGGCAGCCATGTCTTCGTCGGCGTCGTCGGCGGACTCGTCATCCGATTCGCTGTACACAGTGTCTGCGAAGATCGCGCTGACGGCGGACAGTCAGGGCACTTTGCGGCAGTCGCACAGAGCAGTGACGGGCGTACCTTTCCCATTCCTTCTTGATATCGAGCATGATGTCCAGACCCTCGCCATCCGTGCCCAAGCTTTCCAGGTTGTCGACGGCTTTCATAATCCGATGGAAAAATGCGACATAGTTGAAACCGTGCTCGCCGTTCTGCCCAAACTTGTGTTCGGACGAGATTGCAAAGCGTACCTGGGACATGAGCCATGAGTAAATGATGAGGGCAGCGAGCGGGCACGTACTACGCATGCCACATAGGCCATGAACGTCGTGATGTCCGTAATCGCGTACTTGGCCGCAAGGCATCCTCGCGGACCAGTGCGCTCGCGATTCTCGGCCACACCTGGACCCAGTAAAAGCCCGCGCGCGCCCTAGCGAAGATAAAGCGGATATTTTGACCAAACAAAAAGTGTGCGTACCGTGACCAACAGCTCGCCGCGCAGGAGTCCTGGCGCCTTCTTCTCCTGTGGGTCCGCGGCCGGGAAGAGAAGACGGGGCAGGTCGGTCGGGCTCAGCTTAGCGCCTTTTGCCTCGTCGCCCCCCGGTGCATACTTCTCTTTCACCTCGAGCCTGTCCGCAAGAAGTAAGCAATGAACACGATGGACCATATTCACGCACAACTTCCAATCCTCGTTCTGCGGCATTAGAAAAGCCGCCATGCCGTCATGCTTGAGGCCGCGGATGTTCTTCTTCTTCGCGTCCGTCGCAGGGATGGCGGGAACCCACGGGTACCAGCCGGCAATGTGGAGCTTGACGCGTTGAACATCCTCCGCAATCATGTCCGTGCGATGCTGGTGAAGCTGTCAGCAGCGTCAGTATGCGATCAATCGTTTGCATGAGTCCACTCACCCGACTGGTAACATACAGCCTACCTCGCCGCTGCAGGAGGGCGACGATCTCCGGAAAACGCTCCTTGATGTCCAGCCACTGCGCAGCCTTGTATTTCTCCCTGTGTGATGCTTAGTGTGTGGGCGGGTAGTGGTACAGGACGTACGCTCGTGACAGTGCATCAGCGCCATCCTTTTCCAACTTCGCACCTGCCGCAAAGACCTCCGGGACAGGAGTAAACGGACAACAGAACTTGCCAAACAATCGACCGATGCGCTGCAAATCCTCATCGTCGCGCTCTGACTGGCTGTGCAAGCAGTGAATGTCAACAAATATTTGTGGTTGATAGGTACTCACGTCATGGCCTGCCGCTTGACCTCCTTTTTCTCTGCGCGAGTCAGCTTGCGTTTGCGTGGCCGAACTATGAGGTCATCGTCATCCGCAAGGTGGGAAACCAGCTGCGGTCGAGGGTTGCGGCCATTATCTGCCGCTTGACCGCTGGTGGCAGACTGAGCATTGTTGTTTGCAGTATTCGTTGGCTGCCTAGACTGTTGAGTCGAGGACGAGCCGGAAGCGGTAGGGCCAGGACAGGGAGTCTCTGGTCCCGGGCTTGAGGAGCTGTGAGGTGTTACGCCGTTGATAGGCGTTAGCGGGACGCGCAACAAACGGTCAAGACGGGCCATGGACGGGCGACTGAATGTGTGGGCAGATGGGGAAGCCAGGTTGGGGGTGATCAACAAACACAGCCTGCTTTTAAAGCGCAGAGGGTGACCACATGGATGTCGGAGACGCGAACATTGATGTCACGTGACACGCGTCATGCGCTGCAGGCGCTGCAAGTGTTACAGTTCCTACAACAGGCACTTCCTGCAAAATTTTCCGATATAATGTGTCATTTATACTGCTTACAATTGACAGAAATCAACAGTCAAGATCCCAAGTCGTCCAATCATCACGAGTCGATTCTACTGGTATCTCCTCGTCAGCGTCGGACAAGTTAGCACTCTGCTCTCCAGGGTCCTGCATATGAGATTCGTCCACTGCACTTGGGATCGCATCTTGGTGCTCGGTCTCTGGCGCTTCAACGATTGTCTCGAGGGTGGGCTCGCTAAAGTCTATTCCACGAGGAATGTTTCCTGTATGCCCGATGCCGAGTCCAGTATATCGCATCATAAGGTCGCGGTCTGAGAACCTGTAAAATGGGTGAGAAACAGAAAACGGAAGCCCAGCATCGATAAATCACCGCATGACATAGTAATATTTCCAGTCGCCAAACGTAGCACTGTCTCGCGCGACAGATGGTCCCAACAGATCCTTCGTATGTCCATGGGCATATGCTGGGACAAGGTGGCAGCCACGAAGCACCTGCGCCGGGTCCAAGAAGCCGAATGCATCAGGGTCAGGCTGTGGGACATAGCCAATCCTGTCGAGTCGCCGTGGGGGTAGAGAAAGTGACGCGCAGAGACGCGCAGAGACGCGCAGAGCATATCTCCCTCAAATCTTTACATAATCACACGATCCTTACCTCAATAGATAGCCAATATTTTTCCAAATATTATAGTGATTTTAGCTGAATTTTAAAGGCCCTAAATCCGGCAATGTTCGTTAATATGTCTAAATGTGCGCGTCACTCTTGCGCGTCACCGCGCGTCTCCCTGCGCGTCATGCGCGTCTGCCCCTGGGAAGTATGTAACTACATGAAATCATATTATAAGCCTGTAAGATGGCTTACTACACCAGAATTGCCTCTTGGACAGTCACTGTCACACGTGAGTTGAATGCAAATGCACAATCTCAACTTCGAGCTCAGACCTTCTGGCTAACCTGCATCCAGACGCATACAATGTGTCAGCAGTATGTTCTCTATTTAATATCTATTCTGTCCTTACTTGTCATCCCGTCATTCCGGAGAATCCCGCGTTCCTTTACAGTCATCGTATCGGACTTTGTAATGCCTTAGCTGCTTGCTCAGTAGCTGAGGCGTACGTGAACTTATTACCGTGTCTATTTATTGTACTCACCTGCGCATGTAGTTACTTACGCTAACAGGTTAGATACCATTATACACGAGCTGCTTGCTCAGTAGCTGAGGCTTACTTACGCTAACAGGTTACGAGCCCCGGCCCGGAATGTCGACAGATCTCAGCGTGACATCTACCCAGAAGCTAGCGACTACTATCCCAAGGCTACTGCCGGGTGGTACAAACTGGGTGACTTATAAAGAACGCATGCTGCAGTATTTGCTCGGACAGCCGGGATACCGCAAGCATCTCACGGGCCGAGCCAAGGAGCCTGTAGCACCGACCGCGCCAGACCCTACCACGTACAAGCCCGAGCACGAATCTGCTGCTAGAAGCTCAGCCCCTTCTACTCCTGAACTGAAGCCTCAGCCACACTCTGAAGGGTTAGAACTTTCTGGAAAAAAGATAACCAATTGTGTAAGCTCATTACGCTCATCATCCTTGATTCAATTCTGATAGATACAGATTCCTGGTGCCAAATGGTCGGCCAACTCCTGCTGGCTGGACTCGTCCTCACATCTCCTATATTATGCGTGTCTGCGTGACATGGACTACCTCTCACCACTCCTTGCGCTTTCTCCACCTGAGAGTCCCCTCTCAGTGCTTTTGAAGCTCTTCCAACTGCGCTCTGAAGTTCTTCAGAGTCCTGGACCTGGCACTTCTGCCTTTATTACTCGCCAGCGTGATGGCCTTAGGCAAACACTTGTTGAGCATTCCACTGGTCAGGCTATCAAAGACAGAGCTCCAGGTGGCATGGACAGTCCATGGGTATGTTGAGTAATCTATTTTCCTTTAGGAGGTACTCATTATTTTGTAGTCATGGCTTTACGATCTAGCAAACTACGAGCGTGCCAAGTTTCCTAAGACGTCAGGTCTAGCTGCATACTTTACAGTACAATCCCTGGTCTTTGCGCTTTGCGGTGACATTGTCAATCTCAGTGGTCTTACCTACAAGTCCTCTTATCGGTTTCAAAACGATGTGGACGGCTTCTTTACTCGCTTCCAAGGCAACATCACCAGCTGGTTCCATGAGGCCCTTACCTGGAATTCACCTTCATCCTGTGCAGTCAATCAACATCCATTCCCAGAACGCTGTTCTACAACCCATCGCATCATCGTTGAACTGCCACATATACTTATTCTGGATCTAGAAGAGCCAAACACAAAGCATGTTTGGTACTTCAGTACTCAAATCTACCCTTTGGGAGAGGATGTTGGTGTCTCCCATGGGCTTGTCTACGACTTGATTGGATATCTTTCGGGTTCTGGTGACTCTGCAGCTCTCCACTATACTGCGACCTTTTCTTCACCTTCTGGTTCAGCCTATTACTATGACGGCATGAGGAATAATGGGGATTCTGTTATCCTCAGCTCCATTCTAGATGACAACCACCTCTTGCATGCCTCAGACGATCACAGAATTTGGTCAGCAGTATATCACCTTCGAGGTGGCAAATCAGCCAGAGACTATTTCGCCGACCACCAGTCACAGTATGTCTTGCGCGAATTTGGCATACATCTTTCTCGCTCAGATGCATCATCTCATACTGCTACGCTGGACCCCGACGTCTGGAATCAGCCTTTACATGATCCCCAGTTGGATTGCGTTTATGGACATCGAAAGGTTGAACAAACCTCGATTACTGTTCGTAGCAGCGCGCTACCCACAAAGCATGTTCACTTCGACGACTTGCACTGTCGCTGTGGAGCTCGTCAAACTTTGGCGAAGGATGGCCCCTTGGTTCACTGCATTACATGCAAGCGTCCCTCTCACTTGGCTTGTCAACTCGGTGGATATGTTACGATCCTTGGGAAGGAGCAGGAGTTCAGATGCCACAAGTGCCTCAGTACTACTCACCGCCACACAGAAAATTTGGCCAAGTGAGTGTCTTTACTGAATCATGAAATCCATCTGACTATAATGATCAGAGAACTCAAGAAGGCTATTCCATTGATGAAGGACTTGCCACTCATTCAGCGTCTTCAGTATGTGTTATAGTATTTCATTTTCTAATTACTAAGCAAGGATAGCCCAGGAATGGCCATCCTTGCAGCATATACAGTAGAAAGCGGGCTCAGCAAATACCACTATCCTGCTCGCCTGATATCCAAGGGAAAAGATGCAGCACATCGCTCAATATGGCATGTTGTATGGTACCCATCCTCCAGATTTGAACCTCCTGGGTTCTTCCCCCCCTCGATTGTCCTAGAAGATCACATTGTGGACTGCCTATTCGGAAGACAGGCTGAGAGACGTCAGATTCGCGTGAGTAAATATTTTCTATACTATTTCTCCACTAACAAGAATTGCCATAGCTTGGTCGATGGCTCCCTGCCAGCGAGGTGGAGGAAAGCAAACCTGATCAGAATTACCTTCGTCACCCACCCTCTCAGGAGATCAAGGATCTTCTGGAGCCCCACAGCGCTATTTTGCATGCTCTGTGCCATGGTGCATCTCAGGCTGAGAAATCGCTTCTCAAGTCTGCTCTACCTCCAGTGGCTTCATATCAGGCCAAGCACCGTGGCAAGCTTCCAGACTATCCCTCTTATGGCACTTTGACTTCTATGGATGCGGCCCAGATCATGCATTGGCTGCGGCTCAATGTGTCTGACAATCCTGTTATCTTCATGAAGGCGCCACTCTTCCACGCGATTAATCTGGTGCTTGCTTCACGCAATAGTCTATCAGTGAATGAGGCCTGGGACTCATATCAGATCCACGACAAAGGATTGGGGCGGCAGCAGAGCATTGATCTCGACGTGTTTGCTTTGGCTATTCTTGGACATCTAATGCTGGACCAGACAGCAGAACTTGGACTGTTTGCTTGTTCTCAGTGGGGGCGCGATGCTGGACATCACCAGCATCACTGGAACCCATATCTCTATGGTCCAACTGAGGGTAGAGAAGAAGAGGCTGGCTGGGATAGCCTGTCAACAGAGTATGAGCTCGCTATGACAGTAGGTCTGAATAACTGCAATGAGTGGTAAATCTGATTTATTTTATAATTTAGAATGGGCCAAATTACAAGGAGGACTCTCCAAAACGTGATATGACTCCTGACATAACCCCTTTGGAACGCCAAATAACTCTCAAACGAAAGCAGTAAGTCATAATCACTCAAATGACACAACAAGGAACTAAATCATCAAAGGGAGTTCGATGCAGAGATGGAAGAGGAAGATCGGATGCAGGAGGCAAAGGCAAACATGGATGAGGCAAAGGAACCAGTCAAGAAGATGCCTAGAGTTTCTAGCATCCAAACACGTGCTACTAGAAGGAAATCTCGCAAATGATGCATCCCCTGCTGGCTCTAGACACTATTTCCATTTCAGATTCCACCTCCAAACACTAGTACATATCACCAGTTGATGAGTTAAATCTCCGTCTGATATTTATACATTTAATAGTTTTAACTCATATACGCGTCTCTTGCGCGTCACTGCGCGTCACTATGAGCGACTTGGTCAGAGTGACGCGCAACAGACGCGTCTGCACAAATGCAACCCGTTCTGCTCAGAATCTCAAGGAATCAACAAAATGTGTGTAGAAACAACTTGAAATGCCATATGGAAGAGTATAGACATAATGATATCGCCAGGGTGGTGGTAACTGTATTTACGACTGACTTTGAGATTTTGGACTGAGTCTCTAGGTGAATTCACCCTCTCACAAACTAGGGTAATTGTGCCAAATATGTGTACTGTGTAAATGGATTGTTACATGTGGATAGATTGACCCAGTAGTGACTGGTGGCAGTGTGTAGAAAGCTATTATTTACGAGTGTCACATATTGAGTATGCATTGTTTATTTGAGCAATAATTTCAATCGAAATAACACAAAAAAGAGTATAGACTATGTCTTACCTTCCTTACACATGGCATTTGCTCCAAATGTCTGTATTTATTGCAATCTGCAATGACATGCAGGGGACGTGCAAGAGACGCGCAAGCCTTTTGGTACAATTACAACTTTGCCTGGTTAACTAAGACCCTGGGCTGATGGCGCCTGCCCAATTGTTTTCGAGGCCTCAGTGGATATGGTCCATGTTATCAGACCTCACAAGGGTTAGTATTGGGTACAAAATGGTGCTGCGCGTCTCGCGCGTCACTGCGCGTCACTTGCGCGTCACTTTATATAGACCGAGTCGCCGTTTTGCCCAGCCTCCAGCGTTCTCAGGATCGATCCCGAACCAGCGCACATGCAGGAAGTCAATACGACGGGGCCTCGGTGCCAGAATCGGGTGCTGAACCTTTGCATGGTACACGCCAATGACGCGCGCATACCAGAAGGGGTGGGATATGTTGTCCTCGGACGCAGGCTCATCGTCAGACAGGAGCATGACATGACACTTCCTTGTCTTTGATGAGACACAATCCTGGCCGCGTTTTAAGTCGTAGGTGTTATAGTTGAATCGGACGCGTGCGTGCTCGTAAATGCGAGATCCGAGGATGTGGAGTTCTTCGCGTTCGTCGCGAGGAAACATCTCGGAGATGCCGCTGCGGTGTAAGAGACGAGCCAATATGTGGTCTCTCAGACGATCGTCGAAGTCCTTGTCAATTGGTAAACTATAGTACTGCTGCACTCGTAGTTGATCATTCCAAACTCACCTCATAAGCCGGATCCGTCGTGTACTCGTTGCGCAAATCTCGAAGGTTCACGGGCGTACCCTCATCCTGTGCAATGACGTAGCGCGTTTTCCCATCGCCGACCACGATGTCCTCGTCGGCACGCTTTTTCATGCTTGGATACGCCATTGACGAACTTCCAGACGGAGGAAAGTCACCTTGTGTCCGAAGCTTCTGCAGCCTAGCACGGATCTCGCTATGCGCCTCACTGATGGACCCGATGTTCACAATTTGAGCCTCAAAGTTGCGCTTTGACGTCCGCTGAAAGGCCGAGATGGGAACTCGGTGGCTTCGCTCATTCTACAAATAAAAATATGGTTAGAGCCTCAGTAGTGAAGGGATCGTACTTACAATCGCAGTTGTGTAGCCATCAGTCGTGCCGATCCGCGCGATCGTCGAAACATAGTCCCCCATGGCATGATACTTGTAGGTGGATGTACTGTATTTCTTTGGCTGTCGACCAGTGTTTTCCAATCCAGCAGTCGATTTCCCGGCTACCTGGGCGGCTTGAATGCCACGCAGTCGCTTTGCATGCTCCTCGGGCGTCTCGAAGGTGTTGAAGTGCGTGCAGCATCCGTTTTGAAAGTTCCGGATGGCATTCCCAAAGTCCTTAGTGATTTGGTCGAGTTGGTGTAATGTCGAGTCGGTGTGCAGGCGCAGCTTAGCCAGGCTATGCCATCGTGCAAGCGTAAATAACAGAGATTGTATTTCCGAGTCGTAGGGCTCAGGGAAAAGACCCTCGAAGCACGGGATCGCACACTGAGTCCAAATAAGCGAGATAACTGCTATGAGAAGATAACGACATGCCTGCAGCATATTGGCATATCCATCTGCTGTCATGCGGGTCATCTTCGCAACGTTCGCGTGAAAAGACCGAATAGCATCTTGTCCAAACGACGGAATATCTCGAAAGCTGCTCTCAAGGGTGAATCATCGATCTGAATGCTGTTGGGATATGAGGCACATACCGTGCATTCAAAAGACGAATCTTCTCACTGCCGAGGGTGTGTAGAATACGGATTAGGTGTGCCAGCAGGCCTATCCACACGCCGAGCTCAATCTCATGCATGAGATCGACTACAAGGAGTGCGAAAACGTCGAGCGCGACGCCGTCGATCGTGACAGATAGTGCATTCTGGTTTGAACATGCTGTCAGATCGTCCGAGGAGTCGGTCACAGAACTTGAGAACACGCACCTCTGTTGGCACATAACTCTCGTCCTTGAGTTCCTCTTCCACGTGACGATTTCCCAGAGCTACACCGTCCTTGTAAATGGCATTCCGCGCACGTTTAACCTTAGCGCGTCTCTCGCTGTCGTCAACGCGCTGACGGGTCTTGCGCGCCTCCATGTCCTCTTCGGTGCCCATATTTTCAAGATCACCCTCCTGAACGAGACAGCGGGGGCAAGGACATTTCCCTCCATCGCGCATCGTGGCCACCAGAGCTCTGGGTAGTGATCAATAAACGCATCATCGCCTGAATGGGGAAATACTGACTTTTCCGGATAATCAGCCGAATAGACAAAGAGGCGGAGGTAGAGACGTCTCGTGACACCATCTGCACACTTGACCACACGGCCATGCTTATACATCTCCCAGAATTCGTTGTCAAAAACGAGTCGTAGTGCGGCATGGTAATACTCTCGCCGGCAGTGCGCAAAGATGGGATGTCCGGGTGCTTTCGTCCTTGATCCTGGAATTTCATTGACGAAATTGGCGATGTCCTCAGGCATCTGGAAGCAGTTGGGTGAGAAAAAAAAAGAGACATGAATGTGGACCAAATACCGGCGGTAGGTACATGACCGGGTGCACAGATTCCATCGAAGGCTTGCCGTTCTCGTACTTCGATTGATTGGGAATGATTACGTTGAACGGATGGATTTTGGCATCGCCGGTGTCCGTAAGGTGCGCGGAATCGGAGGCCATGAATACACCAGCAACGGCGCGTGGCAATGCGCATCCCGGCTCCGGGGGTAACGCCTGAAGTTCGTCGTTTGCCTCTATGAAGGCCGTGGAGCTGTAGAATTCACCGTAAACGGTCTCCATCTTGTCCGTATGTGGGTTCTTCCAGTACTCGCGGAACGGCGTGGTGTGAAACCTTTTCCCAGACGGCTGCGCAAATGCATCGCAGACCACGTCTGGGATAGATCGGTGCATTACGTCGGGAATAGCAAACTGACACCGTTCGTCCGTAGGACGCGTTGCCGAAGTCTTCTTTTGGCCGTGAGGAACCTGAATATGAACCGTAGATCGCTTCCAGCCGCGGCCGAATCGAGGGTCTGACTCCGCCTGAGACTCGAAGGATGTGCCCACGGCGTCGGAGAGGCTCTGCGCCAGTTTCGCGTCAAGCGCGTCGAAGTTAACGCCCGCGATGTCATCGGCGCGAAAGAGCGGATCGGTGAGAGCGGCTTGAAGGTTCTTTCTACCGCCTTTCGTCTTCTTCTCGCCGTCCCAGTGTAAGGAGTTGAAAAGATACGCGCTATAATTTGGATAGGGCGCGATGGCTTCCTCGAGAGTCATCCGCGGCGAGGGCTCCATCACCTCCGCTCGATCGTCTTCGGTACGGTTTGGTGAGGCAGGGCGGGACTGAGAGGGATTCTCCTGCGCAGAGCGCTGAAGAATATCGTCCATCGGTGTGAATGCATCGGGTATAGAGGTAGGCCGACCGTAGTACAAGCGTGAAAGGCCGAACGCGTTCGCGGCCGTCCGCACCGTCTCGGTCAATCGTAGTCGAATACCACGACCGAGTTGAAGGAAACGACGGGGAACTGGCGGTAGCGGTGTTCTGTCCAGGACAATCTCATCCTCCTCAGGGAGCGGCGCGGGTCCGTCGGGCAAGATGTCCTGAACGTAGCGCGCCGGCAGTTTGCCGCGAGTGATGCGCGCCTGGCGACTTAGCCCTGCGTTCTCAGCGTCCATATTCGCTGAAAGAACAAAGCTTTCCCATGAGACAGGTAATGGGCGAAAAAGGAGCCACGAACGTGCAGCAGGTACTGTTTCCATCGGATCAAAGGTCATTCCCGCGAGAGACGTTAAACCTTCGCGTCCTGAGGCCCCGCATCTCAAATAACTGGAAAGGCTTACCTTCGTCATCAATCTGCATTGGATCTTCACCTCCGGGTAAGTTGAAGTCATCTTCCTCGGACTGCGCGGGCACGATCGGGTTCTTTGCGGCGCCTACAGCAGATATTTTCTGTAATGGATTTAGGAAGGTCCTGGCCATGGTATTAATTTGTGTGTACCTTGGAGCCAACCTTTCGCTTGAGGTGAAGCCGTTGAGCGAGTTTTTGTGTCGAACTGAGCAGATGCGATGAAGACGCTGTCGCAGTGGCCGTGTCTGCAGCGGATGCTGAACTCGATGCGGCGACTCCAGTTGGAACGTCAGAATATAGCGCTTGGTAAAGATCGCATGTATTATAGTGGTGGTTTAGCCTCGCAGTGGACCCCTTGACCACTTCGTTGCAGCCAGGACATTTGTTGCGCGGCATAGCGAGCCTTGCAAAGATGCAGTTATTCGTGAGCAAGGCTGCGAGAGTGGAAAAACGCGAGGCGCGACCTTGCGCGTCCCGGGTCGGTTCAGCGTCCTCAGGGGGTAGCTGCAGAGGTCACGGTAAGATTAGATTTCGGCGCGTTGCGACACCTTGCTGATGGCTAGATCAAGCCTGAGGTCGCCAGCGAGCACAGATGATGAACAGAACTTGAGCATTGTAATAGAAATGTAGGCTAATATGTATCACAACGTCGCGCAAGATGCTGTCTTATCCGACGAGTACAGTAGCTCTGTAACGAGATGAGCCGTCAGCCGCGGCATTGAGCACAACACAAAGGCCAGGCCAGGATCAGACTCTTACCAGCTGGTTGGAGTGCGGACACGAAGAGGGCCAGCGGGCGCGGAGCTGGTCGCGACCTCGCCAGCTGCTTGGGTGCTGATCGTCCGACTGCCAGCTGCGCGAGTGATGGCCATGAGCTGACCAGCGCCGCCAGCACGGGCCAGCTCCGCCATCACGGGCCGGCACCGGGCACGGTCAAACGGTTTTCCCCGATGCGTTTGTCTCCTGTCCTCCCGCTCATACGTGTTTCCACCGTCCGGGGCGCTCACCCCTGGCTTTCATATACCTCAATGGCTTTTAGAGCACGAAGAGCACCTTCTCCTGGGCCGAGTCATTCCTCGCCGTTCAGCGCGCCGACCAGACATCCACGGGACCACCTAGACGCCGACGAACGGCGTGCAGCAGCCTTGCACGACCCCAAAGGGGTACTATCATCCCGGAAACACCATAGCTCTGGCGCTGGGCCACTAGGACTAGCAGACGCAGAATGGAAATTGCTCATAGGAATCACCCTGCTGGCAGCACTCGTTCGCACATTCCGAATATCGAGCCCAGCCAGCGTCGTGTAAGTCGCATTACATCTTAATAATAACTACCTAATATCTCGAAGCTTTGACGAGGTACATTTTGGCAAATTTGCCAGCCGTTACATCAAGACGCAGTATTTCGTAGACGTTCACCCACCGCTCGCCAAACTCCTGATTACTCTCGCTGGTTTCGTATTCGGATACGACGGACACTTTGACTTCAAAGAAATTGGCAAGTAAGCCGCGCATTGCAGAAACTTTCTGGGAAAATATTGACCGTTGACTGAAGACCATATGACAAAACTGTGCCCTATGTCGCTATGCGTATGCTCCCTGCCATCATGGGCATTGCGCTCGTACCGCTCTCCTACATGACAATGCGCGCACTCGAATGTCGTGCTACTACCGCTCTCGTTGCTTCGCTTTTCATCACCTTCGAAAACGGCCTCATCACCCAGTCCCGTCATATCCTGCTCGATTCGCCGCTGCTCTTTTTCACGGGCCTTACGGTATTCTTTTGGGTCACATTCTGCAACGAAGACAAAAACCGGCCGTTCACGGACGAGTGGTGGGCGTGGCTGACGCTCACCGGTCTCTCGCTCGGCGCAGTCTCCAGCTGCAAATGGGTCGGCTTCTTCACGGTGGCCACCGTGGGCATGAGCACCATCAAGCAGCTTTGGCTCCTGCTCGGCGACCTGCGCGTGACGCCGCGGATGTGGTTTAAGCACTTCATGGCGCGCGCCATCTGCCTCATCGCGGTCCCGGTGCTCTTCTACATGTTCATGTTCTGGATCCACTTTGCCATCCTGCAGAACTCGGGCGAGGGCGATGGCTTCATGAGCTCCGAGTTCCAGCACAGCCTGGGCGGGAAGGGCATGCAGGACACCTTCGCGGACGTCGCGTACGGCTCGCACGTCACTATCCGCCACTGGAACACCCAGGGTGGGTACCTCCACTCGCACGACCATGCGTACCCCACGGGTAGCAAGCGTGAGTGCCCGCGTTTTAGCCGCGCAGGTTCGGTGCCTAATGCCACGAATAGAGCAACAGGTCACGCTGTACCCGCACCGCGACTCGAACAACATTTGGCGCATCAAGCACGTCGTGAAGGACGGCGAGCCAGAGCTGGACTGGAAGACGCAGCCGCTCGAGTACCTCGTGCACGGCTCCGTCATCCGGCTCGAGCACGTCACGACGGACAAGCACCTGCACTCGCACGACGTCCGGCCGCCCATTTCCGAGGTCGACTTCCAGAATGAGGTCTCCGCGTACGGCTACAAGGGCTTCCGCGGCGACGGGAACGACAACTGGGTCGTGGAGATCGAACGCGGCGACAGCAGCGACTCGCAGAGCTCGCGCCGCGTGCGCACGCTTAGGACGTACTTCCGGCTGCGCCACCAGCTGCAGGGATGCTATCTCTTCTCGCACAAGGTCAAGCTCCCCGACTGGGCGTTCGAGCAGCAGGAGGTCACTTGTAACAAGAACGCCATCCGCGACAACTCGATTTGGTTCATCGAGACCAACACCAACGACTTGTGTGAGCGCTGAATTTTCCCGCGGCCCTTTGCGTGTGGCTGAACAGGACCGCGTAGTGCCCGCGAGCGCCGACAAGGTCAACTACAAGGTCCCTGGCTTCTTGCGCAAGTTCTTGGAGTTGCAGTCCGTGATGTGGACGACGAATGCCGGTTTAACGGATAGGCACACATTCGACTCGCGCCCCAGTTCATGGCCGCGTCTTCTCCGTGGCATTGTACGTCGATTACCAGGATACCTAGATCATTTCTAACGACAAGCAGAACTTCTGGATGCGCGAGCACAAGCAAATATACCTGATCGGAAACCCCTTCGTTTGGTGGCTGAGCACAGCGTCCATTCTTGCATACGCCGCCGTGCGCGGATTCTTGATCCTCCGCCAAAAACGTGGCTATCAGGACTTCAACAATAGTACGTCTGCCATCCGCGCGGTTCTCCCTCGACCGTTGCTGACGGTTCTGCAGCAATGGTCAACAAGTACGACCAGCTGTGCGGCTTCCTCGTCATGGGCTGGTTCCTGCACTACTTCCCCTTCTTCCTCATGGACCGCCAGCTCTTCCTGCACCACTACTTTCCCGCTCTTTATTTCGCCATCCTTCTGGCCTGCAGCGTGCTCGACCTACTGACGACAATGCTGCGCCCGCGCATTCGCCTGCAGATTGCAGCGGTGCTGCTCATCATCGCCATCCTGAACTTCTACTACTACAGCCCGCTCGCGTATGGCCTGCAGTGGACACGCTCAAGCTGCCAGCGCGCGAAGTTACTCAGGACCTGGGACTTTGCATGGTAGCTACACATTCCTTCACGTCTTGCGTGATCTAGACACTGAGCGTGTTTTCGTAGCCAAGAGTACCCGGAGGAGTACTCGCATTATGCCTCGGGTGTGCCTACGCCTGTGAAGCCGGCGGGCCAAGTGACCATCGGCGGGCCGGGCGAGGGCAGGCCCGCGATGGTCGTCCACGACGAGGCGAAGGCGAATAAGGAGGCCGAGTCGCCCGACGTGAAGCCGGTTGTCGAGCCCGGCCACGACGTCTTTGCTGCTAAGGAAGAGCCCAAGGCGCAAAGCTCCGGCGTCGTCGTCCAGCAGCAGCAGCAGCAGCAGCAGCAGCAGCAGCAGGCTCCGTCGCCGCCGGCCGAGAAGAAGGTCATCCAGGCTGCGAAGGACGTCGTGAACGAGCAGAAAAAGGGTAGCGAGAAGGACCAGGAGGAGGAGGAGCCACTTCCGAAGGACGACAAGGGCGTCGACCCGCCTGTACAGGGTCCTCATGTGCCAGCGGCGCCGGCGCCGGCGCCTGACGCAGCTGAGGATCACGAGGAATAGTCTGGTTGTTGATTAGCTGTCACTCAATGGACATATTATTCGCATTTTGCTCTTATACCTGCTCTGGCTATCATATCTTTCCCGTATTCATTGGTCACTCACGACCTGAGCAGCCGGGTGCTGAGAAAACAAAGTCCGATGATACCCACGCAAATCTTCGACCTACACACCTACGACCTGCCTTTACTGTGGCTGCCGCTGTTGACTTCACATCCTGCTCCTGTGGTGGCGGCAATTCGCCCTTTGCTACGCGCTCCTACTCATGGTTGATTCTGCGCGACTTACGCGTCTTGGACGCGTCGCGTGCAGACGCGTGCCTTCTTGCATGGCGAATGTTACCCATGGACTGCACTGCGGATGTTGATCTACGGATAGTGATTCGTGATGTCTGCTCTTTGTCTTGCGCTCTCTCCGATCTTGTCTGGTACTTGTGCGTTCCCTCGCAGACCGAAAAATTCACTGCTACACAGCCTTTTGACTTCCAAGCCGCCTCTGGAATCGGGATGGGATCTTTTGATGAGGAGGCTACAGGTTCAACTGTCTGCGATATTTAACATTTTGGTGATATATTTCACCAAGGCGTTGGCACAGTGCATGATCTTCGGCGGGCCCTCTGCGTCGCCTGGTTTCAAATGCTGTTATCGTGCTCTGGGAGAGTTCCCCTGTCAGCAGCTTTCCTACCTGACTGGTTTTGAACTTGGTTTTTTGCTTTGCGTGATAATCCTCCAGCGGCTCCCATGCGGTTTCAACCCTCCTTTCAGGCAACATCGTGCCGAACTCGAACCTTCTGGAAGCGCCTCTTCCCCGGGATGGCCCTACGTCCAGAGTGCCAAGAGACAAACTCTAGAGCATGAAGTGATATGTACTGTAACTCGGTGAAGCTCAGCTCTGGCTAGTCGCGGGCCCACCAGGGCCCCTGAAGTCGTCGAGGGTCTCCATCAGCGTGCCCAGAAAAGGGGACCACAGATATCTTGCGTCTGTCAGCATGGAGAACTCTCGGCCTTCCTGAACATTCCCCGGCCCTGCTGCACAGTCACGGTGTCGCTACACAGCGCCAAGATGCCAAGTCTGGCGCTGTAAGTAATCGGAAAGCCATGATCCCGATGCCTGACGTTTTGAGCGCTCCTATCTCTTGCTACTCGATATGCCTATTGCCCATGCTCCGTATTTAGGAGGGCTCGACGTCGAGAGCACTGGCACACCGGAATGTCGTGCACGGCATGCCGGCACCGGATTTGCAGCATGGATTGCCTTGCACGTATCTTATCGTGCGGCGCATGACGTGCCTGCCAAAGCCAAGCGCTTTGGGATTGCCGGGGTTCCGGCTGCCGACATCGTTTATGCACTGGCCAAAGCGAATACGAGGCTTGGGATTTTGTCTTGGGTTTCTTGGAACTCGGTCTTGGCGCTATGTCGATGAGCCACGCAATGACGGATGTACCGCCCCCTGAGGTACCCTTTATAAAGGCCCGCTGGCCGAGTTGCGCACGCGAGAACTTTCTCCTCCCTGACTTACACGACTCACAATCATGACCAACGAGAAACCACGACGTGCTTCGGCTACTCAGGAAGGAAACGTGCCTTCCTACTCGCGGCCCCCGCACATGCTCGCAGGCGAAGACGTCGTTCGTGAACTCGGCACGGACGGCGACCACGGCCTTTCCGAGGAGGAATCAAAGAAGAGGTTCCTACAGTATGGCAGGAATGAATTGGATGGCGGAGGAGGCGTCCAAGCTTGGAAGGTTCGCAGTCGACGCGAGATCCTGTTCCAATTGGCGAAGATACTCACGTCCTGCTCGCAGGTCCTGCTCAAGCAGGTGGCAAACGCGATGACAATAGTTCTCGTTCTCGCCATGTCGCTTTCTTTTGGCGTGCATGACTATGTGGAGGGCGGCGTTATACTCGCCGTCATCTTTATCAACATTACAATGTACGTCTCCCATCTTCAATCGTTGACACTACAATGACACTTTCACTGCAGTGGATTTATGCAAGAATACAGAGCGTACGCCATGGCTTCGTTCCTATTCCGGTTCTCAGCTGACTTCGCACAGGGAGCAGACGATGGAAAGTCTCCGTAGCATGTCTAGCCCGACCGCAGCCGTTCTGCGCCGCGGCCAGTTTCACCACATTCCTAACGCCGAAGCTGTCCCCGGAGATATCGTTGAGCTTGTCGTTGGAGATGTCGTTCCGGCCGACATTCGCCTACTCGAAACAATGAACCTTCAGGCGGATGAAATGCTCTTGACCGGCGAGTCTGTACCAGTTTTCAAGGACGCAGATGAAATCCTCGACGCCCCCGATGTACCGCTGGGCGACCGTACCAACATTGCGTGAGTTACGCCTTCTGAAACAGCTGCAAATTTTCTGATTACATTTGTAGATTCGCCTCGTCTACTATTGTGAAAGGCCGAGCTCGGGGCGTCATCATCTACACCGGCATGTCGACTGCCGTGGGCGAGATAGCCAAGCAGATAAAAGGTGGACAACGCAAACCCAACCGCTCGCTAAGTCGTAAGGGAGGGAAGCTGCAACCTTTCCGCGGAATGGCATGGAGAATCTGGGATGTCATCGGCGCGATCCTTGGAGTCACCGTCGGTGCGTTTTTTGAAGTGTTACCAGCTCTTGGTACTTACCCCTCTGGACAGGCACCCCCTTACAGAAGAAGCTTTCAAAACTTGCATTCATTCTTCTCGGCGTTGCGGTACTCTTGGCCATCGTCGTATTCGGCGTCAACAAGTTTCGCCTGTCCCATGAGGTTGTCATCTATGCCATCGCCCTTGGTAAGCCATCTGCTCATTTTATAAACGAGCACGAAATCTCATGTCGTTTTAGGTATCAGTATTATTCCCGAATCGCTCATTGCGGTTCTGACTATTACCATGGCCGTTGGCATGAAGACCATGGTCCGGCGCAAGGTGATCGTCCGCAAGTTGGACGCATTGGAAGCGCTCGGAGGTGTAGACAGCATCTGTTCTGACAAGACAGGTTCGTGATTACGGTCCAGCCAAGCATTTATCTGAACGTCCCTTAGGCACCCTCACGCAGGGAAAGATGATTACGCGCAAAGTCTGGCTTCCCCATTCCGGGTCCCTTTCTGTCCTTGATTACGGCGATGCATCTGACCCGACAGTCGGTCGTGTGGCGTGGGATGGCGGAACTCCTCCCCTCGTTTCGCCTCTTCCCGCAGACGTCGACAAGCAACCATTCGATGTTTCCCATGTCTCCCCCGAACTCCGCGCCTTTCTCTGGGCCATCTCGATGTGCAACGTGGCGAAGGTGCTGTACAGCGAGAGCGAGGGCAGGTACCTTGTCACCGGCGAGCCCACCGAGATCGCTCTCCAGGTTTTCGCGCATCGCTTCCACGCCGGGAAGCGCCAGTGGCTAAATGCTGGCTGGCGTCAGCACCTCGAGTTTCCTTTCGATAGCGACTGCAAGCGCATGTCCGTCGTATACTCTGAGCCCAAGACCGACGGACTCCACGTCTTTGCGAAGGGTGCGGTTGAGCGACTGCTTGACTTGTGCACTGACTTCGGTTACGGCACACATTCGCGTCCCATGACCGGCGAGGACAAGGAGGTCATCCTCAACAATATGCAAGAGCTTGCGAGCCAGGGCCTGGTACGTTAACGTTCACAACTGAGTCTATCGAGTCTCAAGTTGCTCTAGCGTGTTCTGTGCGTAGCATATCGCCGTCTGGAAGGCAATCTCGCGGAGTGGGAAAATAAAGAACGTGAGCAGATTGAGGCCGACCTGACCTTTGTCGGTCTTGCAGCGATCTACGACCCCCCTCGCGCGGAGACGGCAGGCGCGGTGAGGGAGTGCAGGGCCGCCGGGATCTCCGTCCACATGCTCACTGGTGACCACCCTGCGACCGCGTCTGCCATCGCGCGCGAGGTGGGAATCATTCCTATGACGCTCCCCAAGGAGCTGGAGAGCACTATGGTCAAGACGGCGCAGCAGTTCGATGGCATGACGGACGACGAGATAGATCTCCTCCCATCTCTCCCACTTGTCATTGCTCGCTGTGCACCGCAGACCAAGGTCAAGATGATCAATGCGCTCCATCGTCGTAACAAGTACTGCGCCATGACGGGAGACGGGGGTAAGTCCTTTTTTTTGTCATTGTCTCTTGGGCCATAGGCTAATCGAATTTGCAGTCAACGATTCTCCTTCACTCAAGAAGGCAGACGTCGGCATCGCTATGGGTCTTGGGGGCAGCGACGTCGCCAAGTCAGCGTCAGACATTGTCCTGACCGACGACAACTTCTCCAGCATCGTTGCTGCTGTCGAGGAGGGGAGGCGCATGTTCGACAACATTCAGAAGTTCTTGCTCCATCTCATGATCGGTAATGTCGGCGAAGTCATTCTGCTTGTCATTGGACTCGCTTTCCGTGACAGGGATGGATTCTCCGTCTTCCCCCTCGCGCCTCTCCAAGTGCTCCTGATCAACACCATCACCGGCTTCCCTGCGTTCGGTCTCGGACTCGAGAAGGCGCAGCCGGACATCATGCGACGTCGCCCATCTGGCGCTATGTTCAGTTGGGAGGTCATCATCGACCTCGTACTATACGGTCTGTTCATGGGTGCGCTCTGTCTTGTCACATTCGTCATCATCGTTTGGGGCAGCGGCGGCGGCAACCTCGGGCACGATTGTAACGCGTCCTACAACGACTCGTGCGACGCAGTCTTCCGCGCCCGCGCCGCGTGCTACGTCCAGACGACGTGGCTTCTCCTCTTCGTCGCCTGGGAGCTTAAGTCGATCCGCCGCTCCATCTTCCGCCTCAATCCTGCATCGACCTCGCGGTTCCCCTTCTTCCGCGACATATGGATCAACAAGTTCCTCTTCTTCTCCGTCATCATAGGCGCGCTAAGCGTCTTCCCCGTGGTCTTCATCTCCGGCCTCAACACCAAGGTCTTCAAGCACAAGCGCATCACTTGGGAGTGGGCGCTCCCGCTTGTCGGTCTCCCGCTCTTCCTGCTCTTGATAGAGCTGTGGAAGCTCACGAAGCGGCAATTGCACCTCTTCGAGGAGCCACCCGTCGACGGCGAACACCTTCCTACGCCATGAACTGCATTTCATGTTGCTAACGACGCTTAGCATGACTCGTCCCACGCAATGTACATATAGCACAATAATTTCCGGAGGGTGGTAGTAAGCGCAATACACTTTGGCGGGCTCTGCGCTCAGGATAAAAACCTTTGCGTTTCGTGCGTTCAAAAGGCCAATCAATGCCAATGTTTATGGTACAAGTGTGCATTAAAGTTCCACGCAGTGGGCGGTTGAGCAGATGTGTTATGATAATGCAAGGATTGGGGATGCAACGAGAGCGATATGGGGGACAGCGTGATGCAAAGCGACAGTTCAAGTCAACAAGGAAGAAGAGGTGAAGTAGAGCCGGGGCGTTATGGCGTCGCTGTAGGATAGGACCATGATAATGATGAACGAAAGGATGAAACGTGAATGAGCGTGGAGATGCAAGCCCACAAAACCCGAGATGGAGCATAGTCGCGCGCTGCGACAACTGTGCATAAGTTTATGATCGTATGGCAGACTGCAGGAGTTGGTCCAATTTCTGGAAGCGGCAACGTCAGACAGACGCTAAGTAAGCAAAGCAGAAGCATGCAACGCACCAGGTCCATTTCGTCCAACTGTCGGAATGTGTCCTTGTACACGTCGCGCAAATCCGGGTGCAACTCGTTGAGGTCAATCTGAGTCCCGAATAACGCAGCATCCAAATCCTCTCGTGCGTCGCGAATGCGGGGCTTGCTCCGCTTACCGGCGGCGGCGACGAGTTCGATGCGCGCGACCATGCGGCTCACACCGAAGTCTGTCTCGCGCAGTACAAGAGGAGTCGGACGCCTATTCGGAAGCGAAGCCGGCGTGTGAGTGGTGGTGGAGGTAAGGACAGTCGTCGCGGGTGTCGACGGGCCGGATGATTCATATGACGATGAGTGAGCAGACTCGGCGGACGCGACGGACGGCTGGTGTTTGTGTCGAATCGTTGAGCGACCATCTGACGTCGGGGTGGTAGAACGGCTCGCCTTGCTGCTCGAACCCTGGCCCAACTGCGCAGGCTCCGATCCCGATGAATATAGCGACGTCTGCGATGGCTCGGACGACTCTGCGAGCGAATTCTCGCTTTCCGGCGGGGTCTGGTGCGGGAACATGCCATCGGTCGTGGACGCACTGGACGGCACGAGCTTGCCGTCCTTGATCTTGTTGATGACGCGGTTGATCAGCCCATCGCGCGATTGTGCGACGGCGCCCTTGAGCAGGTCGTCCCGGCCATGCGCGCCAGTCTCGCCTCTCCACTCCGATTCGAGAATCTCGCCGATGTCGTACGTTTCCCCGTCTGGCTCGATATACGAGTACCGCACCGCCGCGCCGGTGCTAGGCCCAAGGCGCGAGCTACGCAGCAGCGCACGATTCGGCAGGACGACGTCGACACCGCGTTCCGAGTTCGATTGGGCAGAGATGATGGCGCGCTGGTTCGCGCGCGAAGCCTCCCGCTGCGCGGCGATGAGCTCTTGACGCGTCATCCCCCCGCTTGCAGACGAGCGCGGCAAGGTGTGATCCTCAACGACGACCTGCAAATTGCTTGGACTAGTGACGGATCCAGCTGAGGACGCCGACGCCGACCGCCGATGGAGTTGCTGCAGCTCGACCTCGTCCAACGACGCAGAGAGGCGAGACCGCGAGGTCTGCCGGTAGCGGGTGGCCCGACGCAGAACAAATACAGGGTCGTCTACATGGACGCTGTCGTCAGCGCGCTCAGGCTCGCGCGTGTCAGTGAACCTAGGGGCGATGGGGAACGCGTCTAGTACACGGCTAGTGGGCGACAGCTCGACCTCTGCAAAACACGGCGATCAGTTACACCCAAACATGATAGATAGTGTGTGAGTGTGTAGCCCACCTTCACCGTCCAAATGCACTGCCAGATTATAGCGCACGCGCGACTGCTGATTGCGCCCCTTCGCAAGTTTATCCTCCACCTCATCGCCGCCGTCCACGACTCCGTCAGCAATGCCGAAGCGGTCCAGACCAAGCTCAATGGCCTCGGCGACGGTCGCATTCTTGGGCAACAGCAACACCTTCCGGCGCTCCTTCTGGCTTTGTTGTCCGGGACCCGCCTGGTTGCGCGGCCGCGGCACGACTTCCCCTTGCGGGTCGAACATCATGCCCGTAGGAAGGTCGTCCGGGAACATGAGCAGTTGCAGGCCGAAGCGGACGGTGGGACTGGTGAACCGCTCGGGTGGGACGGAGCCTGCTGCAGGCACGTCCACCTTGAGCTCGCGTGAGCGCGTCCGGGGCGACGCTGCCGCGGAAGAGCGGCGCTGCTCAAACTCCTCGGCGGTAAGCGTGTAATCCTCGTCCCCTTCGCCGTCAGCACGGCGGCGGTTGAGGTAAAAGCGAACAGCCGAATCATCCGCGAAGTCGTTCATGCCCTGAGCAAGACCCGCAATGGCAGGGTGCATGCTGAGATTACTCGCGAGCGAGGAGATGCTGCCCATGCTACTGCGCTTGACGCGCGGCATGCGCGCCATCTGCGCGGCCTCGACGAGCTGTTCGAACACCGCGAGCGGCCGCTCGTCCGGGCGGAGCGCCGCTGAGCCGCCCTCCGTCAGACGCTTTACAGAGATGTAGAAGTCATCGGGAGAGCCGTCGCGGATGTGGAAGCGCTGGAGCGCCTGGCGCACGAGGTCCGCGGCAGACGTGTTGTTGTTGACCAGCACCGTCTTGAACGTCGCCTCGCCGCGGATGTCGTCGCCCGCGAAGACGCGCATCACGTTCAGCTCAGGCACCATTCCCGGGCTTAGGATGAGCGATCCCGGACGTTGTCGCCCGCCGGCCGGCGAGACGGGCGACTGGAAGTTGGGCGACGCCGGCGAGAGTGAGTTGGCAGGCGAGTGATGCAGGTACTGCTGCTGGTTGCGCGCCTGCGTCTCCTGGTCCACACGGAGCATCTGCTGTGGCGCCTGTCCCCGCGGCGGTGGCGTGCGCATCGACGCCGGTGGCCGCTGCTGGCCGGGTGTGCCGGGAGTGCCAGGCGTACCTGGTGACGATGGCTGCGACGACGGTGGACTCTGCTTGGACGTGACGGAGAGGTGGGATTCTTGCGACTGGAACGTATCCTGGGACGACCGCATGAGACTGTCCGAGTCGACAGACCCAGAACGACGCTTGTCGTCCTTGTCCTTGTTCCTGCGCCCGAAAATGGAGCTGAACATACCGCCCTTCTTCTTCTTAATATTGTCCTCGTCGCCGCTGTCGGACCGCTCCTTGCGCAACACGCGCCTGTCAGACGGCCGGCGCTGAACCTGGCCCTGTGGCGGGGGTGTCGGCTGCTGTCCGCGAGGGCGTTTGCGCGCGTCCTCGGCTTCAACATCCTGCCGAGTGCGCTTGGAGTTTGCCTCCTGCTGAAGCACAGCACTGGGCAGAAGTGCTGACTGAGGCGTCGGCGTGCGAGACTGGTGGAAGGACTCGCGGCTGGGCGAGTTGCGCTCTGTCTCGTTGCTAGCAACGGTCAGGCGTTGACGCACGTCCACCTCGTTGCTGCCACGCAGCGGGGAAGGCTGATTGCGGGATATGTCCATGACCTGAGCCGACGCCGGTCCCTGGCGAGCAGCAGCAGCTTGAGCAGCTTGCTGGGATTGCTGCTGCTGTTGTTGTAATTGCTCTTGTTGCTGTTGCTGTTGTTGTTGCTGGAACTGTTCTGACCTGCGCACGATCTCGTCCGCAACAGCGTCATGATGCCAGTCCATGCCGTCGTCCGGCTCCATGTGCTCGACCTCGTCCGCATCGTCAAAGACACCGTCTTCTTCGTAGTCCCCGTCGCCGTCTTCGTCGTCGTCTTCGTCCATCTCGTCCTCGTTCCATACGGCCGGCGGGTAATTATGCACGATTTGTGTATCGGTAAAGAAAACGGTGCGCGTAGTGTCCTGCACCTGGGCCGCGCTGGGCCGACGTTTATTGAGTGGTCTGCGGGGCTGGCTTCTACTGCGAGGGTCGGCGTGAAAGTCCTGGTCAGTGGGCAATGCGACCTGAGCCCAGCGTAAGAATGCGCCGTGAAGACCTGAACCTCCGATGAGCTTACGCCTTGATTACGATGCTTGTTCAGCCTGGCCAGGCGCTCAAACGGCGTTTCGATGATTTCTGCGGGAATGTAGCCAATCTCGCTCGTCTTGAGGACCTGGACGAGCCACCAGTACGAGTTGGAATCGTCCATGAGCACGAGCGAGTCGCCCTTGAAGACGTTGGCCTGGCCCTCGACGGTCGCGGCGAAGGTGCGGATGGCGTAGACGAGGTCAAAGTTGATGCTCTCGTCGGGCACGGAGAGCTCGGAGGACAGGTCGTCGTCGTCCATGCCGTCGTCGTCGCCCTGGCGGTCGTCGTCCGAGTTGAGCGAGCCGTCGGAGAGCTGCTGCTCGTCGGTTACAATGGTCAGCTTGTTGCGCAGCTCAAACGTGTCCTGCCGCGTTGGCCGCGGCCTGTCGACGCCCTCGCCCTGCATAACGTGAAGAGGAAACACGAGCTCCAACTCCGATCTGTCATTCCCGAGCTCATCCTGTCCCTCTCATATCCTCCCTTAATCCTGGTTGGTTATGATTACAGTAATCATCTCCACATTTCAGAACCATAGCTCAAGTTATCCCTGTGGGAGAAATTCCGGGGAAATATAATAATCGCAGAATAGCCCTCAGCGCCCGAGAAGCGGAAGATTCTCCTGGCAAATGATTGCTATACGTACGGAAGGTTTGACGGGTACATTAGCCATTACTTCCAACTGTATAGTGTGACAGAGCCTCTTGCATTTTCTCGGACAAGTGCATCAAATGCCTCCGATGGACATCTCGGAGATAACAGACAAACCTTCTAAGATGATCATATTCAGTCCTTCCCACCATCCATACAGAGCGGATGTCACCTCTAATTACATCTATTCACTCTGGCTGTACCTCCGGGTCGGGCTCCCTCGCGATGGCGACACCATTTGAGCGGTGACCGGCGCGTCAGGCGGTGAGCCCGGACGTCTGGCGCCCCCGGCTTAGCCATTCCTCGCTCACTAAATCCCGATGTCAGACCCGCAAGCCTGAGCAGAGCCCCATGATTGCAACTCTTCCGAGGAATTCCGAATCGCAGCTCAAGTCATAAGAAGCCCATATTCCGCACTGCAATTGCACCCTCGCCTTCACTGTATGCGTGGATCTGGGGTCAATTCCACGACCCAATCACTGCAGGCTACCACAGCTCAGACATGTGTAGCTGAGGCAGTTTCCTGCGAGTTCGAGAATGTAGTTTCTCATATGATCGTCAGATCTCAGCAGTAGCAAACGGAAGCGCCGTTATGTATAGTCAGTCACCTCTCCGATCATTGCGCGGAGCCGTCAACTACACCCGTTTCTCACGCACGTCAGGCGTTAAATTTCCAATGGGGTGCGAGCTGTCAAACCGCGTTCGAGGCTTAAGCAGGAACAGCCGCGTCTGGTTCCTTCTCCCTCGTTCGACGCGTCAACATGGCCCACCCCCGCCGCACGCGTACTGTCGCGCCGCTGCTCGAAACTGTGGCTGAATTCTCCGCGACCGGCTCACCGGCTCCGGCACTGGCATGCGCGTCGCCTTCCCAGATGGGCCTATCGGGGGGATCGATATCGTATTCCCCACGCTCGCCACATTCGACTCTCGTCGATCGTCGATGGTCTCAGGCGACAGCTGCTACTTTGGCTGACAGTGGGCAGTACTATTCACACATACAAGGTGCGTCGGTGTGCTGCTGTCGTTGCGCGTTTGGATTAGTGTGTGTTTGACGCGTCGCCATTGCAGTTGTATCCCTCGCGGTGCCTCAGGCCGTGCAGAGCAAGCTCCCTCCGGCATTCTATGTCGACCTCCGCATGACTCACTGCGAAGGAACTGCACGCTTCAGGACTGCTGTAGGCTTCAAGCGATACCTCCCTCAGCCCATTACATGGAACGACAAGTTCGATATGTGAGTCTTCCAACTTCTCGCACGCCTTACCCTTCCTCACATTACTTACCATCCTAGATCACACCTGAGTCAACCGAAGACGATCTCAATATCTATCAGAGACTGGCGCGGCATGTCCATCTCCTCGGACATAGCCAACGACAAACGATCCGCTCGATACAGTCTCATGGCAGCCGAACATGAGTTCAAAGAACTGCTCGGCATGGCGTCTCAGTCTTATAATCGCAGTGAGTTCCTCCTCAGACTTCAGCCAATGTCTCAATCATTGCCAGCATTCTCACTTGAGCTCTGTATGGCGGACGACGCAGAATTACGCGAGCCTTGCACATTGACACTTCAATTCCACCTCGAGCCGCCCGCCAGTCTTGTCAATGCACATCCACACGCAAATTTCAATCCGCTGCAACGCGTGCGGCACCTCCCATCGGCAGAACCAGTCGCCAGCTCGCGCTGGATTGCTCCAAATCCGTGCTTCCGCCACTCAGGTGATTACGACTCGGCTCAGCCCCTCGCGATCATGATCATTTGAATGCTCACAACTGGCAACCCTTGGCTCCAGTGGCCGAAGGGTACTCGCTCCAGAGCTTCATCGCGACGCGCAACCTCAGCGAGGAGGTCACGCTGGAGAGCAAGACCGACAGCCGCGGTGCGCACTCGGAGATCTGGCTTGGCAGGCGCAGGGCCAGTTCGGAAAAGGTGCGGCTGGGTTGCTGTTGTCGATCATATTGGCCTTGGGAGCATTTCCGTCTCATCCTCATTAAATAGGTAGCCGTGAAGTTTTCGAAAGTCATCGACCAAGCGAGTCGGCATAAGTTCCAGAGGGTATGCACTTCCCCGGCGAATTTGTGCGAACTGGACTCATGCCGTCGCTATTTCCCCGCAGCGGTTGCTGAGAGAGATCGACATCTGGAAGCAGTTACACCATCCCAATGTGCTTCCGTTGTTGGGCGTCCTCTCGGGCTTCATGGATGACCTGGGCATGGTGTCTCCGTGGTGTGCGCATGGAGACATCAACACATATCTGAACGTGTACCGCGCGACCCCGACGTTCAAGGAGCTGACGTACAGGCTGGTAAGCCGTCAGAACTGACAATACGCTGAGCTCATTATGTTGCATAGCTTGTGCAGGTTTTGAAGGGCTTAAATTATTGTGAGCTAGCAGCATGCCAGTAAAGTGGAAGCATCCCTCACCATCGTTCGTAGTGCATTCCCAAACGCCTCCCATCATTCATGCTGACCTCAAAGGAGTGAGTACGCAGTCACACTGATGACCGGAACACTAACCCGCAGCAGGGCAACATCCTCATAGGCGACAACGGACAAGCCATGCTCTGCGATTTCGGACTCGCTCGGATACGAAGCGACGAGCTCGGGACTACGTATGAATACGACAACTCGTCCACCATCTCAGGGACAACACGCTGGATGGCCCCCGAGCTTTTGTCGCGGGATGAGTCGATGCATTCACTGGCCAGCGACGTTTATGCCTTCGGCTGCGTGACCTTGGAGGTGAGTTCACCAGAGAACAACAACGCATCTCCTGAGCATGACACTCGGAAATCAACTGCAGGTCCTCAGCGGCAAGCCACCGTTTCACGAGACCAAAAGCGAGATGGAAGCGATCATCTGCGTTTTCAGCGGCAAGAGACCCACGCGACCGCCCAACGCCGACGACGTCGTCTGGCAGCTCATGACGGAGTGCTGGGCAAGAGAACGAGAGAAACGGCCGACCGTTCCAGCGTTGATAACGCGCGTCGAACATCTGTGGCGCAACGAGAAGCCGCTGCCTAAGCCGGTTGCGGAGGACGACGGATGCACGAGCGACGAGTCCTATGCCATCGACCACGACGATTGCTGGAGCGAGGAGGTGCAGGCGGCCGAAGACCTCGACACGGACTTAGACCCGCCGTCTCCACAGACACCAGTAAACGACAGCGGGCTGGAGGTGGCACAGGAATCGGAAGTCAAGGTCACGCACTACGGCTGGACAAGGACGGTTAGCCCAGAGCCATACGACCGTGACGAAGGCGGCGAGCTGTCCACCAGCAAAAAGCAGGCGGGGCCGCGAGTGAGCTTCCACCCGAACACGACCGTGACGACAGTCTGCTCGGGGACCATCCAAGGCACGCCGTGGTTTGTAGCAGCGAGTCTCCCGAGCGAGCAATGGTCCCCGGTGAAACTACCGAAGCGCCTTCAGAAGAAACTTTCATCCCAGGTTAGGGAAACGCCCAGTGACGAGCCTGTCCAAGTTCTGCAAAGTGCGCGGAGAAAGGTGTGGAGGGCGATTCGGAAGATGCGGGAGCAGGGTATGTTTCCTGGATATCGGATGCAGCAGGTGGCCTATGAGGATCCGGTCTTTCCTGCGTGAACACGGCGTATACCTCTGGACCTAGTCATTATTGTCAGTTAATATTCATGCACAGCGAGGGCATCTCCAAATACAACAGCTCATGAACCATGTGGCACCGGTACGCAGTACCAGGCAATGTCAGGCGTCGTGGCTGAAAGTAAACTTTGCAACCATACAGTGAGGGTAGAGCACATTGATGGTCTCGTTTCTTCACTGCTTAGGTGGATGAACGGGTCTACGAAGTGTTCACTAATTCAGACACCGCTCGTTGCTATATCCGAGGGTTATGCAACAGAGCGGAGGCCTGTTTTCGTGCAGAAGATGAAGATTACTGTCTGATTTCCTACATTGATATCGCCGAACGAAACACATCCCCAACAAGCGACTCTAAATCATCCTCTAATGCGCCTCGCGCTTCCTAGGCGCCGACCGCAGAATCGTATCAACGCGGAGGATCATCTCAGCCGCCTCGCTGGCGCTGACGACGACCTGGCGCTTAAGCTTGTAGCTCTCGGTGACGCCGAGCTTGTGCATCGAGTCGACGGTGGCGTTGTTCATATCAAGGCCATAGTCGGACTTGCCCTCGTAGTGCGCCGCGCGCAGGCGCGTGACGAGGTCGCTCGAGTCGTAGCCCGCGTTGTCCGCGAGGATGGTCGGGATCTGCCTGAGCGCGCGCGCGAAGGCCTCGACGGCCAGCGCGCGCTTGCCCGCGACGCGCCGCGCCTCCTCCTCGACGGCGCAGCTCATCAGCATCTCCGCGCACCCGCCGCCGAGCACGATGCGCGTCTCGCGCACCGTCTGCGAGAGCACCGAGAGCGCGTCGTGCAGCGAGCGCTCCGCCTCGTCGATCATCTGGTTCGTCGACCCCCGCAGCACCACCGTGCACGCCTGCCCCGCCGCAACTCCGGAGAACTTGATCAACTGCAAAACCGTTAGGAGCGAGGAGGGAGTTGGAGATGGGACTCGGTACCTTATCCTCGCCGATCATGATCTCCTCGATGAGGTCGCAGTGGCCAAGCTTAACGAGGTCAGGCCGGTCGAACGTGCTGGCGATCTCGCCGCCCGTAACAAGCGACAACCGCTCGACACCCTCGAAGTCGGCATGCTCTATCGACATGATGCCCTGCTCCGCCAGCAGGTTCTCCGGGAAGTTATAGATGAGTTGCCGGTTGACGAAGCAGTTGATGCCGTGAGCTGCGATGGCGGCAACCTTTGCCTTCATTTTTTCCTTCAACGATTATGTCAGCTTAGTTTTTCTGAGCCGTTAAAGAGAACGCACCCGCTCAGCCTTCTCCAGCTCAGCGAGCTTGCCTGTCCCGTCGACCTTGATGCGTGCACCGAAGACCTTGATTTTGTCCGTGTCCATTGCTGGATCATCGTGAGCAAAGACGCTACAATGGATCCCTTGTCACGTACATGTGTTGGCAATGAGGATTTTAGCATTTTGAATGCGTTTGGGCGAGTTGACGGCGATGGTCTTGTCAAGGATGAAGCCTGCGGTGTTGTTTAGTGCAAGCCATATTGACGATCTCCGACATACCTTCGTCCAAATACGAGTCCGTAAGCTTGCCACCAGCGCGTTTGATAATCTGAATATGCTCCAGATCTGTAGATCCCTGATAACAGGTCAGCAGTGAACGCGGAGGTGCCAAATGCGAATGGACGCACCTGTAACCGCAAAACGGCATCGACGGCGAGATTCGCAAAGTAATCTTTATCCTGCGACAAGACCTTCGACGACAGAGTTGTCTTTGCGATGTTGACGAGGTCGCTGCGGAACTTGACGGGGTCCGAGCCATTGTCTTCTGCGGCCTTTTCGAGCGCTTTCAGCGCGGCGGCGCTGGCAATGCGGAAGCCCTCGACGATGGTCTGGGGATGTATTTTGGCCATGACCAGCTTCTCGGCCTCTCTAAGCAGCTCGGAGGCGAGAACGCAGACAGACGTGGTGCCGTCGCCGACCTCATCGTCCTGGACCTTCGAGATGTTGACCAAGATCTTGGCCGCCGCGTTGTCGAGGTGGATGGACTTAAGGATAGTAGCACCGTCGTTGGTAACGTTAATACCGTCCCCAGACGCTGACTGCAAGATCTTGTTCATGCCCTTGGGACCCAGCGTCGACTTGACAAGGTCGCCGACGGCCATGGCGCCGACGAAGGACGTCAGCCTGGCCATCTCGGCCTTTTCTTGCGATCCCTGGGATAGTGTCAGCATTATCCAAACTGTTCACGCGTGTAATACTGACCTCTGCGGCGAATATGGGCTCCATCGTGCTTCAGGTGAGACGCGTCGCGCGGAAATAAGCAAAGGACAAGCCGCGTGATTGCAAGTCCGCTCATCCACCCTTTCTCCTCGCCCGCCATGGTGCAATATTCCTACGATGAGGGCGGCCAAATGTCGTCCTATTTCGTCCTCACATTTCTTTCGCTCTTCCTGTTTCCCGTCACTGCGTCGCTCGTTGGCGGCCGCAAAAGTGAGCGCTCACCGCTGGCTACGTGTCAGCACTCACACCAGCGCTCAGAGCACGTCGATGTACCTGGCTGCCAGTGTCAGCCCTGCATTCAGCATAGACAAGATATCAAGAAGAGCAATAAACGTTCCATAACTCATCCTCAAGTCGGTCCAAAGTGAGTTCATTGCCAGAGGGCTCCGCGCGCTTTAAACTTACTAGTATTCAGGTTCGCCATAACGGCTGTAGGCTGGGCTATCTTTGCATTCTTCGCCTACAAGGTCGCCACGACAAAGACCGAAACGACCATGTACGATCCCTATGAAATCCTCGGGATAAAGCGCGTACGTGTCCGCCACCTGGCACCTTCGGACGGGACCGATATGTTCTGTAGAAATATATGGCATGCAGTCTGCATATGTGCTAACTATGTGCTGTGAATGCATCTGGCACAGTATCCGGGCCATAGGCCCATATGAGCCATCGGTGTTGTGTGCCCAATGCATGCTTGGCACATAGTTACACCCCGCATGCCATATATTTCTGCACAACATAACGGGCTCATCCAGAGGGTGTAGCACATCATCTGTGTCTCACATATCCCAGGGATTGGGTGAAAATGAGATTAAGCGACACTACAAGCGCCTGTCGCTACAATTGTACGCCGTGTCTTATGCTCGCAGTGTGTTCACTCACCTTGGGCATTCAGCCACCCGGACAAGGTCAAGCTGGCCATCAATGAGACCATGGAAATGGTCTCTGCTCGCTTTGTCGAGATTACGAAGGCATACAAATCGTATGTACCACAAAATACATTCAGTTCGTTCACTCACCGCATTCCTGCAGTCTCACGAATGAAGAAATCCGCAAAAACTGGGAAGAGTTCGGCCACCCCGACGGCAAACAAGACTTCAGCATGGGTCTTGCCATTCCCCGTTGGGTCGTCGAGGGCAAGAACAATATCTACGTCTTGATCTTCTACGGCCTGCTTTTCGGAGCCGGTCTCCCTTATCTTGTGGTACGCACATCCCTCACACCTTTGGATGAATCGGATATGTTGCACAAGAATATTTCGGCATGCAATTTGCGCCAAATATGCGCCACGTAATGCCACATATGTGGCCGCTCTGACACTTATTGTGCCGGATGCAGTCCCGACGCATATTCGACACAGATGCATGTTGCATACCCAATATTTTTGCACAACATATCGGAGCTGTCCGATGGTGTCAAAGTGCAACAGGCATTTGTTCACACTTGCATAGGGCCGCTGGTGGTTCGGGTCGCGGCAGACGACCAAAGACGGTGTCAAGACCAAGACGGCCGAACAGTTCTTCAAGGCCATGCGCGAAGATTCGGGCCCGACGCAGATGCTCGCGGAGATTGCCAAGGCTTGGGGACGCGAGGTTAATGCAAAGCCCACGCCGCAGTTCAAGGCGGACATCAACCTGCTTCGCGAAAAGGTCGACTCGGCCATCGGTAACAGCGACTGGCGCGACAAGGTCAGTTCGGTCCATAACGGGATCTTCTGGCTGACACGACACAGGTCACCGACCCCGTCGCTGAGCGCGCTCTCGTTCTGCTGTACACGCACCTCATCCGCATACCGATCAAGAACCCCGTCCTCGCAGCCGAGCAGCGCCTACTGCTGCTCCACACCCCGACACTGCTCACCTCCCTCCTCTCGATGGCGCTCTCGCATTCCTGGCTGGGCCCGACGCTCACGGCGCTGCGGCTGCATGCTCTCCTGGCGCAAGCAATTCTGCCCGACCAGGATAAGCTGCAGCTCTTCCCCGGCGTGGACCGCGAGACCGCCGAGAAGGCGCGTGGCGACATACCGAAGCTGGTGCGCACGCTCGAGGCGGCTGGCAAGCCTGAGGTCGAGGTTGTGCGCCGAGCCGCCGAGCGGTGGGGTAAGGTCGAAATCGTTGACGCTGCGTACCGTGTCATTGGCGAGAAGGTCGTCACGCCGTCTGCGATCATGCAGCTGGTGTTCAAGCTGCGCCTGACTCCGCCGCTCGGCACGCCTGAGGAGAAGGAGGAGACGGACGTGGAGAAGATCAAGGCGGACCTGAAGTACAACGACGAGATCGACACCCAGTTTATCGCGGGGCGCAAGGACGCCGAAGACTTGGAGCCGGGCGTGCAGGGCTCGGGCTACGCGCACGCGCCGTACTGGCCGGCGAACCGCAAGCCGTCGTGGTGGGCGATCCTCGCGGACTTCCGGACGGGCAAGGTCGTCGTGCCGCCGATGCGGTTCACGGACGTGCCGTACTCGGACCCGCGCAGACGGCGCAACTACCGCACGTACAAGATGCAGATCCAGGCGCCGCCGCAGGTCGGCGTGTTCGCGTGGCGGCTGGTCATCGTGAGCGACACGTTCGTCGGCGAGGACGTCGGGCGCGACTTGCCGCTCAAGATCGAGGAGCCGTCGCCGGAGCAGCAGGAGGAGGTCAAGGAGGACGAGATCTCCGACCCCGACGAGGACACCCTTGCCGGCCAGATGGCGGCCATGCGCGGCGGAAAGGTCAAGCGCAGGGAGGAGAGCGAGGATGAGAGCTCCGACACGGATGGCGATGAGGACTCCGACAGCTCGAGTGACAGCGACAGTGACTAGGTGGTCTGTGCAGCCCCCATTCCCTTTGTCCATAGCGTTCTCCATTATTATTCCCAATCATTCGCTAACTGTTGTCGCAAAAGGTAATATGAAATATCGCGCAAGCTGAATTGCTTCGAAGCACCGTGAAAGTCATGTTCAAGTTGCGAGCAAGTCTGACCGTGACCGCGTCGGAGCATGGCTCTGTTTGTGCGAGTAGACCTTGCACATGTGACATGCTCAACAAGCTTTGGGCTATCGTCGTTCTACTTTCGTGCAGTCGATGTGTGTTCGCACGTGTCAATGGTCCCCAACGAATGTCAACGGGCCACCAGCTGCCCGCGGGCTCGCTCATAACGTCCTGCGTCAGGAAAGGAACGGCCGCGCTGACTTTCGACGATGGTCCAGACATTCATACTTCTGAGCTCGTGTGCGCCGAGGCCTGGACTTGCATTCCTACTTACATCATTCATGCTCATGCACTGCTCAGCGACAGCTTGAACGCGATCGGGGCGAAGGCAACCTTTTTCATCTGCGGGAATCTCTACGGTTGTCTCTACGACCTCGACCGCACTCGCGTATTGGAAAAGTATATCTTTGTTGAAGGACACAATGCTTCACAGTAGAACTGACAGAGCTTTCTTTGCAGAGCATTTTACACCGGCCATCAGATCGCTTCGCACACCTGGAGCCATCCCGCTCTTGACACCCTTCCCCCGCCGCGACTGAACGACGAAATCAGTAAGCTTGAAGTCGCGCTCGACAAGATCTTGGGCGTCCGACCGCGGTGGATCCGGCCTCCGTATGGGCGTGTGAACGACACAGTGCGTGCGAAACTGCGTGAGATGGATTACAAGATCGCCTTGTGGGACGGCGATTCCGAAGACTGGAACCGTGAGTCTCACGTCAGCTTGCCAGCCCTGCGCTCGTTTGACCGGTATTGTGTATGAAGGACGGACGCCGGAAGACTCCTTTCGTCGTCTCGTCTCTCACGCTGAAGGGCGGTCGAGCTTTGTGGCGCTCATGCACGATCCTCTGGAAACTACTTCACGAGTGCTGGGACGTAGGATTGCGGAATGGGCGATGATGCGAGGGTTTCGCCTTGTGACGCTTTCGGAATGCCTCGGGGAGCAGCAACCTGCTGGCGCGTATGAACGACTAGGACCGCCACAGCTGCGAGATGCGACTTGGGCGTGTCGAGATTAAATGTTGAGAGCCCCGTGATGAAAATTGCATGAAGACGAGCAGCTCTGCTGATGTAATGCCCATAGGCATGCCGCATCACACGCGGTTTCTGCATTGACTCAGCTGACATGCGGCGCAGTGAACATCTTTAAGAAGAGCGGCAACCAGCAGCATTCGCTCGCACCTACCCACAGCGCTGAGCGATGCCTGCCTTCACAACTGAACCGCCTAACATCCTCATTCCTGGCACATATACGCCCTACACCTACACCGGGGGCTGCCATTGTGGCCGCGTCAAGTTCTCATGCACCGCGCCGCCTCCAGATCAACTCGTTGTAAGGTCTTGCAACTGCTCGTTCTGCACAAAACGTGGAGGCCTCCACATGTAGGTTGTTAAGTCTGATCTGTGGAAGATGCGTCTGATCATGCACGATGTGATAGTTACATGAAGCTCGATAGCTTGACATGGACGAAAGGCGGCTGGGACCATCTGACCGCGTACAAATGGAACACAGGCAGCGCTGACCATTCGTTCTGCCCCGTGTGCGGGATCCACATAGGGTCGAATGTCTTCGGTATGGCCGTAGTCAACGTTCGCTGCGTGGACAATCTTCCAGTCGACGTGCACGATCTCAAGGAGGAAGTTTTTGACGGAAAGAACGCCGTTCCTCTCGCAAATACCAGTGACGCGGCATCTGGGAGCCAATGAAGAGCGGGTACGGGTTCTTGCATGAGATTTGGTGCGGCCGTATTTTTTCTGTTACGGAGCATTCCCAATGTCACATGCGGTGCAGCATGAGGTAGCTGAGAGCCTGTTTTCTCCAAGTTCAAGGTTTTTCCGAGCTGTTCCTCGTCATGTGATGGATCACGAACAATCGAAACCAAATTTGTGGTTGTTTTGTTGCGTCTTGACCTGCTACGCCTGCTTCCGATGTCGCCAGGGCTCAGCACGCTTGAACTGCGCTTAAGGTACGACAGAGGCCAGCTGGCAAGTCTCGAGCGACACATTTCCGACCTTGAAGCGGCAGAGCGGAATGCCAAGGCAGCGTATGACGCAGCCAGCGCGCACCTCGACACCGTGCAGGCCCAATTGAACGAATTACGAGGACGCAAGGAGGAATTGTCCTATAGCACCGAAGAGTTGCGGTATCGACTCCTTCCTCGCTTGGTGGCGCGCGTCCCCGCCGAGATCTGGCGCGAAATCTTTCTCAAAATCTATCACGAAACAGCGGTCACAGACTGGGCCACCAGCGAGTGCGAGTATCATCGAGAAGGCCTCCACGCCCCCTTTAGGCTCGCAGCTGTCAATACGCTCTGGCGATCTGTGGCGACACGAACATCTGCACTATGGACCTACGTCCTTGTCTATCCTCCAGGGTCGAAGGGTCTCAAGAGCAGGCTGAGCCTTATTTCTCTTCTCGCAAGACGGTCAGCACGCGCACCGCTTCAGGTCTTGCTGCCTTGGGACAAGATAGGCCAATGGACCAAGGACCATACCACAATCTGCACCGCACTGGCTGAGTCCGCGTTCAGATGGCAAAGAATAGTCATATTCTTCCCCGTCATCGAGGTGCCCAGACAGGAGTTGACATTTCTGCGGAATCCAACGCCTCTGCTTGAATCTGCGTCCTTTCGTCGCTTGGATGCGAAATGCTCGCCCGATTGGGAAGACCGACTCGATCCGTTTCTGCCCATCTGCCCCAAACTGCGCCACTTCGTCTCTCAGGACGACAACGTGATATTTTCCATACCTCCAACACCCCTTCTAGGGCTCGTACACATGGAGCTACGGGTCCTGGTATCCTGCTCCATCGTTTGGGGCATCCTGCGCTCCGCGCCGCGCCTCGAGTCCCTGGACATCGGCTTCTATCGAATCGCCACCGGCGACGACCGCCTGCGAGATGGCCAAGGCTCCCCGGTTTCCTTACCCGTCTTACGCTCCCTCGTCAGCGACTCGCCCGCCTGCGCCATGCTCTCCGCCAACGCGCCGCTGCTGTCCATGCCCGTGCTCGCGGACTACAAAATCACGACGAAACTCATCTCGAATCTTCAGCCGCTAATTCCCACCATCCAGGCCACGCTCGCTGACCTGCTGATCAACACCGAGGACGCGCTCAGCTGGCGCGCTGCCGACATCCTGCGCCCGCTGGCCGCTCTGCGGCGCGTGAGATTCACACGCTGCAAAGTGTCCAGCGAGTTTATTTCGGCGCTGGCGAGCCCGCACGCTGTTTCCGGCGAGTGGATGTGGCCTTTGCTTGAGTCTATCACTTTCAGCTGGCGCAGCGATCCAGGCGCCGGGCTTGTCGACGTTCTTTCCGCGCGGAAGCTTGCCAGCGCGTTGCCTGACGGACCTGTCGCAATCAAAACTATCGTGTTCGCTGGCGCTTCAGCTGCACCTTGGTATGTCGCCCAGGTTCGTTACTTTCTGGGAGAAACCGTGGAGGAGAATGTTTCGTCAGACTCTGAGCTGCCAGTGTAACTATCGTGCGCCACTGAAACCAATGTCTGAAACACAGAGCAATGTGTCCCGGTCATTCATTGCAACAGCAGCTCACTTTATCAGGCACATCCAAGCTCCAATAGCACAGAGAAGGATGGCTTGGATATTCCATACTACAAGAAAATGTCACATAAATCCCGTACTGTATCGCAGCAAATAACTTATAACAGGACAGCGGACGCCACGCTCTACAGCACCGGTACGAAAAATTAGCCACCAGCACTCTAATCCAACCGCGCTCCTTGGGCGTGGTGCGGGACGTAGACACTATGGTCGACGCGCAAGCAGCGCTTGAACGCGGTGCCGGCGACGACGGCGAGCGCTCCGAAGCCGACGAGCGAGAGCAGCAAGTTGTTCTGTACGGCCGTCCAACCGGCGTCGAACGACTGCTCGACGCGGCGCACGCCGCGCTCCACCATGTTCTCCGAGTGCCGCACGACGGACTTGCCCTCCAGCGCGTCCTTCAGCGCGTGCCGCACGCTATCCCTGTCGAACTCGATCGGCCGCCCTTTGGCGTCCGCGTCGTAGTATATCAGACGCTGCAAGTGACACTCATCAGAACGACGGAAACGATGAAAATGCAAACGCAAACATACCGAATGGTCAACAATGACGACCTTAGGCCACGGCGGCGTGATGCCGTACATGCTCTTGAGCCAGCTGGCCCACTTGACGCCGTCCATCCACACATGCACGACCTCGCGCTTCCCCTTGGGGTCGTCGCGCCACGCCTCCGCAATGGCGCGCACCTTGCCCTTGACCTCGTCCGCCTCGCGCGCGGCGGGGTCGATGGCCGCGAGCACGACGAGCGGCTTTGCGGGCGACTTCATCACCTCCTGGAAGTTCTCCGGGCTCAGTTCGAGCGCGAGCGGCAGGCGGTGCGCGAGCAGCCAGCCCGCCAGGTAGTCCGGCGTCTGCGAGCTGTCCAGCGGCAGCGTCGCCTGCAACTTGCCCGACTTGAGCGCGAGGAGCGCGGGCGCGTGCACGCGGTCGAACATTTGCGGGATACGCATGTCGGACGACTTGTAGATCGCCGGGTTGCCCACGAGCGGCTTCGCAGCCTCCTCCACGACTTTCTGTTGGATCGTGTATGTGTCAGGATCATGCTTTGAACCGAGGCAGAGGAGCGTACAGTCATGGTGTTATCGCCCGTCTGGAAAACATAGATGAAGAAGACATCTTGCTCCTTTAACGCGGTCTTGAACTGCGTGTACTGGATGAAATCAACAGCTCTGAAATAATCCAATAAGCGCCACGACACAAGTGGTTCAGTTGAAAACGCACGGTGCGGCAGCCTTGGTGGCGTATTTCTCCAGCGGCTCCAAAGTTCGACCGCCCGTGTACTCGAGTTTCTTGCCGCCGGAGTAAAGGAACATCTGGGGATATCCCTGGACGCCCTGTTCTTTGCAGAAGCTCTGGAACTCGTCACAGTTGACTTCTGCGATAGTCAGCTTGTTTTGCATCTTCTGCGCGAGCGTGACCCAAGCTTCATTCAACGTTAGGTGGCAGCAGCCTGCGGCGCGTTTATGCAGCACGTACTAGGAGCGAGCTTCTTGCAATGGCCACACCATGGCGCGAAGAACTTGACAAAGACGGGGCCCTCGGCAACAGCGCCAGGAAGTGTATCTGGGTTGAGGGCGAGGACCGTGCCGGATGGGTTTGCGGTGCGCACAGCGGGCAGCAGCGCGTCTTCCTCTGCGTCGTGTTGATGGCGTTCGTGCTCCTCGTGCTCGTGCTCGTGGTCATGCTCGTGGACCTGGGCGTCGGCTTTCTGTTCCTTTGCGGCCGCTTGTGTCGGTTTCTCGACGGCGGCTGCCGAGGAAGACGACGACGACGTAGAGGAAGGCGTCGACGATGAGGCCAGGGATTCAGCATCGTGCTTCTTTATTTCGGTCTGCACGAACGCAGTCATCTTGTCGACAAGTCTATCGTCCCCAAATTGGCCAATCCGTCTGCCGTCATGGAAGCTGCAAATTACTGTCAGATGCACAGCTAAAGAGACGGGATACACAGAGGTGAAAATTCAAAGGAAATCTCCATATCCTTCTGCGGGTAAGCCGGAGACTTGTTTAGAGGTTGAACGTTGAACAACCATTCTCTCGCACACTTGTCCATCGAGACGATGGTATCCTCGAACAAAAGCGGCAGACGACTCGTACGCAACGATAAGAAACGAGCACGCACAAGTTCAGTTCTGGGTATCCTTGTACTCCTTGGGCATTGCACAGGTCTGGCCGTGGTATAGGTCAGCACTGCGCCGAAATTAGGAAAGAAGCGCCGAGCCAGCATGGCGCTTGCTGCTGGCGCACGCGACCAGGCGATTTCAAAGGACTCACCACCCTGAGCTAAACAGTTGACCTGGGCAAAGTGCAATCTGGGTGTGTCCTTTATGGGGCCCTCTACGAACTCCTTCCACGTCGGCGCAAACCGCCTGCAATGCGGACAGCTGGGCGAATAGAATTCAACAAACCTGAATCAAATTACTGTTAACAATAATCATGGATACACCAATTACAATTATACCAGTATTCTCGGGATATCGTTTGGTTGAAGTCTCCCAGGGTCAGCTGCTTTCCAATGGGCGGCGCGGGCGGTTTCTTCTTCTTGACCTTCTTGGGGTCTGCGGGCGCGGCGGCGGATACTGATACAAGCAACGAGAGTGCCCATAGCCCGATGGGCAGCGCAAAGAACCGCATAGCTGCAGCAACGAAACCGGTCGGCGAAGAGAAAGGGAAGCGTGGCCGCGTATCGCAACTCCGACTTCCAGGAACAGCATCTTGCACCGCGACCGCGATCATCCGCGTCTGCTGAAATGGAGTCCTGGCCGTTCCCCGTATTCAACGCCGTTGTCCACGTCGCTTTATTTGACGGCGTTCAGAATGCGAAGGCGCTGCGAGCCAGGCTGATATCCGCGAGCACAATGCCTGGCGCCGAAGGCGACGCTGAACGCGAGGCTGTCAATTTCGCATTTATCGACGCGTCTCTCGTGCGTTGCCCGCTCTGAAATATTAGCCAGGTTGTCATTTAGTCGTTTGTGCTGCTCAGGTTGCTAGCGATCTCCATCTTCAAACAGCTTTGCTCTACGCCTTGCTTACAGACTCGCGAGGGGCACTCAGGACAAAAACAATCCACTCCGAGATTCTTTGGGCTCTTAACCCAACAAACAATGTGCGCTTCATACGTTGGAATGTTATACAATCTCATGGTCATAGATTTCGGAGGCGATTCGTCGCTTTGGCGTTTCGGACAGCAGTCAACGACTCCTCGTCCTGCGTGTATGCTCAGGTGCTGATGCAGAATCAACATCTGCTAAATTAATAGAAGCGGCGATGCGCGCTGCGACGGAGGGCTCCATTGTGCCCTTGTCGCGCATATCCGACTTTTGTGACTGGACTTTGCTGAAGAAGGTGGGTGTTTTACGAAGAAATTGCGAGGTATGCTGGCTGATTACACATTCGAAGTACTACAAGTTACCCGCAGACGCCTCAAGACAGCGGTTACTTGATATCATCACGAGCACCGTCGCCTGCAAAGCTGTTGCATGAGCACTGCCCGACCGACGACTATACTATGTACGACTACGGCGTGTACTGACTGTGGGAATGAAGAAAATTGGAAGCTGTGCTGCAGCGTTCAAACTGCCAGTTTTTTCCGGCCATTCGTGCCATGCGGGATGCTGGGCATCTTGACAACATAACTCTACTGGAAGAAGGAATCGATGTTATCTGAGATTTGCGCGTGTTTGCGAGAGATAACCACTTTGACAGCCACCTGATCTGGATTTGATCAGGCTGTGCGAGTTCGAGCCAATGATGGAGGCAGCCCAGTCAGAGTAATAGGTTGCAGCACATCTATAGCTCATTGAATATCAGCCAAAAACATTTACAGTATAGCCCAACGCAAGATTACAGACGAAAGCCATGAAACAGAACAGCAAAGTCCATCAAAGTCCGGACACGCATCACAACCTCGCCTCAGTAGCGATAGTACCCTTGGAATGTATACTGAGAAACCTCTCTTTCAGCGGCCTATTTTACGACCATATATCAGCACTCGGTATCCAGTCACTGACAGAAGGAGAACTCGCCTTGATGCGGTTCTCAATGCGCTCCAACTCGCTCTTGAATGCGCAGAAATAGGCAAGCACGCCCTTTTTCACAATTCGCTTGCGGAGTCTAGCGAGAGACGAGTCAGAATTAGGAAACGAACTTGTAGCGAGAGACGGCCAACGGCCAAAGGACGCACTCGAATAGGTCGTGCCGAATCTCAGCGCGCAGGTTCACATGGCATGTGAGGCCTTGGATCTCGTCGTCCAGGCGGCGGACTTCTTCGAGAAGCGCGGAGGGTTCGCCGAACATCTTTTATGGGTGTGTGATGGGATTGGATGGAGGAGGACGTGTGCGCGGTGAACGGGGAGCGGACTCGCTGGACTTGGAAGAGGAGGGGGGGAACTCTCGCAAGCTGAAGCGAAACAGCCATGCGAGCCGTCATTATATACACTGGAAGGCATGCGTGGTTCAGGGAGCCCGGCACCACAGTCCGCGTTGTCGTGATGCGTTGTCACTGTGGTTCGCCTGTAGCCGTGGTGGGTCGCGGAAGCAACTCGTGGTTCATTGTCGCGAGAAGCACGAGGTCCATGCATCAATGTTTTGCATCCAACGTCACACCCTCAAGTTTCACATCTCATAGGGCGATGGCGATTTTGAGTTCAGGTTCAAGAACGAGTGGTATGTGTATTGCGACCTTGAAGAAAGAACGCAAAAGGTACATGTGGTATGCGAAAGACTCAAAGAACGCAAGCTCACGCGGACAGCTCGTACACGAAACCGAGCGCGACCTTGGTGAACTCGAGCGAGTGCGACCACGAGAAGCCCGAGACGGTGATCGTGTCGGAAGAAGAGTGGATGCGCGCGTTGTCGTCGCCGGTGACGGCCTCGTACAGCATCGTGGTGGGGTAGCCCTGGTCGTACCATGAAGCGTGGTCGCTGCACGCGTAGCCGCACGGCGTGTCCATCGCCCACGGCAGCGCGCTGTACGTCGTGATCAGTGACTTCGTGAAGGTGTTCAGGCCCGAGTCGATGTAGTCCGCCTCGATGGAGATCACCTCCTTCGAGCCTGGGCGGAAGCTGCGGGGGGCGTTGCCTTGTCAGCACTCGAACGACTCAGGAAGCGCCGATGCGCGATGCACCACGCTTGGAGGTAAATGAAATGAAACGCACTAGCCGGTCATGTCGAGCTCCATCATAGCCTTGACCTGCTTGCCGGCCTTCTTGTATGCAGTGGCGATGGCGTCGCTGCCCAAGAGGCCACCCTCCTCGCCGGAGTACCAGTGGAACTCGACCGGCGTCGCCGGCTTCCACCCGCTCTCGACGAGCACCCGCAGAATTTCAAGACTGTTGACGATGCCAGTGCCATCGTCGTCCGCGCCGGGCGCGCGCCCCGAGGTCGGGCTGGACAGGTTGATCGAGTCGAGGTGGGCGCCGAGGATGACGATGGGCGCGGAGTTGTTGCTCGCGCCAGCGACCTTCGCTATGACGGAGCTCTGCGTCCAGCTGTGGCTGTAGAGCGCTGCGGAGATATCACTGCGGCCGCTGATGATATCGTTGACGATGCTGAGCAGCAGCGTGGACGCCTGCGCGCCCGTGGACGAGCGGTAGTAGCGGTTGTTGAGCGCGGTGAGCTGGCTCAGCGTGCTGTTCATGCGCGAGATGGACAGGTTCGGTACGAGCGCGGACACCTCCGACTGGTGCGACGGCGCGGGGAACGACGCGAAGCGCGCCGCGCTGACCGACTCGCCCTCGGCGGCCTTGAGCGCGACCTTGTCCTCCCACGTCTCCGTCACGTCGACGAAGCGGACGTGGGCGCGCATGAGCTCGAGCTTGCCCTCCTCGCTGAACCAGACCGGCAGCGAGTTCGGGTCCAGCTTGAGCAGGCGCAGACCTGCGGCCGACTTCTCGACTATCTCCTCGTGCGAAAGCGTTGCAGGGCGCGACGGGCGGGCGAAGACCGCAGTGAGAAGCAGAGTAAGAGCGGCGACGGCCTTCATTGTGCAACGAGGGGCAGGTGCGAATGGGGACCAGAAAGGAACCTGGAGCTGTCGAACAGAGAGCACGCCATCTTTATATCGTTGCGATGGGCGGAGCGGGGCGTGTGGAATAATTCACTGATTAACGGTGAGCTGGCGGTGCGTCCGGTTTCGAGAAGCATGGGATCATGCGGATTCCGCGATGGGCCAGTGAGCCCCTCAACGGACACCATAGGTTGCCGCAAACCGGCCCAACAAGGCGCATCCCGACTCATTTGAAGTTGGACCTCGAGGGCCTTCCTGGGCGCAGTCGCGACTAGCCAGGACTTTTCAGCAATCCAAAGCAATCCCTGTGATGCCGAGTCAGTCGTGACTATGCCTGCTCTAAGTCGCGCCTATTGCAGGTTGCTGTGTGGTGCATACAAGCCCCGGCCGTGCACACTCTCCGCAATGACCTCTCCCAACCAAACACCGCAAGACGTCGCCAGCCTTCCCGCATTTAACCGCGACTACGAAACCAAGACTGCATACGATCTCATAGCGCAATTAGTCCTGCTAGTGGATTACTAGACCACATTCACCGCCGCTCTCAGTCTCGCAATTGTTTTGTCCGAGGCCCGTCTCTTATGTGCATTTCCCTTTCGACATCATACAATATCCGCGCAAAAGCCAATATACCAGGTTGCACGCAGACACACAACGAAAGAAAACATCAATTACATTGCATCTCTCAAGCGTCCGCATTGCTTTCTGCGGCTGGATCGAGCTCGTGAGATCTTCAGCGAAGCGTCCATGAGTCCTGTGAAATACCAGCCGCAAACGCTCTAGACTCACCAACCCCTAAGTCGCACTGTCGGCCTGACTCGGTCCGGCGCTGCCGCGCCTGCGCACCTCCTCGATCTCCGCGATCTCGGCGTCCGTCGCGACGTTGAGCTCGATGCAGCGGACGATAAGCCTCGTGATCAGCTCGTCCAACTGCGCTTCCTTGGCCTCGAGCCTCTTCGTCCAGTTATTGAACGTCCGTTGCATCTTGCAGAACTCGTTTCGGGCTGCTGGTAGGACAGAAGATCCAGGAGTTGTTCGTCCAACTTCTTGAAGTCAGAGTCCAAGCCGGTGTGGACGGCGTAGCGTATCTGCCCGAAGAGAAGGAGATATAGAGATGCGGGCACACGGCGGATAATGCGAGGAGGGATGTCCGTCGTCTCTGAGGCGGGCTTGGGCATTGCGGTGTGCGACGCGGCGAAGGAGAGTACAAGGTTTCTCAGAGTCGGTGATGCTGGCGCGCCGACCTCATTTCCACAGTCACGACTTCTCTCTTGCTTCTCTCGCCGGCATAGTCGCGACTGAACAACCTCAGAAGTCGCGACTGAACAACCTGTACAGAGGCACAAGTCGCGACTATCGACGCCAATCATGTGCAGTTCCACCCTTTCTTATACAAGCACTTACGCTGTGCTCCTCAGGTTTATCCCATGTCCGGTGCCGTGCCCGACCGCTGTGGCCCTCTCTACGACCCCGCTTGCGACTCCGGAGGCCCGCGGACACCTTCTCCTCCTCCCCCCGCGGGCGATACGGCTCAGCTGTTTGCTGCCCTGTCCAAGCTCGACTTAGTCCGCCAGAATTTAGACTGGACCACGCACCTCGGCCTGCTGTACGAGAAGGACCAGATTACTCAGGAGAACGCCCGCCTGAAGTTGTTACGGTGCGCAGCGATCTTGCCCATACGCCGCTTCCGTTGGATCTCTTTCGCCGCTTCACCCGCTCCGTCGGACCGATATACCCGTTCTGCATGCCTCTCCGGACCGCTGGCACCTCGGCTACCTTCTCTCGGCGTCACCGGACCCCTGTCAACCTCGGTCCTTGGATGCGACGCGCTATTGCCATTGTTGTCGATCACCGCTGTGTTGGTTTCCAACCAGCGTGTAGCCGTTCGTCGGTCCGTCTCCTCGGCGTCACATTACGGCCTACACCTTCGGAGATGCCGCACACCACACCTCGGGTATTGCCCTGCATGGCCGGTGTGCGCTGGGAGTACAGGTGAAGCTGCAACGATCGTGCCGACATACATCCTTCCCCCTCTGTCCCCTGGATGCTCAACCGCTCCGGCACCTCGGACCTCGGCCGCCACACTCTCCTCGGTCCGCGTGCGGCATGGTCCATGGTCCGGAGGCTGTCCGGATGGAGTGGGAGTGTTGATTGTTGGGTGGTGCGCTCGTACCTCGCTCGCTGACGCGTTGCGCTCGCTGCTGCGCTCGCCATTGCGTCGGCGCCTTTCGCCCCTGGTGTCGGTGCGTGCATACATGCAAGGACACCTCGGTCTGTCTCGGATACCCGCCCGATACCCTCCATAGGCACGGACATCCTTTATCCCCTTCGTCCGGAGTCGTTCTGCGCCTTCGGCGCGACACTTCACTCTTTCTTGACCCTCCCTTGACTCCCTTTACCCCCCATTGCTTCCACTGGCTCCCGATTACCCTCGGTGACTTCCCCGATGCCTTTCCCATCGCTTCCGGACCTCTCTTTGGTGTTGGTTGGCTTCCTTTGTTGTCCGGAGCGTTCGGATCCGATTTGCCTCCGATCGGACTATATGTACCGGCGATTGCCCTCAGATGTACCCTAGGTTGGATCTGGTCTATTATGTGTTCGACCTTCCCCTCCTGAGTACCCTTCCTGGTCGGCTACGCCTCCTGGTCGGTGGTGTATGCAGCACACCGTGACATAAGATCCAACCTACCCCGTCCACTCCGGGTACTCAGTTCCTCCCCCCCTCTATCCTCTTCTATCCGCTCTCTACTTCCTCCTACCCCCAGCGGAGCTGCGAGTGCCCGCCCCTGCGGTCTCCACGATATCCCCTTCGCTTATACCACCTGGACCTTGGATATAGGACCGATCTCGCCCACAGAATCCCCTGGCCTCGGTCTCAAGCTTCTGGTGGCCGCCCCCTTGGACCCGAACCCTCCCGGACCCCCTGGCCGCCTCTCGGCCTTCCCTTAACCCCATACCGCCCTTAGGCACGCTTCCCAAACCTTACCCTCAAGTTCCGGACCTCTGGAGTTGTAGTTTTCCCTTTGGTCGCCCCTCGCAACGACGTCCGGCAAATCCCGCTCGCAGTCCGCACGAATCGCTTCGCCGACAAACACCCTATAGGCCGATGGCTTCCAAACTTTGCCGACACCCTTGCACCACCCCTCCGGAGTCCCATGCGAAGTTACGAGGCGCTACGCTCGCCGATGCCGCCGTTGCCATGCACCGCCTCGGCCGGACCATTTCCGCTCCCCCTCGCCGGCCCCTGCTGCGTTCCGCCTGCCCCAAGGCTCGGTCAACGCGTATCAACGTCCCCCACCCATGCGTGCTTGACCGATACCCCGCGCATGCTGTCCTGGCTGCCAATCGAGCGTTTGGGCGTCCCACGCACTTGCACACCTCGGTCCTTCGCAGCGCGACCCTCGGCACCCATCTACCCTCGGTCCTTGTGCTCCAAGTTCACCTCGGACCATTCCACACCTACCGATGTCGGCCACTGTCAGTTATGCAACGCTGGCAGCAGTATAGGTCGCCGTGCGCTCTGCCGAGCTGCTGGACATCTGGTGTTTCGCACCCTCCGCCGACCTGGATCTTCCGGTGTCGGACGCGTGAGCCAACGCTGACCTACCCCGCCGCTGGACCTTGGAGGTGCTCCCTGACATGGACCGAGGCCGGAGCCCCGCTGGATCGCATTGGTTTGCTCGGAATATCGGTGTTCACGCGCGCACCCCCTCTTCGGCGTTACAGGATGGAGTACACGAACCGGACACGGACCCAATGGTCTCACAGGCTTTCCGTCCATCGCACAGGTGTTTTGGCAAGGTCTCCGCAGCCGCATGACCCGCCGCCCGTTCGATACAACGCGCCCTCGGCGATGCTGCCGACTGTCAACCCCCTGTCCGCTCCGCCGTTTATTTCGCCGCCGGGCGTCTTTCCGAATCCCGCGCGAGGTGCCCATGTCCTCTCCCAATTCCTGGCCTTTTATCCGCGGTCGGACCTTGCCAAACGAAGAGGTCCTCGGCAAGATATGTGCATCCGATGTTCAGTACACCGGTCGCGTACGTCGGCCGCCTTGACATCGCATCCTGTTGGACCTGTGGACTTCTCTGGCGCATCTGGAACCCCCTCCCAGGACGGACCCGCGTTTCGGACCCACCGGCGATGTCACTGATGAAGTCCAGCTCTGCTTGCGCACTGCACGAGCTCAATTCGGGATAGCCGCTGTTTGCCCTCGGACTCGCCGTCGCATCGGACATCCTCCCCTACACTCCACCCCTCCTCCCGGGCTGCCACCCCAATGCCGACCGCACTGGCTTATGCTTACGACCGTCATGACTTCGCTTCAAACTCTCGTCGTGCCCTTCACCGGGGTTGAGGTTGCGATCCACCGGGATGCGCAGTGCTCAGCGTTGTTGGTCGCGGACCAGCACTCCGACACCTCCTATACCTTCGGTCCTGTGCCTCGGGCGCTATCTCGGTGTACTCGGGCCTTCCCCCACCCTTGTACCCCAGCCGGAGATGGTAGGAGTCCGTTCATGGGCGCAGCGCGTCCCGCTCTCTTTTCCATTACGACCTCAACCGCTCCCGCGTTTCGCTCGGCAGTAACGACCTTTCCCGTGTTCCCTCCCGGATGGTAGGACTCCCGGTGGCCGCCGCATATTGAGATGTGGTGTGGGGACATCCCGAGTAGGTGTCCTTCTCGCTTGGAGCTCGGACCGACTCTTTCCCTTGGACCTGCAACGTTTCCGACGCTGGTGTTGCACCTTGGATCGGTGAGGATTGATCGCCGTGCCGTAATAGCCCGTCAGTCCTCACCCCCAATGGGCCTCGCTTTCGCCGTGGACCACTTCGGTCCGAGCGGGGGAGACGACCTCCGTGCTTTGGGTCTCGCCCGATGCGAGGGTACACTTCTATTTCGATTCGTCATGAATTTAACGACCTCGGCCACCCCCAATGGCCTCCACCATGCTCGGTCGCTTTCTGCGGGCTCGCGGCTGGAAGGGGGGTTATGTTACGGTGCGCAGCGATCTTGCCCATACGCCGCTTCCGTTGGATCTCTTTCGCCGCTTCACCCGCTCCGTCGGACCGATATACCCGTTCTGCATGCCTCTCCGGACCGCTGGCACCTCGGCTACCTTCTCTCGGCGTCACCGGACCCCTGTCAACCTCGGTCCTTGGATGCGACGCGCTATTGCCATTGTTGTCGATCACCGCTGTGTTGGTTTCCAACCAGCGTGTAGCCGTTCGTCGGTCCGTCTCCTCGGCGTCACATTACGGCCTACACCTTCGGAGATGCCGCACACCACACCTCGGGTATTGCCCTGCATGGCCGGTGTGCGCTGGGAGTACAGGTGAAGCTGCAACGATCGTGCCGACATACATCCTTCCCCCTCTGTCCCCTGGATGCTCAACCGCTCCGGCACCTCGGACCTCGGCCGCCACACTCTCCTCGGTCCGCGTGCGGCATGGTCCATGGTCCGGAGGCTGTCCGGATGGAGTGGGAGTGTTGATTGTTGGGTGGTGCGCTCGTACCTCGCTCGCTGACGCGTTGCGCTCGCTGCTGCGCTCGCCATTGCGTCGGCGCCTTTCGCCCCTGGTGTCGGTGCGTGCATACATGCAAGGACACCTCGGTCTGTCTCGGATACCCGCCCGATACCCTCCATAGGCACGGACATCCTTTATCCCCTTCGTCCGGAGTCGTTCTGCGCCTTCGGCGCGACACTTCACTCTTTCTTGACCCTCCCTTGACTCCCTTTACCCCCCATTGCTTCCACTGGCTCCCGATTACCCTCGGTGACTTCCCCGATGCCTTTCCCATCGCTTCCGGACCTCTCTTTGGTGTTGGTTGGCTTCCTTTGTTGTCCGGAGCGTTCGGATCCGATTTGCCTCCGATCGGACTATATGTACCGGCGATTGCCCTCAGATGTACCCTAGGTTGGATCTGGTCTATTATGTGTTCGACCTTCCCCTCCTGAGTACCCTTCCTGGTCGGCTACGCCTCCTGGTCGGTGGTGTATGCAGCACACCGTGACAGAAGTCCATCTGCGATGTCCTTGAAGCGGATCTCGCCAAGGCTAAGGCATTGCAAAAGTCGCTCCGCGAGGAGTATACCCTGCTCTACGACACCTCACTCCAATTTCGCGAGCGCATGGTCTACTATCTCGTTCAGTTCTACAAGCTTTCGGACGCATCTCAGTGCTTGGAACAGGACGAGTACCATCAGCGTGCATTCGCGGCCGCACAGGAATCTCGGTGCGTAGACTACTTGCTCTGACTCGGCCGGCCTTGTCTCCCCAATTTCCTGTAGTCGGCGCGACATAGAATGCGCGCGGAGACAGCTGACCAAGGGCCATTCTCGCGGCGATTTTATTCCGTTCTACGCACGGGTGCATGCATACGATGCTACGTTTTCTGGACAAGGTCATGACGCCCAGACGACCAACGGGTCATCTTGAACTTGCCGGTCAAGTTGTCACTGCTAAGCCCGCCGCACAATGCCACTTCGGTTTTGAGTCTGTGCCGTTCGCCGTCGCGCGCGCGTCAGTGGCAAGTCTCATCGTCTGCAGTCGTGACTAGTATTGCGGACAAGTCGGGCAAGTCGTGACTATTGAGACAGTGAAACAGCTCAAGTCGTGACTAGAGACGGGAAATCGGTCAGCAGTCGTGACTAGTATTGCGGAAAAGCCGGGCAAGTCGTGACTATCGAGACGGTGAAACAGCTCAAGTCGTGACTAGAGACGGGGAAATCGGTCAGCAGTCGTGACTAGTATCGCGGAAAAGCCGGGCAAGTCGTGACTATCGAGACGGTGAAACAGCTCAAGTCGTGACTAGAGACGGGGAAATCGGTCAGCAGTCGTGACTAGCACTACGGGGAAAACGCTCAAGTCGTGACTTCTGAGAGCTGTCGAAGTCGCGACTGGCGGCATGCGAAGTGCGCCAAGTCGTGACTGTAAGCTGTGCCAGTCGTAACTTGAGTCTTGTAGTCGCGACTCTACTGTGGACCAAGTCCGACTCCGGCCTCCTCTTATAAGTAACATGCCCGCCGTTCCAGATGTTCTTTCCATCTCACCATGTCCTCAATGCGCTGTCTAATTGCGCGGCAAAACCAGCATCCCACACCGAACGGGGTGCCGCAGGCCTTCCTCAGTGCTCACGATGTTCGCGCACACCTCGCCTCACAGCATGTGACCATCAGAGATCTCATTGACGAGCTCAACACGCTCGCTGGCGGCCGCTGATTGCACTTTCAGGTAAAGTTTGAGACGATACTGCCAGCCGCATACTCATAGTATTTCATCGGTAGAATCACCCTCCTTTACCTCTTCGCGTTCGAACCTGTCGCCTTGGATGTACCTCATTCTCAATCCCGCATCTGCTTGTCGTTCTCCGTGTGACGCGTGCAATAAATGCTGTTGTCGCACTAGTTCTAAAGCCGCGCGAGTTTGTGCGAGACGCGCGATTTTTAGCGCCGGTCTCGCCGCTGGCACAAAGATTCAATCCGACCATTATTTTCCGCGATAGTCGCGACTAACGAGAAGCATATCTCGCGAGAGTCGTGACTATCATTAGTTGCATCTCGCGAGAGTCGTGACTATGATTATTCGCAGTCGTTACTGTGGTCATAAGTAGTCGGGACTACCGCACTGGCGCATTCACTGCATTATATTGTCAAAGACACGACGTTGGACGCAGTCACTACAGCGGACGCATCCCGCTCCCATTGGCAAAGTTCTCGAACTGGAGGAACAGCTCAAATCTGCGCATGAGCTCAGGATCTACCGGCGTGGCGCCCACTGTTCCTGCAGCCATCGGCGCCCATGGTTCTTGCGCAAGGTGCGAGGCAGGCGCAGTCAGAGGGGGCAAAGGTGGGAGTGGCTGGCCTTGCCCCGCACCGGAAGTGGATGGCAACAATGCGCTCCCCGCGTCAAAATGCGTAACGGCCGGAATACGCGAGTCGGGAACTGGCAGGGATGACTGGAGATGCGGCTGCGCGCGGTCGCCGATGGGGCCAGCCATCGGCGCCCTGTTTGCCTGCGCAGCAGGCACAGACTGAGCGGGAAACGGTGCGAGCCCTGCGGACGGCGTGGCGGCGGAGGCGGAGAACACGCTCGCGGGGTCGATAGTCCCGGGTTCCGACGGCCTCAGCAGCAGGTTCGTCGTGTCGACATATCCGCCTTGCACCGGCTGCTGCAGATCGAACGCCTGTGCCTCATGCTCATCGTAGTCCAAAAAGAGTGGCCCCTTTCCAGTCCCGTCTAGTGCGCGCCAAGCGTTGTCGCCCTTGGGAAATATCCCCGGGTTTTCCCTCTCCAGTTGGTCGAAGATACTCTCCGAGGGCTCACGGTTGTGTTCGCGCAACAGTTCTGCATTCTATGGTCATGTGCGCGTCAGTTCTGAGTGACGTATTTCTGTTGCTCTGTGCGTACCGTTGCCACGCTCTCCTCCTCCTCCTCCTCCATCGCGTCCTCGATCGCACCGCCGCCTCCACGCTGAGTGTTCCGCGGCTCCGCCTGGTGACCCCGCCGCGTGCCGCGCGGCGCTTCTTCTGCGGCGCGTCCGTCTCCTCTGTCGCCTTCTTGCGCTTCCTTGCCGGCTCTTCGCGCGCGGCCTTCGCCTTCGACGAACTCGCGCCAGGCTTGTCGTCGACCTGGTCGGCTTCGTCATCCGCCTTCGCCTTCTTAGCGACACCTGTCGCCTTGGACGATTTTGCGCCAGACTTGCTGTCGACCTGCCCGCTGCTGGTTGCCGCGTCCTGCGCTCTCATGACATCGGCGATGCGCAGCAACACGGTGCCTTGATCTGTCGTCCAGAAAGGCAGGTTCTTCCAGTCGCTATACGAGCCTGGCTCATAGCGCAGCTGACGTTCCTCTGGGTGTCATCAGCTTCGACTTGTCGCGCGGTCTCTGTGATCCACTAACCTTCAGTGTACGGCACCAAGCGCAGTCCGATGACGCTGTCCGTCGGCGAGCGCAATAAAGGCCACAGAGCGTCGATGAGCTTGATCATTTCCGACCGGCTGTAGTGAGTCTGAACGATGTCCATCGGCAGCCTGACGCCGTCCGGCCAGCCCTCGACGTGGTGATCGTTTTCGTGGACCTTGGTGCCGAACTTCGCATACGTTCCCTTTGAGCTGTCCGCAACGTCTGCGTCGATGGTACCTTTCTGCGCATCAGCATTCATCGCCGTCGTGAATGGAAAAACCATACCGAGCCACCTCTGGAGTGCCTTGCGGAGTGCACTGCGAACCATGCCCTGGTCCTTTTTCTCGCGCTTCAATTTCGCCTGCATGTCCTCGCTGTAATCTTCAAACGCCTGCTCCTTCAAATTGAGCGCGCTAATTAACAATACACAGTCAAGTCAGCGACGTTCTCGACGCTCGCGCCGCCGTTACACGCACCCTTGCAGGAGCACCTGCTCGTTGGCTGCCGTCGCGAGGGCTACTCCGTTTGAGGCCGCCATCTTGCGCGCTATCCGATTGTTCGCGAAGCAGCAACTTGCCTGCTGTGCCAGCGTTTGCCCCGGGCGAACGCAGATCATCCACCCGAAGACCGAGATGCCGAAGTTGTAGTAGTACGGCTCCATCTGCGAGTCCAGGTTAGACAGGTTCAAGTGTCGGGCAGTAGCAAGCTATTGAGCTTACTTCCGACTCGATGTGATTTGTGAGGCGACGCATGACCTTCGCCGTGTTGCCCAGGCTCACTTCTGTCGTCGCCAGCTCAGCATCCAGGCGCTTGTTCCATACCAGGAGCTTCTTGTGGAAAGCGTCGCGTTCGGGCTGCGTCTTCAGTTTGGCCATTTCCGCCTCGTATTCTTCGCGGCATCTTCTCGCGAAGACAATTTTCTTGTCGGGGTCTGCGGGTTTGTTAGTCGCGTCCAAGGACACTGCAAATTACCAGGTCCGCTCACCTTCACTCGCTTCGAACGCCTTGCGAACTTCTGCCCAGAACTTCGTCTGCCAGAGGTTCCATGTCGTCGGACCCTTGGACTGCAGCGCGTGGAGCACCACGCCGAGCCGCTTGATGAGGGACTGCGGCGAAACACCATACTCCTTGGCCTTGTCCTCGACCCACTTCAGGAACTTCTTCCCGCCTGCATCGAACTCGTCCGCGTACGCCTTGGGGAGAGGACCTGGCTTATATGCACCCGCAGGTCGATGAGCGCCGTCGCTGTCGTCGTCGCTTTCTTCGCTCTCGTAGCCCTCCACCGCCCTCGGGTCGAACCTGAGGCCATCGTCCTCGTCGTTGATGTCGCTAAAAGTAGCGGCCTACAATTCGGCCGCCGCGGTCTTGAGTCAGTATTAACTCATGAACTACATAGCGGGCAAACGCACCTGCGCGCCATCTGCGGTCGCCGTGACCTTGTCCTCGTCGCCAGCGGCGTTAGGAGCCGGTTGTAGTGGTTCGGACGGTACAAGGTGTCCGCCGCCTCGTGCACCACGACCTCGAGCCCGACCGCGTCCACGCCCGCGACCACGCCCGCGCGCCGAGGCAGGCGCGCCGTCGTCAAGGACCCCGTGCTCCTCCTATCCGCCTCCTCGCCATCCAATGGCCGCTCTGACGTGTCGTGCTTCGACGCGCCGAGAGCACGAGTCGCAGCGCCGTCGTCTGACTCCGCCTGGTCGGGCGCGCGCGCGTTGGACTTTGCCTGCTTGGCCGACTTTGGCACCAGCGGGGCGCGCGTGTTGGAGGTGGGCTGCGGCTTCGCCTTCGTCGACGAGGCCTGTCCACCCGCCTTCACCTGCGCGGTCGACGTTGGACGCCGCCTGCGCGGCTGTCTTCTGCGCAGGCGGCTTGAGCGGGTCCGGCGGTACCGTCTGATGAAGGACGTCCGCATTTTGCGCCTCCCAGCGGGCGGCCTGCACAAACGGGTGGTGCTCGTCAGATGCGGCCGACCTTCAGGCAAACGCTGACCGCGTACCCTTTCTGCCTCTTTTTCCGCTTCAAGTTCCTGTCTCGTCTTTCTTTTCGGACGAGCAGACCGCGACTCCTAAGCAATGTGAGGAATCGTGAGCACCATGTATAACAGACTGAATCAATGACATACCGTGGCGAGCATAACGTCAGAGACCGCGGGCCGTGCAACGGGGTTCGACTCCTCGCGGTCGGCATGCGTGCCCACCGAAGGCGGCTGGTGGACGCATAAGCCTGACATCACCATGAGTCGCAATCACAAGAGGCTTACCTGTGCTTCACGCGCGATGACAGAGGTACCCCGTTGTCCCTGCAATTGTGTTTCTACGTCGCGAGTCAGTAACGGAAAGTTATTATGTTCAAGCAGACGACGTACCATCCGCGAGCACTGAAGGCGCGTTGTCCGGAGCCTCGGGTCCTGGCGTAATTTTGCGCGGCTCGGAGACGGTGGAATCCTTAAGCTGCGCGCGCGTGAGAGGCATGGCGTGAGTACGACGTCGGGAGAGTCAGGACAAGGCGCGACTGATGCTGGGCGCGACTGACCTTTTAAGTCACGACTGCAGCTGCGCCACCCGATCGTAGTCGCGACTACTCCCCGCCACGGAAAAAAACCGCCGGTCCGAGCCGGTCGGTCCGTTCTCTTTTTCTCTCCAACACCACTACCTGCTATTTCGTGTACACTACCTACAGCAATGGCAAGAACCCGTGCTCATTCCCACTACGATAGTCCGCGCAAATCCCGCTTCATTGGCCGTGTATTGGCCGATCCGTCGCGGAACCTCACGCAGGCGGCGCTCGCCGAGGGGATCCATCCGCGGTCCGCTCGCGATATCTGGTACAAATTTTTGGCTACCGGCTCCACCCATCGTCGCCCAGGTTCAGGACGTCCTCCTCTACTTACACCACGAAAGAAGCGCCGAGTCACTGTTGAAGCCCTGAAGAATCGCCGAACGCCGTTCAGAGACATCGGAAATCTTGTTGGCCTCTCCGCCTCCGTTGTGCGCAGCTACCTGGACCTCAAGGGCTACCACCGCCATGTAGCCAAGAGGGTTGTCTTCCTTACTGCGGCACAGAAAGAGCAACGCTTGCGCTGGGCCGTTCGGAATGCGGATCGCAATTGCTGGGATGACATCATTTGGTCCGATGAAAGCTACGTCTACCTCGATGGATCGCGCAATGCTGTCTTCGTCACTCGGAGACCTGACGAGAAATACGAGGAGGACTGCGTGGTACCCACATTCAAGCAGTCTTCGCTTCGTGTCATGGTCTGGGGCTGCATCATGCAGAATCGGAAAGGCCCGCTCGTCGTTCTCGAGTACCCCGGCGGCAAAGGAGGCGGAATGACGGCAGCTCGCTATATCGACCAGGTACTGGAGAAGGTCCTGCTTCCATTTCATGCCGAAGTTAAGGCGGAAATGCACCGGGACATTTTATTTCAGCAAGACGGTGCCGCGGCTCACCGGGCCAAAGTCACCCAGCAGTGGCTCCGGTCGCACAAAGTTGCACTTTTCTCCCACCCAGCTTCGTCCCCTGACCTGTCGCCTATTGAGCCTATTTGGCACACACTGAAGAGCCGACTCCGCGCGTTACCGCGCCTTCCGACCAATGTGGAGGAGCTCAAGCGGGCCGTCAAGGAAGTGTGGGACAATTTATCCATTGATGACATTAACCGCCATGTACTTCAGATGCCGGACAGGGTTACAGCTGTATTACAGGCCCAGGGTGGGCACACGAAGTACTAGTTCTTAATCCACTTGGTTTAGCTGGTGCTGCTCGGACGGTCGCATAAATAATGTCGATAGAGTTCGGAATGACCGGTCGGCTCGGACCGGCGGTTTTTTTCCGTGGCGGGGAGTACACGCCCGCGCTGGGCTGCCGCCAGCGCGGGCGTGATACGGTGCCTTGCGCGCGCGTGGGAGGTGAGCAAGAGGGATCCGGCGAATCCCGCAGAACGGTCATCACACACCCTATTTTGCACGCAATCTAGCCGAGCTAGTCACGACTACGATGGGACTGCTGCGGACGATCATGAATTCCATCTCCAATCAGATATCAGTCGCGACTTACGCATATGCGGTCAAATTTCAGTCGCGACTTCTCCCGCTCCAATCGACCTTAGTCACGACTTTTGGCTCTGCAATGATGTCCCAGTCGCGACTGCAGTATCATTGACTTCCTCGGACGACGCGTTGCTCTGCATCATGCAGTACTCAGTCGCGACTGAGCGGTGCGGCGCGTGGTCTAGTCGCGACTTTACCCTTCCCGCGTCGCTTACATACCCTAGAGGTCTGCGCGCATTTCAGAGACCTGCCCTCTTTCTCTCGCTGGTTCACACTGCAGATGTCGCACTCACCTCAACTTCCGTGAGCTCGTCCTCGCATCCGCACTCTCATGACTGACAAACCTCTCTGAAGTTCTGAAGCACCGGTGCAGGAGCCTCCCGACGACGTTGGTAGCCACAGGTGTGTAGGCACACATTCTATATTGGGTATTCCTCATCGTGCGCATTAGACTCCGGCCGACGGCGGATGCTCAGACGCGCCCGGTTAACGGTGCCTCTCAGACGGTCTCCAGTTGGTCATCAACATGGGACGACGACCAGACCGACGAGGTTCAGCATGGGTCCGGCTGGCCCGAACCTGTATTCCGCCGCATCAGGGGCTGGGGTCTCCCGCCCCCGCCCGGTGGCACCGACGCGAAATGGTACCACGACAGCGACGGCAGCGACAGCGACCGCGAGTTGCCCCCGGACGACGAGTTTCCCGACCCCCAGGAGGACCGCGCCTACCTCGAGTTTGTCTTGCACCAGCGGGACTGCGCGACTCGCCGCCGAAATGCTGGGCTGCAGCCGCGGACTTGCACCAGACTGGACCCCTGCGACGACTGTGCCGAGCACGACGGCGCGTACTTTCCTAGCACGTTCTGGCAGACCATCAGCGGCGCCAGCCTGCAGGCGCACGTCGCGGAGTATCTCGCGCGCCGGCCTTCGCTTCCCGTCTGGCGCTCGACGCGGCTCCCCAACTTGCATGCTCCTCGTCTCATCTTTGGTCCGCCGCAGCATTCGGCCGCAACGCCCGTGGTCGCGGACCGATCGTCTCCCGCGCAGGAGGAGAGGGACTAGCCGTCCTGTTTTTGGTCCTGAACGCCCGGTCACGGAGAGCGACATCGAGCTGAGCGACTGAGAGGTGAGTGATTAAGTGCTATCCTCGTTTCTCATCCTCACACTTTGCCAATCAGACGACCAGCGCACGGGAGAGGAGATGGGAGCCAAGGCATGTATACCGTGATGCTAAATACACTGCCACGCCAACTTTTCCGAGTCGTACATTTCTTGAAGCAAGGACTCCCCAGCCTCATGAAGCGTGAGCAGCTCTCTGAGCCCGTGAGCAATATCATGAGCACGCTGCGCGAGTTCGTCCAGCTCGCTCTCCTCCGACTTGATGCGCCGACGCCACGCTTCGTGCCAGCCTGCCTGCGCTATGTCGAGAACCTGCTGGGCCAAATTGGCCTTTTTGCGTAGTTCCAAATGAACTTTTGCCTGCTTCTTGCTGTTGAGCATCGTTTTGAGAAGGCGGGTCGTGTATTCCGTCCATGCGGCGTCATCATCGACGTCGTGGGCCTTCCACCGCGCCAAGTCGGCGCGGAGAGCCGCGGCCGCTGCTTGCAAGGGCGTCGAATCCTGGATCTTTGCAGGACTGCCAAGTAGCTGCAAAACATCGGTGCATTTAGGCAATGGGTGGTCTGCAGGGAGCGAACGAGAACGTACCGATGTAGTGCATGGCAGTGGATCCAGCTCTCCGTGACGTTGTCTCCTGCGTTGTTTCTGCGTGTCTTTGCGAGAGTGCCAGCGTTTCAAGGCTGACAGTCTCTCCTGCTCCGCATGGCTGCGAGGACTTCGGCTGAGAGAAACACGAGCAGGAGCGCCGGACGACGCACCTTGCGTAGTACTTGCGGCGGGCGCGCCTGCGCGCGCTCTTGGCGCTCCTCCTCGGTGAGGTACTTCGGCGGTCGTCCCATGAGCTGAAGGAGAGCCTAAAAGACCACTTGACAGTCGATTCCCGAGCGGTCAGTTCACAAGTGTGAATGGAATGGAAGAGAGGAGTCGCCGGCTTTCTCCCGCAACTATGAACTGCATGGCCTCCAGCCGCACTGTTGGAAGATATGCAACAGAAAATTAGTGCACACTGAAGGGCATATACACTCGATTTGTTCCCTTCATTATCGCGTGCTGAGGGGCGCGGGACGGACTACAGGAGAACATCCCAGACCTTCTGGATCGAAATCCGGCTTTTGGCTTCTGGATCGAAACGCGCCACTTCGCGCGCATTTCGAAACTGGTTCAGAGGTAGCATGTGGAGTGCAATTGCACGATGTTATGAGGGATGGTGTACATTCATTCAGCCATACTGTAATGTCTTGGGGACTTCAGCAGACCACTGGCCAAAAGAAACGCTTTCCGGCTTCGGGATAAAAACCTGCTCAGGCTTCTGGAGAGAAACCATTTCTCATTTCGGGACAGAAACACAGTTCAGTCGCGACTCGGGACAGAAACACAGTTCAGTCGCGACTAATTTGGATGGCGATGTGTTCATCCGAGACGCGTTTCTAGACTCCGACCCGTCGTTCTATTCGCCGTCACGATGAGCGCCGCGTTCCGCACAGGCACAGGGACCAAGCGCCGGCGCGCGGGCGCGCGTGCAGACGCAGCGGAGCGCGTTAATGCAGCGCTCGCGGATCCCGACCGACCGCCCCCGCCCGTGAACCTGGACGACTACAAGTTGGTGACCAAGTCACAACTACCGCGCCGCCGCCGATTGCCCGGTGAACCCAAGCTACCGCGCGGTATTCATCGTGACGTCGCGCTCTCTCTCCCTGGCGGCAAGAAACTGTTCCAGAAACCCGGGATCCCGCCATCTGCCGTGCCGGGGCGATCGGCCACAGCGGCGCTCTTCGCAGCTCGCCAGGAGGCCCCCCGCCCTGAATGGTTCGACGTGGACGCTGCGCTCGGTGTCGACCAGGACGACTCCGACGACTGGGACCGCGATCACGGGTTCCATGTGCATATACCGAAGGAGTCGAACAAATCGAGGCACCGTCGGCGACGCGTGGCGCAGAACCTCGTTGGCGGGAAATGGCGGCTGAACGGCTCCCTCGACTGTACCTGGACCTCAAGCACGGGCAGGGCGTCGAGGATATCGCGATGTGCGGCTGCGGGAAAAGCAGGGCGCTGAAAGTGATGTGTGCGGACTGGGCAGGTGCTTGAAACCCGTGCGGTTCGTGTCGTCCGTGCAGATGCTAATTGAACTGCTGCAGGCTCGCACAGCTTATTCATAACGATTTGCGACTGTCGCCCCGCAGCAGAGCAGCTCATCGCGCGCGGATATTTCCCTTGCGCTCCGATCTGCCCGTCCATGGCGTTCCACTTGGATCTCCTGCATTTCATCTCCATCCATTCCCTCCTCGTTGCCCCGAACGTGACGGCCTGGGCAGAGACCCTCGAGACTTTCTGGACGCGCGACGCGCCGCAGGAAAAACTTACGGTATTTGCAACGTGATCGCATTTCGCCAGCGACTGACGGATCGACCGCTGCTTTCAGGGACGGCTGCGCAAGCGTCTAGGGATGGCGCTTACCTGGTACCAGGTCGTTCTGAACAAGGCGGACCTTCTTGTCGAGTCGGAACTGCACAGTGAGCACCGCGGTTGCGTTTGAGGAATGTGCGCCGCCGACAGCTGATGACAGCGTGATTTCCCCTGCTACAGAACATCGCCCAGCTCACGGGAACAGCGTGCCGCCCGAGCGCGACGACGACGGGGCAGCAGATCGCGCGCAGCAAGACGACGGGCACGCCGCGGCTGTCAATCGCCGCGCCGTCGTGCGCGGCGAGGGCGATGGGGTGCAGGCAGTCGCCGCCGGCGTCGGCGTCGGCGACGGCGACGGCGACGGCGACGGCGTGGAGGCGACTGCGCAGCGCCGTCCGTCCGCATCTCTGAGACAGAAGTGCGCGTTATGCTTCGGCGGCGAAAGACCTGCGCTTGTGCATTCAAAGTGCGTCGCGGTATCGCTCAATTTTGTACAGGGCTGACGCTGTGCACAGAGCGCACGTCATAGTCTGTCTCGGATGCCAATTTTGCGCAGAAGCGACGCAAATGCGCGGATGGCGACCCACCCCTCGAGTTTCTTCCGTCGCGCTTTGCGACGGAGGCTGAGGCGTCCTCGATGGCCGCCGAGATGGAGACTTTGCAGAAACGACCAGTCCGGCGGCGCAGGAAGGGCAAGGCCGCGCGCGTGAACGATGAGGTCCTCGACCAGTGCGAGCAGTCGTTCATCGCCGCGCAGGAGAAGGTCACAAAGGCCTCTAAGAATTATTTTGCGGACACTGGCCTGATGGCCTTGCTCTGCCGTCACGACCGCGTCCTCTGGGTCGTCAGTATATCCACACCGGGCGAGCGGCAGTTCTACGCGCTCACGCTTCTGCGCAAGCTCGGCGAGGAGATCCCCCGGCACTGGAGGGTCGGTTTGCTCTACGACATCGCGTGTCAGCTGAGTCGTGGCATAGAAAAGGTCTGTGACAGTTGTGCTCTCCCGAAGATGACGTGCGCTAACAGGACATTCAGTGGGGTTATCTTCCAGAATTTGCGGATCGATTCGAGTTCGCTGTTTCGGTCTTTCACGCGTACGGGCATCAGTGGGAATGCCAAGTCGTGTTCCACCCCCGCAAATGCGAAGGCTTTGGCTTGAGCGACGGCGAAGGGTGTGAACGGTTCTGGAGCTCTATTCGACACCTGATATCCGGGCTTCGCGTCTCTGGGGTGCGTGTACAATCCCGCACAGTATGAGGCAAATTAACTGACGCGTGCAGTTCTACCGCCGCTTGTTTGTGCTGAACCGTCAGATGGATGCGCTGAGCAAGAGCGCGCTGTGGAAAATAGGCACGTGGTTGCGACGGAAGTACCTCGAGGCCCAGAGGCGTCTTGGTGAGGCGCGGGCGATCCTGTTGGGCACGGGCGTGCCGCGCGTCGAGCTGCGCGCTCAGTGGAAGCTGCAAGTGGATGCACAGCTGGCGAAAAACACTCGTATGCTCACTTCACGGCACCCGAAGCATATGTACACGCTGACCGCATTTCAGGACTTTCGGCCAATGCGGGCGACAAGGCGATCGACGAGATCCTTGTCGCCCTCGCGACAGTGCAGGACTACAAGGACGAAATCCGCGACCTGCGCAAGGAGCTACGGAAGGCGCACGCGCTCACCGCTGGCCAGTTGCAAAAGACCACCGCGGCGCTGGAAGCCGCGCGACGAAACCTCGAGACGACGGAGTCGCGCGTCGTTGCATTACACGCGACGTTGGGCACCGAGCGCTGTCGCCGCCTGGAGGAGATGCGCGGCAATGCATACGTGTGCGCGCGCGTCAATGCACGCGCTATGCGTGCGGCCATTCGGGCTAATCTCGTCAAGCACAAGTTCGAACATCGCAAGGTGGAACGCGCGTACAGGCACCAAGTTCTCGGTGAGTTGCATTGCAGTGCAATAGGCCGGCACGCATCCTAACGCCAGGTCCAGAGGCCCGCGAGCACAGCCAAACGAAAGACGCAATCCAGCGTCGCGAGCAAACCCTAACGGCACAGGTCAAGAAGTACAACGCCTTGGTCGACAACATGAGACGGCTCGCGCGGCAGGGTCTAAAGCCTCCTGGGCGGTCACCACTGCCCAAGACGTTGGAGGCGAAGAAGCTGTTCAAGCTGGACGTAGACGACGAAATCTGGCAGGAAGACCCAGGCCTCGGGCCACAGGACGAAGGCGACATCCCGCGCTGGCAGGCCGACGACAACGTCAAGCGTGGCATACTCGCATTGCTGGAGGAAGATCGGTGTCTGGAGGAGATGGAGCGGCTCGACGCCGAGCAAGCCGCGTTGGCGCAGTGGTGGAAGGAAGAAGACAGTGCCATGCGCGCGTTCTGCGCAGAGGCTTCGGGTACGCGCTGCGTGATAGCTGCCAGAGCATCGCTGACATCACTATTAGGGGGTAGCAGTGTTCTGGGCGCGATAGAGCGTCGATTGGAGACTCACCGACGTATGCTGCAGGTCTGGCAGCACGATCTCAGGTCCTGCGCGCTTGGGCTCCGCTTCGCAGCCGCTACAGATACAACAGCCCGAGAAGAAGAAGCGCGGAGTTTCTCAATGTCGCCGCCGCCGTCGCCGCGCGAGGTCGACTCGGATGACGCGTCAGACGCATATTCCGATATCCAGGAAGATGACGACCCATTCCTCGTGGATATCCTCGATGCGATGGTGCTGAAGGATGAAGGAGATGGAGAGGGGGAGGGGGAGGAGGTGAACGCGATGGCGTCGCAGCTGCAAGATGCTGCGGATATACGGGCAGACGCTCAGGTGAGCACTTCGAGTTGGAGGAAGGTGCTACTGATACAGACCTCGTCGACGCAGCAGGACGTCATGGAGGACTCTGAACCTGAGTCTATACGCGACGCGACGCGACCGAAGAGAACGCGGGCGGTCCGCTGGGTATATCAGGCTGGCGACTTCAGGTGCTGGGACGAAGACGTCGACCGTATGGCCCAGCGTACCGCCTGGTTATCGGGACCGGGCCTTACGGTTTTCTTGCAGCACTCACTGGAGCAATCGGGCCAGCAGAACATCAGCGTCTTGCACTCGGTCATTCTGGCCGACATCGAGTCGTATGCAAATTTCAGTACGGACGGCAACGCGGCGGGAGCCGAGACCAGCAAGAAGCATGTGGTTCTGGCTCTCAAAAGGGTTCGCACATTCAATTCACGTATGATTGCGGCTCCAAGTTGACTTTGCAGGCCGTTGCGCCGTCTCGGGCTCGGAAATGGTTGATGCTAGGCCATGTACCGAACCCGGGACACTGGACGCTTCTGGAAATCCGGTGGCCGCAGCGAGCGATCCACTTCTACGACAGCTTCTCGCGCGTCGGGGGGTACGCAAACCGTCTAGAAAAACTGACGCGCATGCTCTTGGACATATGCGGCGAGGTTTTTGGTGACGACGTCAGCGGCAAAGACTTCCAGTGGCATGGGGAACAGGTACGCGATCCGTGCTTTGCTATATGACCGGGGAGGGAATGACACCATTACAGCGTGAGAGCAGGCAGACCAACGGCTGGGACTGCGGTCCGTTCGCGGCGGCCGATGCGGTGAATCTGATGACCGCGGATATTCCGAGTTCATTGACGCAGAGCGACATGATGAACTGGCGGGAACGTATGGTTGCTGCGGTGCGTCCACTCAGGGTCATAGACAGTGAAAAGGCTCGCAGTGCCGCGACGGGTGTAGCGATCGAGGTTATAGAGATATCTGACTAGGCGTGCTTGATGAAGATTGGTGCAGGCGTCCGTACATAAACTGCTGAACGAATATAGGCTTTTGATAGCATGCTAGCACTCTCCTGTGGCTGTAGTCACGACTAGGCGCGACACTGCTAGCAGGATACCCGGCGATGAGACAGTCACGACTGCAAAATCATCATAGTCGTGCTTTTTGCAAGAGAACAGTCGCGACTAGGCAGAGGGGCAAAATGAACGGATTCTTTGCAAGAGCTCATCGATCTTATGCGCCCTTTCAGGATCCATTTGCTGAGTGTGGTGCCCTTACGCGATGTGCTTTATAGTCATAACTGCTCGACTCACAGGAATCCCGGGATTTGCCGCAGTGCGACCGTCGGCCACATCGTCTCGACAGAAGCAATGCAAAGGTACGTGGGTGAGGTGGTATACTGATTGACAGTCGTATTGGTTCACTCCGGCTGCATAAACATGAGATAGTCGCGACTGAAACAGCGACTGGGCAGCCATAGTCGTGACTGATTCTCAGGTGCGCTGCGTGTAGTCGTGACTACGATGGATTTCCAGACAAGACCCGTAGTCGTGGATATGCTACCTGCAAAGCACGAGAGACAAAACAAAATGGGTATCTCCGAGAAAGTCGGGACTGAGATTGGATCGTGGCGAACGAGTCACGACTGAAAGAGCTCTGGCTAACCATAGTCGTGACTGTCCGTTCAGTGAATTGCAGCTAGTCACGACTACGCAGAATTCCCGCACGAGATCACATAGTCGTGCCTATCCGCTCCGAGCAGACATAGCAAGACCAACTTCATTAAGGACAACTTCAAGCGCGCTCCATGTCGCGAGTACAAGTACTGTAATGAATTGACCACGCAGCCAGCTGGATGCGCATGACCTGACGTTGAGCACGAGATGTGCCGGCGATGGCGGCGCGATAATCGCGAATGGCCCGCTGCCTGAAGTTGGAGGTCGTCTCTACGTGTTGTGCGGCTCTCAGAGAAGTCCAATGAAGGGATTCAAGCCTTGACTCACCATCTAGCCTGGTGTGGACTGCATACCAGCGGTGAATGAAGAGGTGGTAGACAGTGCAGCGGCTCAGCCGGATCGAGAGAGCCGCCCTGCATTCGTAGTATGCAGCGCCAGCGCGTCGCCGGTATTCCGAGGGGGACTCTGGGTATTTATTTCATGAACGAAATACGTTGTGCGGATGCGGTAGACGTGCCGTTCACAGAAATCGGGTTGGACTGCACCCAATGGTCAAGGAAGGCGCTGAACACGGTGCAGCGTCTGAAGCCCGTCCGCGGCGCAGTCTCGCGGTAGGTCCTAGAAACTGCTCCGGATGTGGGTAGCATCGGGGAGATGAGGGGAAGAGGAAGGATGGGATGATAGGACCGCGAAAGAAAGGACAAGATGATTGACTCTAGTCACGACTAATCAAGTGCGGAGCAAAGCAAAGTCGTGACTAGCGCGCGCTAAAGTCGTTGGCGCGCGCCAAAGTCGTGACTGGCGCGCGCCAAAGTCGTGACTGCCCGCGTCAGCCAAAGTCGCGACTTTGGCTCGCGCGCTGCTCCGCGACTTTGGCTGACGCGGGCAGTCACGACTTTCTGGATCCTGGGGGCTGCGCGCTCGCAGCTGCAGAGAGTAAGTTTGGAGGCGAACCGCCGCGGAGGCGCGCCGCCATAGAAAGTGAAGAATGGAAGGCGCACAGCCACCTGTTCAAAACAGGCTTGCACGGCCCCGAGCACTGCCACAAGCGCGTTGGGTCAAATACTGGGAGCCCTCGCGCGCGTCGACCGTGTTTGTCTGATTATCCCCACCATGGTCCGCGCTGCCTATGTTATGCCGACAAACGCTGCCGACGAGGTCGCGCAGTTCGGCTATGTGCTCGAGTCTGTGGACACCCTGGCGGACCTGCCAGAGGACTTTGTGTGTTGCAACGACGACCACCGCGACGAACTGCTGTCGGAGAACACTGAGTGTCTCAACTGCGTTGGACGCCTGCCGAAGGCCTGTGAGCCTGTGAGATACCCTCGTGACCTCTTTGTAAGCTGCCCGCAGCCTGGTTCGCTGTTCAATGCTAACGCACGCCACAGCCGGTAGTCTTCGTGAACGGCGACGGTATCGTCTGCTGCTATCTTCTGGCTGCGTACGCCCCCATCGCCGCCGACCTGCTGAACACTGGGCCTCGTTCACCTGACTGGATGAAGCGGCTGTTCGAGTTGCTCGTTCGCATCTTCCTCACGTATAGACTCGTCACATCAGCGTTCAAAGGGCGCCCGAGGGCTGTCATTATACGTTCCAAGAAGCACTGGGCAGATCGCGCGTCTAGACTGATCGAGCCTGCGCTCGCTGACCATGTGATCGACGAGGGCTCAAAGCTGTGGAACATCTCGCTGGCTCTTGGGGCTGCTTTCGTGGAGATGCTCGATGATCCGTCCCGCATGCCTGCTGCGCTCGGAGTCCCACTCGAGAAGGCCCAAGTTGCCTTCGATTACTACCAGCACGGTCTCTCGAACTCTCTGCCGGCGTTCAAGGCTTGCATATACTGCCATAACGACCCGAACGCGAAGGGAAAGGCCCGCAAAAACCGCATCCTACGCGTGTGCATGGTGTTTTCGAACCGCCGGTGCTGCCTGGGCTGTGACATACAGAGTCGGCGGTTTCGCATTTGCTTCGACCCGGACGCCGAAGTCGACTCGGACGCAACCATGAGCGCGGCCGGCGACACGGACGGCGACGCGGACCGCGGCGCGGACGGTGCCGCGCACGGCAGCGCAACCGAGGTGAGTCTGAGAACTTTCTCATGGATTTGCCGCTGACGAACTGCATAGCTTGACCTGCCAACCGTGTCAGCAAAGCGGCGGAGGCCGGCGGCGTCGGGCCCCGCGTCAAACACTCAATCCGCCCAGAAGCGACCGCGCCGGGCGCGGAAAGCAAAGCCCAAGGCGTCCCGCGCGACTCGTCGCGGAAACCACGTCGATTCCGATGGCGACAATGAGGGCAAGGACGCGACGGTCACGAAGGCAATGAAAAGCATTCGGCGCAAGCTGACAAAACTCGAGAAGGGGCAGAAGGAAACCCAGGAGAGCATCAACGAACTCCGTGGGGAGCTGCGCAGGTTGGTAAAGGCCGTAGCACCTCGTGCCGCGTCCACCGACGTCGAGGCTGAATCCTCCGATGACTCGTCTGCTGTTGTAATCGCTGCTGTACCGCCTGGAGTTATGTCCCCGGAGCTGTAGTCTCGGTTTCGTGTAATAGATAACTTTCGCCTTGAAGTGACTGAGCCAATCAACCGTCGCGAGCACGATAAAAGCCAGTCACGACTTTGTACAGGCTGTGGTGCGGCTCAGTCACGACTTTGTACAGGCTGTGGTGCGGCTCAGTCGCGACTATGGCTGCAGTTCAGTCGCGACTGATGTGCGGATTCAGTCACGACTAATGCTTCAGTGTAGTTGCGACCGACGGTGTTGTTCAGACGAGGCGCGCTTATGTAGAGACTGAGACAACGCAAGCCTAGGGAGATGAAGACATCGATAAGAGACGGAGGCGAGTAAACAACATCTGTTGTGCGTGATCGAGCACGTCAAGCTGAGGGCGAGTCGACCGTGGAGTCCCGCGGCAGCGAATCTCGGTGGCTGGTGAGGACGGACGGCCTCCGTCTTGGAGGGGGGAGGACATGAGTGCGGTCAGAAAGGAAGGCTGGGAAGCCCGCGTAGGCCAATTGCAGTTATAATATGACGGAAACCGAGAAAGTCGTGACTACCAGGTAGGCCGCGCTGGGGGACTCTGATGGAAGTCGCGACTTTGCGAAGGGGCTGAGGGATCTGGTCTAGATTACCACAGCTGTAGCAGCTCATACAGTGCTCTGAAAACCATGTGTAGCCGCTCGTGCTGCTGTGGTGTTAACCCCTGCGCGAACGAGGTATATGCCGTCATAGCCCTATCAGCGTGTTGTTGAACAGACTCTTGATTAATCCGGTTATGAGAATTGGAATACGACCACCAAAGTCTGTATCAGCGCACCGTTCGCACGAATGGGATGTACGCGAAACCACAAGTAGTAGTAGAGAAGCATCAGGTCACTGCTCTCACGCTCGGGTACGAGACTTAGGCTGTCACTGCGGGCTCTAGGCATGGCTCTTGAACACGGAGACGACTGCTGTGCTCAAATAGGCAACGTTTACGGAGTTGCGCCTCTTATAGCCAGGGATGGAGATCTTGATCGGGGTCTAGTCAAGACTGGTGCGTCATGGCCAGGGTGCAGTCGCCAGCTCAGTCGCGACTGAGGTAAACCCACAGGCAACGAGGGTACGAGGGGAGAAAGTCCCGGCTAGTCAGGACTGTATCCTGCACCACCGGCAGGGACCATCTTATACACGGAAGGGATACGCCTACTTAGGTCTATAGAAGGGAGGCCTGAGCTGTCAACGGAACCGCATAATACTGAACGCCGTACAGTATGTCATGAATAAAGTATAAGCACAACCGGTATGTACCCCATGGCGAGCTAGATAAGCTGCGTACGACCGCCTGCAACACTGACCTAATCGTTGCGATGCCAGGCGATTGCGATGGATCAAGGCCGTCAAATCGAAGCTGGAGTGCCAAGAGAGCGCGTCTAGTAGGGCGCAGAGTCAAGGACGGTTTCAAGAGACGGCAATGATCATGAATAGTCTGGGTATGCACCACGTCAAGCTGCAGAAAAGCGATATTGGGCCGGCTCTCGGTTACAGTAAACTGGAGCTGAAGAGGCATCCGGAGGCAGAAGCGGAGAATCTGGGCGTGTTTGCCACCGACACCTTTTCCTGTGCCATTTGGCCTCGACATGCGAATTCGGTTAAATACGCTGCCCCCGCTTCCGCCATACAAGGCCTGGTATGTGCTACCCGCTGCCCTGGCCGAAGATGCGTCGTCAACTGTGCTCGACATCAAGCGCGCACTGTGCTCCAGCGTCTTGAACGAAAGCTCGCCGGACCAGGTCGCCCTTTTCATTGAAGGGTTTGAAATCCTGGATGATACGTCGCTTGAAGTACTGCAACCAGGAGACCTGATTGTGTGAGTGAGTAGTCAGTTACCTCTGTTCGTAGCTGACACTTGAGCAGCGCAAAGCAGAGAACATCTTCAAAGGCTGGCGCGGTGGTTGCAGGTTCCAAGCGCAAAACACGCACAGAAGAAGACAAAGAAGGTCTGTTAACATTTATCACATATACTCCCACGCTCTGATCAAGGTATAATATAGAATTGCCCAAGAAAAGGGCCAAGATACAGAATTCCAATCCGCCACCAGCCAAACCGGCCAAGTCGCGCGCAGCTTCATCTTCCTCCTCAGAATCATCCTCGAGCTCGGACAGCTCCTCTTCCGATTCAGATTCTGACTCGGACTCGGACTCTGACTCTGACTCTGACTCGGATTCGAGTTCAACCTCGTCGGCTTCATCTACCCCGGCGCGCCCACAACAACAGCGGCCCAAACAGCCTGCTCCCCTTCAGTCAGGCCCATTAGCTGGATATGATCAACAGCGTGCTGGACCGCAATCGGACTCTGCCAGCGCTTCCTTCGTTCCACCAGGCCAGGGCAAACCATCGACCCAAGCGCGGAATGCACGTCGCCGCCGCCGCCAGCAGGCGCTCAAAGGTTCACAGACGCACGGCACCGACGCCGAGATCCTCTCCTCCGCATCGCCCGAACGCCCTGTCGCCGCCCCAGCCGCGCTGCCGGTGCAGGTCACCGCGACGATGTTGCGCAACAAGGGCAAGCGCAAGCACTTTCTTGACGGTGGAGCGACCGCGCCCGAGCGCATCGTATTTGCGCAGGAGACAGCCGTCGAAGCCGCCCCCGTCGCGCAGCGCCAGCTGCCCCGCCTCGTCCCGCCGTCCGAGCGCTCGGACCTCCCGCCGAACGTGTTCGTCACGAGCGTGGACGTCGAGGCCGATCTGTGGTCCGGGTCCAAGCGCAGACGCAAGGCGAAGCGCGTGGACTTTGCTGAGCCGTATGGTCACGACCAGTCGGTCGATCTCAGTTACGCCGACGAGGCGGACGCGGAGGTGTCCATAGTGAACGAGGCATCGGGCGTGAAAGGTCCGGCGCCCGCCCCTGCGCCGGACCTCGACATTAAATGGCCGGCGCTCCAACGGGTCGCCTCCGCGCCGTCTATAGGCACGATGCTCGCGTGGAAGGTACGTCTCCATGTCCAGTTCCGTGTTTGTATCGCCAAATGACCGACTTTACCTACTAGGCTTTGGACATTAACCCCGCGACGCTGACGCCGGAGGTGATGATCCACACGGGCTGCGTGCTCGCAGTCGACGCGGATGCCAGTACCGTCAAACTCGGTGTCACGAAGGCGGAGGTAGCGTTCGGCGCAGCAGCAGGAGGCCTTACCGATGAATACGAAGAAGAGCCAGAGGAAATCGAGATGGCGCTTGCAGACATCATCGGGAAAGAGGACTGGCGGCTCCTTTGATCCTCGAAACTCAACCTCTTGGCTGTAATTCAGCCCTAGATATTTACCTTTTGCAGTATCACTGAAAAGACGGAGATATCGACAAGCACAACAGAAGCCTTGTCATTGGAAACTACGTCGCGTGCATACAGCGAATGATAATAATCTATGGGATGCTGGGATGCGGATGGCAAACTGTACTATACAGGTGGTGGTGGGGTGGACGCACGGATCACAAGTGCAAAGTGCAACAACGGCGCGAGAGCAAGAGCAAAATGAGCGTCGGATATGATACAGCAGCATCAGTGGGTTGGGGGCAGGGGTGGCGAGACGGCAGGGAGATCATGCACAGCGAACAATCCAGGGTCGTCATCAGCAAATGTAAGTCTTAAGTTAGCAAGTTTCCAACTTGAAATCGTCGCCAACTTGAGTGCCATCTAACGATATCGAAATGAAGAATCGAGGTGGTCGCGGCGTCCTGGACGAATGATCGAGCCGGGTAGTTTTTGGGGCGCGAAGAGGGCTACAGGTGGGGCGCATGCAAGAGTATTATGCTGGAGGCGGGGTACTGGCCGACAGCGGCGTGGCGGGGTCGCCCAAGTAGACGGGAACGCCTTGTGCACGCTGGGCCTGCATGGATGCTTGCAGCTGCGTGATTGGCGTGCCCAACTCCGGCGCGTCGTTGCCCAGCAGAATTGCGCGAATGCGGTTGATGACGCCGGATGGGTACCGCCTGTCAAGCCAACCGGTCAGATATGTACTGCAATGCAGAAGATATCTCAACGTACCGTGCCTCCATACGCTGGAGGAGCTTGTCGACGCGCGTTGGATCGCCGTAGCCCAGTTCAGCACGGACCATAGCCTCCCACGTAGACGGCTGCGAGCATATGAACATGAGCACTTCAACCCAACCTCTTAACAAAGATGCATACCTCGCGATATACCGGAGCGTCAGGCGGGGGCGCAGAAGAGTTCTCTGCACCATGCGGGATGTGGTTGTTAGGCGCAGCGACGCCCTCCGGCGGGTCGGCGAGGGATTCGAAGAGCGCGCGCGCAGCATCGATATTTCCAGACGCAGCATGCCCTTTGATGAGCAGGTTGGCAATATACGCCGTCATGTGGATACCGCTCTGCTGCAGACGCTCGATGTATTGAGGCACGAGATCCACACGACGCTGCGTGACGAGCACGTTGATGAGCGCCTCGTACACGACGGCGTCGGGCATGATACGCGGCGAGCGCAGAGAGGTCGGGTGCATCTGCACGCTCTCGAACACGGCAATTGCACGGTCCAGGTCCTTGGCAGTGCAGCCATACGCGTTAATGAGTGACGCCCAATGTGAACCGGCGACTGTAACGCTCTTGTCCTGGCAGAGCGACTCGAAGACGCTCTCGAGTGCCGCGAAGTCGACGGGTTCAATCATGCCATACGCGTCCATAAGCAACTGCAAGTAGATCGAGTCAGCGAGGCGCCAAGAAATGGCGTTGAGGACGCTATACCTTGTACGTGTGCCCGTTGGGAGAGATACCCGCAGCAAGCATCTGCTCGTAGTACCACAGCACGCGACTGCGATCCGGCTTAGTGTACGTGTAGAGCTGCATAAGCGTGTTGAACGGCGGGATGCGCGGCTTGTAGTTGCCCATGCTCGCCATCTCCGCGAAGAGGTGCTCGGCGGAGATGGCGTCGCCGACGCGCGCACAGGCAGAGATCATCGCGCCGAACGTGACGGACGACGGCCGAATGCCCTGCGCCTTCATCTTCTGGAACAGCGCGAGCGCATGGTCGACCTTGCGCGCCTTGGCGAGCTTCGAGATGATGGTATTGTACAGGAAGATGTGCGGCCGCACGCCGAGCGTCTGGCTTTCCTCCCACAGCGCGAGTGCCGGCGCAACGTCGTCGGTCGTGTCCTTCGTCGCCGAGATAAGCGCGCCGTACGCGTCCGCCGACGGCACGCCACGATACTGCAGGATGCGCTGCCGGTGGACCTGCGCCGCCGCGAGGTCGCCGCTGTGCGCGAAGGCAACAATCATCTGGTCCTCGACGTGGTACCATCCAAGCGACTGCCACTGCTTGTCCGTGTTCTCCAGCGATGCGAGGACAGCCTGCGCAGCGTTGTACAGCGTCGCAACCTTGTCCATGTGCCCGAGCCGCCCAAGTGCGCCGATGAGTCGCGCGATCGCCTCGGGCGTGGGATATATGTTGTTCTGGACACCCTGCTCGAAGCGCAAGTACCCATCGAGCGGCGTGAGAGTCGGATGCGAAGGGTAGTACTCGTCCACGATGCGCGAGTGATACGTGTCGACCTTGAGTTTCGGCGGCGCCTGCTGTCCGTCAATCGCCGGCTTCTCCTCATTGGCGAGGAACGCGTTGAGACTCGTCGTGCGCGTGACGAGGTTTGATAACACCAATCCTGAGGGTGAGTCGCCGTAGACGTCCTTGATGAGCTGGTCCGTCGCCTCGAGGCCGAGTCTTTGGACCATGGTAATCACGAACCGTTTGCGCCCATGCAACTTCCGGGGATCGATGTTCTGCGCGACGAGGTCACTGAGTATGCGCTTGAAGTCGGGCTCGGGGATGGAGCGTGTAAGACCTTCGGGCGCGTCTTTCCATTCGTGGAACTGCACGGCGGCCTGGGCTACCATGTCCCACTCCCGCGCGTCCAGTTGAGAACGCTCGCCGTCCGCCTCCGCGGCATAGGCGCGCAAAATCGCGATGGTGACGTCGTGGCGCATGGACAGCGAAACGTTGAAGCGGAGTACCGCAAGTTGGACGGCCGCACGCAGCGGTAGCGTGTCGCCGGCGAGCTTGATGACGGCCTCGGTAACCTGCTGGACGAACATGCGGAGCAGCCTGCCGTGCTGCACAACTAGATCCGCCGGGGCGAGCCCGCGCGCCTCATACGCCTTGACGGTCTGCATCTCGAAATCGACGAGGTAGTCTGCGACGGCGAGAGCTTCGTACGGACGGCCAGCTTTGAGGAGCACCTTGCAGAGTGCCAATACCGGGTCACGTAGCACGACGGAGCCGATGAGTGGGAAAGTGGACGGAAGCGAGACCTCAGTAGGCAGTACGCGGTGGATAATGAAGTCTAGCAGCTCCTGTGCACGCGCGGAGGTGGGCTCAAGGGCAGAGAGTGCATGCAGGTTCGCCGTGAGCACAATTTGCTTGTCCACGCCGCGCACATTGATGCCATCCTTGGGTCCCACCTCGCAAAATTGGAGCCAGAGCGTGTTCAACTTGTCCAAAGCCGGGGGGCCAGCAGCGGCACAGGCCTGCATGACGATTTCCCACATGACAGCATCCGGGCGCGTCGGGGTGACGATGGGCGTCTCCGAGTCCTCCAGCGGCGCGGCCTCCTGCTGCATCAACTTGCTATGCCACGCGAGCGCCGAGTCCAAGTCGCCGTTTTCCACGAATCCGTGCAGGAGCTCGGTAAAAGAGCGCCCGTTGGGAGGGGGGATGTCAGCGTGGCTGAACTCCACGCCGCCGTTGTGGTCCATCATCTGCTCGAGCAGTCCGATCGCCTTGTCCGGTTGACCTGCAGACATGTACGCCGCGAGCATGCGGTTATACAGCCGTATGTGCGCCTGGCGCGGGTCCGACGCGCTGCGCCAGAGTACCTTGCCGTCCTTTGCCGCTTTGGTGAACTCGTTGAAGACCTCCTGCGCGCCCTGAATGTCCTTCGCGCGCTGGTACACGCCGAGCAGGTGGTAGTACGCGCTGGGCGTGATGCCGGCCTTTTTGCTGTACTGCTCCAGGTGCGCGTAGATCTTGATAGCCTGGTCGACGTCGCCATGCACGCTGCACGAGCGCAGCAGCGCGGTGTACACAGGGCTACCAATCTTCCAGTAGCGAGGCGAGATGAGGTTGAAGAGCTCCATGGCCGATTGGAAGTGCACGTTCTGCTCCTTGCCCAGGCGCGCCTCGAGTGCCGTATCATGCTCGCGGTTCGCCGTCTCATTGTGGTTCGCGAGGTGGCGGCGGCGCTGGCGCTGGCGCACGGCCTCGAGGGCGCGCGAGACCTCGAAGTCGCGGTCGCAGAACGCGAGGATGAGGATGCGGTACGTCTCCGAGTCCGGCCGCACGCTGTTCGCCAGCATCTCGTTGTACACACCGATGAACGGCCGCAGCGGCTGCCCCGGCTGCCGCACGGCGACCGCCGCGCGGAGAGCCATGTTGTAGAAAGCGACGTCCAGCGGGCCGCTCTCGCGGAACCGCTTGATGAGCGCGTCGACGCGCTCCGCGTTCTTTGCGACGAGCGCCGCCTTGAATTCCTGCATGAGCACCGGGTCATACTTGCCCTTGGGCAGGTTCAGCCCGTCGCTGTCCGAGTCCTGTTCGGGTTCCGTGGCAGCCGTGGAGGCGTCCGCAGATGCCTGCGAGGCCGCATGGGAGGCCGAGTCGACGTCCGAGTCTATTACAGCAGAGTCCGATGTAGCCGTTGCCAAAGGCTCCCCGGGAGCAGGAGCAGGAGCAGGTTCCTCTAATCTGTCCTCTGCTGAGCCCACAGAAGCGGAGGAAGTCGAGTTGCGGCGGACAAATGACCGTTGGGCAGGTGCAGGCTCTATTGCCTGAGGCGCAGCAGCGGCGAAGGTGTGCTTATGGCGAGCATATATTTGTACCGCATCCAACACGCTCAGCTTTGGCGAAAGTGCGCTGGAGTGACTGGTACTTCTAGGCCGTCTGTGTCCGCGAACAGCTGGATGCGCCGTGAGTTGAAACTACGGTGACAGCTGTTCATGCTCACATGGAACTGCAACGGTAGCATGGCCAGCTGGCTGCCGTCTCAAAACAATTATACGTTTAGTGTCTTCGAGTTCATCTGAGGCCCCGGAGCCATGCGTTGAAGCCGAATTAGTGGCCTGGCTGACGAGCCCGTCGCCCTGTACAACCGACCAACCGTCAGCACACAGTTGGAAAAAAATGTATGTGGGCGACGCACCGATTGCGTATGGCTATAGAACTTTCGGCCAGCATTTTGCTTCGCGTTGCCCGCGCTGCCCCAGCCCGATGATGACGAGCCGGGTGTAGATGCCCAGGGATTAAGGGTGTTAGCAGCGGATGGCTGGCCAGACTGATACTGGAGCGCATTCCGGATGGACTGGGTCGTCTGCGCCTGGACCGCGGCCGCGGCGCGCGACGTGTGGTGAAGGATATGCGATGCTACCTTTGGTATCATGCGGGGAGCATCGGGGCGCAAAGCAGGCCTGAGACGCGGGCTGGAGCGTTTTCACTGTCCGGCTTCCGACTTGCTCCGCGACGCGGCAAGATGAGTCAACGCACGCGTACCCACCCGGCATGCGCGCTCAACTCGCGGGAGGCCTGTCTCACTAGCGGAACATCGTCTCAAGGTCAGCTGAAAGGTGTCGCGGGGGAGGACGGGGCGGGATGACCCTGACAGCATGTGAAGTTTTCATGCAGCATGAAAAGCGTTCAGCTAAATGAAAAAGTTGCGCACAAGCCCCAGAATCTTGATCCTTCCTCAGGTTCACCTACGGAAACCTTGTTATGACTTTTACTTTGTCCAACACACCTAAGTTCAGTCAACTTTGAAGACCATCCATTTTGCACCAGCATTACTTTATTCATACAGTATAACAGACCATCCAGAAGGACCTCAACCTAGGATTTCAACCTTGGGTCCTGGTCGAATTGCCTACGGGGTGCATGCGGTGTGATGTAAATCCTCTCCAGGATAGTGGCACCCATGGAAATGAAGACAGCAAAGAAAAGCAGGAGACCGACCCAAAGCAGCTCATGCACATTTCGTGCAGGCAATGCACCCATGCCAACGGCCTCCTTCAGTGCATCCTCCACACCCTTTGCCATTGTCTCCGGCCCGAACATCTCCTCAGCCCGACGCCGTGCACGCTCACCCAAGGCAGCGCGCTCTGCAGAGGGCATGCGCAGGATGTCGAGCAGTGCACGTGTCCACTCGCCCTCGATGGGCGTGCGCAGGAAGCCCGTCGCAGCGGGGTCGCGCACGAGCGGGTCGGGGTCCAGGATACTTTCCATGGGACCACCTGAGCGACACGCGAGCACCGGCAGCCCCGCGCGCATGCCCTCCACAGGCCCAATGCCAAAGTGCTCGTTCGTCGGCGTGTAGAGCAACGCGCGCGTGCTCGGCGCATTGAGCAGCGCCCGCCGCTGCAGCGCGCTGAAGTTCAGCACGAAGACGACGTCCTCATTAGAGGGCTCTGAGCCGAGCACCGCGGCGGAGAGGTTTAGAGAGGAACAGAGGGATAGCAGGGAGTCCAGTGTGGAGCGATTATCTGCCAGACGCGGGTCGTGTCCGCCCGCGATGACGAGGCGCAGGTCGGGGAAGTCGCCCGTCGCGCGGACGCCGGCAAAGGCGCGCACGACCAGCGCGAGGTTCTTCTTGCCTTCGATACGGTTGATGCTCAGCAGTGTGGGCCGGTCGGACAGTACTAGGCGCACGTCGGGCAGTACGAGCTCGGCATCGGACAGCGGGGCGTAGGCTGCGCCGTCAATCCCGGGGTAGATAACACGCGGAGTGCGAGGGATGTTCGGGAAATGTTTTTTGAACACGCGGCATGTGAATTGGGAGTTAGCGAGCAGGATGTCCGCTTGGCCTGCAATTCAGTGAGCATTCTGCTGTGGACAAGTGGGGATGTCACGGTGCATGCAACAGCCTGCAAACAGAAGCACACAAGCCGACCTCTAAGGATGAAATATCCCAAAGGCTCGGTATGCTATGGCATCCGTTGCAGACAATCGCATGCACATTGATTCGCCCGAATGCGCAGAGGCAGACTCACGAGTTGTAACTTCCTCCAACCAATCCATAGGTACGCGATAGATCCTCTTCAGTAAGCCATACTTCCTCTTTGGCGCCTGGCCACCGTCTGTATCGTCGTCAACATACTCGCCGGCAGCGAGCAGCTTGTCCGGGAAGTGGCAGTAGAACACGACGCGCTTGCCGCCATCGCGGATGAGCGGCACGCATGTCGCGAGCTGGTCGACGAAGAACACATCGTGCTGATGAATGGCGTCGCCGCCGACGAGGCGCAGCGTCAACTGCAGCTGCGCGAGGTGCGCGAAGAGCACGTGGAACCGCCCGAAGAGCGAGCGAGGTAACAGCGACCGCTTGACATGAACGCGCAGCGTTCCTACAATGCACTGAGCTACAATGCTCAAACTGATAATAAACCAGCCCTCACCATCCCGTGTCTCTTCAAAGCAATGCTTAGGGTCGTGATACGAGGTGTAGATGTCGACACTGTGCCCAAGTCGCTGCAGCCCAACGGCCACGTCGACCACCAGGCGCTCTGCACCGCCTGCGAAATTTTGTCAATATTCAAGGCGCAAAGTCAGGTAAGTCTACGCGCCAATGCCTAGGTCTGGATGCACGAATGCAATGCGTAGCTTCTCGCCGGACATGGATTCATGAACGATAGCTTGGAATAAGCGCCCGGCACGTGCCGTCACTTCACGCGTTCAAACTCCGAACACGCCGCAGGCTACAACGTGAGTGCAGGATGAAGTGGCTGCATTCAGCGGATACATACCATAGAATAAATATAAGCCTGAAGTCATTGGACACGTGGAAGTGTCCGGCCTGTGCGGCCTTCGTCACAACCCACTCAGTGGCAGTCACATCCTGACAGTTGTTCGAAACTCTCATATATAACCGATAGCACGTGGAACATCATGTCAGTTATTGCGAGTCAAGTTCTGTGATACAAGTATTTGGAAGCTGTCCGCGCAAGAGGTTGAGGAAAGGGACCGTTCGGATTCTGATTCTTTAGATGGTGTAGCTGAAACAAAACACGATTCAGAAATCGAGGCATGACGTGAGAACTACACAGATAAACATACCGTCGCTCGCCAAAATCTCCAAGCCCAGGGATGATGTACGCTTTCTCGTTGAGCCCTTGGTCGATCCAGCCAGTAATCTGACGGCAAGAGTTGAGAAGATGAAGGATCAAACAGGTCGGACGTACGACGCGCAGTCGCGGATAGCGCGTGCAGAAGTTGCTCAGGCCTTCGGGACAGGAAATCTAGACGTGAACGTGAGCGTGAGTGATACTTGGCATGAATGTTGCAGTTATGGACGTACGAGGTTGATGAAGATAATGCGCTCCTCGGGTACGCCGCCCTCCATGAGCACCTCGACGGCCTTGATAGCGGAGCCTCCGGTTGCTGGACAACGGGTGGGATAAATAAAGGGACTTTGAGCGACTCGGAGGGCTAAAGATGAACTGACCCAGCATGGGATCGAGCAGCAAGACGTAGCGAGACGCTATGTCTTCGGGCAGCTGAAAGCGCACCATTCAGCAGCGTAGAGGAGTGCCAATGTCCGAAACGTACTTTGGAATAAAAGAGCTTCGGCTTGGCTGTGGCCTCGTCCTATACCAACAAGTTCAGAGTTCATGGGCGTAAACGATCCAGAACGACATACACGCTGGATGAGGATCTTGCCTATGCGCACGCTACGGCACACTTCACGCAGGCCCGCTTCCATAGCCTGCCGCCCGTTGAGCACGTGCCAGGCATGCTCGTGTGCGCGCTACGTCGCACCTCGCCCGCGCGCAGAATGGACACGCCGCAGATGCGGCCTTCGAACCCAACGCCTTCATAGGTGACACCCTATAATATACCATATGAGACCAGCCAATGTATATGCGGGTGCGGATAGAGCGCGTACCGTGGGTGTCTCAACGGACTTGGGGACGACCGGCAGGTGATTCAGGCCCTCTTCCACAAGCAACCTTGACATCTATATCAGCCTCGGTATTTGAGGATAGGGAAGCAAGTACCGGATAATTCTATCCTGAATATCCTATGAGCAGGATACGGGCAATATCCCGAAGATAATACGAACAGAGTAGAAGATGAAATCGCCCCTGGACGTTGTCTTGTCCCTGATGATTGTATACAGCGCCTCAAGCTGGGCGGTTCTGTTGAGCGTGTATACATTGGGCGGCACCGTTGCGGGTGCAGCCTGGGTCGTTGGGGCGGCCAGGACGGCGCTCATCGGGTGACAGAAGCAAGAGCGAAAGGAGGGTCACGCGCATCCGCCGCCCAGACTCCGCTTCTTGTCTTGCCCTTTTCCAGTCACGATGGCACGCACGCGGCTTGTTTTCGACCATACGCTGAGCTCGAAAAGGATGCTACAGTAGGTGGCATGCGATGGAGCTACTGGCGGCTTGCGATAAGCATGCACGGCTACCCTTCGCGCTCCGCGTCGAGCTTCGCTCCTTAAACGCGTATCGGGACGAGTAGCGTAGCAGCACCCGCCCTATACGAGGTGAAAGACGAGTTGCGAACTTGCACGTGAAGACTTGGATGTCTGCTGGAAACTGGCGGTGACTGGCTTTTGTCTCGCGATTTTACAAACGACCGGAAATAATCTTCCAGAGATCCCGCGGCTTCGAAAATCCTCAGCTGGTGTCTTCGCAGTGTTCCTAAGGCATACGACGATGACCTCTTCTGCATATGAGCTCTGGTGCTGCGCTGGTTCGTTATATCACCGCTGCGACGAGCTCCAGATCGGAGGTCGTTTACACCATGACTGGACGCTATATGACTCGTCAGAGTCATGCAGCACGATTAGCACTCGGGATGGACATTGCTGTGCTGTTCTACTTGGTAGTCTGGTCCAACCAGCCTTGAAACCGTCGACGTCACCGATGCAAAACTACACAACGTCTCAGTCGATAATGCGAGCCACACGTCGATATTGCCAGTTCTCGACGATTATTGCTGAGCACATTGCACGTGGCCGTGTTGTCAGGACAATGGACCAGTGGACCACGCCGATCGCGAGTCACGAATCGCCCACCACAGTTCAGCCGTTCGCCACAATGAGTATTAAAATCCCGCGTCAGGCAATTGTGTCTCTTTGGCCCCTCTCTCATCCGCTCTCCAACATAATGAAACCGACCGCCCAGTCGCACGCCAAACCGGCGACCAACGCTACCAGTGGCACTGGCACACTCAGTGCCACCGGGAAAGAAACATTCACCGTCACATTCGAGACCATTGACATGGACATCGCGCCCAACCACATGGTACGCCGCTCGCGCATTCAGAGATTGGCACTAGTAGTACTGACTGTCGCGCCGTCTGGCAGGTTATCGAAGGCCGCCCGCCGCCCTCCGCGCCGCCGACGCCAACGATGAAACAGGAAGCCGCGCCGACGCTCCCCATCCGCATCTACCTCCAACCGTCAACCGCGACGCCCTCACGAAGCAGTCGCTCTCACCACGACACCAGTACGCATTCTGCAAGTGACGAGGACGACTGGTTCGCCTCCGGTTCCGGATTCCTCGGGGACGGGAGGTGCGAGGCGTGCGGCGCCGTGTTCGCGTCGAGCAGGCGGCAGGCGTTCTGGAAGCACATCGTCCTCAACAAGTGTCGCAAGCGCCAGGCGCTGCGCGGACGCAGCCACCTGGGCCAGTGGTGGTCCGGCCGCAAGTTTTGAAGATCGATTTGGAACCCGTGGTGCCACGTGCACGTGCTTCAGCGGCATACTTTTATGACGGATTGATTAGGGTTCACGTTATGCTGTCGGTGTCTGGAAACTCTCTCAATCTGTACGATATGCAATATGGTATTGGTTTATGACGGCCATTTGGTGATTTGAGCGTACACCCTGCGTGCACCTATCGCGGCACCGGATCGATGGTGATTTGCTCTCTTCGAACCCATGGACACACAAATGTTGCAGCAAGCAAATTCCCAACATGCTCATGTCTGAAATAGATAAATCTCAATTGCGAGCAAGCATCGCCTGCCCGAAAAGTCGTTACAAATCGTTTATCTTTCTGTGTAAGGTGGAGGCTCGGAGGTGTTCTTCATGCGGCGAGGAGACGTAACTGGACCAGAAGGTGCCTCAGGGAACTGCCAAGCAGGCAGCATCGATCCCCGCCAAGGTCTCAATGTACCATCGTTGTCATGGTCCGAGTCGTTGCTATTCGTAGCACGCCGCTCGGCGTTTGGACGTGCTAAGCTGCGGCGTCTCTTCCAGCAGATAAATATGGTCGCGGCCATCGCAATGCCGATTATCCCTCCTAATAAGCCGCCGACGCACTCAGCGATGTTTGGCCCTTTCGAGGCTTCAGTCGGACTGATGCAGACAGAACGAGCCGGGTCAATGCCATGATGCTCTCGATATAATTCAAAGTGAGGCGAAGTACGCACAATCTGAGACCGGTGGGTGTGGATGGAATTGCATCTGGATAACCATAGGTGAGGTAATCAATGCCCAAGATGGCCCTTGAACTCGGATCCTCCTGGAACTGTGAGGGATCGTACTTGACGGTGAGAGTATGAGTCTTCATTGGGTCCAGGCCGCTCGTTGTGTAGAATGGCTTCCGGAAGTGGCTCTGGTCATCGGGAGAGCGCGTATCAAACGTGGCCTCTGCTCCGCCGTCGACGCTGGCGAGTCCGCGACCAGACCAGGACAACTGCACGCCGAAGACGCCCACAGAGCATCCTGGGCGGGATAAGTGCTATATTAGCACGCCGCTTGCGGTGAGGGTCGGAAAGACGAACCCTTGAACGTGAACTGCAGGCTCGTATTGGGGCCAAAGGTGAAGTGCGCGTTCCCGTCGAAGTGGCTCACTTGGTGCCCGACCCACCTAATCAGAGCGCCCCATTATCAGGGAGATCATCGCTGCAGCTTCGAGAACTCTTGCGCACCAGGTATGGTCGCACGGCGCCCCGAGATCTTGAGTTTCGCACGTCTGGTTCGTGGTGGAAGATTGGATCCATTCGATCTTCGCGTCGGCGTCGTTAACGATGACGCTCGTGTCTGCAGCCACTCTCGCCACAGCTAGGACAAGCGCCGCGTAGAAAAACATGGCGAGGGAGAGAGCGGCGGCGGCAGCGTTTTTGGCACCACATTCGGTGGATACTTCAACTGCCACAAAGCACTGCCGCGCGGTGAGAACTCACCGTGCTCATGGGCGGATCATCCGCTTTTAGCAAGTCCGTCCCACTCATGTTCGAGCTTTCCTTGCGGGACGGAGCCCGTTAGAGGCGATTCTAAGACTGCCCGAGACGAAGAGCTCGCGAAAACAGCCCCGCTTCCCCCAACGTAACCCGCACGTCCTACGATGACGTAAAGACAGTCATTCAACTGACTCTCGCATATAAAAGGCGGAGCGCTGCGCGACTTTTGCGCGGACCTCAGTTCTTCGAGCGCATCGATTTATTCTCCATGGACGCAGAGACCAAGCAGGCTGCCTACGGCACCCACGCCTACCACTCAGCGGGTGCAGCGCTGATGTCGTTCCAACCGATCCAAAAGTAAGGGTGCCTCGATCAGTGTAGCGAGCCAGTGCTCAGCCTCTCGTAGGATCCACCAGCACATCTGCGCGTTCCATCCGTATGCGCACGACAGGACGCGTGCCGTCCGCGCTCATCACTGCACGTCACACGAATGCAGAGGACTTCCTCTCACATTCTGACGAATGATGAATAGTCTGCACGCACTTCCGTCCGGATATGCACCAATGCGTTATTTAGTGAGGCTGCTCGTATACATGTGAATCGGTATGCTGAGCTGCTTGGTCAAGTGACGGACCTGGAGATAACGCCAGGCTGATCGGTGAGGATTCGCAGTCTTGCAACGTGCTATCACGCTAATCATGGGTGTAGGCATCGAGTACATCGTGACAGATGAAGTCTTCCAGTCTCTGCCCGACGAAGAGAAGAAATACTGGCACTCCCATAAGTACGAAGTCGAAAGCGGTTTACTGTACGTACTTTTAGCTACGGGAGCTTACGCAGGGCTAATCAACGTCGCATAGCATGCTGGTCACCAAGGCCGGAGTGCCGAGTACGCAGATACCGCGGAGAGATGAGCCGTCTGCTGATATCGAGCGTAGATGCTGTGGCCGATACGGCGGAGCAGCCAGCGATGCTCGCCCTCCGCAAGACATACGGTGCGTGGCGTGGGAGTTTGGAGGGCATGGCGCATCATGTAACACGTGTCTATCGCCTCGCAGGCAAGACGATCCATACGTGGGTTTTCGACGAGCACCCTGACATCCCCATGGGACCTCCGCAGCTCATGATGAGCTGGACGGACGAGAGCCAGACTCGGGGCTTCCAGGACGCCCTCGACGAGCGCGATAAGGAGCTCGGCGTTTCCACGGAGGCCAAGAGGGAAGTGCGCGAGACATACATTCCGAAAGACGGCTGGGAGCCGGATGTGAAGGCCGATTATCCGACGCATTCGGGAAAGAGCGTCTATCTCAAGCCTGTCGAGGTGGACGTAAAGCTTGCTTGATCTCTATCCGAACGCAGATGTTCTTTGAGTACGATCAGCAATTTGTACAATACCGCAGAAGAATGACACCCCACTCACCGCAAACTATTAGTATTTGGGTTTCTGACCCCTCCGGTGTACCGTCAAGACGCAAGGGAATAACGAGGTAGAATTTGATCCCCTTAGAGTCGTCACACTGTCCAACGGTCAGCAATGTACTGCTGTAATAAACATCGAACACCAATTTGAACCTACCTGACTGACGGGAAAGCTTGCCTTTGGAAGGCAAGCCGAGTGTGTTGCAAATTTTGGGCTGACAAGAACTGAATGCTGGATAGAGCTGAAGAGCGAGCTTTGCGGGTTGCCCAGATCCCACAAGTTCGAAATTCACCGGTGCACCCTGCAATTTTGGCAGAAAGCTATGTCATGGAATTGCAAAGGTGCAAAGATGACTTTCTAACTTGTGGGATCTAGGCAACGCAGCATGAGGTCGCTCTTGAAAGCTGGCCAGACCGTCATGCACAAGTTAGGAATCGAGAAACCAAGGAGGCCGCCGACGGTCGAATATATGGAGCTTCCCTAGGCTGTCCCGCTGGACAGTGGCAACCTAGCGCTGCCAGGCCTGACTGTACAGTAGCGGAGATCCCACAAAATGAAGAGCAGCCGCCGGCGGGACAATTTTGATCAGAGACCATTGCAACTCGATCTCCGACTGCCGGTCAAAACATCTCTTTCCCCGCTTTCGCATCCTGGAGGAGACAAGCGTCCCCCCACCACAAATCTCTGTCCGCCGATTGGGCACTGACGCGAGCCGCTGGTCGGTGTGTATCATATTCCCAGGCAAGAGACTCCAAAACCAGTCGGAAGATGGTCAGCTCTACTCCGAGTCGAGGTGTATGGACTCTGATAGCGGAAAGCCAGCGCGGTGACCCGCGTGGTCACATGCCTCAAGGACAAGCTGGAGCCATTTCGGCCGGCCGGATGCCCCGTCAAGGCGTCAGCGGGGCGATTTGCCAGACAAACACCGGTCGCAGCGGCGTCGACGTCTGCACCAGCGGCCGCCGACATATGCATACTATACGCTGCTGCCAGTCCTGCGGCGCTGCAGCCAGTGTGAGTAACAAGCTTTTAGCGACAGTCGCTCGAGAATGACCAGCGGGAGACTGCCTCTGCAGATGACAAGATCATAATCGAGCTGCGCGACCAGTATCTCCGATATACGACCAGTTGGCGGGTCGTACTGTCCCTGGATCCATCGAACGACGCGTGCCGGTGTCACATGAGTCTGCATCCAGCGTAGCGCTCACTGGATTTTAATCAGCTGCAGAAACCTCGTTTACCTGTGCATCACTTAGTTCCTGGACGCCTAATGGGCGATACTGGGGCCTGCGGCTTCGAGATTCGCAAGTCAGCCGAACCTGAGCGGGCGCAACTGGGAGCAACACGGAGCCGGAATTTCGCGCATTTCTCCGACGAGTCCCTCATTATGCTCCCCCTGTGGGAACAACAGGCTTTGGTCAAGTCCAGGATATCTCTGCAAAGATGCGAATCGCTGCAAGATTTATTAGAGTAAGCTAATGGTTACAGTAATTTGTCTATGTACTTGAGACACTCACGAACTCTGCAGTAAACTCCAGTGCTTCTTTCTACAGCACAGAGTCAAGACATAGTCTCGGCGCACCAATTGGCAAAGGCCTCATCCCAATACCCTGTTGTGCGCGGGCATCCACGGGTTGACTGACAGGGAAGCGCCTTCTGTCAAGCGCTGACAACGAAGCGCCCAAGTCGATCCGAAGACAGGCGCCGGTCTAGGATGAGAGCGAGCAGGATTTCGTTGCAGGGAACCAGGTGCGTAGACTCCAGTGTCATATTCCTGGCTAGTGGATACTGGTTGCCGTTCATAACCACGAAAGAGCCTGCGTTACGCCCAGTCACCGCCGAACCGTCTGGTTGCAGATGGGCCCAGCATCGAGTACGGCTTGAATATCGACCATACTGCAAAAGGAGCACCCACAGCTCATCGCGCCGACGTGCAAGACAGCGTGAGGGGTACCTCGCGAGCGCATAGGATCATAGCGACAAAAGCTCTGGTAGCGCTTCCGTCCAGAGCGACGCTGATGAGACAGCACGGGAGCCGCGAGCGCGGCCGTGTATGATCTCATCCACGACTGTGTTCGCGGGTTTTCTGTCTCTAATGCGCTGTCGCCAGACTTCGTGGACCGTGGAGGACACTGCCGGCAGCTCAGGTTATTTGCCCCTTGGCCGCTGCTGATGCACCTCTGGAAAGGCAGCGGACCGTGAATCCCGAGACATTGTTTCCTGCTAGCGATAACGTGGAGCGGCCAGGGTGTGGTGCGCTCGCTTTCGGTTCATTGCCTTTGTTCTGCGCGGCGGCGTGAGGGAGGTTCTAGAAGCGGGTTATCATTCTGGGGCGCTGTTTGTCCGTCGGCGGATATCCTGCCAGGCGACGCTCATTCTTCGCTTCTCAGAAACAATTACTCTGGCCGTTTCAGTGACAAGGACCCCGGACCTGCTCGTGACCTCGGCTTTGTGACTCGCTCGCGTTACCCGAGGACGGGAGGTTTGAATACTGATCTGCGCCGACTGTTTCAGCAGCCAGGCATCCAATTACTCACTGTGCTCGCCAACTTCGCGTCCCTCCCGGTTTTACACGCTTGGCCTATTCCGATGACCAGGAGCTTTCGATTGATACCACATACGGGCACATGAGTGGACGTGCAAACGGATTAGAGGGGCCGAGGGCTCCTCCTTCGCATCGGGCCCGGTTGAATCTGACCGAAAAGTCGAACATCAGCAACTGACGATGCGGATCCCGCCCTGCAGCCTCGTCTCGAAGGGTAGTGACCTTATCCGGCGCCTGGCAAACCCGCTCGCCGCAACGATCGAACAGCACCAGCACCCTGCAACTCGAATCTCGTGTTTGATCTGTCCGTGGCTAACTCTATCGAGTTCTCCCGTCGCGGCAATACCCATTTTTTTTGGGAGGTGCCCGATCGTTCGGGGTCTAGGAGACTTGCGAGGACATGGGTCATTCCCACCCCCATTCTATGCTCGGCATCCACTCGCCAACCTCTTCCCTTCGTTGCCAGACACCGCTCGACGCCGCGCCTCCGTATTGAAACGTCCCACTCGAATTTGCCCGACAACATCGCCTCCTCACTGTTGCGCAGTCGGTGCCGCCTACCGCATCCCAATGCTTGGCATTAGGTCTACCAGAGCACAGCGGACTGTAGCGCGCATTGCCTGCGTGCGCGAAAATTCAAGGCTCAGAGCTGGAATACCCGGCGGTTGAGGAACTTCCATGCGCGGCCGCCGGCGCTCTTGCCACTCAACGACATTGTCGCTGCGCGATAGTACCTCTGAGCATGGCAGGCGACGCGTTGAATCCTAGGGCACCAGTCACGAGCACTTCAATATATCGATGCATACGTTGAACGTGGTGCGCGCGTCGTGCGAACATCTGAATGCTGCCTGGCGCGAGCCAGCCACGGTTGCCTTTCACACTTGAAAACGCCTTCAAAGTTGCACACTTCTACGCCTGCTCCGTTGCAATCATGATGCATCTTTTTGCTCCTTGAGCGCAGTCTCGCACGCGTCGGCGACAACTTTCTACAGACTACTGGCCATGGCACCATGGACCTGTATTTTCCTCGAGCAGGACCGTGGGCTCGTGCCGCGTGCCCGTGGAAGCTCGATTCGAGTGGAGATCTCTGCGCGAATAGACTGCCAGACCTCGCACTGTGTCGAGGGACGCGCGTCTGAGTGTGTTCGGCTGTTTTAGGGTGTTTCCGTTGCGTCTGCAAATCCATAGCGTACGGTACAGTATATACCTCGGGCATCACGAGGGACGAGGTCTTCAACGAATCCTGGCGAGATGTTAGCGTATAGAAAAAGAGATAGCTACAGGTAGGCGGGACAGGACGGACGGATGTACCACAGCAGCCGTGTTGTCCTCCATTATAAGACATGGAGGGAAAAGGGAGTTCGTGTCTGAATGTTTAATCCTCCACCTTATTTAGAATGATTAACCAGTGTGAGGTGAGGAAGGCAGGGCGGTTTGAGTAGTCTCCTTTGCAGACCTTACGGAGGAAGATAGGCTTGAGCAATATTAGGACTGAGTGGGCTTACGTTTCGCCCTGCGCCGCAACTTTCGTTGTTTATCCTCAAGAGACGACCCGGATGACAGCACGCGCACTTGCTGCAAATAAGCTCAGGCCCGTAAGACAGCTCGTTAGGCGAGACTCACCATGTGGTATTCAGAGTCCAGGCAAGAGTGCAGAGCTTGGTGCAGAGTGCTAGGGAGACCTAGGGAGATATTAACCCGAGACAGCGCATACCAATGCGGCTAAAAGGCGCCATTGTAAGCTGCCTACGTTGAGTAGCGCTGATAAACGCGTCCTCGACGCGCCAGTGTGAAATTGTGAATCCGGCTTGGCCGAAATATTTCTGGCAGCCACCGCGTCGAACGCCAATCCGCACTCCGCTCTTCCAGCTCCTTGCTCTGCGCAGTCCACCGTAGACGCTCACTGTGGCCGCTCGCTCACGGCCAACGATCTATTGGCGTTACAGCCAATAATTTTCACAGTGCTCCCATTTTCTCAGCGCTTGCGCAACCACGGCGGGCTCAGACTGACTGCGACACGCCCCTATGGCCTCATATAAACGCAAATCTATAGCCGGTGACGACCCAGCGCGACAAAAACGCGTTAAGGTTGCTGAAGCCGCGCCAAAAATCTCGTTTGCAAACGGATCCGACGTTCACCGCGCGCTGCAGAACCAGAATCAAGATGAGCTTCGCGACGGTAAGCCCGTCATAGCATAAATTCTGAATCTTATTCAAATTAAAGCACTTGTCGCACTGCGCAACAAGTTTTCTCTCAAGCACGACGAATCCATCGGCCCGCAGGACGCGCGCTTGCTGCTGGCAAAAGCATGGCTGGATGCCCAGCCCGGCGCAACAGACGTCTTTGACGTCTGGGAGACTGCTATTCGTGTGCGTTACATCATGGAATATCTGCGCGTCTGCTCACACTGTGCTATAGCAACATACCACCATTCAGCCGCTGGCCATGGGCCTTTTGGCTGCTTTGCTCAACTTGCTCTCCGTTCACTTCGTTTACCATGCTGCCGGATGGAACATCGTCAAAGCTCTGCTCTCGCCTACGTGGATGCGCAGGCTGAACGGCGGCTTGACGGCCGCGCAGAACGACCATGTGCTCGCAACGCTCAAACTGCTCAACGCCATATCAGACTTTGGCGGAGGGCGCGAGCGTCCGACACTGCTTAAGGTGTTCAACTGGAGCCAGAAGGTGAGCAAAATCTCATTTGTGTTAGACGGTTCTAACAATACGCAGTCTCTGCCGCGTCTGCTCAGCATGCGCCGCAAAGGCAAGCCCGAGCCGTTGCCGCTCGCGCGCCCAGACATCCGGACGCTCTACATCTTATTCATCCTCTCGTTCCTGTCGCCCGGGACGTCCTCGGCAGTCAAGACGGTCTTCCTGGAAGAGCACCGCGACGCATTCTGGGCGCTCTTCCGCGGCCTGCACGCGGACCCGTACGCCGTATGCCGTCGCGTTCTCGAGGTGTGCTGGGAAGGCATCTGGCTCGACAGCAAGGTCAAGCGCTCGCTCAAGGTCGCGTGCTTCACCGAGACGACGCTCGCGCAAATCGTCAAGCTATACGACGCCCCCGCCGAGTCGGACGACGCACCGGCGGATGTCGCGCATCACTTTCTTCTGGCCGTGTGCACGCGTCCCGGAACTGGCGTCTGCTTTCGCGATCGCGGCTGGTATCCCAGGGAGAAGGATGCCGAGGAGGAGGAAGACGAGAAGGATAAGAAGGGTCGACATGGAGGAAAGATATACAATAAGCTACTGGCCGGCGTCCTGCGCATCCTCAAAGTAAACGAGGACGCGCGGCAACAGGAGCTCGCAGTGCGCATTCTAAGCGCATGCCCTGAACTGGTGCAGAGGTGCGCTAAATTTTCACGCATTTCTATCCATCTAACATCGAATAGTTACTGGCCAGCAGCCTCCCTCACGTTGGAAGCGCGCCTGGCATCTAAATGGATCATCAATATGGCATTCGTCGCGTCCGTCGTCGCCCTTCCCGTTCCCACGTCCTCGTTCTTGCTGCCGTCGTCTACATCGTACAACCCGTCACCACCGCCGCTGGCGACCGTGCTGGAGAATGTCGCGCCCACGTCCGGCCTCAAGACCGTGCTCACCAAAGGTCTCCAATCATCTTCGGCACTCGTCCGGCACACAGCAGCGCTGACTCTCGCCCGCTGCCTCGAGAAGCTCTCCAGAACGCTACAGGCTTTCAGCAGCGTCGCGGAAGCGCTGGAAGAGGGCGTCGACGGACAATGGACGGCACGCCGTGCTGATCTAGTTCGCGCAGTCCGCGCACGCTTGCCCGACTTGCAGGTAGTCGTGGCGTTCGTCATGCCAACCCTCAGTCCACCTGCGGCGGACGCTGACGAGTCCGCTAAAGCGCGCGCGTCGTTGCTGTCGGAGGCTGGACTCCGCCTCATGTGGCTCTATCACATGGCGCTGCCCGACGTTGCCGCCGAGGCGCGCTTCGAGGTCGGAAAGCTCTTGACCGTCTTCGCTACGGACGCTGGCGACGATGATAAACTGCTGCCTGTTAAGCGGCTGCACGTTTTGCGCACCCTGCCGCTCAGCGATCAGTTTACATGGTCTGCAAAGCTCGGTACGTCTTCATCCTGAAGCTTCGCAAAAGCAAAAGACAGTACTCACACCTTCCCAGGTTCCACGGGCAAGACGTACTTGCACGCCCTGCTGAACGTGTATCTCGCGGGCTCGCCCGCAACACAGACGGCAGCCGGCAACCTGCTCAGCTCGCTGCTAGGCACCAGCGTGCTCTTCTCGCATGATCCGAGCGAGCTCGCGCTTTGGCTCGCCGCGCTCCCGCGCTCGCAGCGTACGCTCGGCGCGCGCTCGATCGAGGATGACTTTGACCTGACGGACGAGGGCGCGGCTGTGCTCGCGTTCCTGGACGACTGCGTGCAGCGCTGCATGCGCACGCCGTACCGCTACCTAGACGACCTTTCCGGCCCCGCGGCGGGATACGCACCGGCCGCCATGCCCAGTCCGCTGCTCGCAACGCTCCTGGAGCAGCTCGCGGCGCCGCGCGAGTTTGCGCCGTCCGACGCGCTGGCGATTGTGGCCTTCATGCGGAAACTCGCCTTCGCGCTCGTGGGGAAGCAACCGGACTTAAGATGCGGTGCTGCGTTGGCTGGGGCGCTGAGGAAGTTTTTGCCGAAGGTTGACAAGGTCGCAAGGAGGGCTGTTGAACGTGAGGTCGAGCTGTTGGAAGACGCGCTCGAGATGCTTGCAATGCCCGATGTCAAGTCCCTTGGAGGTGCCAGTCAGAAAGTCTGCGCATTTCTCGATGCGGTCGATCTTCAGCCCGATGGTAAGCGTAGTCAGGGCGTGCGTTGGTCAATAGTTTCTCACCTATGCTTAGCTGCCGACCCTACGGAAGGTCGCAAATCCGCGCACGAGCTTGTGGACTGGTATCGTCTGATCGACTCCAGCCTGAACGCAGAGGAGACACAGCGGCTGTTCGACGCTGTCGCGCGATTCTCGCCGGAGGTTGTGCGACAACTTGCGTTGTATATTCCACCTTCCGGTGGGCTGTTATGGCAGCTGCGCCCGCGCTTCCCGCAGATGTTCGGCCCCGGACTTCCCTTCGAGTGGATGTTCGTGCATGCGTTACCCGTGGACCTCGAGAACGACGAGGCGCGCAAGCAGCTCGCTGCTCTGGTGCCCGCGGACATCGACTCCGTCGTTCGTGCTGCGCGGTTCGTACTGCATCGGCTCGACAAGGCCTCGGAGCGCCATGCCGCTGTCTACCTGCTGCTGCTCGCAGAGCTGTCTCGACATGCGACTAAGGCGCAGTTGGGACCGCTTAAGCAGTTGCTGCTCATGGAATCGTCTTCCATTCGCACTCTTGCGCACGGCACCGGAAGCGTCGAAGAAGTGGATGAACTTGTCGGCGCTCTGCTGAACCCCCTCGACGACGGCGACAAGGCATTTTCTGCTGAGTTCTGCGCTCACTGGGTGGCCCAAAGCAAGACATCCGTGGCAACTGTCGAGGTACGCAGCGTACCCACTGCGCCAAGTGAAATGTATCCTAACCAAGTTTCAGTTGCGCGGCGCATCACCATGGATAAATTTCATGGATACAGAACAACTCACAATGTTGCTCACTGCTTGTCTTCCATCTGGCTACTCACCATTGGTCGAGAAGCTGCTCTCTGCGCTCCATACTCGCCCGCTCAGCGGACCATCGAACGCTGAACTGAACGCTGCCCTGCCCGCTCTTCTGAAGCTCGCGAACGACGTGACATCTGATAGCCTGACCTCGCTTGTGCTCAGGCTTGTTGCGCGAGATCTTCCTGTCGCCTATGACGGAGTGGACCATTCGTCGTCGCCGACGGACGCAGACTCAGCATGGGGTGCAAGGCGGTCGCCGCACAAGCCTCTGGATACCAACCTGCTATCGGCTGTCGCCCTTGGACCTCGGACGGCTAGAATAGTCGCTGCCATCGTCTATAGGTATCCGCAACTTCGCCACGACATCATGCAGCGGCTCTCGGCCGAGAGTCCCAGCGAAGACTTGGTGCCCGTCGTGCATGCGCTTCTCGACGTCGTCGCTTCCGGCGCAGCTGGATTGGGGGCCGCAGATGCCGCACCGCTGTTCGCCTGGGCGAAACGGCTGACATCGTTAGCCTTCAAGACCTTTGTGAATGATCGCACTAGGTTGCTGGCCGTTCGGTCGCTTGTGCTCATGGCTGAATTGTGGGCGGACAAACGCGCTGCGCTCGCTTCGCGTGTGAGCGAGCACCTTGCGAAGCACAAGGGGCTCCTGACGGATGCAACTGTATTGTCACTCCTGGAAAGGCTGGTGGTCATATGGCCTGCGTCCTTTGCGTCCTTAGCCAGCTCGGTCGTCAACGACGCTCTGCAGGCGCTCGTGAGGCATTATGTCGAGGTTAAAGAGGACGCAAGCGTTGATGCTGCCCCGACCGTTGTGTTCAGTACGTCGTCTGCTTTATGGGATTCCATGTCCTCGTTGACCTTGTCTTCAGATACACTTGCGAGGCACGCAGATGACATTAAGGTCCAGTTTGTCGATCCCTTCATGACCGCTGCGATTCAGCATCGTCTTGCGGTCGAATCGACCATGGTGTTGGCTCAGACTCTGAGCGAGCGAGTGGCTCTAAAGGTTTGTGCTGCAGCACACTGTACGGAGTTGGTAACTGAACAATGTTTCAGCCCGTTAACACTAACCGATATCTACAAAGCGTCATCCAGCACAACCACATAGTCACATTGGCCGCGCCATCGGACTCTACGTCGCCATCGCCCTTGCGCATAGCCGTCATCGCTCTGCTGCACACCCTCTTCGCCAAGCACCCGGCAAATGCGTGTCAGCCGACTCACATGGGCCCGCTATTGCGTCTTTACGGAGGCACGACATCCCGCCCCGACCGCCAGCTGTTGTCCATCTTCAAGCTATACGAGACGCACCGCTCAGCGTCTGCCGGCTCCTTCCTCGTCCGTTGGACAGCTTCATCGGGCGGCGCACCCAGCGCTGGCCCCGCGCATGCCCTTGCGAGCATGGACTCTGCGCGGGTGTTCCGCTCTATCACTGCGTTGTCGCGCGCGAAGCTGCTAGATTTCGAAACCGAGATCGACGTCCCGGGCCATGATACGCTGTACGATCCTGTGTTCGTGACCACGTTGTTCGCGCAGGCGCTGCTCGACGCCGGCGCGTATTCCGCGCTCGAATGGGTCGAGCTGTTCCGCACGAATGCGGCGTGCGTCGCGGTGTGTATGCTCTCGTATCGCGACCTCGCGCTGCGGCAGATGGCCCAGGGGGTGCTGGGCAGCTTGTGGGCGGCGATGAAGGTACGCGCTCAATTCAACCTGGCCGTCGCCTCTTCGACTCATCAGATCTGCCTGATGTGTGTAGACAGCATCGTTCCAAGAGCGCGACCAGACGCTGCACATCCTGGACCTGCTGCACGACCTCCTGCCGCCTCCGCCCTCCACAGTCTCCGTGTCCAACGCGCCGTACCCGCCGCGTCTGCCGCTCTACACGACGCTGATACTCGCGCACGCGCTGCGCGGGCTCTTTCACCCCGCGGCGCCGATCTACCCGATTGCAGCGCGCTTCCTGCTGCAGCGGCCGCAGGTGGACGCGCGCGACGTGCCGCTGCTGTACGGCATGCTGTACAGCGCGAGCATGGACGACTGGCGGCGCGAGCAGGGCTGGATGCTGCGCTTCCTCGCCGAGGGGTGTGCGGGCGAGGCGGAGTGGCGCGTGTTGAGGCGACGGCATACGTGGGACCTGCTCGCGAGCTTGTTCGCTGCTTCCAGCGACCGTGTTGTGCGCGCCGGGGTGCTCCAGGTAAATGTCTCCACTACCCTCCCGTTCTGATGCTGATCTCGTTTGTGGTAGGTTTTGGCTAACCTGACGTGCATCAAGGCGGCGACGACGTCGCTCGTCTTCCGCTCGCAGCTGCTGGCGTGGCTCGAGATGCACGCGCACGGCGGTCTGCAGCCGGGCGAGGACGGCGCGTTTTTTAAGATCTTGGAGAACGTCGTCGTCATCCTCGCCACGGATGCGGAGAAGGCCGAGCGCGCAACGGGCGGGCAGTGGCGCGGCGCCGTCCAGCGCTGCGTCAGCGTGCTTCTGCACCAGGCGGCGGCGCTGGGCGTCGTGTACGTCGCTTCGCGCGTCCTGCTACGGCTGGCGCTCCTTCCGCTGCCGGCCCCGCGCAATGGGCTGGATGCTGCAGTCGCCGCGCTGAAGCGGCTGGAACCTGAGCGGCCACTGTCGTCGTCGTCTCCGGCAGCGCGCCTTCGGACAGAGCTGCATCACGCGGCCGACCTGTTTGCTCTTCCCGAGGCCAGCGCGGACCTGTATGCACAGACGGTGGAAAATCTGTGGCGCGCATGCCTGGAGGGCCGGCCGCAGCAACGGCCGGCTGCTTTCGATGTGCTGATGCCTCGCTTGCTTTTGCTCGAGGGCAGCGAGGTTGGAGAATGGGCGAGGAGGATGGCCATCTCGTCGCTGGAGTGACTCTCAAAAATTATCACCCATTTTATTTCGCGGTGTAACTTATTCTTTTACATTTTGCGATCTCAACAAGATAACGTGCAGCTTTTACTCCTACTCTTACTTGAGAATGATCAGATAAAAGCGGTTGTTCAGTGCATTCAGGTGTTACAATAACCAAGCTTTCAATTCGTTACAGGATGGGGACAGGACACTACGCGTCGATGCCGTGCTCGTGCAGAACCTCGCGCGCATGCTCCTTGGCGTCTTCGCCGACGTTATCGTCTATCAACGAGCGAGTTCGTCAGTCACAATAGTAGATTGGAGAAGATGAGGTTAATTACTCTTGAGCGTGGCCTTGTAGCCACCGAGAACGCGGTTGGTCTCCTTGACCGGCGCCTCCTCGTTCGTCGACGGCTTCGTGGGCTCGACGGGGTTGTCGAACGTGCCGTCCTCGAGCTCCTCGAGCACCTGGCGCGAGTGCTCCTTGGACTCCTCGGACGTGTTCGGGTTCTTCAGGTTGGCCTTGTGGCCGCTGCGCGCGACGGTGAGCCGGTATCACAAGCGAAATCGTGAGCAGACGCGTACCCTGCGATGTTTCCGGGGTTGGCGCCAGACATGGTCGTGAGAGTTGTTGGAGTGGGTGAGGTTGGGGGAGTTGGGGAAGATGAGTGAGGACGGCGACGACCTCTGGTTCTCCTTATATACCTCTCCTATCTATGTCCATGACGTAGCTGCTACGCCATCGTTTTGCTGAGGTGCAGAACGCGGCGCGAGCTGTCATCCGAAAAGCCTCTCGATCGGCGCTTCGTTGTTTCGTCGTCCGCGGCGTTTGATCCTCGGACGCTCTGGATTCTCCGCCGGTTTAGACTATCAATACGATATCCTGGCCTCACGTACGGTTACCTTTTCGAGGGAATGAGGGTAAAGGAGCGGAGAAGCGAGCGCTCCGCGGAAGATTGTTACCGAGAGAACCCTAGGATTCAGCCTCTTCCGTCATCTGGCGCCACCTTACATCCTATTCAGAACGTATACGCTCGTCATTTGAGCCTTTAGTCTTCATCATGAGTGACATATCTGTAGGACGGCTTGTTCAGGGTGCTGCGACGACAATCGGTCTTCAAAGGACGGCAATACCAATAAATCTAGGATGACTCGGTTTTCGTCATTAGCACGTCCTTACAAAGAAATACTGTTTCCATGCATGTATTATGGTGCTTCTCGATTTCGCCTCGCGCATTGCGCGTACTTAGCAGGGACTAACGCTAACGAACGCTACAATGATGCTCTGAGTGGATCGCCACCGAATGAGATTTTGCCTCGATCTCACTCATAATAGCTTGAATACGCAAACTCGAACGCATAATCGCGTATGCGGGCATGTCGACGAGTAAGTATGGTCCGAAGGGTCATCGGAGAATGGATCGTGTTAACTCCGACATCCTGCTTTGCCACGATACACATCCTTCTGAGCATCTATGGGGTTGGTCCCCGTGTATCTCATCTTACCGTTGAAATTACTCTTCCTGGTCAACCACCGTTCTTTCACGAACAATACGACAAGGTGCTTGCCCAAGAGTACAGTTATTCAAGTGGAAGTTTAGGGTAAACTGGAATATATTCCAGCAACTGTATTTGCTACTGAGATGTCCTATTTTCCAGGAAGGGAAACTTCAAAGTGAAAATGGGGAAGAAAACTCAGCGAACCCTGAAACGCGTCGGATCTTGCCGATCAGCCGTGGCATGCCTTTGCTCTCCGGACCCGCCACATTCTGATTCTGGTATTTCCTGCGAAACCCGTCGTACAGCACCGCGCACAATGCCTCCCGAAGTCATCGAAATTACGGACAGCGAGGACGAGTCCCCGGCGGCCCCCAGCGCATTTTCCTATCGCTCGGGATTGTCTCGCACGGCATCTCAGGTCACAGACATTACGGACCTCTGCTCGGACGACGACGGCGAGCTTCCGCCCAGCTCTCAGCCTGCTTTCTCGTCGCGCCCGCCGGTGAGCCAACAACCCTTTTATTATTATTGAGGATTTTCAGAGCTCATCCCAATGTCTTGCATTGTGGTGGTGCCCTTAGACACGTTCGTCCTCGCCCGTAGATGCTAATACCACCATCACCAAGTCCTTTGGTGTCAAGAAGAGGCCCTCGAAGACGCCGTTGTTCCTCGACGATGCCTCGGACAACGCCCCAGACGATGCAGACTTCTTCGAGCCCGACGACGAGCCCGTTAAGCCCAAGGCTTCGAGTTCCAAGAAGCGCAAGAGCGCGCAGCACGACTCTGACTCTGACCAAGCCGTTGCACCACCCAAGAAGCGCCGGTCCGCTGAAGAAACCAAGCGCGAACGCGTGCGTCGCTCCACTAATTCCGTTCCGGGAAATGTGGCTTATGGCCTATTTTTTTTTCTTTGCGTCTTGCGTCTAGGAGGCCAAGAAGGCGGCCACGAAGGCGCAGAAAGAAGAGGCCAAGAAACAGAAGCAGGTGCGTTTACCCTGACGCCTCGGCGCAAATCAGTGATTAAACGTTTGTGTTGACGATAACATTTAATGGTGGAAACATGACACTGACAGCTCGATAAACAACGCGAAGCGGAAGCCAGGAAGGCCCACCGCGCGGCCAACAAGCTGCAGCTCAACAAGAAGGAGGGGAGGAGGGACATGCAGCTGCATGTGCCCGCGGCGCTTGCGCGGGATGCGCTGTTCGAGCGCGTGCGCGCGGCGCTGCCGGATGCTATGGGGACCGACGCCTTCACCGTCCGTATCTCCGAGGACGGTGGACGGCCGGATATGGTGCGCTGGGCGCGCAAGGAGCGCGCCAGATACGACGCGCTCGAGCGCGAGTGGGTGCCGTGCGAGGAGACCGTGCGGTTCGAGAGCACCGTCATGTTCTACACGACCGCCAGCGCCATTCGCAGCGGCACGTTCGACCCTCTGGCTGCCGCGCGTTCGCGGCCGGACGACCAGGTGTTCCTGATGGTCAACGGGCTGCGCAGAGTCAAGGAGCGCGCCGTGCGGGACCATGTGGAGGGCGTCCTCGCGCGCGTGCAGATCCTCTCGAAGTGCTTCATGGTGCACGTCGACGACGCGCGCGACGCGGCCGAGCGCATCGTCAACATCACGGGCGACCTGGCGGTTCGCCCCTACAAGTATGCGTCCCGCACGCGATTCCGTACTATACTCTCTGCTCATGTCTGCGCGCAGGATCATCGAGATGACGCATCTGCCGTTCACGCCCGACCTGGTGGAGACGTGCGGGCGCGGGGAGCGCGAGACGTACATCCACATGCTCGCGCAGATTCCGCACTTCACCGAGAAGAACGCGCGCTCCATCGCCGCGGCGTACCCCACATTCGACGCGCTCATGTGCGCGCTCGAGCGTCAGCCGAACCAGCGGGCGCGCGAAAACCTATTTATTGGGCTGCCGGTGAGGTCAAAAACGTTGATCTTAGAGCATCGCTCATTTTGGACCCCAGATGGACCCCGGAAAACCGGGTCGGAATTTTGCACAGGACACAGCTAGGAAGTTGGTCGATATTTTGCTTGCTCAGGATCAGTTCGTCACTGTTGGATGACGAGGATTTGCCAATTTTACGCGCTATCTGAATTGCTTGCTCCACGTATTTTACCTACATGCCTATAATATGGTACGCGCCCAACATGCTCATCGCACACGAATTCAAGAATTATTGGTTTTCCACCGCGAGGACAATATATTTTGTCGCGGAGTTTGGACGCAATGCTTCTTTCCTCCTGCCGTCATGTGCCGCGTCGTGCATTCGTCCGATATTCGCATGGGCCGGCGCCCATTATGACTGCCAATGCAGCTGCACAGTCGGATCCGGTGGGCCACTGCACCCATATAGTGCGAGAGCGCGATTACGCGACCTATCTCGCTGGACGCGCGATCGCCCCGCCCGAAACCCGCGACGCGTTTTACGTGCTCCGAGCTTTCGCAGTACGTCTGGATACCATGAACCACTCCTATCTTTACTCATTAGTCGTGTTCTGGCAGATCGAAATGGCCAGCGTGCCAGAAATGGTGTCCAACGTGACCCTGGGCAAAATGCGTTACCAGTTCTGGCGCGACGCGTTGAAGCAGGACAAACCGGCGCCGCACCATCCACTTGCACGCGCGCTGCACCCGCTTATTGGGCACCCCGTTCCTGCCTATCACTTGAAACGCATCGTAGATGCGCGTGACGAGGACTTGGGCCGTACATCGTACCCGGACACGGACACTTTGACCTCGCTATGCGAAAGCACGAGCAGCACGCTGCTTTACGCGCAGATATCGCTCTTCCCGGATCTACCGCCCGCGTCGCTGGACCCAGTCTCGCATATAGCTTCGCACGTCGGCGTTGCGGCGGGCCTCGCAACGCTCCTCCGCGCGCTGCCGTACCACGCGTCGCAGCGCCGGCTCGTTCTGCCCGTCGACCTAACCGCGCGGCACGGCGTCACGCACGAGGACGTCTTCCGGCACGGCGGCGACGCGCACGGTGTGGGCGACGCGGTGTTTGCGCTGGCCACCGTGGCGAATGACCACCTGCTCACTGCGCGCGACATGCTCAAGGACGGCGTGCCGGAGCAGGTCGTCCCCGTCTTGGCGGCGCCGGGTGTCCCCGCCGCGCTGTACCTCGAAAAGCTCGAAAAGGAGAACTTCAATGCCTTCGCGCCGGCCCTGCAGGCGCGCGACTGGAAGCTTGCATGGAGGATGTGGCGGTCTTTGCGCTCCAGCAGAATATAATCAGTCCTGTCTTTGTGCGTGTGGTGCAAACAGCGGTGCAAGCACGCTGCTGTCGAACCAGGCCTTGTCCCTCTCCCATCCTTTCAGCATGAAGTCTCTTCCGAGCTCGAGCCCATTGACGACCACGTCTTCAGGAGCCGGTAGGGGTGCACTTCGGTTGCGCCGGTTGTACCAGCTGATTAGGTGGACGCCCGCATGGATAGCGGCCTTGAAGGCCATGTCGTCACTCAGTCCGCCATAGCCGTCTACAAACCCTTGGATGGCCGGCACCGCGTTGTTGAATTGGTTGAAATGCTGGCGCTCGTACAGGTCGCTGATCATCTGGCCGATGTCGTAGGCAAGTAGACCAAACTGAGCGAACTCCCAGTCGACGATGAAGAGCTCGGCGGGCGTTTGCTGCCATGGCGTGCTCGGAACTAGAACACTGACAAGGTGATCAGGACGACACATAAATCGCAACGCAGGTTGTGTACGACTTGCTTTCCCGACCAGAAGTCGCCGTGAATGATGCCCCAGTTCTCTTCGCCTTCCGTCGGCGGCTTCTCAAACTCCCGTTTGGCCGCGTCCTGGATGTCTTGCAGGGTCTTCTCGTGCCCTTCGACGAGTTGCGGGTAGTTCCCCAGGACCTCGATGAAGCCACTGTAGGTGATGCGGTACTTGAGTTTCCGCATGGGCTCGTTCTGTCCGATTTCTGCACGGAGAGCGGCTTGAGGGGGCTCTAAAGCCCAGGCGTGGAATGTCCGAAGCCAGGCTCCCAGATTATATCCGATCGAGGCAGCGAGGGACGGGGTGAGGATGTCGCCTACGGTGGGTGAGACCAGGATTGACTTGAGATCAACGACATCGTGAAAGTCTTCGAGGACCTGGGTGTTCGTCTCTCGATTGAACAGATACAGGCGCGGTGCCTTGACCACCGTCTTCGCAGCGGGGGAGAAATTGGCGAGGGAGTGAAGCATCGTCTCTTCGAATAGCTACTAGGAAGAGGCACGTTGGTCAGTAAATTGTTCCGCGCCCGTTCCCTTACCCCATTGCACTGAGATTCCCAGGGAACAGGGGCTGTGGCTAGATAGAATAAGCCAACTCACGCAGCGTGTCACGTCGAGCGGGAAGTCCTTATTGATGGCGGCAAAGTCGGTGGAATGCTTGACGATGACCGTCTCGACTGCAGACCCATCTTGCGAGGGAAACGACTGCATCAGTGTGCAGCGATACACAAAGTTTGTTGTACCACTGGTGAGACTGGTCAGCGACGAGCAGGCATAGGGCGTGCCCGCCAGTTGCTGCAGGATGCGAGCGGAGATCTCTTGCTGCTCTGCGGGCTCCAGTGGGGGCATGGTGCTACAGATGAGTTCACCAGAAAATCAGCTAGACGCGAGGCTGTGAGAGCCAAGTGGAATTGAAGTGGTCAGAGAGACGGAAATAGGGCGAGGAATGAATATGAAAGCCGGCGGGAGGAGGCGGGGCGGCCGAAGGATATCGTAGCAAGGTTTCTGAGGACGTCAGCGGTGCTGCGGGGGGGAGGTCTGTAGGAGAATGAGTCAGAACAAGCAGGGAAACGAGATGTTGATTCTCCGCTGAATGACTCGTCTCTCGACACGTGACGAGGTGCAAGCCCAAACTCCGCTCGCTCTAGCACCAGCAGGCATGTAATACTCAGCTTGTAGATCTGCAAGGGCATGCCACTTGTAGTTGACTGCATGGTACACAAGCAAATTACTGACGCTACATGAGACCCCATCAATATCTTCACGCGAACCATGTTCTTCTTGTGACTGAGAAGTGCATAGGCATGCAACAGCACCCGTTTCCGAGTGAAGGAGCTTGAGGAAACTCTTGAGAAATGGTCACGGGGACGTGTGCATGCGCCGGATCGGCCGGAAGCTGTCAGTTGGAACGTTGCCCAGTGTCCACCACCATGCCGTGCTCCCACCACAACCACGGCTACCCCGAGCTCAACCTGGGGTCGAATGCGGCCAAATGGCAGAAGAACCTGACCCAAAGCCGGCTTGACCAGTTTGTTGAGGGCCGCTATGCCGACATCAACTTGTCCGCTGTGCTATACGATGCCCGCGTGGACGATGCAGAGCACGTCCAGCTGAGCGTCTGGAGCGCGCCAGAGCGCACGAAGCCTCTGTTTGATGAGGCCATGAAGCAGAAATTCAAGCCTGCTAAGAAGGGCGACTCGTTTGGCCCATCTTGTGAGCTATTCAGTAGGTGTATGCGTGTCCATGCTCACAACGTATCCAGGGGTAAATATCTGAGTTCAGGATAACAAGATCTAACGCGATTATCGTGATAGACAAACCACTGGTTCAAGGTCACGCTCAAGATCCCAACGGAATGGGTCAAGTACCCTCGCGTCCAGTGTACGTTGAGCTGCCCGAGAATGGACCTCTTACCAACCCATTGCAGTCGAATTTGACCCGCAGTGCGAGGTGAGCAGAAATTCCATGCGCAGGTTTCGCCTCAAACGCGTTTTAGGCCATGATCTTCGAGAAGGACGGCACACCTTTGCAGGGTACGGACAGCGCTTCGCTCGCCGGTTCGGCTGACATTTCGAAGGTATCACTGGTGGTAGTGGTGGAGACCGTCGCGTGGAATACATTATTCCGCACGATATTGTCAAGACCGGCAAGCACGAGTTTGTGATCGAGGCAAGGATCATCGTATCCGCCACGACGACATCTAACATCTCTGACTTTCAGATGAGCTGCAACGGCATGTTCGGCATTCCCTGGAACGGCGACATAATCATGCCGCCGGACATGAACCGCTACTTCACGGTAAGGAATGGTCATTGCGTAAAGTTTCCGAGCTCACGACCGCTCTAGCTCGCGACAGCTGACATCACCGTTCCAAACGCCGAGGCCTGGGCGCTGCGTAACGACTTCGACACCCTCAAGCAGCTGTCGCAGACGTTGCCCGGCAACTCTGTCCTCCAGAACAACGCGCTCACCGCGGCGAACGAGATCCTCAATGTCTTCGACCGCCGCGACAAGAGTACGATTGCCGCGTCGCGCAAGGTCGCCGAGCGCGTCTTTGGGCAGGGCTGGGAAGCCAAAGGTGCAAAAATCTACGAGGAGGGCACGACAGAGGCGAGCGTGTTGGGTATCGGCCACTGCCATATCGACACGGCGTGGCTGTGGCCGTACCATGTAACGCAGCAGAAAACGGCGCGTTCGTGGTCCACCCAGGTCGACCTCATGGACCGCTACCCCGAGCACCGCTTCACCTGTAGCAGCGCCCAGCAGTACAAGTGGCTCGAGAAGGTGCCTGTCCTTGCATTTCCTGTCCTTCCATTTGCTAACCGGTCTTTGTCTAGCAATACCCCAAGCTTTTCGCGCGCATCAAGGAGAAGGCCGACAAAGGGCAGTTTCACACCGTGGGCGGATCGTGGGTCGAGAACGACTCTAACATGCCGTCCGGCGAGGCGCTTGCACGCCAAATGATCTTCGGCCAGCGCTACTTCGAGTCGCGCTTCGGCGCGCGCTGCGACACGGCTTGGCTTCCGGACTCATTCGGTCTGACGGGCGCGTACCCACAGATTATCCGCCAGGCGGGCATGAAGTACTTCTTCACGCAGAAACTCTCTTGGTGCGTTTGGACAAATCTGAACGAATTCTGCTCGATGCTCATCCGACCACGCAGGAATAACATGTATGATACGCTTGGATCTATGGGAGAGCCGGCTGACGACCGTATAGCAACGTCTTCCCCCACTCTACCTTCAACTGGATTGGAATTGACGGAACGCAAGTGCTCTGCCATATGACCCCAGTCGGTGCGTGTCGCGCGCTCTCCGCTGGCCTGCTTCTGATGTGGCCGAAGACACATACACCGCCCAGGCCACGGTTGGTGACGTCCGCAAGGCCGTTGAAAACCACAAGGTACATAATTGCCGATTCATCGTCGTTCTTAGTCGCTGACAGGATCTGTAGAATCTCGAGTCTAACGATGCCGCTCTCTTGGTCTTCGGTAACGGTGCGCAATCCAAATCCTATCCTATGTTCCGGGTATCAATCTCGCGTATTTTCATAGGCGATGGAGGAGGAGGACCCCTCGCAAAGATGCTCGAGAACGTCTGTATTCAGGCTCTTGTCCTCATCTGTCGCGCTTCTGACGCGTATTCAAGCTCCGCCGCATTCGGGCTGCATCCAACCACTCGCGCGAGCTTCCCACAGTGACTATGGGTAAAACTGTTGGGGAATTCTTTGAGGCTATCGACAGCAGCACGAACCATGGCAAGAAGTTGCCCAACTGGTGAGCAGGCCCTTCGCTGTTGTCATGCGGAAGTAATTCATATCTGCATAGGCATGGCGAATTGTATCTTGAGGTGAGCCTGAAGTGTAACGCGCGATAGATTACCTTGAATAACAAGCCGACCATAGTTCCATAGAGGTGAGAAAGTCTCATAATGTCGGCCAATCTCTGACATAGGAAACAGGCACCTACACGTCCCATGGTGAGTCTGCGGAGGATTTGTTCTCAGGCACATTTTAACATCTCTTTAGGCTCTATCAAGAAGGGTAATCGCTACTCTGAAATCCTGCTTCGCGATGTGGAGGTACGTGGCTCGTCGCCTTGTACTATCCCGCGCCTGATTGGCCCCGAAGTATGTTGCGACGCTCGCCTCGCTGGTCCAGAAGAAATACGCGTACCCGAAGAACGAGATTGATGACTCCTGGGAGAAGGTCCTCCTCAACCAGTGTATGTCCAAATCCTGCCTTCACCCTCTGATTTGCTGGCTGACTGTCAATTTCGCTCAGTCCATGACGGTATGTGCCGTCCCTGGATGTTTGCCGGTTGCTGAATTTCATCAACCCAAGTTCTACCGGGCTCCGCGATGTAAGAAATTCTTCCCTCGATCGACATGAATACTGATGACTGCAGTGGCATGGTCTACGACGACGCCGAGGTACTGTACAAAGAGGTGGCAGAGGCTGGCCGCGACATCCTCGAGAGCGCCTTCCGCGTCCTCGTCCCGCAGTCGGCCCCGATAATCAAGGGCGCCCCGCTGCCCGCCAAGGCCTCTCGCATCGTCGCGGTCAACACCACGCCGTTCCCGCGTCGTGAGGTGGTTCCCATCCCCATTAACAGTCAGCTGCGTCGCGAAACTGTGCAAGTTGCGAAGGCTGGCGACGTTGGATACGTTCTTGTGGAAGAGCTCGCCGGCGGGGCTGCTGTTGGTGTCAAGGGCATGTTCTCCGATATAGTCCCAGCGTCTGGTGCGCGGTGTCATGAGGCGAAGATGGTCGGTCTTATTGATCACATACGTAGCCACGACGACGAAAGACAGCGACCATGTCTTGGAGAACTCGTTTGTCAAGTTGACTATCTCCAAGGGACGCATTGTCAGCTTGGTAGATGTGGCTCTCGGGTTAGTCTCCTTGGTAATCCCGCATCGGTGGTACTCAACTACCGCAGTCGCGAGCTCATCCCCGAGGGTGAAACTGGTGGTCTTGTCATATTCGACGTAAGTTCGAACCAAAATGCGTCGCCCACTCCGCTCACGCTGTTCAGGACCGTCCACTCTACTGGGATGCCTGGGGTCAGAGATCACACGGAACTTGAGAATATAATACTAATGCCATTCGCAGATGTCGAGATTTACCACCTGGAGAAGCCGACCAAGCTCGAGTTCTCCGATATCAAGGTGCTGGAGAGCGGCCCTGTTCGCGCATCTCTCCAGTCGCAGATCAAATTGAGCGACAGCACAGTCACAGTCACAGTGCGTTGATTGTGGTTGCAGTCATATCGTATGCTAATGTCTATTAGATCTCGCTCGACGCGGTTCCTGGTGCGTTTCTCGGTCCAACTCAGCGTATACAGATTTCTGAGCATCTTTTCAGCCACCACACAGGCAAACTCGCGCTCGTTCTTCCGCTTCGACGCTCACGTCGATTGGCACCAGCGCCACGAGATCCTCAAGTGTAACAGCCTCTCTCCTGTGGAATTTTACCATGTTGATGCCCCTTCGCAGTTGAGATTCCGCTGAACATCCACAGCGACAATGCCTATTATGAGACTCAATGGGGCCATGTTTCTCGCCCGACTCACAGGAACACCACGTGGGACGCGGCCAAGTTCGAGGTCTGCGGGCACAAGGTACTGTCACCGTGGCTTTACTTTCCATTTGAGTCTCATACCTTCCAGTACGCCGACCTTAGCGAGTACGGCTATGGTGTTGCGCTGTTGTCCGAGTCGAAGTATGGCTTCTCTTGCGACGGAAACATGCTGCGCGTGTCACTGTTGCGCGCTGCAACAGCGCCGGATGCCGAGCAGGACCAAGGCGTGCACGAATTCGCTTGGGGCGTGCTGCCGCACTTTGGGCATTTCCTGCAGTCCGACGTCCCCGTTGCGGCATACCTGTTCAACTCGCCGCTTCACCGTGCGTCTCATGACCCTCCATTATCCGGACGTATCTCACCATTGTTCTAGTCCGCGCTGTCGCGGACGACAGCGTCTCCGCTGCCGTTGCACTGACCAAGACGCCCTTCCGGGTGTCCGGTGCGCCGAACGTCATCCTCGAGACGATCAAGCGCGGCGACGACGACGAGCGCGATGGCACGACGAGCGTCATCCTGCGCATCTTCGAGGCGTTTGGCGGACACGCGACGGCGAAGCTGCACATCTCGGACAAGCTGCAGGTCAAGAAGGCCTCCCTCGTCAACCTCCTCGAGGACGAGCAGCGGGTGCTGGAGATCTCCAAGAAGGGCACCATCGACCTCGAGTTCCGCGGATTCCAGTTCTTGACTGTCAAGCTGGTCCTGGACAACTCGTCTCCTGAGTGAGTGCATGCGCATCTGGTGTCACAGTGCTTATCATAGCTGCTGTTGGGTTCGTCGACTAAACGTAGTGCCTAGAAACTCGCCGACACGGGAAGGATGGATCAATGTGGACATTAAGAACTTGCTCCGCGTCCAGTGAATGACGCTTGTTGTAACAACATTCTGAACAATTGAGCAATCTGAGAAGTGCTGACTTCACTGCGCTGGGCAGAGCACGCTCATCGTCTTTCGAAGATTGACTGAGTAACCGGGGTAATCAATCGAGTGTTGAGCTAGCAAGCTGAATACAGTCGAAGCCCTTATAACCCATAGCCCTATTCGCCCATAACCCATAGCCGACCAGAGTGATTGGCTGCCTCCGGAATCGAGATTTACATACAAATGCACGCCCTCTTTGGCCATAATTCGCATAACCCATAGCTTTTGGGGGGTCCCAAATGCTATGGGTTAAAAGGGCTTCGACTGTATTAAGGCTTTCCAGCTGATTGTGACACTCTTGAAGGTCACTAAACTCCCTCGAATATATCTCATGCAATGCATCGCGCTGGAGGGTCGAGAGCAAGCCACCGGCGAAACTCGGCACGGCAACTCTGATGCCATTCCGGGAGATTCCGATACGAACAGCACATTTTTCTCCCGTTCGTCCACGGTCACGGTGAGCAGCCCGTCCCTGGCAGCGTGTGGCATGATCGCCTTATGGCCGTCGGGCTCGTAGATGTTTGCGCGCACGGCCCTCCGCAGTCTCCGCCCGCAGGCCCGTTTGTTCTCTTCGTCCGCGCCGGCGCGCACCAAGGTCGCCGTGCTCGGTGCTGGCGGTTAGTAACTTCAATCAAGGATACGCCGGAATGCAAAGGAACTCATATATTCAGGTGGAATTGGCCAGCCGCTCTCGCTGCTGCTCAAAGTTGAGCCGCTCGTCACGCAGCTCAGCCTGTACGATATTCGCGGCGCACCTGGTGTTGCGGCCGATGTCGGCCACATTGACACCGCGTCGACGGTCAGTCAAGCTTGCTTGCCACACAGAATTCAGCTAGATGAGCTGACTGTCTCGCTCAGGTCCGCGGATACACCGCAGACCAGCTCGACCAGGCCCTCGACGGCGCAAAGGTCGTCGTTATCCCTGCCGGCGTCCCGCGGAAGGTATGTGCACCCGAGCCTGTGTTATTGCGCAGCCAGCTAATCATGCTTTCCAGCCTGGCGTACGTTCGAATCACGTGTGGGACGCGACTTGCGTTGACGTTGGACATTTCAGATGACCCGTGACGACCTGTTCAACACGAACGCGTCCATTGTCCGCGACCTCGCGCAGGCGGTGGCCCGCGTCGCGCCCCAGGCGCACCTGCTGATCATCTCGAACCCGGTCAACTCGACCGTGCCGATTGTCGCCGAGACGCTGAGCAAGGCCGGTGTCTTCGACCCGCGCCGCCTCTTCGGTGTCACGACGCTCGACGTCGTCCGCGCCGCCCGCTTCCTGTCCGAGATCACGGGCCAGGACCCGACCGCGACGCCCGTCACCGTCGTCGGCGGCCACTCCGGCGTGACCATCGTCCCGCTGCTCTCCCAGTCGAACTTCGGCAAGAGCATCACGGGCGAGAGCGCGGCGAAGCTCATCCACCGCATCCAGTACGGTGGTGACGAGGTCGTCGCGGCCAAGGATGGCGCCGGCTCCGCGACGCTCTCCATGGCGTACGCTGCCACCGTCTTCACGAACGCGCTCCTCCGCGCGCTCGCCGGCGAGGAGGGTGTCGTGCTCCCGACGTACGTCAAGAGCCCGCTTTACGAGAGCGAGGGCGTCGACTTCTTCTCGAGCAACGTCGAGCTCGGCACCGAGGGCGTGAAGAAGATCTTCCCCGTTGGACAGATCAGCGAGGAGGAGCAGAAGCTCATCGATGCGTGCCTCCCTGAGCTGAAGAAGAACATCGAGAAGGGCAAGGCGTTTGTCGCCGCATAGATGTAGACGCTGTGTTTATGCCTTTCTTTCCTTCAAAATTTCATCTGGTGCTGGTTTTCCTCTATGAATCCTACCGCGCGACGAAGATAAGGAAATTATCGTAGTGCTAGAGTATCGTTCACACAGGGGTCGCGCCCGCGCCCAGGCCAAGGATGGCGGAATCTCGGCGGAGGCCCGACGAACGAGCTCTCTCTCGCACCACCTCCTTTATTCGGTTTTCCGTTTGGTTTTGACCTTGCTAGGCAAGGTTTTGGCAGGCCTGCGTTATTTCGTCTGCAGGAAATGTCGTCTTCTCTCGGTGCGCGCTACGCCATACCGTTGGCCTGGTTCGCCAAATAACGCGAATCCCTTCCCTGTCGGACAGACGAGTCGCTGGCGCAGCCCGGGGCGCAACGCATCACGCCGCTGCTCGCGTCGTACCTCGCGCTGCAGGTCGTCGGCGCGCACATCCTGCTGCCGCTTCTCCTCGCGACGTTTGCGTTCTCCCAGGCAAAGCGGGCGGTTGTCCTGGTCAATCTGTCAGTCCGAATCCGCGCACCTTCGAAGCTCCCGTCGCTCTCTCTAACGCCGCGAGCAGTTGTGTTTGCTTCGTGCTCACGTCCATCGTCACCTGTCTGCTGTGCGTCTCCCGCTGCGTGGACGCCGTGTACTGAACGCGATTGCGCGGGCTAGATTTTACGCCGGCCAGTACAAAGCGTCTGGCCTGGATGACAAATGGTGTCTTGCACAGGCAAGCAGATTGTACTCAATGGCAGAATTGTCCTGAAAATATTTTCAGGCATCCATGGTCTACGCTGTTGCTCCCATGTACGTCCCAGGAGGAGTCTCTGAGAATCTTGAGGGCTCACCTCCAGGCAGGGATGGAATGGCCGTGCTCTGTCTCATGTTTCACGTGAGTCCTCCTGGTTCACCTCACTGGCAGGATAGCTGCTGAGCTTCCTACAGGTATGGAACTCGTTTAGAATCGCTCAGGGGGGAACACAATTCGAGGGGACTGCTACGCGAATTCTATCCATCATCGTGAGAACGCTCGAAGTTCCTCGCCGCAGGACACTGACACTCGCTCCCCAGCTTTCCGTTGCGCCCTATGTCGTGTTTATCGGATTCGCCACGGGCGGTGCCATTGTGAGTTTTGCGCGGACGGCGTCCAACGTCATCATCTCACTCCCCCTTTTCATCGACAAGGTCGCCTTGGCTAATCCGGATGCGGTCACGTTGAGACCCGATGTGCAGTTTTTCTGCACTGTGCCTGATGGAGCCTAGTACGTTTCTCCACTGAAAGGCCCGGTCAACGCACATTGCTCACCTTTGCTAATGCGTAGCTCGCTCTCGACCTCGATCAGCACCGCCGTCCCGCTTGTGCTGAGCATTGTTTGTGCAGGTTAATTTTCGGGCTTAAACCTGACTGTAATTGTCAATTGTTCATACTGAATTACGGTTTGCAGTCAGCATCGGCGTGACGCTTTGGCGTGGCATGACGGCGCGCAAGCGCGATTCGACGGTGACCATCTCCAAGGTCGACATGCAGTTTGCGCCCCGCGTGTTTTTCTACGGCGTCTATGTCTTCATCGGCCTCATGTGCGGACTTTCTACAATCACTGCGAAAGGCGCTTGCTGATATTATCCGACTGCATTGCAGCTTTACGGTCGTCAGCATAGTGTATCCATCGCCCGCTCCCGACATGTTCTCTGCAACTGGTATGTCTGGCTCCTGAAACCCCAGACATAATCTCAAAATATATCGCAGTTCCTACGTTCATCGCCGTCTTATTCGGCAGCCAAAGCGTGCGTCTGGCGTTTGCGAATTAATTGTTGTCGAATATAGAGTCTAACCAAGCTGCAGGACGTGCTCGACGCCTGGCGGAACCTCTTCCGGCGCGATTCACCCAAAGAGAAAGACGCCTGGACACAGGTGGTCTGATCCCGGCGGCCGTCTTGAGCTTCATTCTGCATCATTATCAATCCATCGCTCCTTCCTCTCACATGTAGCTGTATGTGCTGTGCGCATCCCTGCGCGAGCAGCAGGGCAGGGCAGATTCGTCCCCGTGTATGTATTTGTATCGGTTTTCTGTGGAACAAGCCTGCTTGGTAGCAGCCCCGGATGATGTGCGCGTGCGAATGGACCGGGGGAGAATCCAAAATCGGCTGCTGACATCATATTCTGCGCAGGGCGAGCTGCACATGCGCGGGTTTGCGCGTTACTCGAGCCGCCTTCTCCCGATCCGAGCCCGTCCAGGTCGGTTGCGGTAGACGTGCGTCCAGCTCGCAGACTCAATATCTCCCCACACGGGCCACGCACTCTTGCTGGGGATAGGTAAACGAACGCATGAGTAGCGACCTATTGATTGCCCGATCTCTTTCGGCGAGTACTTCCATTTGGGGAGCGATGACTCTGGCGCTATTCAGAACATTGCCGATCGAGTGTGGGAATGTGACGCATGCGCAGATGCGCAGAGCTGCGCAGAAGACGAACTTTCCCGTTCTGAAGGGACGAAGCGAACCGCGGACCTGCCGCGGACTGCGGGCGGATGTATACAGAGCGTCGGCCACGTGGCTGCGGAAGCGTCCGATCGTCCGGGCGTTCCAATGTTCGTGTCTGAGCTCCTGCGCAGCAGGCGCGAGTAGCGCGAGCCACACTGACGCTCGAGGAAAAACAACGAAAGCTGCGGCGCGCAGGGCGAAAAGTGAGCCCACACGGTCCTAATGCTTCGGCCTCCCGCGTCTCACAGTGGTACATGGCTTCGCTGCGGGCTGCGGGTGGCTCTTGTCTCAGGAACTGAGGATTCGCTCTGACCGTGGGGGAGTCAGTGCCGAGAGCAAGTGCCGGGGCCATCAGTATAAATAAGGCGGAGAAGGAACCAGTCAGACCGCCAACTCCCTCTTCCCTCTCACACAAGCTCCCACTCTCACCACAACACTTCTGCAATGGAGGACGACATCGCTGCCGTGGTATGGGCCTTCAGCCGCCTCCCGACTACCTGTAGCTCATCCGAATCAGGTTATCGACAATGGCTCTGGCATGTGCAAGGCTGGCTGTGAGTATTTCCCGCCCACTATCGCTGCTGCAGCTCACGCTCCTTGTAGTCGCAGGTATGATGGTGACTGTGATTACTCCCGCCCATGCTCATCGTCTCAGGCGACGACGCGCCTCGCGCTGTATTCCCGTGAGTCGGACCAATCGTTGCTAGACACCACCAAGCGCTCATCTCGTCATCCCCAAGGGCTGTTGTCGGCCGTCCCAGGCAGCAGGCCTGGATGATAGGCATGGGCAACAAGGACTCATACGTCGGGTACGCGCACGCTCAGCATCGTCCTTGAATTCGCCGTTAACGTCTCTATAGTGATGAGGCACAGTCGAAGCGCGGCGTGCTGTCTCTCAAGTACCCCATCGAGCACGGCATCGTCACCAACTGGGACGACATGGAGAAGATCTGGCACCACACCTTCTTCAATGAGCTGCGCGTCGCCCCGGAGGAGCACCCGGTCCTGCTCACCGAAGCCCCGCGCAACCCGAAGGCCAACCGCGAGAAGATGGTGCAGATCATGTTCGAGACATTCAACGTCCCGGCGTTCTACGTCTCCATCCAGGCCGTGCTGTCGCTGTACGCGTCCGGGCGCACAACCGGCGTCGTCCTCGACTCGGGCGATGGCGTGACGCACGTCGTGCCGATCTACGAGGGGTTCTCCATCCCGCACGCCATCCAGCGCATCGACCTCGCCGGTAGAGACCTCACGCACCATATGGCCAAGCTCCTCACAGAGCGCGGCTACGCGCTCACGACCAGCGCCGAGATGGAGATCGTGCGCGACATTAAGGAGAAGCTCGCCTACGTCGCCCTCGACTTCGACAAGGAGATCCAGGTCGCTGCCACCAGCTCGCAGATCGAGAAGACATACGAGCTGCCCGACGGGCAGAACATCACTATCGGCAATGAAAGGTCAGTCGGACCGCGCAACAAGAGCTCGGGCATGGCTCACCGTTGCCCCCTCCGTCCGCAGGTTCCGCTGCGCGGAAGCGCTCTTCCAGCCGTCCATGCTGGGCCTCGAGGCTGCTGGTATCCATGATACTATGTGAGCTGGAAATTGCTCGTGAGTGGTGTGCTAGAGGCTGACTCTTCTTGCAGCTACAACTCGATCATGGGCTGCGACATCGGTGAGTCTACATCGACACTTTAGCTCGCTGCCGTACTCACATACCTCCTAGACATCCGCAAGGAGCTCTACAACAACGTCATACTGTCTGGCGGCAGCACGATGTACCCGGGCATCGCTGAACGTCTCCAGTCCGAAATTACTCGTCTGGCGCCAGGCAGCGTTCGGGTCAGTCTTCAGCCAGGGAGTCATCACCACCGCTAACTAGCCACGCGTCTCAGGTCAAGATTGTAGCTCCTCCGGAGAGGAAGTATTCGGTCTGGATCGGCGGCTCCATTCTCGGTATGTGTTTGCCAGCAGATTTTTCATCACGGGCTGACAATGATACTGCAGCGTCGTTGAGCACCTTCAGCAACCTGTGGTGCAGCAAGCAGGTTAGTACGCTGGCCTATTATCGAGCTATATCTCACCATGAATTTAGGAATACGACGAAATGGGACCGGTTATCGTCCATCGCAGTACGTGTCGAATCTGTGTCCTGAAGCTGTCTGACAAGTTGCGCAGAGTGCTTCTGAGCCTCTGTTCGACCTTACTCTATGCTTCCCACTCGTCATTGTAACCATTAGGAGTTGAGCCTTTACGGATGATCTCGTCGTACCCTCTTGTATACCCGGGCACGTTATAAACAGGTCTTCGTATTTGGGCTCGTTTCGAGCGATTGCATTCCGAAAAGAGGCGATATGATTGAAAGCATTGCAAGACAATATGAAAGCAAGAGTGAACAACTATGGCGATGTGAGCATTGTTATGCATCAAGATGTAGCAGACACTTACCTCATCGGGCACTACGATTTCCACGTTCTACCACCGTAAAGCCTTCGTCGTCTACTTCGGGTTCTTCTCGCTGGCGGTCGCTGCTTCGATCAACGAGCTGAGGTGGTTCGTCGCCGTTCTCGTCGTCGTCGCTCTCATCGTCCGTATCATCCCATTCTTCGTCACTGGCGCCTGCAGCCTGTTGTGCAATAATCTTCTTGCTTCTGGCACGCTGCTCGATCGCCTCCAGCGCATCCACGGCGGACTGCTGCACATCGCCGCCAGCCCACAGCTGCACGATCTGCTTGGCGACCTCTGCGCCGCTCTCGTCGTCCACTTCAACTTCGAATTCGTCTTGGAGGATCTGAAGCAGCATTTCTTCGATATACGGCGCGTCTGGGCTCTGGGCGGCAGATGTGGATTCGAACGCGTCGACAACCGCGCCTGCCAGCCAACGTCGCTTCGCTGAAGATTCAGGGCCGCCCCAGGCCTGCTCTACGGCCAAACGAAGTACGGGCCACGTATTCAAAATGGCTATCACTCCGCGAGCGAAGAGAACAGTTGCAGGAGCGGGTTGTGCATCGGCCATTGGAAATGGTTGAGCGGACGTATGAGGCAAAGTTCAGTCGAGGTCCGCATTTCGCCGTTTCGCCAAAATCTGCTACAACAAGCCCACTGCACAACTTGTACACAGCGTCGAGGACGCGTCCGCCATCATCTCTGCTCGAAGTAGGCAGCCTGCATCTCCGCCGTCAGCGCCCTCTTCTGCGCGCATTGTGAATCGCTTTCCCGGGTTTGGCAACATCTCGCCACACGGGCCTAGCGGCCCTAGCACTCTTGCTGAGCATAAACGAGTACTCGGAGTACCACATGGTGAGCTCAAATATCAAGTAACGAGTCTAAATACGGCTTACAGGGCTGAGCTCATTCTCAGCAAGTGTAGGTAGCGCGAACCACGTCGTCTCTCAAGGGAAAACAACGAAAGCTGCGGTCAGGGGCGAAAGGTGCGCGCATTCGGTCATGATTCTAACTCCTGCACCTCACATTGGTGCATCAGTATAAATAGTTAGAGAAGGAACCATTCAGCCCGCCGCCTTTCTCATCCTTCTCATACAATGGAGGACGACGCCGCTGCTGTGGTACCGAATTCCCGTTCTGTCCCAGCCACCCGGGGCTCACGCAATGCAGGTTATAGATAATGGCTCTGAAGTGTGCAAAGCTGGCTGTGGGTGTTCCCGCCCGCAGTTGTTCTCCGGTTCACGCTCCCTGTAGTCGCAGGTTAGACGGCTGCGATGATTTTCGGCGATGCTAAACGTCTTAGGTGACGAAGCGCCTCGTGTTGTGATACCGTGAGTCGCAACAATCTTTGGAAGATGTTATCATGCACTCATCTGGGCCTCATCCCCAAGGACCGTTGTCGGTCGCCCCAGGCAGCAGGCCGGGATGATAGGCATAGAAAACACATACATTGGGTATGCGCATGCTCAGTGAAGCCCATGAATCTGCCATTGACGTCCCTATAGTTATGGGGCGCAGTCGAAGCGTGACGTCCTGTCTCTCACGTCTCCCATCGAGTACGGAATCATCACCAACTGGGACGACATGGAGAAAATCTGGCACCACATTTTCGTCGATGAGATACGCGCCGCCCCAGAGGAGCACCCGGTCCTGCTCACCGAAGCCCCGCTCAGCCCAAAGGCCAACCGCGAAAAGATGGCGCAGATCATGTTCGAGACCTTCAACGTCCCGGCGTTCTACACCTCCATCCCGGCTGTGCTGTCGCTGTACGCCTCGGGGCGCCCGACGGGCGTCGTGTTCGACTCAGGCGACGGTGCGACGCACGTCGTGCCGATTTACGAGGGGTTCGTCATCCGGCACGCCATCAAGCGCATCGACATCGTGGGCAGAGACCTTACACACCACATGGCCAAGCTCCTCGCAGAACGCGGCTTCGCGCTGACGACCCGCGCCTCGGATATGGAGATTGTGCGCGACATTAAGGAGAAGCACGCCTACGTCGCGCTCGACTATGACAAGGAGTTGCAGGTCTCTGCCACCGCTGGCGCTCAGATCATAAAGACATACGAGCTGCCCGACGGACAGAACATCAGTGATATGGGCAGCGAGAGGTCAGTCATTGCGCGTAATGAGGACTAAGGCTTGGTTCACCTTGTGGCGTCCGTCCGCAGGTTCCGCTGCGCGGAGGCGCTCTTCCAGCCCTCCATGGCCTCGATACCGCTGGTATCCACTACACCATGTGAGCTGACATAGACTCATCGGCGACGCACTTGATGCTGATGCTCTTACAGCTACAACTCGATCATGGTCTGCGACGCTGGTGGGACTACGTCGACACTTGGCCTCACAGCCATACTCACGTACCGCCTTATAGACCTGCGCCAGGATCTCTACAATAACCTCATACTGTCTGGCGGCAACACATTATTGCCGGGCATAAGTGAACGTATCCAGTCCGAGATCACTCGTCTCGGCGTCCAGGTTGGTCTTCAGTCCCGAACATCACGGTGATCATCATCGCTGACTAGCCACGCGTGTCAGGTCAAGATCGTTGCACCACCGGACAGGAAGTATTCAGCCTGGATCGGCGGCTCAATGCTAGGTATGTATGTCTTCGACAGCAGATTTTTCGTTACAGACTGAGCAGTGACAATACTGCAGCGTCGTCGAGCACCTTCAGCAAACTGTGGTGCAGCAAGCAGGCTAGTACGCCAGCGCGTCGTAGGGATATTTCTCATGATAGATTCAGGAATACGACGAGATGGGGCCGATTATCGTGCATCGCAGTATGTGCCGAATCTCGATGCTGGTTCTGTCTGACGATCGCACAGAGTGTTTCTGAGGCCCTCTTCGACCTGACTTCATCCAAACTGGCTCGGTCAAATGCAAATTTTCGACGATCCAGCTGGTTCAAGTCGATTAACACGAAACATTCTCCCAAGAGCGCGAAACAATAGTGAATCGTGAAGGAAACACTATGCACCTCCCATTCAGCACTGCAGACGGCCGTCGTTGTTCCCGACACAGTCGTCTAGGTGCACAAAGGCTCAGCTCTCGGCCAACTGCCTCACCATGACAAAGGTTGTACGCACTCAGGTTGATGTTGGCAACGTCAGTGCCGCCATTGATGCGGTTGCACGTGCACGTGAGGAACGTCCCCGCCAACTTGCAGTCCTTGCATGAGTTCATCGCATTGCCCCTACAGTAACAAGTACCACATCCATCAGCCCACCATACCCCCGCATGTTATACTTCTAAGTTGTTGCCGGTGAGCAGACTTACCCCGTCTTGCAGGCGAAAGCGCCGTTGTTGTTCGCGAGGCACGAGTTGAGCGGGATGACGCGCGCGCCGTTGTCGCCACCGCCGATGTTGCGGCACGTCGCGCCGAGCTTTGTGTCGGCGTTCTTGCCGGTGAGGTGGATGTCCCAGCAGGAATTAGCAAAGCCCGACGAGGCCGTCACGCTAGCAGCGAAAAGGGCGGCGAGGACGAGCGACGGGAACTGCATCTCAGCAGAGGATGAGAATGGGGAGGTGAAAACTTGGGACCAAGCGGAGTTACTGCCGGTGAGAGTGCGAGGAAAGCCTCGTTTTTATGTGGTTCCTCCGTGCGGCGTGGGAGCGTAATAGCTATGCTTTACTCATGCGGAAGGCACTCGGCTCGCAGGGTCATCAATCCTCTGTCTGTCAGGATCACCTGTCACATACGTCCCACGCTGCTTCCGTGAATGAACTTGGAGTAGAGTATCCCGCTGATCTTGCAGTATCCCCACTTTAATGACTGGGTTTAGCTCTCTTTCTTATTTTTGGCTGAAGTATGAGTCTCGATATGCCGATATGCACATATGCGGGCGAGGAGTGCAAGCCTTGACCCGATGACAGCTAAGATCCTAAGCGATGGATCGACGTGCAGCTCAGATGAAGTGCACCGCGTATTTGCTGGCTGGTTAGTCCTTCTTTTCATTGACTTCGGTAGCCGTCTTCCCGGAAAGGAAAATCCTTGGACAGCCTCGAGGCATAGTGCATGGCCAGGCATGGCCGCTCGCTGATGATAACAAGGGTTTGCTCAGACGATAGATCGACGTGTCGACGTGCAGCTCAAATGAGGTGCAGCGCGTATCAGATGGACACTGCCAGGACGACAGGCGATTGCTTCTTTGCGTTCATTGCGGTAGCCTCCCGTCGTCCCCGGAAAGAAAAAATCCTCGCACTGCCTACTGGCTCAATTGACCCCGACTTCTTTCCCCTCCAGCGTTCGACCCGAAGGTGAGTACACTCGCCAGCGGCAAGAATGACGAAGAACAATGTGTATGAATCGACGCAAGAGACAATGAGTAACTGGTTCGAAAGACAATTTTTCCAGCTTTGAAGAGGCAAAAGACTGGACGAATTGGGATTTGAACCCAAGACCTCCTGTATGCTAAACAGGCGCGCTACCAACTGCGCTATACGCCCTTGAATCTCAGGGTGGGTTTGCATGATTATAATAATTGGCTAATAATAGTGACAATGGTTCGCGCCTTCGTATTTGGCGCTGTTTAACCAACCAGGGACTCTGCGATCGAACCGACTCAACGCAGCTGAACGACCCCTGCCGTTTGTTCAAACGGCTCGCCGGTTCTCCGAATAGCTCTTCCAAGGGTAATATTTTGGGCAAGAATGCATGTGCTGCCGTTCGTTCGTGCATTCCTCCGGCATCATTGATCACGGAAGGGCCTGTCCTCTGCACGCGAAGGAGGCCCCAATCCCACCTCGTGACGCGCGGCCACAGTCAGTCTGACATACTGGATACTATTTATGCACCACGTCTACGTCTGATCTGGTTTTCGCCATTGCTGCCTCCTGCTATGCTGCCCTTGGTGTATCTGACTGTCTGTGCACACTGGAGCGGGCGGGGCGGCTGATGATGGCTCGGTGACCAGCTGATTCTGAGGACATGCACGAAACCGGTGTCACGATTAGATCACATCACCAAGTTTCGGTCCCCGACCCAACCATCTTTCCTTCGTTCCATCTCCCCCGCCCCCCTCGACGCCCTCGCCCGGAGCGAGCGCGGCCTTTGGTTCACATCGGTGAAGCCCATGGCCGCCGTTCTCCTGGGGTGTTAACGTAGTAGACATGCTGCTGAGAGTGTGGCTGGCCCCCACGCTCTCAGCAGCATGTCTGCGTCGTCTCTTCGCCCCGGGGATGTGCCCCATTGTACACAGGCCATACGGATATACAGCCCATGTATGCCCCTCGCGCAGCACTATCATTGCCGTTCTGACTTATGCGAAGAGCACCTGTGCCACTACCTGAGCCTCAGGTCCGTCCCAACCCGTACCGCCGTACCTTCCCGCCCTATTGTACGCCAGGTATGTAAATCGGGTATGGTTTTGTCTGCTGTTGTCTGCCGTTGCTGAGTATTGCTCGTAGTTCTGTGTCTGCGCTTTTTCGTGTGTCGTTGCTTCGTACGTATCTGCTGCTTTCCTGTATCCTAGTAGCATAACTGGCATCGCAATATATATCTGTTTTTCACCTCATACACGTCCCGTCTACCCAGAATGGAAGCTAGAGCCAGAGGATCCCATTTGAACTGAAAAGACTGGTCAAATAGTTCAGACGGATACCGGCTGAACTCGTGAACTACCGGCTGACAAGTGTAGCGGAAAACCTACTGATATCGCTCAAAAACCGGCAGGTTTTCAGCCGTTTGGATGTGTTGATAATTGGTCGGTAACCTGCTGAAGGTCAGTAGGTTCGGCTTGAATTCAGCGCGGGCCCGTCTGACATTCAGTCAGGCTCCTACTGATTCGACGGCTGATGTTCAGCCGGGCGCGCTGCCACAGTGGCAGCTCTGTCTACATCAGCGCAACCTGAGCCTCCAACGCTTCAGCTTTCCACTGGCATCCACACAGGTGCCATCGACCCGAATGGTCTGCACACTTTCTTCGGTAGGTCGTTATTACCGTACCTGCAGCGCACTCCCAGATTACAAACTCGTGCAGGTATACGGTATGCTCAACCACCCGTGGGCGACTTGCGTTTCCGGCGTGCAAAACCAGCTGTCTCGTCGCCACACGCGAGCCGCGACGCGACGCAGTTCGGCTCACCCTGCGTCCAAACCCCTGCGAGGGCTGACCAGAGCGAGGATTGCTTATTTCTCAACATCTGGAAAGCGGCCAATGTGACAGGCGAACCTTTGCCAGTTTTGATCTGGGTGGGCATAGCATTGCGAGTCACTCTGGCAGAAGTGGCTCACACTTCTACAGGTTCACGGTGGAAGCTACCAGACTGGTATGTGAATCGGGTTGAAGAACGAGTAGAGGACATGACTGATATTCCACCCAGGCTCGGCCAATGATAGAGCTCCCACAGGTCAGCCAATTTCACTTTCCGGAGTCACTCACCGTGCTCATTGTATTCAGCACTGATGCAAAGGAGTCCACAAATAGTAAGGGCGCAGCTTACTTGACTTCAGATGGTGCAACTGAAGGCTCAACTTGACGCGGCGTAGGGAAAACCCTTCATCTTTGTGGCGACCAATTACAGACTGGGCCCCTTTGGCTTCCTCTCATCCGCGAACATGGATCCGCAAGGTAAGACCAGCATTCAGAGCTTCGTTCCCGGTCGGTGCGATGATTCCCCAGATATGAACGCAGGTCTTAGCGACCAACAAGAAGCGTTCCGCTTCATCAAAGCCAACGCGAGGGCCATTGGCGCTGATCCCAATCGAATCACCATATGGGGCCAGAGCGCCGGTGCGAGTTCCGTCTCTCTGCACTGGCTCTTTTCCTCGCCTCTCGAGCGGCTCTTTAGCGCAGTCATCATGGATTCAGGAGGGCCGACCCAGTGCGTACTTCGCTTTGTCGAAGTTCTCTATATCATCCTCTTTCCCCCTGCATATAGGTATCCTCAGGCGCAACCCGCAGCGTTTGACGCCGACACAGGCGCGTTCTCCCAACTATCTACTCTTGCTGGATGCAATGGGCCAAACAGCCTTGAATGTCTTCGTGGAATGCCCTTTTCTGATTTGTTCAATGCGACGAACGCCCTCCTCCAGCGCGGCATTGCGGATCCAACGTATACCGCGTTCCCTCCCACTCTTGACGGACTTTTCATCCGGCAACATTGCTCGCAGTTCATGCGTGAGGGACGAATGCTCCCCGTTCCGATTCTTGTATGTCCCTCCAGGACGGTCTTGGAACTATTCTTCACGCAGATTGCAGATGGGTGGCCCAACGGACGATGGGACACTGTAAGCATCCTTTTTTCCCACATCATTCTCATTGAAAGAGGTTCTGGTAGCTTTACGATTAACTCTACGAGCACGACGGCAGACATCCGGAGTATGATTACCTGTGTGTATCTCAGCGGGTCCACCTTCTCTATCCTGGCTGACATCGTGTGATCTAGCGGTTCTCAACCCTCCAACGTTCCTAAACACAAGCGTTTTCGATCAAATTCTCGAGCTTTACCCAGATGACCCTTCTCTCGGAGCGCCATTTGGCACAGGCAACGACACATTCGGACTCTCGCCTCAGTGGAAGCGCGCTGCAGCCATCTTCGGCGACTGGAAGTACAACAGCGCGAAGCGGTTCAATCTGCGCAGCGCGACGCGAGCTTACGGCTTCACGTGGGACATTGCGGCGAACGGAACCCCGCCATTCCTCGGCGTGCCGCATGGTGCGGAACTGCAAGTGTCGCTCTTCGGGCCCGGTAGCGAGCCATTTGGGCCGAGCGCGGCAGCTGTCGATGCTTCGCAGACGCTGCTGGACGGTTATTTGCACTTTGTATCGGACAGAGTGCCCAGAATGGCCAACGGTGTGTCCGATGCTCTAGATTGCGGCATGAAGCTGATCTGTATGCGTAGGTAAAGCTTGGCCGGCATACGCTGATGCCAACGAAATTCTCATTTTCGAGACTGGGAACGTCACCGCGGTGAAAGACACGTACGTGGCCTCAGTTTCCGGCGGGCACGAGATTTCTAAGCGTCATCAGTGTACGCCAGAAGCAGATTGAGTTCTTCATCTCACACTTCGACGCCTTCCTTAAGTAAGGTGGAAAAATAACTGAGGATCGAAGATTGCTCTTTCTTGTCAAAAAGATTTTTTCATTTGAGAAAGATGCCAAATGGTTCTTTGGCTCACACACATAACATACGTCGAGCACATCGTGGCCGCCGCCTCGGGTGATTTGTGTCGGCCGGCAGAACAACACCACTCCGTAGTCTCCTTCGCAGACTTTAACGTTCGAAGATAATCGTTCGAAGTAAAGTCTGCATCAATACGCGCCCCTCTGATTGAGAGCCCCCAATTCGGAGGCAATCGCTGATCCGCCCTGATCCGTGACCAGCGCTTGGTTCGTTTGGACCTCGTACACTTTGCACAGAAGTCCCGATGCAGCCCGCGAGCAGCACAACTTGCAATGAGTTGCCAACCCTCTCGGATGCCCGCTTGAGATGGAGGAGAGACGTCGGTTTGTCGTCTTTGACACGACGCGTCTGGATCACGTGCATCACGGCCCCAGCCGAATTGGGGGCTCTCTATCAGGCAGGTGTGATTTGATACAGACTAACCACTCCGGCATATCCCGGTGTAAGCGAGGGATTTCACCTGCAAAAAGAGTAGTCTCACTGAGATAAATGCTCCATTTAATGAGTGTATATGGTTGCCAAAGAGGAATCTATGTTGCGACTCCTGAGCGGTAAGTTTAAACCTGTCGCTGATTCCTCCACATGAATCATGATCGGGTTACTAGCAGCACGCAATGCGACGTCACAAGCTCCTATGCATCTGGCGCACTCGTAATCGAATTTACTAGCTTTCCCGATGCGGCGCGACGCCTTCCAAATGCGATCATGCTTCGTAGCTGGATGAGCTCAAAGACGTCATGCCGCGGAGCAAGCTATAAGAAGCGGGGGCGACTCGGACGACCCCTCCACAACCATTTGCACTCGCACTCGCCCTCGCCCTCCACAGCACCGTCATGTCCGCATCCGAACTCGTCGGCGACAAGAACCCCCGCAACGTCGCGGGCGGCTACAAGGCCACGCTGTCCAACGTATGCGTCTTCAGGGAATCATCTCCCTGTTGCACGTCTCATGATTCAAATGCTTCTAGGATTCGTCGTCTGAAGAAGCGAAGAATCACGCTCGTGCCGCGCTCGAAGAGCTCGAGGACAGCGGCGTTCTCAAGGAAAGCGCTGGCGGTGCGCCAAGGGAAAGTAACCAGTTGGGCGGCCATAAGTTTGTGGATATAAGTCACTGCGCGACGTTCCTGACCGCCACTTCAGGGCAAACCTCAAGAATCCGAATACCTCGGAGGAGTCGAAGGAGCGCTCCAAACAGTTCCTCGAGAACAACGGTGTTCGAGTTGAATGAATCAACATGTCTTCTGTAAATAATGCGCCGTTTGTACCATATATGACCGAATTGTGATCTTCATCTCCCATACGACATTTTCTTCCGGGCAAGAACCCGGTTGGTGCCTTCTTCCTTTGTCCGTGACCATAGCAGCCGCTATATCCGCGCCTGCGACTCCTTCGCCTTGTATAAGCTGGCGAGGCGTATAACAATGCAGAGCGTTGCTACATCGTGCGTGGCACCAACAGCTCCTAACCTTATCCTAATTCTTGCCTTTACTCATGACGGCGCCGACAGACATCGACATCGTGAACGCCGTGGTGGAAGAGCGTCGTCGAACTCCTGGCCTTGGCGCTGCCAGAATGCGCGAGGCGCTCAAGCAGGCCCATCCGCAGTGGTCACTTAGCGAACAGCGTCTACGAAAAGTGATGAAGGCACACGACATCGGCCTTCCAGGATCATATCCTACTGTCTACAGCAAAGCCGACCCTCGGACACTCGACGACACGGCCAAAAATCCCAAGCCTAAAGTCCGTCCAGGCGCGCCGGGGTTTTACCATCCCAACACCGAAGAGGCAGTTCCATTCATACCTGCCAACGCCCGCGAAGAGCAGATACGCTTTCAGAAAACGTCTCCGCGCTCCTACAGGCTATATGGGTGTGGCACCAAGTGGGATTACGCCGTCACTTGGAATGCTGGCGTACAGATCCTGGTTTCGGTGCGTCAACCAGCGGTAATCGATGGTGATTACGTTTCTGACTCGTCGTAAAGGCAGCGCAGAACAAGATGAAAGACGTGGGTATGCCGGTCAATGAGCAGCAAAAGCAGCAGTGGTCGGGCTGCAAAACGGTCAAGATGATCTTCGAGCTTTTGTGGCCGGCTGCACAGCGTGCTGGACTCACGCGCGACCTTCTCGGGAAACAAGTCGAAGCAGAGTGAGTCATACAGAGTATTTCAAGATACCCCCCAGAACCGCTGACCGCAATAACTACTAGATGGGGTGGCAACCCAGTGCCTTATATTTTCTACCCTCGAACGGACCGCGAACTCCTGGTATGGGAGGCTCAGCGCGACATGGAGGCCCGTTCCTTCAAGCATAAGTCCATGATGATTCTGCGCGAAATGGCTAGGATCACCTCCATCGTGAAGGTCGATCACCGCGGGGAGCCAATCTGGGACGAGGAGGTGAACGGGCAATACGTGGTGATTTTGACCAGACTGCACAAGGGAACCGACATCGAATGCGGTGACCTGCCACAGGACAAAGGGTGGGATTACGATATGCCCTGCTCGCATGCGATTTAATTTGAATGCCATTTCCCGCGCTTCCCGGCGCAAGTCAGTCTGTCCCGATCTGGTGATTTTCTCTCACACCTGAAGCCCAAGTAACTTACACATCTGTGCGCAGTCCTTGTTACACGAAATGTAGATTACCCAAAATGTTCAACTCTTACTAAGGTACTTCTCATATTGTAAGCCCGGAGAACAAGAAAACAAGTAGCCGGGTGCCAAGAATGCCGGTCTCGTGGTCCGTCTGATTCCGTGCTGACAGCTCAGAGGATTCGCCTCAGTATTACTATTAGCCGGCTCGGGGATTCGAGCCCTGCTCCGACCTTAAAAGGGCGCGTTACGGGCTAAAGACATGTCTCATCCGCCCTCAGATGCATCATTCGACTCTCGCCCTCGTGGTTCTTCGTCTCGTCTCCGGCGTCGTCTCAGATGTGGTTCTCAGGGGAGGAACTGTAATAGCATTCGACACGGACAATGGTGCACTGAAAGTATTCCGGGACACTTCGGTGCACGTCGTCGGCGACACGATCGCCGGTCTCTATGGTCCCGGCTCCGTGTTCGTTCCGCCTGAGGGAACTGAGGTCATTGACGTCTCTGGCGACATCGTTTCGCCCGGTTTCGGCGACACGCATCGGCATCTTTGGCAGACGGCTTATCGTACTCTGGCGTCCAACACCACTCTGGCAGAGTACATGCCCAAGTTCGGCGCCTCTTCACCAGCCCAGCGCCTGTTTACAGCCGAGGATGTCTACGTCGGCCAGCTCATCGCTCTATACGAGTCGCTCGACGCCGGTGTTACGACGATCGTGGACCACGCCCATCACACCTTCTCGGACGCGGCTGCGGCGGCAGGTCTTCAGGCTTCTATCGAAAGCGGCTTACGCGTATTCTGGTGCTATACTATCCAAACTCTCGCCAACGGTTACACTGTTGACGAGCAGTTCGCCAACGTTCGGGACTTGTACCGCGGCGCGACTTGGAAAAACTCGACCACCCGCATCGGCGTGTCATTCGACGAATTCCAAGAACCTCTCACACAGCTGGACCGCGACGTTTTCGATCTCGCTAAGTGAGTCAGCATGCTCTGAATGTCACTCGTATTGACCGGAGAGTGCAGAGAGATAGAGGCACCCGTCTTGACGATGCATCACCTCGGAGGACCCTGGGGACTCGGTGAATAAATTTGAGGCATGCTGTTCAGAGATTAGAGACTAAATCTCATGTCTAGGTGAAGGACTTATTCTAGCATTGGACCGGCATGGATACCTCAATGGAAGCCTTCCAATCGTTCTCTCCCATGCCAGTTTCATTACGACGACGGAGATGAATCTCATGCGCACCACAAATCAGTACGTAGCCATCACCCCGGAGTCTGAGATGCACTACGGACACGACCACGCCGCCAACCATCTCATCAAGGACCAGGCCGCGCTCGGCGTCGACACGCACTTCACGTTCTCAGCCGATATCGTCACGCAGGCGCGCATCTGGCTCCAGAAGACGCGCCTCCTGCGCTTCCGCGAAGAGCTCGTCAACATGCGCATTCCCGCGAACAACCCGATGTCGGTCAACCAGGCGTTCTTGCTTGCTACGCGCCACGCGGGACTTGCCCTCCGCCGAGACGACATCGGCGTCATCCGCGTCGGCGCCAAGGCAGACCTCGTCGTATTCAAGGGCGACTCGCCCAACATGCTCGGATGGACGGACCCCGTCGCGGCCGTCATCCTGCACTCGCACGTGTCCGACGTGAAGCACGTTCTCGTGGGAGGAGAGTGGAGGAAGCGCGAGGGGAAGATTGTGTTCGGGGACTTCGACGCGATCAAAGCGCGTTTCTTGAAGAGCAGGGATCGTATCCAGGGGTTGTGGAGTCAGATGGAGTTCGCACCTCCTTCAGGCCCATTCATGCCCGGTGCTGCAGACATCCTTCCCATTGCTGTCCTTGACGCTCAGAGGGGAGCCAGGACGGGTTACTAAATCATTAAGTTATAATCTAGGCAAAAACATAGTCTCTCCTTCGTCGAAAATAATGTTTCCCTGAATAAAGTCTCAGTGGAATCACACAAGCGCGCCAAATTCAAGAAAGCTATGCTACCTATTTCTGTAAGCGAGCGACTTTGACAGGGAGCATCGGTCCCATAGCTTCCTTCCCGCGAACATGCGGAGAGAGCGTAGTGCAAAGATGCCAATCAATCTCCGTCGTCGCCGGAGAGAATGAGAAGTTGTCCAAGAGAACAAAGAGAACGAGTTCTAGAACGCGTCATGAGTAGGAGCCAAACCGAAATAATTACGCGCGAACGCACTCATCTCAAGCTGCGAGAAGCGGAATCCCAAGCACGCTCGCGGGCCTCCAAGGAAACTCATCCTGTTGTCATCGCGTCAGTATCTGCACACTCAATATCTGGCATGATCCTCTTTGACGAACATGTTGGAATAAACGCCGGGAAGCCTCGCCTCCTTGACGCTGGCGGGCAGTTGCTCTGTCCACCGCTGCGGACGCCAAATGTGGGCATCCGGGCCCCAGATGCGCGGCTCGACGTTGGCGGAGTGGATTGCGATGTGGACGGGGGTACCGGCACGGATTGGGAGCTCTGTCAATTGTTGCTACACGGATTTGAGTCAACATATTGTGCTGCGCCGAATACGGATGGAGAAGACGGTTGCGAGGCGCACCCCGTTGGTCCCGGTAATCGGCCACAGAAGCGGTAGAACCGTGTCCTTCTTTGCACTGGGGAGCGAATGCTAAGCGGATGCGCGATGTCAAGCGCATAAAGAGGACTCACATGCGCGGGAACATGGGCGCTGTCGTATGACTATACAGTCACTCAGCGCTTGAAGTCTGATATGGAAAATTGACGGACGTACACTCGAAGGGTCTCGCGACAGATTGCGTCCAGCCACGGCAGGTTGAGTAGTGCGTCGTACCCGAGTTCTTCGCCGTGTTCCTCTTTAGCGAGCCGTATTTCAGCCCGAAGGCGTTCTTGCTCCTCCGGATGATGGGCAAGCAGTAACAGTGTGCGGGCGAGCGCGCCAGAAGTAGTGTCTTGAGCTACAGTAGTTAGGCATCTATCAGAACTGCATCGCGATGAAGGTGCGCAGAGACATACCAGTCAGAACAAGGATACTCAGCTGAGCAACAAGCTCGTCCTCAGATAGCTTGTCTTTCGCATCTGCAACGGCGTTCGCCTTAACTATAAACGCGTATTTCTAAGTAAGAGTCGCGAAGGTCGATTAGACAACGCACTAAGCATGCTCATAATATCCACGCTTCCGCCCTCCGCATCGTCCGCAGCCTTCTTGCGTTCCTCATAAATCTTGGTGGTACTCTCATCCAGCGCGCGCGTCGTCTCGTGGAGCTGCTGAACGAGCTTCGACGGCACGCAGCGCACGAGAGGGTCCCTCCACGCTTTGGGCAGCACACGCGAGACGCGCGAGATCGCAGGCCACCAGCCGCGCAGGGTCGTCAGGCGCGATATCGTCGGGCTACAGGTCACCAGCAGACAGTCAATCATCAGCATTCATATTCTGGGGTGATGCTCAGGACTTACAAATAGACCTTGAGCGCCCAGCTGTACCCGTCGCCCGGCCCGTCCAGCGCGTGGAAGGAGTGTCCGAGCCCGCCCTGGCCGATGAACTCTAGGCTGGCAAGCGACATGTAGTTCAGGACGTCCAAGTCGGCGCCCTCGCCCTTCGCTGCATTTTGCGCTATCTGGCTGTTGAGAACATCGCGTAACTGCGGGTGTCAAAGTATAAGGTAAGCAAGTGAATACGCACACGAAGAACAGCTAAAGCCTTACATGATAAGTGATGCTGTAAAACAGCGGGACGAGGTTGCGCAGATATTCCGGAGTGAAGACGCGGCTGGGCGGTACGATAGCTCGTCAGTCAGAGTCGCACTACTCACAGGACTGGCAGCAACGTGCTTACTTCAGGATTTTGCGTTGTTTCTTGTATTCCTGCCCTTGCGCAGAGAACAAGCCCGGCCCGAAGACAAGTCGGCTACGTCTGCCACCAGAGGACGAGGACAATCCCCATATGAGCAAACGTAACGGACAACGGCCAATTAGTCGTACTCAGCAATGTCGTCGGATATTTCCCAGATGTCGGTATTGCGGATGATGATGTCGTGCAGCGCGCGCGGGTCGGCGACCAGGAGCTGATCCTCCTATCGAACGAGGCGGGTTTCTCGTTCAGTCCGGGAATTTGAAAGTGATGAGGACCGCTCACGCCCATCGCCCCGCGCAGACGCACAACGGCGCCGTAGTCACGTGTGATGTCTTGGTAGTAGTCGAAACCGTGCTCGGGGTTGAAGAGGAAGGACGCGTTCCCTAGACAGCGATTAGTACGCGTGAGCTGAAGGATCGGGATAGGGAGGGAAGCGAAGCAAGTATTAACCTTTCCAAAAAGACGCGACGGGAGGTCCGGGCACGTAGCGGAGCGGCGAAGGCCTCAGCCGCTTGAGGACAAGGTGCCAGAGCAGCGCTCCTCCTGTAGCAAGTTGAGCGAGCAAAATCCACGGAGAGTCCATGACGAGAGGAGGGAGATAAAAAATCGAATGCTGCACCGCGCGTTCATAGATTTATATCCTGAACGAAGAAGCGCTGCAAGTGATGAGCTAGAAGCTGTCAAGCTGGTTCACCGCGTCGATTGGCGTCCGGCCACGAAGAATGGGCTTCGGAAGTAGATGCACCGGTATGCTAGCGCTGCTGGAGACTTCATGGCGGCAAGCAGCCGTGTGGTGTTCGCGTTCTAGATGACACAATCCTGCTAAGGGCTGTGGATCGCGCTGACTCTGACGCGCACGGTGCAGCTAAGTGTATGAACTATGGGCTGCTGGACCAGAACAAAGAGCGCCTTCCGCCGTTCCGAGCGTTTGGCCGACTCCAATATATAGGCAGAATGTCGTGCGAGAGTTGTCTCCGCCAGTGTACGATTCAGACAACCGGATACGACCACAGCCGGGAACTGAGTGAAGCTATGCGGAGAGTGGAAAAGGCGTTCTCTGCACGTGCGCGGCGTCTGAGATGGTCACCGTCAGAAGTTCAAGTGGTAATCGGAGTTCGGATGCGCGAGTGTCGCGCTTCCACAGGAAGATTTTCTGGTCAACGCACAAGTTGTCACCGTCTTTTTGGCCTTGGAAATACTCCACTATACGATTGCAAACATGTAATTCCTGTCAACAGGTGATGCATTAGAAAGCTCAACTCGACTCGACTTATGTTATATGTATACTTACTACATTTCACACTAAACGTTTACTTGCCGGCCTTGGTCGCCTTGATTTTCTTCTTCTTCTCCGCCTTGGGCATCTTGTTCTTGCGCCGCTCGCGCGCCTCCTCCTTCGTCGCGCGCTTGCGCTCCTTCTTCGCCTCGCGGTCCTCGTGCCGGTGCCCGCGCGGCGCGCGTTCCTCGAACGCGCCCCCTTCCTTCACCATAACCTCCTTCTCGTCCTCGTCGCCCTCGGCCTCGCTGTCGGATTCCTCACCAGAGTCCGAGTGGGACTGCGCAGGCTCGTCGTCATCTGCAAAGTGCACGACGGCCGTCTTCTTCGGCTTCGGTTCCGCGGTGGAGGTGGAGCTGGCGTTGGGCGGATTGGCGGAGATGGCGGGCTGGACGCCGATGACGGTGTTGTAGATGAGCTCGCGCTGCTCGCCGCGGTTGAGCTTCTCGACGTCGCGCTCGGGGTCGAACACCTGGTCGAGCGTGCGCGGGATGTACGCGCTGCGGAACACCGCGTCCTCCTGCGCCGTGGCCGTGGCATCCTCGTCCGGCGGCGGCGCCTCCTCGAGCATCGCGCGCAGCACCTCCTCCGCGCGCTCCCCCGCGCCCAGCACGCGCGTGACAAAGTCGAACGCGCGCCGCAAGCCGAGCGTGCGCGCCGCGCCGGCGCGCGCGAAGAACGCGTCGACGTTGGTCAGGTCCTGCCGCAGGAAGTCGAACGCGGCCGGGTGGTCGTGCTCGACGCTCTGCGAGACGTCGATGATCCACAGCGCGTGCTGGTGGTACAGTATATTGTACTCGCTCAAATCCGCGTGCACGAGCCGGCACTCATGGAACATCCTGCGCACGTCGAGCATCAGCGCCACATAGAGGCCGTCGACGTCTTCCGGCGGCAGCTGCGCGTCCTTGAGGCGCGGGGACGCCCAGCCCGCGGCGTCGCCCAGGAAGTCCATGACGAGCACGTTCTCGCGCACCTCGACGGGCGCGGGGCAGCGGATGCCCGCGGCGACGAGGCGCTTGAGGTTGCGCATCTCCTTTTCGGCCCACACGCGCACCATCTTGCGCGGGTTGTGGCGCGAGTAGCCGCGCCGGAAGCGGTACTCGCCCGAGACGTAGCGGTCGCGGTCTTTGAAGACGAGTATGGACGTCTTGAAGATCTTGAGCGCCAGGTGCGCGCCCTCGGGCGTCAGCGCGTGGTAGACGTTCGCCTGCAGCGAAGCACTGTTTAGCAGCAGTCTAGTAATTGAAGAATACACAAAACGGACCTCCTTGCCGGTGGAGACGCAGCCGTTGACCTCATGCACCAGCCCGCGGCCAATCATCTTGAAGAGGATGAGGCGAGTGCGCGGGTCGAGCACCTGCTCGTTCGTCGCGCGGTCGCTCTTGTCCTTCTGGTTCGCGCTTGCGCTCGGGCCTTTGCGGTTCACGCCCGCGCCCAGCCCGGCGGCGTCCGCGCCGTACGGGTCCGCGATCCTGGCGAGCCGGGCGTTGTACTTGGCCAGCGCCTGCAGCTGGTCCTGCGTCCGCGACTTGGGCTTGTGCAGTGCGTCGGCGGTGCCGGCTGGGTTCTGCTGGGTCGCACGGGAGGGAAGATTTATCGCGGGCAGCGGCACGCGCTGCCCCGACGCCGCCGTCGGCTGCGCGGCGCCGTTGCGGACGGCGAGGTGCTGCTTGAGCCTGTTGTACTGCTTCGTAAAGTCTGCAGTAATCATCAATGAGCACAGCGGTGGCGGTAAGACTGAGCTGCCAAAGCGCACCGCGTTCTGAGATCTCCCAGTCCTCGTCGTCGACCTGGACGTCCTCAAAAAAAGCATCTTCGTCGTCATCGTCCTCCTCGTCCGAGCTAGCCAGCGACGAGCTCGACGCCGACTCTTGTAAAGTGCGTTCCTCGTCTTCGTCGATAAGCCGGCGTCCCTCGCGCGGGTTGAACGCAGGCGCAGTGTCTAAAGCAGAGCGGGCAGGCACGGCGGGCACAGTCCAGGCCTGTATCTGAACGGGTCCATCGCCGGCAGTGGTAAAGTCTTGCTCGGCATCGTCGAACTGGCCGCCGTCGTCGACGGCGATGGCAGTCTCGCGTGTGGCCATTTTCAATTGCAAGTTCGAGTTGTCACGGTCGTGCAAACTCCGACTCTCACCTGCTAAATTTCCGACCGACCGGGGTAATGGCCACCCGTTCCTTAGACGACAAGCGGCGACAAGTGAAAATCGGGACGGAACGAGCTTACGATGTGTGCCTAGCTCATTTATCTCACTAAGGGACGTCGTCTGAGCTCTCTGCCACATAGGTTGCCAACACTGAATTCCCGGGCAACTACCCCGGCGAGGACCACTCCTGGAATATAAAAAAGTTCAGAAAAGTGTGTACCAAAGCTTCTCCGCATGTTCAACCAGTGTGTTGAATGCAGTCTTTCTAGGACTTGAAAGTAGAAATACAGCGGCTGTCGCGCCGCAGCATCGAGTTCGACCTCGTCGGCGTCGACGCGTCCATAGCGAACGCGTTCCGCCGCATTCTCATTGCCGAGGTGCCCACCGTCGCCATAGAGCACGCCTATGTCTGGAATAATACGTCGGTCATACACGACGAGGTCCTCGCGCAGCGGCTTGGCCTCGTCCCCATTGATATTGACCCTGCGCTCATGGAGTTTCACGAGGGTACGCCAGGAGCGAGCACTCTGAGTAATGTGACTGATAACAAGGCCAGGTGTCTCCACGGATCGTAATACATTGGTCTTCCGCTTACAAGTCACCTGCGAGCGACGAAAAGGCGCGTCCAGGGACGAAACCGACCCCGAAAAGCTGTACAAAGACTCCAATGGTACGTCTTACCCAGGTCCTCCCTCTCATCTGCCTCTAACGATCTAGTTCTGCACAGTATACTCGCGCCATCTAACCTGGGTCCCGCAAGGCGAGCAAGCAACCTTCTTCGCCGAGCACCCGCCGCGGCCGTGCAACGACAACATCCTGCTCGCGAAGCTGCGGCCGGGGCAGGAGATCGAGGTCGAGCTGCACGCGATCAAGGGCCGCGGGAACGAGCACGCCAAGTGGTCGCCCGTCGGCACGGCGTCGTACCGCCTCCTCCCGCACATCGTGCTGCACAAGCCCGTCCCGCCGCACCTCGTCGACAAGTTCGCCGGGTGCTTCCCGCCGGGCGTCATCGACGTCAGGACGAATGCACGCGGCGAGAAGGAGGCCGTCGTGGCGGACCCGCGCCGCGATACCGTTAGTCGCGAGGTGCTACGCCATCCCGAGTTCGAGGGTATCGTCGAGCTCAGCCGTATCCGCGACTTCTTTCTCTGTACGTCCTCTTCCTCTTCCTTCCTCTCCCTTGCCGAGTCTTGCGCTTCCTTCTCGAACTGCACAGAGCTGATTGCGACTTAACGTACAGTTAAAATCGAGACGGAGTCGGCGTACGCGCCCGAACGGCTGTTCACCGAGTCCGTCGCCGTCTTCCGCGAAAAGGTTAAGCGCCTGAAAATCGCCGCGCAGAAGCTACAGCCGGACACGGTGGGCGATGACGATGCGGCGATGGATACGTCGTAGCACGCAGACTGTTCTGTAGAGGATGCTTGCTAAAGTACAGTATGTATTGACAATATTGTCTGCGCTTTGGGTAGCCTCGTCGCTCTCGTTTTCGTGCTTGGCTGCAAATAAATTTTGAAGAACGGCCGTGTTCAAAGAGCTGCATCATGAGCGCGTGAAGATGATAATATATTTCAGGTGACCGCTAGCAACAAGCGCTTTACGCACATCCCCAATTATGGACCCTAGTTGCACGTTGTACCAGTCAGTCCGTTCGCGGCGCTGCGAGTTTCCCGCAAGCCATCCAACCCTGCTCGCGTCGAAGACGGCAAAGCGAAAGCATTGGGCGCCGGATACACCCGGTGCCGTGCCTTGCCATCATCCTGGACGTTGCAGCGCAGAGCGAGAGTCGCTCGTGAAGCTCAGCTGTTACACAAAGGGATCATGAGGTAGGAATACTGCATCGTCCCTGAACATAGCCTTACTAGCGTAGCAGTTTATCTAGGCTACCTGACGACATCATTCTCACACTTGCACCGTTCTTGACTACCGAATACCCTGTCTATCCGTATCAAATATCCAGACTCAACGTCTACTATGCTCTATCAACAACCGAGACCGCGTCGTCCGGTAAATCAGTCATCCCATTGTCAATGACGAGCCGACGCATGCGCGCGCTTTGCGTGCCCACAATATTTCGACATCTCATAATCTGGCCCAGTAGTGAGCCTAAGGTCGACTTTCCTAATGTATTGCGCCACGTAAGGTCAGTATCTGAATAGTTCGCGATGTAAAAGCTGATACGCGTTGCAGGGTGTTGACACTGCATTACCACGCGCTCCAGCAGAGTGAACTCAAAGCTCTCATGAAGATTGCGACTCGAATTCAGGAGATAAACTGCGAGAATCCCTTTGAATTTCCGATACCTGGCTGGTTCGGATTCCCCTCTCTCCAACGCCTCAATCTTTGCAACGTCTCGATCCCCGTGCACATGCCGCCCGTTGTTGTCAGTGGTACTCTGAGGGCATTCTGTGTCATTTCCACTCGTCGCTTCGGGTCGATTTTTTGGGAGCCTGGTTATGAAGACTCGCCGGTTGATGGTGAACGCTCCTTGATTTGCTCAGTGCTCCAGCAATCTTGCACGACGCTGGAATCCTTGGTGCTTCCAGGAGAATCTATCCGCCTTTCTTACATCGCGCACTTGTCCTGGCCTTACCTTCAGGAACTCGTCATCAGTGGAGCGTGTCCCCCAGTCGACATATCTGTCCTCGAGGTGTTATCCATGATGCCAGCACTTCGGTTCTTCACCTGGGCTGTTGCCCAACGACATGGCGCAATCCCTTCCCTGTTGTGGCCTCCGAATACCGCGCCTACACTGCACGCTCCCATAGGAAATTTGGAACGCCTCGTCATAGCGTTTCCAAGTCCCGAGGATCGCGTGTTCTCTCATCTCGGCGAAAGGCTGACGGAACTTGCCCTTCGCGACACGCCTCGGTATTATCATTCGAAATTTCGACTGGAAGTGCCAGGGTATTATGCTACGCCGGTTCTCGACTGTGGCGGAGTACTCAGCATTTTGCGCACTGTGCCCACAGCGTATCTGCGGTGCCTAGAACTTGTGTTTGTCGAGAGCGGTGAGTCGAGCGAGATGGAGCTCTACGCCCTCCTGGCGTCCGGCTGCCCCAAACTTCACTACCTGGAGCTCCATCGCTACATGAGCTCCGCAAACGCGCAGACGCCAGTTCGAATGGTATGCCTTTCGTCCCACGCACCTGCTACGATAACCAGGCTCATCAATTGCTCTGCAGGGCGCCATTTCCGAGGCGCTGAGCCGGCTCACGAATCTTCGAGACTTGCGCCTCAACTTCGATTTTCCTGAAGTCAGGCGTCTTGCGCCGGTGGAAGAACACTTCCGCGCGTGTTTGGCATTTCTCACAGAACAGGCGAAGATCGTGGCGACGGCTGTGCATTGGTTGGACCATCTCTACATCCTCCACGAAACCAGGAGCGGTTTAACCGAGTGGGGTCTTTGGACGATCAAACGCGACGGCGAACACGAACCGATTGTTGAATGGCATTCGCCGAGACCTCTCGGAAAAAGGTGCGAGCAAGTTGAAATTGTATATCTCATTCACGAACACGACTTTCTGACTGACCGCTCTCCAGTTGGGACTTGCATTGGCTGTAACTGTGCAAACTTGTGCCCGACCTGTATCCCTGTGCACTGGTCGGGCACAAGATTTTCATAACCAAGTGCGCAATCAGAGATGAAATTCAATCCCTAATGTACAACATGAATTCCCAACTCCCCTATTCAGGCCCTGCACGACGATCCGCGTGAGTTGCGGCAGCATGCTAGCGTCGGTGGCCAACGCGGCGAACAGCGGCCGTGCGCCCTCGAGGTGCAGCCCGATGCCGAGCTCGCGCACGTCGACGAGCTTCGCGAGCAGCTCGCCGTCGCCCAGCTCCATTCCGCCAGAGCCGAAGGTCTCCTCGGGCAGCAGCTTCCCGCGCACGGTGCCGACGTGCACCGTGCGCACGCTGGGCAGGGACGAGCGGATGAAAAACTCGTTCATGGTCGCCGCAAGCGACGCCACGCCGTTATTCTCGACGTCGATCCCCAAGTTACGCAGCTTCGGCGCCGACATGTTCGCGAAAACGCTCAGGAGCGTCGCGGTGCCCGCGATGGTGAGCTCGGTCACATCCGCGACTTCTCCATCTGTGCGTTCTCTTCCTTCCCGAGATTCACAGAGCTGACTGCGTGTTATAATTCGAATCGATACGGAGTCGGCGTACGCGCTGGAGCGACTGTTCGTCGAGTCCATGACCGTCTTCCGCGAAAAGGTCAAGCACGGCTCAGCAGCTGCAGACGGACATGGTGCGCGAGGACGCTGCGGCGGTGGATACGTCGTAGCAGCTGGTGCTTGTGGACTGTTCTGCGGAGGATGCTTGCTGCAGTATGTATTGATAATACTGCTATAAAACGTCCGCGCTTTGGGCACAGTCGTTTCGTCTAGAAACAGGCAATTCGTCGCTCGCGTTTTCGTGCTTGGCCGCAAACAATGCTTGAAGAATGTGCGCCTGTGGCCAAAGTGCTTGATGAGGACCGCGTGAAGATAAAATAGTCTATTTCACTTGACCGCCCTGCTGGCAGCGGAAGCGTCGTCAACGCCCTCGACGCGCGGTGTCAGCGCCCTCGAGACGCGGCGCGTAGTGGTCATCGTTGCTGTGTCAATGGCGGGTCTTGCAGGGGCAGCGCTGCGTCTGTCTGTCTGGCGACCGCGGCCTGTAGATGCGTAAGCATTACAGATAGAGATCGCATAAAAAGAGAAGTAAAAGAACAACGCGCCTGATCTGGGTGGCAGCCGAGCGCGTCTGCCCGCGTCAAAAGCTGCGACGCACATACTCCATACTTGCGCACCCTCCATGCCCGACCCGCTGCAGTATCGAGGTGAAGTTGTTTCGTACCCACCCGAAGCGTCGTCGGTCCCGACCAGCCTTATTCAGCCACCAAGACAAAGGCATTCCGCGGCGAGCCCATGATGGAAGCGGTGGCGACGCCTTCTGGTGTTCGGCTGCAGAGTTGTTGTCTTAGTCGGATGTCCGCGCGAGATGATTATGATTGGAGATGTTGGCCGGTGGTACCTCGACCAGGGAGCATGACGAGGCGCGCCTGGAAGTGACTGTACATTTATTCTGGGACTGCCGCGATTGAAGGCCTGTTTGGGTGATGGGGGGTCTGCAAGTGGATATGAGATTATTGTGGCCGGTGTTCCGGACGACGAAGAAATACGTACTGTGAATGGAGAGGCAGAGCAGCTACGCGAGGCCGCAGACGAAAACTTTCAGGAAGGCCGTGAGCTGTGGGTATAATGAGCTGCTTGAGGTCGGTAACGAACACAGACGAGAACGTGTCGGCGGGTGATGATCCTGGGATACTCGTCCTATGAACTTTTCCCCTCCAAGGATGGTGACTTGCTGAGCGCGTGTCCTCGAAGCCACAAGCATCCTCGACGTATTTCCATAGTCGATTTTGCAGCACGCAGGCAATAGTGTCCGGATTTGAGCGTTGAAGAGCGACCGAGCGCAATCCTTCAAGAAATTCGCCGACTGCCTCCAGCCATGATTTCAAGGCCGGATAGGGCTTTCGAGAGCCATTGAGAGCACATGTCGCCTGTATTGCAGAGCAAAGCGGACTCTTGACGTACGAATCAGTTGTGATCACGGATGATCAGAGACAGGAGCGACGGAGGGAGCGAGCGGAACTGAGACCAACCTCCGCTCGCTTGACTCTCCTCGCCAGCCTGCAACCGCCACGCAAGGCCGCAAGAGCGCACCACCCGATACCCAGACGTCTTGCTCGTCGAATAACAAGCAACGATACCCACAATGCACTTAGAACATGGAAGATTCGAATTCCTTGACGGTCGTCCATTCCGGAATCGCCCACCACGCTCGAGCTTGAGCCTTGCTAGCCGCCATTCTGCGCCCTACATCTTGCCTCTTCCTATTAGGGCTTGAGTGAGTGGTTTTCACCTCGCGCGCACAGACGCTGTTGACGCATCAGTCCGCGGCGAAAGCTGTCCAGGTTCAGTGGCAGATGCTCGGCGCGAACAGGGGCTCCAGCTCCAGCTTGTGCTCGAAGAGCAGACGGGTGATAATGCGCACCTATAGGTCCTCAAAAATTTGCACGGGTGCCAATGGCCAGGGTTATGTGGTATCTGCTGGCTCCGTCAGACCTTGGAGAAGTGCGAGGCTGGCATCCCCTAACCTCCTCGACGTAATTGCGGCTGCAAGTAGGCCAATTACCTTTTCTCTGGTGCCTTGTCCAGCGCAGCTTATGCCTGCGGGGCCTCGGGTTTCGACGTCTGGCGACAGACGGCTCGCGAGTCGAAGTCGAACAAACGGCGTCCCATTCGGTCGAATAATCCGCATCGATTCGCTTCAACAATGCAATTCCGTGCTCTGGAGAGCGCTGCGTACTTGGTAAGCATTGTAGAAGGGCAGGTTAATGAATCTGACGAACATACCTAGCGCACACGTTCGAACGGACGTCGTCATGCAGACCAGGACACGACTGCCCGCGCACGTAAACGCTCTCGACGCGATCCAACGAGGGATCTCCGCGCACCCAAGAGCATCTGCGCTCATGGTCAGCGTCGTGAAATCTTCACGGCAAGGGTGAATGCATTCTCGCACCACGCCCGCATCCGCAAGGATGGTTATCCTACGGAGCCTGCGCCGTGTCCAGCTGATCTGAATTGACCATTCCCAGGGCCCAGGACACCGCGTCAGCGTCTTTCGCTGTATCAAAGAACGCGCTCGCGTTGCGCCGTCTCGCCTCGCTCGACGCTCTGATGGCTGCGCATCCCGGTCGCCACAGGTCTGCTGAAGCGAGCATCAGACATCTGGCGACCGTGTATCGCGGCGTTGGGGTGCAGCTTCTCGCGTCGCTGCACCTGGGTCCTGGATCTGTGCCTTGATCGACACGCCTGCCTCGCGACGTGGAGGGTGCTCAGTCCAGGCCGGGTTTCAGTACGCTGGGTGTCCTGCGAACTGTAGCCCTCTACCACGACGAGCCTTCCACTCTGCCAGCCATAATCTCTTTCAAAACGTGCCGCTGCTGTCGGTGAAGCTCCTCAGCTGGTCGTGGGTTCTGTGACTCTGCTGTGTTGCTCGTAGTGTATGCCTGAGGCGTCTGCTGTACCTGGTTATGCTGGATTTCCCCCTCGCTGCTCGAGGCATTGGCGTCCGCTCGGTCATGCTGATGGGGCGTACCCTTCGCCCTGCTGCCTGTGGCCTGTCGATTGCCCGTACGGTCGACGCGTCGTCCGTAATGCTGAGGAATCCGGTCGTACTGGCTCGTGCGCCTGTTACTCCAGGCGTCAGGATGTACTCAGCTGTTTTACTTGCGCGGTGTACCTTATGCCCTGCTGCATGTTCTACGCCAACGCTGTTCATGCCTTGTCGATTCTGTGCCAGAGAAGTTAGTCAAGGAAAGGACGAGCATAGACAACGACGGACCTGGGCTCTCGCGATGTTGCTGCACGACAGTCTCGCCAAGGACTGCGCCAGAGGCATTGCATAGAGCTCCACGCGGCCTGCGGTGGTGACTCCTGGGGTATGTATGTCTGTCGCCCTGCGATACTTGTGTCGGTCGGATACTGCGCTCGCGAATGAACGATGTACTGTACGAATGCTCAGCGCGATGCCTATAGCGCCTCTGGTCTTGTTGGCGCACGTTCTGTAACGAGCATGTGTCGTGTGGCAGCGAGCATATGCGCAGCTGCTGTCGGTAGCTCGTTGGCCGCCGTCGTGCTCGGCGCGCAGGTACCCACGCGCGGGGTAACAGACTCTATGCCCGCCACAGCGGCTCCCCAGTTGGTGTTCAACCAGGTCTATTTCAGCGTTGATGCACTCGAGGTGTTGCCACATTGCCAGCCTGGGCACCGGGCGTCGCAGCGTGAGCGTTGTCTGCTGGCCGGCGCGAACTGTACGCACACCTGTTGTACCGGGGTATCTCAGGTTTTGGGGTAGCCGCGTGACTGTCTCCATCACACCGATTCGCTGGACGGACTGGCCTGGCCTCGGGCTACGTCTCGTGCAAGAGATTGAGGCAGATTGGGTTCGTCTGCGGGTTCGGGCATCTGAAGGAGAACTTGCGACCCTGGAGCCGCGTCCAAGGCGCGCCGAGGACTGCGCCACAATACAGCACGACACCCTGTCCTGGCGCACGCACGCCTAGCCGGGAAAGAGGACACGGGGACGTGGGCAGCCTGAGGGATGCGGTGACATTTCGCGCGTGCCAAACACCGGCATCCGCCCTAGCCGCCGTTCCCTCGCTGACCAACGCTCGCTCACGCCGCCACAACGTCTGAAGGCTCTCTTAGATCACGCCTGGGTGTCTCTCTATGCGTCTCTCTGCTTGTATGCGAGGACTTTTCGCGAGACGGTGGAGCGACAATCAATCGGCGGCGTAGAAACTTTCCGCCGCGTCGGTCCATCAGACTGATTCAGAGTCACTGCGGGCCTTTCTGTATCTGTTGCGCCGTGACGCGGCCGCTGGGACATCCCGCTTCTCCGGGGACCCCAGGACTCCCGCGCATTTTGTTTTGTTTTTCTCGTTTCGGGCGACGGGCGCCGCGCCAGCCTCTTAGCCGACGTGCTTCCCTTCCCCTGGGCCGCTGGTGCTGCACCCCTCAATAAACTCACAGGCGCGTGCGCGTGCCCTTCGCGCGAAATTACACGGTATCTAAGATCCCATTCCAACGTCGCCGCCTGACAGCAGCCTCGTCCTGCGATCCACCGCTGGGATCTCGCCGTTAGTTGGCAGCTTTCCAGGGAACACGTCATTTGGCCATTCAGTCTGAGGAAGGACGGCTCTTGCTGCTCACGTTTTCTTGCGAAGCACGGCGAGAATCATTTTCATACGATCTTGACGTTGACGCGTGACGGGCCACACGCGGCTTGTGCTTGGGCATTCCCTGGAAGAACTTGACGGCTGGATGGCTTGACGTTGCATGGGTGCAGCTTCGCGGTGTGGCTGAGGCGGATCCTTGCGTGTGCGATCGCACGCTTGCGGAATTTCGAATTTGGACATAGTCTTGAATCACACTTGATCTTGATCTTGAGGTGTTCGTCTTGAATCTTGAAGGCAATGTAGTCTTGAGGGAGAAGGGTTCGGGGCATAGAGTAGATGTTCCATTGAGCAAGAAGTAACGAAGGGGGAGGTGGACGGCGCGGCACGGGCAGCGCCGCCGCATAATTGACTAGAGATAACCTCCAAGTCACGCCCGGCATCGGTGCAGCAGCCATTTCAAGACATGCTGCCCGACTCCAGTCGTTGCTGGTGCGCAAAGTCGCACGCTGCTGCCACATTGCTCCGGTTCGCCAGGGGCACCTCCGAGTCGCCAAGCGCAAGCACCCACTGATCGGCGTCGCGGATGATCGGGATGGGCGCGGGCGTCGTCAACGATGACTCTGGTCGCAGAAGTCGGTCGCGCTGCTCGTCGTGCTCGTCGTCGGGAGATGGTGGCGGGAAGAGAGCAAGACGTCCGGCCGGATCACAGCCTCCGGCATGCGGTCGCGGCTTCAATTTTGCACCCGGGCGCCTCCTCCACGTGCCTGATCCTGCCCTTTAAATCTTGAGCGGCTCGGCGACCATTTGAGCAGAGGAACTGGAAGATTTACTTTCGCGGGAGTCTGTCAGTCTCTCTAGTATAAGGTCCAACTCCTACTGCTCAGCAAATAATAACATCAGCTCCTCGCAGTGAACTTGCAGGCAACAGCGATGCGAAAAGTCCTGACAATCCTCGGTATGCAGAAGAAAACACCATTTGTATTTATTACACTGGATTAAACCATGTCGTGTGTAGGTACTTGAGACTAGCGAGCAGTTACTGTGGAATGACGAGCGACGAAAGCAAGATAAACACGTCGAGAGCGCGCAAAATTATTATCAAAATTAAAACCAATGCCTGTAGTCGCGCGCGAGCCAGGGACGCGCATCGAGACGCGAGAGCACCTTGTCATCGTAAGGGTCGCGGCGGCGGGCGTACGGTAGCCAGCGCGTCGATTCCGCCAGGCGTGTGGGAAGCCGCGGCGTGCGCAGGCGCGGGAAGAGCTGGCGCTCTTGTTTTGAGATAAGAGGAGAGTCGGACGGGGAGGCCCAGCGTTCGGCCGGAGTGGGCAGTGAGGGCGAGGACGAGGGAGACGGCGACGGAGATGGAAGAACAAGAGACGCCGGTGGTGAGAACGGGGTGAGTGACACTGCGCGCTCGTCAACGAAGACTTTTGGCGATTGAGTCGACGTCGACGCGGCGCCAGCGTGCACGGGGAGGAGCAGGTCGTCGATGTCGCTCGTGAGGTCGCGGAAGTCGAGGCCGTGCACCTTGTGCGCGTCGTAATCGTAAGCAACTGCAACGACCATGTAAGCAAATGTAAAACGCCGCGCACACACGGAAGATTCGCAGCGCGACGTACTGATTTCCCATTCACGCTCGACGCCGTCCGCGCCCGTCACCTTCAGCGTCGCGCGCTTTTTGATCCATGGCGCGTTCGGGACCGCACCAGGGAACGCGGGTGGGTTGGGGACGGGATAGCAGAGGAATCCCTGAGCGCGCCGGCGTCAGTGCAAAAGGCAAGCGCCGGAGAGCCTGAAGGACACGCACCCCGCGTTTCGTGCTGCTGGGATCGTTCTTGTCGCGCAGCCCATCCGTCTGCGGGACGCGGTCAGCCTGAGTGCGGGAGCGGCGAGGTCGGGAAACGAAACCCGCACCCAGCGCTTGCCTTCTTGCGTCGGGATCGCCCACACCTGGCCCGGACCGACGAGCCTCTGCTCCGACTTCCTGAGGTAGCGGTGCGCGACGTCGAGCCGGCCGCGCGCCGCGTACTTGGCGATCTGCTTCGCGTCGTTCACGTTCCTGCACAGTGACAGAGGCCGGTCAGCATTCACGCGGAGAAGGGTCACACAGGCAACCCACTGCAGGCGGAAGCCGCGCAGCGCAGGCTCGGGCGGCGCGTCGTAAATCATCAGAGGCAGCCGCGGGAGGACGGGCGAGTGGGCGAGTGGGTACTTGGGGAAAAAGGGACGAAAAGGCGCAGAGTCCGGCCGGCGCAAACAGTGGCGAAGCTATATACAGTCGCGTTGTAATGTCAGTGTGGGAAGATAACTGTGATTAGCGGTGCCGTATCGCACCTACATGACGGCGTGCTGTTTAAATCAACTGAATGGAGGTTAATTTGAATGGGTTTATGTTCGCGCGGCGCGTGCTGAAGTCCGAATTCGGCTGTGAATTTGTTGTTCGCCGTCACCTGGCCGACGACAGCCGAGGACCGAGGCGGGACCCCGGAGAGCGTGCGACCGATCGTGACCGTCCGCATTCGGACGATTTGCACCACCTAATCTGTTTACACCGTCTGTCGCTGGCGCTGTACTGCCCTTTGGATGCGGTGCTTCCCTGTCGCCGCCACCCTGCTAGTTATTCGTGACTTAGAGTTCGCAAAGGGTCCGAGCGGAGACGACACGGTACTGACCTCATTTGCACGCGGATAGGATTTCCCTAGATCGTGGGAAAGGCACCATGGCGATCTTAGAAAGTGTGTCCTAGGCTCAGGCAGCGTTCACCGGAGATGACTGCTGGGAAGCACGGTCAACTCATGATGGAAAGAGGACACGGAATGAGGTTGGATTTATTATAGGAATTGATACCTTCAAGGGAGTGCATATAGACAGCTGTCAGCATATGTTCTCACGGGGAGAGTAGAAAACCAGCTCGAGGCGAGCTCGAGCGAAGCAACTGCCAAATAATTCATGTTGTTGCGAACCGCACATTTCGTCGGTTACGAAAGAAAGTATATTATAGCGAAAGGACAGAGGATGTTTAGCCACGTACTGCTAGAACATTACAGCAGTCGCGACGATGCGGAGGAGCAGCGAGAGCGGGGATGAAACGAGCCATGGGTGCAGAGTGTGAAAAATGACGAGTCGGCGATGATTTGATACAGCCGAGGATGGAGCAGCGGCGAGGGCAGGCAAGGCAGGGGAGGAAGTGGCGAGCAGGAGCGCAAGTCCGGGTCGGAGGATGCAAGCGAATTCGATGATCTGAACTCGAACAAGGTTTCAAAGCGACCGGCCGTAAACTTGGACGACTCAGCCTCGAAGTTGCTCGCGGCAACCGTGGCATCCACGACCTCCGACGAGCTGCCGCGCGGCTGCTCCAGGGAGAAGGTGCCTTGCTCTTGCCTGGGGTAGGATGAGATGGCGGGTCAAAGCTGTACCTTGGGGTTGAGCTTGCCTGCTGAAGTTCGCGACGCTCGAAGAGCCGTTGTTCTTTGAATGTAGGTCGAGCTTGATGTTTGCACAGGCTGGCTAGCCTGTCGCCCAACGTCTATGGAGGATATGGCGTGGATGGGCAGCGAGGCCGGGTCTTGAGCTGCTGAAGTCCTTGACGACCGGACCGACGCCCGCCCTCTCTTCGCGTTCTACGGCATAGTAGCTCACAGACTCTCTCAAAAAGGTAGCCCACCGTTCAAGATTCCAGGAGCATGTGCTGATACAGGTCGAAGAGTCCGTCGGGTGTCCAGCTTGAACCGAGTACGGCGTGGTGGAGATGCCTTTCGTCTTCAACTTGAAGCCCCAGCGAGCATACGAGCAAACGCCTGATCCACATCAACTCGAGAAAATCTTGCATAGATAGCACGCCTGAACCTGCGCAAAGTAAGTAACCTGCTTTCTATTGAAGAATTACTCGTGCTGACCTTGTCAACGCTCTCTTCATCGCAGACCGTCCGATGGCCAGGCCATAAACCCTGCTACCACGCTGTGATCGATGGCTCGGCAGGCTACGCCCATCACCCGCCCCATTTATTTTAATCGCGAATTAATCGCGATATCCAAAGCTCGTCATCACCCCACTCGTCCTGGACGGTATATATCAGTTCGACCGCCAACCGCACGCGAGCAAGCCCTGCAACGCACCCTCTGCGCCGCATGCGCCCTTCGCGACGATATCCACGGCAGCGTGAGGAGGTCCAGTCGATGCTTGAGGTTGTTCGCGCACGAACAGGATGCCGGCTCGAAATCGTCCAGATTGGTGTGCTCGTCGTGGACAGCGTGCTGCCAGCGCGTGCGCTTGACGCCCCGAAGCCGCGCGACAGTGTGTACACGAGCGCCCTGCTGCACTCGCGATGCATATCCTGCAGATGGCGCATCTCGTCGGTCAGCATCTGCATGATCATGGCATGCTCGAACTGGCGGGCGTACCTCCTACCCATCGGCGGTCGGTCACCATTGTCGTACAGGACGTCACACCGAAGGTCGCAGTCCGCGCGCGCAATTGACGTTACGGGTTGTATGGCGTTGACCAAGATCGTCAAGCCCGGCCAGCGCGAGGTGCATGGCGTCCTCGACGCAGTGTTCTGCGACCCGCAACGCCGCGACAGTGACCACAAGAGTACGCCGCGCTTGCGATCCGACGGCCTGCTCAATGGCGATCGAGAAGGCCCGCTTAAGCAAGACCTGCGTCGCACGCGTCGGTCAGCACACGAGGCACGAACTTGGAGCAACAGGGGGCGCACCGTCGCCTGTGCGCGAACGCGCTGCTGCAGCCACCGATGTTCGAAGGTCGCCGTCTTTGCACGCTCTCTGCCGTCGCCGCTGGAGCGTCATCGTCCTGTACGGCTGATCTCTGGGACTACCCTCGTCCAACGTACTTGAACCTCCCAGGCTAGGGCATCATCAGTTTGGACGACGGACCTGTACAGGGCGGTGCGTACCACTATCGGGCTTTCAGGCCGTCGTCTTCACTACGAACTTCGAATTGCTCGGCCATGCGTGACCGCTACGGGTTGGGTGCACGCGCAGGTACTAGTAGCGTCGTGAGCCTGGCAGTTCACGGCACTGTACGCATTACTTCAACCTAGGGAAGGCGGCGGAGCGCAGCAGCATGGACTATAGCGCCGCCCGTGCCAGACACGAGCGACGTTGTAGTCAGTTGGCTTTGCTTGACATGTGCTGATGATGTATACCGAACTTGCGCTTGCTGCTCAGCCAACCCGACGTATTCTTCTGATGCTTTGGGCATCGCTTGACTCTTGTTCTTGATGTCTTAGTGTGGCCAGCATTCTGCTCAGGCTCGAGTGTCTTGCGCGGGCTGGGAAGGGAGGAACAGTCCAACACTTGAAGCTGTTTGCTCGTCGGCCGGTCGGCGCTTGCGTTAACTCCGGCCGATCCACTTACTGCTGCTCGCTGTCTCCTGCAATCTAAACCGTCTAGTCTACTGTCAGCCGCGCCGTTGGAGCTCATCATGCATCATGTTACAACACTGCGTAGCCAGGGACGGGCGGGATACGCGTCCGCCGGGTGCGCCGCTGATTCGGTTGCAGGCCCCCGGTCACTTGAGGCGTTTTGACTTGAGCCTGGGCTGCTGCTGTTGTGTAGCCGCCTTCGCCCCGCTGCGCCCGCGCGAATTTCGCCATCCGGAATTCTTTTTTCGATTCTTTGATGCGCGCCTGCGCACGGACGAAATTACCTACTGTATTGCTCCTCTCCCGCGCGCGTGTACGTCTTGGATCAGGGCACTCCCCCGATCCACGCCCGCCCCGTGCTCGGCTATACTCAATCATCTGTCATTTGGGTTGCCAAGGGGTGCGCGCCGCGTCTGTCGCTCCTCCAACCTCGCCCGAGGACCTATTTTTCCACGTCAAAAGGCGGCTTGCGCGGGTTGTGACGGTGTGCGGCGCTCGCGCTCCCGTTAGATTTGTATGCTTAGTACTTTCCTGGGATAGCTTGCGAGTTGAGGACTTTTTCTGCAATTCTATATCATCTGCTTGCTGCCTTCAGGCACTCTTCTCGGGGGGCAGACTGTTGAGTCACTCGAGTTGATGAATCTTGACGTCTTGCGAGGTATCTTGACGCTTATACGAGTAGCTTGACGTCTTTGAGTCTTGACGGGGAATTAGGCAGGAAATGAACGGCATAATATATCTGATTCGGAAACGAGGGAAGCGAAGCAGAACAAGAATGTTAGTGAATCTAGGTAACAAGGTGGATCATGGTTAGGCCAATGGATTCGAGGAATCCGTCATTGGCAAGAGAAATTGAACGTAGGTGCTTAGCATGGCCGGGGACGCGCGTGCCGACGAAGTTGCTGAAGGGACGTTGACTTGCTTCGAATGACGACGAGCATGGCACGAGCCTGTAAACGCGCCGTCACGAACTGAGATAAAAAGCGGGCTCACGACGCACCAAATGTTGCTGGGGTCAGACTCCGACGTCCGTCACGGGGTTGAAAAAAATCTGTTACAACTCCATCCATTTAAGAGTGCATAAGAGCGCACAAGCTAGATTCTTGGATGCTAGATGAGCGCAGTAAGAGTACCGGTAACGAGAGCGGTTGTCCGTGAGCCTCTAATCCAAATGCGGGTGTTCCGCATCGCACCCAGCTCGCCCGCGTATAGACCCGGGCAACCGTGCAGTCTTAAGACGCGGTTTGTCGGCTTACAGGGCGTCCAGTTTGAAGTGGTCCAAGGCGAAAGCGGGAATGTGGCAACAACAGGGCAGGAGGGCAAGATGCGCTCTGACTCCGAAGCGGAGCGTGCAAATGGAGAATGCCGGATCCGGTCCGTGTGGCGATGCAGACAAGTTGTTCCCCCGAAGTTTTGCACTCGCCCTGAATGCTCAGAAGGCGGATTCACATGAGCGAAACAAGTGCGCGTTGGGGTCGGATTCATTTTACATTCGGTTTCAAATTTCTCCGGCGAACCTTTCTGTTTCTGAGCTCAGTAGCGAGCCTTCTAGCAACTGACCCAGTCGACTCCCTGTCGTAACCCCGCAGCCTATTGGCGCATCAGCACATTCACGTTGGCGAAAAGAGCTCTTTATGAGCTCGTATAATACTGATACACGATAATACTGTACTGTAGAAGGTCCACACAATGAGCCGGAATCAATAAGTGAACGTTCGCATTATACAGGAGCACGCGGTCAAAGTCAGCTTATCATACTTAGCATACAGTACAGTCAGAGGGGTGTGTATAAGTAACTCTAGCATGCAACGCGCAAAGTACCGGCCTCGCTCAGACGGTCTGTGGATACGCCGTCGTGAGACCGTGGATACCAGACCCAGTGACCGCTGCAGGATTCACAGTCATAGCAGCCGGGTCCACAGTCGTAGCAGCCGGGTCCACGGTGTTCGCAGCAGGATGCGCCGACGTCGCGGGAGTGACGGCAGGAGAGTCCACCGCCAGTGCAGCGGTCCCCACAACGCCATCCGCAGCCGCCTTCGCCTTCCCCGCAGGCGGCACGAGCGGCGCACCAGGCGTCTGATACACCGCCGTCGGATAGTGCCTCAGATTCCCGGGCGGCGGTGGATAATACCCGTACGGCGGGTAGCCATACGGCAGCGGCGGCGGTTGGGCCTTCCCGTTCGCATTCGGTGGGGGCGGCGGTGGAGGGTACGGGTACCCAGCGTGCGGCGGCGGTTTCGCGCCGGGCGGGATGGGCGGGTAAGGCGGGTACGCGACGCCTTTCGAGTTTCCAGGCATCGGCGGAGGCGGGTACGGCGAGCCGCCTCGCGGAGGTGGTGGAGGAGGGTAAGGCATCGATGCAGGAGGTTTGCCGTCTGGCGGGAGCGGGGGATACGCAAAGGCGTGCGCCGGAGGAGGTTTGCCATCTGCACTGGGCGGGGGAGGAGGAGGAGGATACGGGAAGGGATACGCGGGCGGTTTGCCGTCTGCGCCGGCGGGAGGCGGGTACGGATACGGATACGGCGCGTAGTAGTACCCGGGCGGCGGCGGCGCGTAGAATGGGTACGGAATGGGCGCCTTGGACTTGGCGGCTGCAGGCTTGGACGGGCCTGCTATCGGCTTGTCCGGCGCTGCAGCCGCTGTCGACGATGCCGGCACAGCACCGACGTTGGCGATAGCAGACGGCGAGGGCATGATGAGCTTGGGTTTCGTACTAGTCGAAGGTGCCGCTGCGACGGAAATGTCAACGTCAACCCCAAGATTTAGAGAAGGCAACTCACAGCTCTCCTCGGGCTTCACGAGGTTTTCTCCATGCCACATAATGCTACCCCATTTGAATGTCCTCTTCACCCTACAACGCAAGCATCAGCCATCAGTCATCCTCATCCAACGCACAAAAAAAACACGCACTCATCGTCCCAAAGCACCTCCACACTCTGCTCCTCCTCATCCACCCTGACCAACGACACCTCATAAACACCACTACTAACCCGCACCCTAATCCGGCTGCCGACAGGCAGCGCAAGCAGCTGGCTGCGCTGGCGCTCCTCGCGGCCCTTCTTGCGCGCGGCCTTCGCGGCCGGGTTGTGCTGCGCGCAGAAGACCTCGACGGACGCCTTGGTGATCGATGAGATCACGCGCCCGTCGTCCGCGACGACCTCCTTCTCCACCGTGCCCAGCATCCGGTACGCGATCCCCGCGGCCTCCGGCGCGTGCGCCAGACACGCGACGTGGAATGCCTTCGGGCACTTGCCCTTTGTGCATTGGATCGGTGCGCCATGCGCGCGCGCGCGAGGCGTCGTGCACAGTTGGCATTTCTGTAGCGAGCGTCAGCGCCGGGACATCGAGAATTTAGAGAAGTAATGAAAGTGGCGGTGAGGGAACGGTGAAATGGCAAGCGGCGGTGGGAGACGTGGGGGGGAAAAGGTGAAGAGGAAATAGCACATACCAGATTCCACCGGTCCTTAACAACAGCATCGACGCCAAACACATACCGCTTCCCATCCACGCCATTATCGATCCACGTCTCAGGAACAACTCTCGCGCAGCTCTCATGCGCCCTCCAACAAATCCTCCCACGACCACCCTCCTCCTCATCCTGCGCCACGCCCGGGAGGGTACCATGCGCGTATCCCGGCAGCGGCGGGTCGTGCACGGGCAGCAAATCGCCCGTCCCGCCCGACGCACACAAGCAGCACGGCATATCCGGCGCGGACTCCTCTTTGAGGGCTCCGGCGGCGGCAGGGGCGGGTTTCTTCGGTTTGGATTTGGACGGGGAGGGCGGGACGTAGGACGGCTGCTCGGTGAGGACGTGCGGCAGCTTGTTGACGGGCGTGAAGCGGATCTTCTTGTACCCGCCCGGCGAGTCGTCCGCGTGCTCGGACTTGCGCTTGCTCGTCCGTGTGGGCGTCGGCGTCGCCGCGGCGGGAGGGGCTTGCGCTTTCTCGAGTTCTAGCTCCTCGGCGCGCTGCAGGAGCAGCTCGTCGACGTCGATGCGTACGCTAGTGTCCGAACAGTTAGTATCAACATAATATCGCGTTCACGAACGGCAAAACGCACCTATCGCTAATGCAATTGCAATACGCCGCTTTGCGCCCCAGGTCAAGCCAGCTGTCGAGCGCAAAGTTGACGCTCTCCGCGCAGTTGAAGCCGAGGTTGAACCCGGCGTGGTATCCGCGCGGGTAGGTGATGACGAACTCGCCGGCGTGCTGCACGAGCACGTTCGGCTTGCAGGATGTGTTGGCGAGCTTGGAGGGCGACATCAGAAAGGCCTTGTGTCGCAGGAATTGCGGGCACTGGCTGATATCCGAGGGGAAGTTGCCTGCGGATGACATGTGAGATAAGAGCAGGGAAAAGAGGCCATAGCAAAGGATGGTGAGGGCAGGGCAGTCCAGCATGGTGAGTGACATGCCATACAGCTCTTCGCACAAGCTGGAAAGCTCGGCTGGAATATAGTCCTACGGGTACTACTGCTGTGACAGACGCGGTATGTTGGGGTCGGCGGGCGGTGACCTTGACAGCAGTCTCGTATTGCGTACCCGACATGACCTCTCCCCCGCATCCTGTGCCAGCCAGTGCACGCACAACCGTAGACACCATGAGGGAGCATGGAGAGAAACTCACTTTGCATGATCTGCTCAAAGGCAGTGGCTCGTTGCTGCGGGATGGCATACCAATGCTTTGGCGCGCCAAAATGCACATAGTTGATGCTGAAGAGGTCCATATCCTCGACGTGCCATGCGAAGGTCGCTCTCCACATGCCAAAGTATAGGTACGGTGTGTTGACGCCCGGCATCTTGGTCTTGCCGGGGAGGAGGCGGTTGAGCAGGCTCGGGAGGTTGGCGACGTTCCAGCAGGTGGTGGCGTCCGTGAAGAGGCTGCCCGACGAATCTGCGCCGTACCACGCGGGGCGTCCGAGGCCCAGCGAGCGCCAGAACATGCGCTCGAGAGTGCGGCAAAAGTCCGGCGTGTAGTCGTCGGCGGTCGTCGCGGGCGGCAGCCAGGCAACGTGCGGGTCGAACTCGGCGAGGAACGCGGCGTCGCGCTCGGCGCGGGCCTCCATGCGCTCCTTGTGCGAGCGCCTGCCGGGCTTGCCGTCGTCTGCTGCTGCGGTGAGGAGCGCCGGGTCGACGTCCATGCTGTCCTCGTCGGCGTCTGGCGCGGGTGTCGGCGTCGGCGCCGCCGCCGTTGCTGCTGCTGGCGCGTTCTTCGTTCCCCGTCGCGCGCGCGGCTGGCGGGTAGCTGCTGCGACGTGCACGCGGTCGCGTCTGTCGGCGCCATCGAGCACGCCGGGGGTGCGCAGCTCGTCCCTGTTGCAGAGCTCGTGCCATTCGCGCACGCTCATGAGGCGGCGCTTCTCGATGTTCTGTACGCGGAATAGGCCCGCGGTGCCGACGATGTCCTGCTCGATGGGGTTCTTGACCCGGACGTCGGCGAGCTGCGGCACGACGCTGGGCAGCGCCTGCGACCTGCGCACGGCCAGCACCGTCAGCCACATTGCGCGCGGGCCAGGCTGGGCTCACCATTCCTCGGGCGGGATAATCTTGACGATGCCCGCGCGCATGCCCCAGGGCTCGACGGCGTTCATGTACCGCTCAAAGTCGCCAAAGTCGGCGAGGCTGGGCCTGAACACCGGCGTCCCGCGCGCGGCCAGCGGGTCCTCGTCGGGGCGCGCGCCGGGAAGCGCGGGCACAATGCCCTCCGCCGTGTAGAAGTGGTCCGGCGTCGCTGGCTTCGGCCGCCGCGCGTGCGTCATCGTCGGCGGTAGCGGTGAGGGGATGCTCGGCGCTGAGTCGCTTAGCGCCCGCATCGAGCCGCAATTTTTCAGCAGGCGACCGGATGCAAATGGGTCTGGCCACACAGTCTCGATCCTCCACCACGCCAACGCGCACAAATACCGCGTAAATACTCACAAAAGCAACTTTCAATATGGGCGTTTCTCAGAGCGGGCGTCTCGTTTGTGTTTGCGTTGGCGCCTCAGGGTCTATTAGATTAGATAACTGTCACTTCGGCAAAGTAACACCGTGCAAAAAGCTTGATCGACGTGGACAGACTATCCCCAAGTCACGAAGTCTCAGTGCTCCGCTGGTAGCAAGCCCAAGAGCCTGAGGCGGCCGAGACAGCTCTCAGAGAGCCAGCCGGAGTGACGCGCATGCCACCCCAATCCCTCCCATTTGAACTCTGTGTGTCCCGGCCGCCGTACGCGTGTTGTATGGGATGGCCATTCTCCCCATTGATCTCTATGTCTCCCGGCCGCCGTACGAGTGTGGTATGGGACGGCCATATCTCTATGTCTCCCGGCCGCCGTACGAGTGTGGTATGGGACGGCCATATCTCTATGTCTCCCGGCCGCCGTACGCGTGTTGTATGGCCTGGCCATTCTGGCAGCACAATGAAACTGCCCTTGGCTCTGAGCGTATGTCACGGTGCTACAAGATTTAGTAACTATCATTTATTGGTTTGACATTGGTTTGACGAGATTAAGCAGTACACAGTACGCTACAGCATTACCCTGGTGATATAACTACAGCGAGTAAGAGTAAACAGAGAAGAGACGAAGGGAGCGGTGAGGGGTTGTGTGTTGTGTGTTGAGATGACGGAGCGGGCATGACGATGATGACAAGAGGCTTTGCAAGCTGACGATAGCTCAGTGCTCACATGGCCGCAGCACGCAACCTCGCAAGAAGAATGCACTGCGAGACGGCGAGGGCGACGACGATGAGCATGAGCTGCTGGTCCGTCAGCTGCATCCGCTGCTTGAGGTTCAGTTTCGCGCCCGCGGAATCCTCCTCCGCCGAGTCCAAGACTGGCTCATCGACGAGCGTGTCAAGACTGGTCTGTCTCTTCTGCTGCTGCTGCCGTGGCTCTAGAGCGGGCGCGGCGTCGACGAGCGTGCTGGTGCTCGCCGCCGGCGAATTCTTAGTAGCCTGTTGTTGTTGTTCCTGCTGCAGCGCCACTGGCAGGGCCTCCTCGTTACCCCGGCGCGCAAGCGGGCAGAGATACAGCTTCACGGATTTCACACCCGGGCTGCGCGGCGGCGGCGGCGAGAGCGGCGGGTCCGACGAGTCCTTGCTCGATCGCCGCGCGAAGAAAAGTTTCGGCGGCCGGTTCGTCACTGTCACGGTGGTCGAGGTATCGTCTGAGCTCTGGCGTTTCTACTCGCGTGAGTATGGCAAGCGAGCACAAGACGGTGAGAAGAAGCACACCCGAGGCGGCCATTTCGCCTTCTTCTCACTGGTACTGGCAGACGGCGAAGGCGAGACGAGCCCGGCGGCCGACTCTCCGGCGTTCACGGGCACGGGCATCGAGCTCTGTGCCTGCCGTTTCGCACGCATGTTCTGTCCGCACGTCCACAGCGTGTCAGCCTCCCCGCAACGTCACCCATCCATCCTGCGTGCCCCCAGGCTCACCTTAATCGAGCACCGTCTGCCCGAGCAGTCGACTTTCAGGTTCATCGTGGCGCCGCTTGCAGATGCGATGAGAGAGCGCACTGGCAAAGCCAAGAGAGCACAGGTAGGAAAGGAAAAAGGTAGGTAGAGAGGGAGAAGGTTTGGAACGAGAGAGGGAGGAAGGCAGGCCGGAAATCGCCGTTGTATTTCTAAACGCGGACGCCGGGACGCGCGTGCGCGGTGCGCGATGACACATCCGCCCGCGCCGCCTGATCGCGACTACTTACTAGTATTAGTATTACATAGTCGGGGAATCATGCTCATTGTGCAAATCGCGATGACTCACTCAGTGGCCCATTGTGACTCTGAGGGTGGACAGGTGAGGCTTCATGCTGAATCCTTGCTGTCACAGCGGGGGATCTCGGTTTTTCCGAACGGTCCGCGAAAGGACAACTTTTGCGTACTGGTAAAACCTTGTTGGAATATTCAGTCACTTGCCAGGTGCCATGAAATATTAACTGTTACTTCTCTGAACATTCTGGTTATCCCTAAAGCATTAGATTGAGGACTTTTTCCTGATGCAAAAGTGTGCCTTCTTTGGATTCCGTACCAATGAAACTTTTGCGGTTCGGAAAAGTCGATCTGTTGCCGGTGACGGTGATATCGGACATTTTCCGGGCCGCAAAATCCGGTGGAGAAATTGAGATTCCCCTCAATCCGTAAAACTCCGCCTGTGTTGGGAAAATTCAAAATGCAGGCGGGAAATTTTAGAATTCAACTATTTATTCTGCATTTTCCCATCCCAGACTGAGTTTTATGGACTGAAGGGAATGCCGATTTCCCCGCCGGATTTTGCGGCCCGGAGAATGTCCGATATCACCGTCACCGGCAACAGATCGACTTTTCCGAACCGCAAAAGTTTCATTGGTACGGAATCCAAAGAAGGCACACTTTTGCATCAGGAAAAAGTCCTCAATCTAATGCTTTAGGGATAACCAGAATGTTCAGAGAAGGAACAGTTAATATTTCATGGCACCTGGCAAGTGACTGAATATTCCAACAAGGTTTTACCAGTACGCAAAAGTTGTCCTTTCGCGGACCGTTCGGAAAAACCGAGATCCCCCGCTGTGTGTGGAGCACAACAGCGGGCTCGGTGGGCGCGGGCGGCTCGCCCGGTTTCTCCGTGGACGAATCCGAGGTGACCACCGTTCTCATCGCTTAGTCAGGATGTACCATTTCGAGAGAGTTATGAGTCGTCAGCGGTATTTATTGCTTACCTAACCCGCCGTGGAACTCGTCAGTAGAGCGCGAAAGGGATTGGATGGTGGGGATATGACTCCACCGTTCAGACCTGGAGACTCAGGGCTGAGGCCTAAGTCATACTTCGATATCTTAAAGGGGTCAGTGGCGCTCACGCTCAGCCCGCGATTCCCTGAATCCTGAGCACCCAGCCTCAGAATCCTTCTCAACTATACAATTGGGTGAAGAAGAGGCACCACAGCAAGGAGGCATTTTTCGAGGCGCACGTGACTTACTTGTTTATCCAATAGCGCGCCCGATGTGCACGCCGCATGAAAGCCGTCTAAAAACTGAGCTGCGATGGCAACGGGCAAGAAAGTATATTCCTCTTAGTACACCCCTCATGCTTCAAATGGTCATCTGCTCGCAGTGTCGCCTGTCCAACGTATCGCCGCCCTAACATCTCCAAACTGCTGTCGCCTGTCTGACAGCTTCAGCGTCGTCTTTGACGGCGGCAGGGTACCACCGTCGTCCAGACCTGTCAACACTCTTTGTTGCCAATGCTTGTTGCCTCTGCTGACTCTGAGGCTGAAGAGTCCATTGTAATTGACTCACGGCCGCTCTCGCGTTTTGAAGTTGCCGAATCCGGTCTAAGAGTTACCTGTTTCCGACGCACCTAGTATGGGAACTCGCTGGACTTTTTGGGAGACGCAATTTCTCCGGAGCGCCACGCAAGTTTCGTCGCTTTCTCAGGAGGCAATTTGCGCATTGCGCTTTTATAGTGACGCAACGGCCTACGTAGCAACAAATAAACACGGTAAGCGATGATAACATTGTACGCCCAGCTCGCGACGGTAAGTAGCACCATGGGAAACAAATTCGGTGAGTATCGACGACTATCGGGAGTCGACGCAGGCCGGATGACATTGAAACTGCATTTAGCTGGAAGTCCGAGATTTGTTTGAGCACTCGGTGAGTCAGTCGCGCTCAGCTTGATCAATCTCCATAGAAATATAGTGCTATCGAGCATGGCAATCAGGTCCCGCGTAAGCTTGCAGGGGAACGGGAAGCGAAGAATCATAAGTACTATCTTTATCAGTGATCACGGTATCAGACTATTGAACTAACCATATCAAGTGTCAACTCGATGACACTTACGCGAGATCGTGTGAGCCTGTACTGTATCAGAGGGATCAATATGAGAGCAAACAACGGGAATACGACTTGCTGGACGTATATGGGGCGACTTCCAGAAACGGATAGCGGTGATGAGGGATATCAGAGGAGTTCGAACGAGGCAGGAAAAACAGGGCGGCACGAGTAGCAGCTCGCGTGTGTGAAGCCGTTATTGCGGACAGCCACGTTGTAGCCGGTAGGGGGCAGCAGGCCTGACCTGGTGGTCCCGATCCACTCGTGGGAGCATGACATATATTATATCGCCTTAATTGTTCCACCGTGGCATTTGTCCTTAGCTCTTAGTAGCGGAGGTGGAATGGAGAATGTAAACAATGTAAACAACGCCCCGGCGTCTCGGACATCGGACGTCGAAGACAGCATCCCATGCGTTCTCCGTGCAGCAGCAACCGCTCGCGCGTGAAGGGCCGACGTGAGGCTGAAATTCGAAGGAATAGTGCCATGCGCGTGGGACAGCTGAATGCAGAATTGCAAAATCGATCGCATTGGCAGCGGCAGCACTCGGCGTCGGTGTGGGAGTTGAGCGGACGTCGGAGGGTGGAGACTGAGGGAAAATGAGATCCTGATCTGGAGTCCAGTGTCATGAGGTAAGATGATCGCCGGGATTATACCTTCCTTCTTGCCACTATCAACTGAACTAACTCAATGTCCGGACGCCGCCGACGCGCCAGAGATTATAAAATGAGAGAAGCGCGGGCGGGCTCCAAGCTCGCCGTCTCCCCCTCCCTCCGTCTGCCATGATTAGGAATGCGGATTGGACGTGTCGCGGCGTGCGCCTTAGGTGCGAACTCTGTTGCGCTCTATCTTAACGACCTTGCGCTGACTCGCGCTTCTCTTCCCAGGAACGTGGATGACGCCCTCAAAGTTGCCCGCCTTGCCGCGCAGGACGTGCTGCCGATGTGCCTGGTCCCGCTGTACGATCGCGCGCGCGACGACGTGCGACCCGGCGACGTTTTCTGCTTTGACGACGCGACATTCCGGTCGCACGGCGCCCAGCCCTGGGTACGCTCAGCTCCTTGTCCACTGACTTGGCCCCTCTAATGCCTGGCTATGGCAAGGATGACCGCAAAGACTGGGCGGGGAGGGAGGTAGCCCAGGTACGCACGCCGCCCTGGCAGACGCTATTTCCCGTGCTTAACTTGGCTACAGGGCTTCAGGGTGCATTCCCGTTTCGACGAGCTCGGTCGGTATGTCGCCCGTCATGCTGCCTGTGGGGAATCCGGCTGACGCTGGGCAGGGAGGTGCGCAGGAAGCATCTCGCGGCGCACGGCAGGTTGGACGGTGTGCGCCGCACCGTGCACGTCGGTAGGCCCAACAATTCGGTATCGCGTTGTCTTCTGATCGCACCCAGTCGCGTACGACTTCCTCCACGAGCGGCCCGCCGACGGTCTCCGCTCTGTCGAGGACATAGTCGGCCTGCGTGTGCGCGCGCCGAGCCGCCAATGCACCTGGCCCTCGCTGCGGCCAACTTCCCCACTGACGTCCGCCGCGGCGCCAGTCACACCGTACTGCTGGACATCCTCCCTGCCTTCTGAATCTGATGCGAGGGGATATGAATACCCCGAGGCGGCGTATCCCACGCCGCGCTGCTCGCCGTGTGCTCCGCAGCCTCCGTCGGCGTTGGCGGCGGCGGAGGACGCGAACGCTGCACGCCAATCTCAGCATCTCTCCGTTGCATCAGTGCGCGCGATGCACCCCATGCCGACGTACGAGCAGGCCGCGTCCCGGCTCGCGCACCACAAGAGGACCGTCCTGGAGCCGCCCTTTGCGCCGCGCCGGGACTGGGACGAGGAGATGCTCGCGCGTCTCCCGCCAAAGCTATAATACGATCACGATGAGCACCAGTGTCGCTGTCGCCTTTTCTTGCTGTAATGCTGCTTTTTTTCAGTCAGTCGCTGTCTTGTTAATGCTTTCTGGCCTCGCACCTGCACCTGCTTTCCCCTTGCTGTACATTCCTCCCACTCTCCCGTTGTCGTCTACACACGCCCATTCCATGTACCCCTCACGACCAGCCGAAATGCTCATTGCTTTCCCCACACGTGCAAAGGTTGTTTGAGGTGCAGGTACGCGAGATACAATGGTCAGGGCGGTGTCAGGGCCTGGTCGCAGATCCAGGAACACGAAGCGGAATCGGAGATTTCGGTGCCCAGATCTACCTCCGGCTTCCGCGTCTCCGCAGCTTGCCCCGCACTTTCCAACTTCCAAGTACCTGCATGGCCGTCGCCACATGTCCCCCCAGCTCGCTCTGGATGTCAGATGCGAGCAGAACCGTCCATTCCAGACGACTATACGGGGATTTACACCAATTACACCAATTTCATCGAACCGCTGCGCTGAACGGGGAGCTCAGTACGCTTGAACGCGGTCGGGAACGACCCTTGTTAAAGCGAGCCTGGGAGTTCTGAAATTTTCAATAATCATTCAAAGGATATACATAGTAGGTTCGCGGGATCTAATAGCTCGTTGTGGCACACCTTTGATACCGCGCGCAGAGTCGTCAGGCCGCTCATCAGCACCTATGCTACTTATGGACGACCAACGACTATCACCATGATTCGTACTGGGCAGCATGTTGGCGCGGGCGTCGGTCGAAGCGGACGACCCACCGGTCTCTGTACGCGTTTAGGTATGTGCATTTTCGGCACTGTCTGCTTCGCCATGCTGACTGACCAGTGTCCAGCTTCAGAGGCTCAGCGTGTATCGATGAGGGCCTCCATTTCCTGCCTAAAAAATGCCTGGGCCAGCCTGAGTATGTCAGAAATATTTGTGGATTCGTCGGGCGCTGACGTGGCAGCAGGACCTCACAACTGGCCGCCCAAGCTGCCGACGCACGCACTTGGGACACAGGGCCCTTTTTTACAACTAATAAAAGGTGCGTTCGAGGATTAACCGGGCTTGGCGAGCTTGGGATCTGATTTTCCGCGAATAGCTCGTCTTTTCACACAGGACTGAGGACAGATCCTTGTAACGCTTGGCTATGCAGGCCCGTGCCGCGCCAGTGGTGCGCGAGACTCTGCGTCGCGGATGGAGACCGAGCAAAGAGCGCGGGACCCCATTTACATGCCGTGCGTACGGTACTCTCTTAGATCGAGTCGTGCTCCCATTTCTAACCGTGCGTGACCTCGTTCAGATCCAGACAGTGCTGTTCTGTCAAGGACTCGGCGCGCCCGAGCAGTCGCCGTCGAAATGGGCCCCCATGCTCAGCAACTGCCTCGCGAAGGAGCTCGGTGCGGTCGCAAGGCCAGCTGAAGTCTGGACCGCGTTGGAAGACCGGGCGAGCTCTGCATGACTCTGGCTGCGTCTCCGGCGCATATGGATGCATGGAGTACCGAGAGCACGGGCTGCACGTTCAACGGCTGCACGACCAAGTCGTCCTTGGGTTCGTCCCCCTTTTATGCTGCTGTGCCGCGGTGTCAATGCTAATACTGTATATATTAGTCTGCTGCCGCCTTGAGGCAAACGTCAACTGCGCCGCAATGCCCTTGGGCGTCTCCAGCGCCGCCTACATGTGCATGTGCGTCGTGCGATAGAGACTCGCGTCCCGTCGTACTCACCATGATTCCTCGATCCCGCGTTACGCTCGTCCACCTCTACCCGCTGCTCGACCCGTGCAGTACTCCCCACGTATTCGGATAGTCTCCCTCCTCCCTCCCGGACCTGCTTCGGCCTTAGCTAGAGTATATTTTTCTTCTCTCTATTTAACGTGACATGATCATTCGAGTGCCGCAAGACTGACAACACCGAGTGCCCTCCCTCAACGTCAAGAACTCGTCAAGCTTCGAGCTGCAAGATTCAAGCACGGCGATCGTCAAGGGTGGGATAGAGTACGAGTCAGACGCGTCGCATATGCAGGTGTAGCCCCATCAAGACCTAGGCTCCAGATCGAGTCACCACATTGCAAACACGGACGGTTCAACAGCCGCAAGCCATTCAATTCAGTTCCAAAGCAGCAGTAAACGCCGACGTCGACGCCATGAGAGAATGCGCGACGTCCGGCGTCCAGGCTTAACAAGAAAGAACACAGGATAAGAACGGCGGCGTCCCAGGCTAAACGACGTGAATGAAAACAAGATACCGTGCTGTGTACACGTCGCGCATGCCGCCGCGGGCACGGAGTCGGTAGGTTGCTATAGCACAGCGCCGCGGCGGATCGCGAGGGCTGATCGAACGTGCAACAGTGTCAGCAGCATTATTATTGCAGCGAGTGTCTGCCACGGTGTGGGGCCCTGCATGAATCTGGAATCTGGAGTTTGGGATCTGGCATCGGGGGGAGGAGGTCAGGGCGGCGGGATGCGCAGACGGGAGGAAGAAGCAGTTAGAGTTGAGCTAGGGTAGAGTAGACGCCGGCCGGGATGATTCGCGGACGCCGCCAGTCTGAGATTCAGAATGCACTGGATGGCAGCAAGTTGATTCTGAACAGCGAAGAAAACCGGGAGCCGTGTGGCGACGGAGCACAACGTGTCCACTCAAGAAGCGGCGCGCCATCGACAAACGACATCAGGCGGACCGAGCTGCGAGCGCACCGAACAAAACAATAGGCGTCGGAACAAAGAAGGCCGCGTCCAAGCAAGGGGACACGCGACACGGGACACGCGGCCGAAGGAAGTGACAGGGGTCCCGCTGCGATGCCCGACAAACAGCGAAACGGCGAGCGCTGGATTTGGACACCCCGCTCCTCTGAGGCCCCGCGAAGAAAAACCGAAGCCAGGCAGCCCTACGCGTTGCGTCTGAACAGCAAAGCGGCCTCAGACTGCAGAGTCGGACGGCGCGCCAGGCTGAGCTCCAAAGAGCCCGGCGCTCAACGTTCAACCTCGAGTCGCGCGATCGCCGTGCGCATCCCACAGCCCAGCGTAGTCTACAGCGAGACGGGAGCCGAATAATCGGTGAGTAAAGTAATGAATCGCGTGAGCTGGGCTGGAGAATGACTGATAGTGCCCACTGCATGCAGTAGCCGACGCGTGTTGATAGTGCCGTACACGTTCAGCCGATCGCGCGGCGCGCTGCCAGTGTTGAGATGCCCCGGCGCGAAAAGCACTCGCGACGTGCGCGAGTAAGACGAGCAGCCATATTCTCGGTGTGGAAGGTCGCGATGTTCCTCACGCTGCAAAACATTCTTTCGACGCCTGGAAGCATGGAACCCGCCCTCGCTCGTTCCAGCAGAAGTGCGACGAGCAGCGACCACTCGAAGGTGAGCCACAGCATGCTGCCTGGGAGCGACGGGGTGCTGACGATCTGGAGAAGGTACAGTGCAGCCAACGTGACGCTGCTCGACGAAGAACACGCACCGAACCGCGCGAAGCACATAGCGCATCGTGGAAGCCCTCGTTCTCGTTCTGGAAGCTCGTCCTTGGGAGCAGCATCTTGTAACGCAGCCCAAGATACTCCGAATCGACGAACCGGACGACGTACCAAGCCTCCTGCTTCAAGCTCGCTACACGTCGCTCAAGACACTCGCTGTTGAACTCGACGAGGCTGAGCAGGTGCGTCACGAGCTCGCCACGCGAGACACTAGCGACTGACGAGCCCGGCGCAGATACCGTTCCTGCGAATCGCGCTGGCTTTACCTTGCTTGCCCGGTGGCGCGCTCTGCGCACGCGCAAAACGTGCTGCTCGTCCTAGGCGATGGATCGCAGACTCTGCAACCGAGGTAAGCTGCACGCTGTGGCGATCACGTCTCGCGCAGACAGAGTGCTGATCGCTTGCACTTTAGAGCATGGAGATTCTGAGCGCATAAATGAGCACCGTGGGTCGGTGTCGCGCGCCTACGGCCCTGGGCAAGCGCGCGCGAAATGCGAAACGCGAAATGCGGGCGGCAAGACTCGCGACGATGGCGGCCGCGTGCTGCCCCAGGGATGAAGATCAGCCTCGAGTTCGGCGGTGGACGTCGTCGGTGCACGGGGCGCTGGTGTATCAGGTGACGAACTACCTCCTCTTGCTGCCGGTCGCGAGCTGATCATGCAGAATAGCGTGTTAGACGGCGACCCGAAGCCTAGCAGGCGCGAAGTCATCGAGCGTCGAGGATCGAATATCGGATATCAGGCGCCAGAGGTGTGTGTCATTTTGTTACAGCTGCAGGCCTGGGTCCCGAGCACTGACGCGATGGCGCGCAGGAAGTCGCGGTGTCGCAGGCAAGGATGCACTACCGACCCCACCGCGGGGCGATTGACACGGCGAATGCGTCCTCGCCCGGCGCGGTCGCAGTCGCGGTCGGGCAGGCGCATTGGATCTTTGGCGGTGCCTGTCAGACGCTGCTACTCCAGCTGTTCAGTGTACGGCGTAGCACGTGCCTGCATACACCTGTCCGAATGAATACCAAGATGAGCTGCACATGCGTGAGCACGGTCGGACGGTTTCGTCAGTGTGATTGACCCGATTTTAAGCGTCAAGTTCGTGCGTCTGCACGGCTCGAGAGTGCAACTGTCAACACGTGAAGAATTCTGGATGCGTCAAGACAACGCCAGCCTGATCTTCATATCACCTCGGTTGAAACTGCGGGCGCGGGTATCCACACCCAGAGCAAAAATGCGAGGCATTACCACGAAGACTACTAGTTGCTCGCCGAGCCTGGCCGAACGCTCGGCCAACATCGTCGCCGCTCGGCCACCTTCTGCAGCTCGGCGAGCGTAGAGTCGTCTGCGGCCAGCTTCCAACGACAAGGGCCGAGTAAGTCCGAGGCGGACCGATTGCGGGGGGACTCAGGAGGACGAGCGGACTCGGACCCGCCGACTTCCAAAAGCCGCGCCGAACCAAATTTCCCGAACATCCAGGCCCGCCGCTTCCTCGCGCAGAGTCGGCATTGACTACAGCCAGCCGCCGCAACTGCTCTACCTCCCCGAAACTTGCTCGTGGGCCTCGATTAGAGTTCGCATTGAGTTCGACCACCTCGTTGCCTCGGTCAGCCTCGGTGCTCGTTCTCTTCGACTTGGCTCTTCGCTCGATATCGCTCATAATATCACGATCGAGGTGCTAATAGGTGCCCTGACCTGGATGGCCGAGCTATTATGAGGCGTTCTGCCAACGTGCGAAGAGCATCGTCCAACTCTAGATTGTAGACTCTTTCCGCTCTTCGTTCTGGCCTTCGCCGCGCATGGTGCTCCAGAAGTCTCGTGGATGACCCCCATCGGTATTCGGTAATGGTCTCTGCTTCTTCACAGGTCTTCTTCTAATCACTGTGGACCGTGGCGGTCCAGACTCGCGACCGACCTCTATCATTATGGCGACCGGCCAATATGCGCTCAATAGTCGGGTTCAATCGCGACCACGTCAGTCCTTCGCACGGCCATGCTCGTGTACAGCGCTCGCACCCTGCACGACGCTACCCTGCGCTTCGACCCATTGTCCAACTCTCGCGGCCTTCATAACTCACTCACAATGAATGTGACGGGCGAAGTGTAATGAAGGCCTCAGTTTCCGGCCCCGGCGTCTTGACTCCCAATCCAATCGTGTTAGCGTTTTGCGACACCCCGGCCCATCTCGCGATTCTCGTGCCATCCCCCTAGGTAGTGGTGACCTTCTCAGGCTGCCTCGCATTGCGCTGCGCCACCCGTGGTGCACGGGCACCACTGGCACCCCACTACCGTCGAGGGACCTGTCCGGTCTCTAAGGCTCGCACTCTCTCTCACGCGGCCGGCAGTCGACGGTGGCGCCGGCGTCCTTCCACTGGAGGTGGCACGCGGGCTGACACTGGTACAGTGCTGGGCTGCACTGAACTGGACTGGGCGATCGAGCTGCTGTCTGCTGTCCCGGATTCTGGTCGGTGGTGCGGGTGGCTGCTCGTCATTCAAGTCACCGGGCAGCCGCGCCCGGGCCATACATACAGTGCATTTTGTTGTCTGCGTGCCCGGGCTCTCACTGGCGCTGGCACTGGCACTGGCGGTTCCCTCAGGCTTCCTTTAGTCAACGTATCGATTCCTGCCAGCGTCCAGCGTCCAGCGTCCAGCGTGCGTCCCCTTCACTCAATGAATGCATCGCTTCCCTTAGTCACTGCCGCGAGCGCGTCCGTCCGATGGTGACTCCTGGCAGCTGCATCCTATCTTGTCCCGCGTGCACTACTCGCTGGGATTTACGTTATGCACATGAAGCTGAACGCCTGACGTTGGATCATTAAATGCCGAAGCGAACCGAGGGGACGGGCCTTCAAGCTTCAAGTTCGGCGTTCAAGTGTCAGCCAGCCGCCAAGTTCGGCGACCATACGGTACGGGCACTCACCAGCAAGGTTGGGTAGTCGGTGCGTGCTAACGTTAGCGGTAGCGGTGTTTGTCCCGCGACGATGAATGCCACCCCAATCCGGACTGTTGACTGCTCTGCAAGCACAGTAGCGCGGAAAGTCGGAGCCCCATAACTAACGGTATCCTGACGGCAGCCCAACCTTCCCACGCTGAGTTTGGGTCTTGGGTGCGTGCTCATATTGGCTGCCGCACGTCAGCGGCGAATCATGATTAATGCGATGGGCATCCGTGCAGGCGTCTCGATGCCAGGCCGGATTAGTGGTTTCAGAGTCTCATCCGCAGCTGAGATTGGGATGCGCGCACTCCAGCCTGTGGTGAGTGAGTCCTTGCCAACTGAGAATGTCCTGGGTCCGGACAGGGCGGTTACTTACTTTCCTCAGTCCACCGTTCGGGTTCTCCTTCTCCGTCCGATCTCATCTCTCAGGAGCGTGAAGGGCACGGGGGTGCGTCACTGGCAGGAGGGAGCGAGCATGGGCCGGCGTCCAGCCTGATCGTCTGCGGGTCCGGCATCTAAGATGGAAACCGTCGGGGCGAATCGGGGGTGGAGGAAGCAGTGAAGGCCAGTGGTGGCGCGGGCGACGATCCCGTCTCTCGCTTCGAGAATAAGCGACCGAGGGCGGGGGAGCCGTGCGAATTCTGCGCGGCCGTCACGTTACGTACGCACGCTGCGCCGCGCTTCAGCGTCCACGTCCGGTCGCCGCCGCTGTGACAATGACATGCCGTGCTGCTGCTGCTATATAGCCCGCCGTCGAGGGACTGCCCATCGCCATCCCCACTCCCCGCTCGCCGCATATCCTCGACCATGTACCCGCCCACGCTGCGCAACGTCCGTCTCAGGTGAGGGCCTCGCCATCTATCTGTTCGCCCCGGGCCTTTCTCACTCGGCTCGTCGTCGCCCGTCGCAGCTCGCCCGAGGAGGCGCACAGAATATTGCGGCTCGCGATCGACGGCAGGCTGGAGGAGTACCCGTGCCGGCTCGCGCGCGACGGCGAGGACCAGGTGCAGCCGGGCGACGTGTTCGTTTACAAGAAGCGCGGCGTCGCGGACATTGTCCGCTGGGTGCGTCCCGTCCTCCGTCTGCCACAACTGCTCCCGATATTGACGCCGGCTGCAGACCGACGGCCTCAAGTCGAGCCCGAGCCGCAACCGCCAGGTGCGCGTCTCGCCAGTTGTGACGGCCGTCGCTGACCCGGCCGGCTCGCAGGGATTCCTCTCGTACATCCTGTACAACACCGCGGACGGCCGCGACTGGTGGCGCAAGACGACGAAGCTCGTCAACATCTACGACAAGACCGATGAATGGCATCTCGGTGCGTCTCCCACGCGGGCCACTCGAGTCCCTCGCTGACTCTCAGCGTCGCAGTGGCCTACGACTACGCCGACCCCGAGGCCCACGGCTCGCATCTACACGGGATGGACGTCGCGCCGGAGCTGCGCGCGCTGGACGGCGACGCGGACCCCGCGGCGCTGCACGGGCGCGCGTCGGCGTACTACGTGCACGTGCCGTCCTCGGGCTCCTCAGACCTCGCCGACATCCTCAGCGTCAGCTCCGACGAGCAGAGCGAGCGTCTCCAGCGGTACGCATACAGCGACCGCGTGCGCTACGCGTCGCCGCACAGCAGCCGGACGTCGACGTCGCCGCCCGCCGACGTCCGCCTGCCGCCGCGCGTCTCGCTCTTCGGGCCCGACCGCAGCTACATCCCCGACCCGGCCAAGATGAAGATGCTGCGCGGCCCCGCGCGCCCCGCCGCGCGCCCGAAGCGCTGGCTCGACGAGGTCATGCTGCGCCGCCTGCCGCCTCTCTAGGCGCCCTCTCCTTTCTTGCTGCTACCCACTCCGCTCTCTGCTCTGCTACTGCTCTGCTCGCTATCGCGCTGAGACCCCCACGAGACACGACCTCGTTCCCGGATTTTGTTATGACCTATCGTTATTTGCCACATTTTCCGCTGGGCTGGGCATCGCCGCCGCTGCCCGCTTCTTCGGTCTTCTGCTTCTCCAATCTTGTCGCTTGTACACTAGCCGTCCACACACGCAACTGAAATCAGAAACGCAATACATAGACTCTAGAGCATGCGCACCGCAAGGATTGGGGAGCCTCACACAACGTCGTGGACCCGGAGCTGTGCATTGTGCGCGCCGCCCTCGACGGCGTGCATTCAGCACCGCCTCGTGTCGATCCGGCCCCAGATTGAGAACCGGAATGCTGACATCCGACCCGTCGCTTGCCTTCAGAGTCAGACTATCATCTTGTAATTGGGGTGCCCGTTCAGTTGCCACTCTCGCGCGCTCGCCCCTGCACCGAGCAGCGTACACAACCCTGCATTCCAGCCTGGGCGGCTGGGCGGAAGGAACGCGGAACGCCCGCATTGGGCATTCCGCGCCCCTTACACTTGCTTACGTTCGTCCTCGAGCCGGGATCGACACGCGCCCCCTCCTCGGATGGGAATCGGATGCGTCGCTTCGTATTTCGTCCCTGGGCAGCGTCTGTTCTCTTCCCTTCCCTTCTTCCTTCCCTGTTCTCGAAGACGAAGCCTCAGGCTCCCAGCTTCCAGTTTGGCGAGTTACATCATGCCGAGAGCTCCAGAGGACGGACAAGATTCTGATTTGGTACGGTATGCCCGTACTTAGACCTGACTACAGCAGCCTACCAATGGACGACGCTCCTCGTTCAAGCTCCCCATTCTGAAGATCCTTGCTGCGACTCAGACACGGCTTGGCAATCTCACTTCCAGATCCAGATGAAGCGGCAGGACGAACACTGGCAAGACGTCACCCCCGCGGCAAGTAGTGCTGCTACTCGGTTCCCTCGCAGTTTCACATTCCCCTGTGTGTGCTACCGTAGACACATTAGACTTACAGACGGGAGTTCATTATCATGGATCGTCCGGGCGTCAAACTGCAAGCCTGAAGTCGAGCGTCAAGATCCCAGATCTAAAGACAAACTTGAAGCAAGGGCGCCAACTGCAAGCTATGTACTGTAATTGGCGCTCCAGTTCCAGAAGAACGCCGCTGCAGACAATCTGAAATCTGAGCCATGCAGCGTCAAGATCAGATCCTAGTTGCGTGGTTGTACCCTGCTTACAATCAGCGATCTACTAGTACTAGTAGCGAATCGCAGACTCTGCTCGAACGGCAAAAAACATGTCAAGCTGCAGACGTGCTGGAGAATCGTCCCGCGTCGGGTCGAGTCGCAAGGTCCAGCTTCACTGTCACTGACACTCAGGACAACCCGAGCACTTTGGCAGAGTCGATGGATCGCAGAGCCCGGGCACCTTCAGCTCCAGCTCCAACTTCACCTTGACTCCTTCCATCGAACCTCGCAGCTGACGTGGGAAAGAAAAGCTGCGCGGTGCAAAGGCCCAGAGCGGTCGGGGAGATCGCGCCAAAGCGGTATCTGGCAGCCCTAATGCGTCTTAGCCGGGGCAGGCCCTGAGGGCAGTAGGCGCACAGGAGGAGAATCAAGCGCGGTGTCGTACAGCGTGTGCTCCCGGTTGGTTTTATTCGCATTACTGGACTGTATCCTCAAGCGCTGGGCAAGGCAGGCTGAGGGAGAAGCGCTAAGCGCTGGGAGGGCGCGCATCATTATCACAAGAACAACCCGGCAGATTTCGCGCCAGGTCTCGGGGGTCCTGCGAATGATAAGTATTGATGCGCCAGCCGGCGGCACACCGCGAGTTGATGAGACTCGTTTGCCCCTGGCGATGGCGACGGACGGGATATTTCGAGGGATGGAAGCAAGACAATGACAGTAGGCTGGGACTAGCACCGTTGGATGACGCCGGACAGGACAGAGCAGCGTGCACAGACCGGAGTTAAGACAAGCACCGACCGGCCAAACTTCAAGCTTCAAGTTGGGGTGGCACGCTTGTTGAACACTCCCCACGGCCCAGCTAGGACGTCCGACAGTTGACCCCAGCACGCTAAACGTCTGGTCACTGCATTAAAAGTCCATGAACTGGGAACACGAATCTAGAAGGGAACAGAGTGCCGCGAAGAACCCGTCCGAGGTTGAGCAGCACGAGCCGGCGTCCGGGGCGGCAGGAGCAGGCCTGCAGCCACACACGGTGAAGGACGCAGACGTCGACATACTGGGCAAGAACTCCCTGCGACGCAGCAAGCTTGGAACCAGGGTCGGGTGAGTCGAGACGCGTATGCGTCAGGCTGGAGCGAACCGCGAGGGCTGATAATGTACGTTTTCCACCAAGGCGCCGCGCGCTCGACCGTCCAGTTCCAATTCGCAGACACAAGGATCGCAGATAACGTCATCAAGCTGGCTAGTAGAGGTGCGCAGGAACTGCACACGGGTTTATCGTTGAGGACTCATGCTCGTCGACGTTGTAGGTCCGGTGACAGCGCGCGACGGGCAGCAGGGCGTACACCGCACGGGCCAGAGACCCAGGCGAACCTTGATTTCGACGAATACAACGCGTTCTGCGGGTGAACGCACGGCCAGTCGGTCGGTCGGCAACGCACTGCGATCAGCGAGCGCCGACCGTGGCGACACCGCGGCTCGTCACGCCAAGGGTAGCCCGTCAATGCTGGGCACCGTGGCCGAGGAGTCCAGCGATGGCACAAGGGACAGAAAGCAGGGCGCACATCGCGCTGGCGCAGGCGAAGCGTGCTTACCGCGCGCGCGGCCAGTCAGTCAGTCAGTCGGCAACGCACTGCACTCAGCGCGCGCCGACCGTGACGACACCGCGCCGAGGGTAGCTCGTCGGTCTTGGACATCGTGGCCGACTCAGGAGTCCAGCGAAGGTACAAGGGACGGGAAGCAGGACGGGCGCAGGCGAAGCGTGCTTTGGATGGATACACCACGCGCATGGCCAGTCAGTCATCAGTCGGCAACGCGCTGCACTCAGCGCGCGCCGACCGTGACGACACCGCACGCCCATTGCAGCTCGTTCCCGGGTCGTCTTGGACTTCGTTGCGCCGCTCCCAGGGCTCGCGAGCATGAGTGCGAGAGCAAGTCGTTTTGACCGTCTATCTGTTCTCGCGGCGAAGAGGACAGGCTTCTGACCGATAAGGTGCATCGAGAAAAATTGGGTGGCGCGGGTGAGGTCGAGCTGATATAGCGCGGTACCCAGGACGATTGGGCGATGACGGCCATCGATTACAGGTGCATTTCGGGGTCGGTGATACCGCGTACGTAGCATGCTGATCGATCGCAGTTGCAGGACTGCTCGATGGCGAGGTTGCGGTTTACAGAGGTTAAAGGCGAGGGCGCTGCAACCGTTCGAATCCCAAGGTTGGTGCACGCAGTCTACACGATAGAGGGTTTACTTGCGATACTTTCGCAGGTTCAGGCGTATTATTGGTCTTTGCATTGCAGTGTCGTGTCGAGTCGACGCAAGAGCCGGCGAGGAAGCCGCACTGAAAATGTCGGAAGAATTCGCCGCGGCGTGCTCGATTCAAGTTCGGTTCGCGAGCTGTTCCCCAAGCTGCATCAATACACGTGAATGGCATGCTGGTCAACTTTGCGCACCTTTAGGAGTAAAGCTACCAGTTATTCGCTGTGGGACTCGACGAGGAAGCGCTGCTGCCCGCCGACACCTTCGGGCCCGACGTCCGGCGCGCGCTCACCGCACATCACCTTCAAGGCGTTCCTAAGCGTTGGACAACGGGCTGCCCAGCCTCTACATGCCTCGCGCTCGACTTGCTCAAAGAACAAAGTCTTTTCATGCCCACCAGTGTCAATGTCAAGTGTCAAGCCCAGTCCTACCCAAGCGCAACTGACGCGCACGCGTTCATGCTGCGCTGGAAGTCTTGCTGCGTCGCGGACATAGCAGCGTCTGTGCGCGCGGTCAAGTCGTTACCGGCCGAAGGTGCGCGGTGCCGCGGAAACCTTGTTTTTGTCTGCTTCATCCGTTGTATCATCCGACCTTGCCCTCCTGCCCGCTTCTTCTCCTCTCGCCTGGCCCGCGCCGCTTACACCTGCATTCCACTCATGAATTTGACATCTAATTCTTCGCATACTTCGCTGCCCTTTGGACCCTCCATTGTCGTGCCTCGCCCTTGACCTCACCGCAGGCGTGGTGCGCGGTGCTCGGTACATTCATAGGAGCGGTTTCATCATCTCTGTCTTTCTTGCTCTTTACTCCTACGTCGACAGATCGTTCTTCGTATTACTGTTGGTGCTCGTGAGCATCCATCCCGCGTCGCTCAGCAGCCTCGCGCACACTCCAGCTGCTTCTCATGCCCCACGCCTTTCAGCATAACTGCTGCCTGTATGCACCCCACGTCATTGTTTCCGTCCCAGTTGCGATCGTCCAATCCAAACCCATTCAATGCCTTCTCCGGATTCGTCGATGGTCGACGTTTTATGCTCTTTCGAACGCAAGTGACTGGACCGGCGAAGCGTCTGACGGCTCTGAACGCCTTCGCCCAATGCTTGGAACCCGACTAGCGCGTCCTCGCGTGCAGATGGCCAGGTGTAATTGGAAAACGTCCGTATCAACGCGGCTGTTGTAGAAACTCTAAACTACCAAGCAGCGCAGGGTAACGGCGCTGGGCAATGCATCCTCAGGACGGCATCTGCAAACAAACGTTAACAGATTGGGAGGGTGAGAATCCTCACCGGTCGCGGGGATCGGTCGGTCCGACCCCGGGGTCCTCCTCGGTCATGAATTCAGAACAGGTTGGGTCACGGCTTGGTCACGGCGTCTTCTGAGGGCGGACTAATCATTTGAATGCAATGCAGTATAAGCGAGATACCGATACCCATCTTGGACGGACCTCATACATGATACGTAATCCCAGCCAGTGCCAATCTGGTTGACAGATGCCTTGTCCACTTTTTCGGAGCGGATGGACACTCCGCGTCGCTATATAGTCGCGACTGTTTATGCCGGGTGCGCTATTGCCCCTTCCCTTTGCCCACTCCTCCTTCCGCCCCCCCAGGGACGCTCATGCCCGACGACGCGCTCCAGCCTGCCGGGATACAGCCCGCGCTGCGCAACGTCCGTCTCAGGTGCGCTCCGGGCGGTCTGCCACGATTATCATTGCGCGGCGCGCTGGCCTGACCATTTGTTTTCTCAGGAAGCGCACCGTCGACCAAGACGACGCCCAAGCAATCGGCGAGCTCGCGTCTCGCTCCCTGATTCACGTCGCCGACCGACTTCTGCGTTCGACGGACAAGTCTATCATTCGTCCCGGGGATGTGTTTGTCATGCGGTCCGAGCCAGGAAAACGATGCGTGCGCATTTTTCTTACCCCCATTCCTCGTGAAGCCCATCTCATAGCGCCTTCTCGCGCGCAGACGGACGGCCTGCGCGGGAAGAAGGCCCCGAGCAGTTCTAAACGCGACGTGCGTCCCTCTCGCCTTGCATACGTACGCGTCATGCATCTCACCGCCGCGCAGGGCTTTCTTTCCTACTGCATACCCGACCCGCCTCAGTGCGACGCGACAGAATCGACGGGTCGAGCTCCTTGGATCAGGAAACGCGCACGGATCACGGTCAAGAGGGAGGACGGGGAGTCTGACTGCTGGGAGATCTGTGCGCCTACATCCTCCATGCAAACGTTAACGCGGTACAATGCTCACATCTTCATTCTCTAGCCGCGTACGACTACGATAAGCCCAGGCCGCGCGAGACGGACCATGGGCAACACTTTCGTACGCTCGGCCAGCCGATTGATGACCTGCTGCTCGCCGCTCCGGACAACGGCACGGCGACAGAGTTGCGCGGGTGCTTAAATGATCACTATTTGCGCGGTCATTCGTCACCCATTTCTCCCCGCGTCACAGGTCCGCCTCTCACACACCGGTCCCTCTCGCCATCAGTCTCGCCCGTTATGTCGAAGCGCGAACAAAATGTACTCTTTCCTCACGAGCAGACCACACAGCTCCCCGTCGCAAATGGGTCATTAACGCGTTACCATCCATACGTCGTGCGCCGCGATCCATACGATCACTACATGATTTCTCGCCTCCACCCACACTCCCACTCCCGTAGCTGGGCTGCCCATCTTCATTAGTATTTTACCTGCTTTTCGTGCAGTTGCTCTCCATCATTTCTATATCTTGCTTGGCTGCCATCGTCATCGCTGTGGTAGTCTTTTTTTGCATGTCCCTAGTACGACGAAACCTGGTGTACTGTATCATACAAAATGTGAACACAACTGTCCTTCTGACCTGATCAGCTGCGCAAAAATCTGAAAGTTGTGCCACTGGAAACTCATTCACAGTTTCATGTGAATACGACAATTCTCTGAGCTCTCGAGGCCCATGGTAAGAGACGCGGCGCTGCTTCGAAGAAAAAAAGCGCTCGTCGGGAGTGCTTTGAAGCCGCGAACGCTGGCGGTGATCCGGCCGGATGCTGGCTATCTTCCCGACCGCCATCTCCCTGCGACGGCACGACGAGCAACGTACCTACTGCTACGATTTCGACCTCCGCATCGTCGCTCTACGCAGAGCTCGCCTTATTCCGAGCTGCCGATCGAGTGCTTCGTCCCCTGCTCTTGGCCGAGTTACAGTGGCCACGTCGCCTGCGATGTTGAATCGCCCGTCGACGTCGCTCGTACCAGAAGACCTCGAACATCACTGAGGCTGTCGAGCTCTGAGTCTCTACCACCTCATTTGCGTTCCCGGGAACGAGAATCGGGATCGTCGCCGCACGTCTGCGCGGTGGTGCCGTCCCTTCCTCTCTTCTCGGTATAAACACTCTATAATTACCTATGCAATGTGGACCGCTTTTCACCCCATGTTATATCGTCATCCGCAATCTTCTGCCACTTCAAGATCAAGGCCACAAGATTCACCATCAAGACGCCGTCAAGCGTGCAAACTATTGACTCGCCACTGGAAGACTGCAAGGCATTAGGCCGTCCAAGCTCCTCGATCTCAAGCCAACGTCAAGCTGTTGCAACGTTGCACCCGTTTTAGATGAATCCCGAATTCGAGAAGCCCACCAGTCTGTCAATGTCAAGGCGGAGCATGATTATCGTCGCAGTTCCACGAGAATGTGAGCAACAGACCGTTTCATCGATATGAATGGCCAGTTAACATGGCGAGAAGGACGCTTAGACGTGGAGTCGCGCCGCGGTGGTGGATCGCGAGAATGGAAGGCAGGGTGCAGTTTGGGAGTTGGGTGTCGACCTAGATACCGTCACGTTGTAATTTCGCGCGAAGAGCACGCGCCGCTAGTCCGAGTGAGTGAAGGGATGATGGATTGAGAGGCACAGCGGCCTACTCGGAGGGGAAACTGAATTATCGGCTGAGACAATGCTTGCGCATGGGAACACAAATTTGCAGTCTTGGGGTCCCCAGCAAAGCGGGACAGCCCGGGAGTCAGCATCGCGGCGAGAAGAATGACCGATGATTGATGATCCAAGGCGACGGAAAGTTCTACGCCGCAGCGCGGCATGAGCCTGACGTCGCACGGTGCGACCCCACGAGCGGCACAAAGGGTCGCCTCGGTCCTCTCCGCGAGTAATACTGAGAGAACGAGTGTGGGCGTCCAGCAGCAGGTATTTTAAAAGTTGAAGAGGCACGAGTGCGTGTTGGTCAGCGCGCAAGCGGCAGTTAGGGCGAGTGCCGGTGTTTGGAACGAAAGTAGCCGCACATCTGTCCCCGTCCCAAAGCTCTCTCGCCCTACGCGCGAGATCGTCCCCTGGGAGACATTTATGCAGGAGCGTGACACGGCCTTCGATTGGCCTGGCGCCCGGTCCTAAGGCGGTTCTCCCGCACAGGCAAACACAATCTTCACCATGACCGCCAAACCGTCCGAGCTCCAGCGCAGTTCAGAGGACCATCGTGATAGAGAACACCACACCAGCCCAACAAGTTTTGAAATCGTATGGGAACAGTAGTTGTATGTGTACCATTCGCTGAGTTCATGATGACAGTATGCTTGCTGTCTCGAAACGTAGCGCGACCATACAATGTGGCGCAAATCCCGCTGCATGGACACTCTTCGCACCAGTGAACCAGGAGTAATGTTTCAGTGCCGCCATGGCAGGTGTTCAGTCGATGCTGTCGCGCGTTCGAGCATCAGAGAACCCGAGAACAAAGGCGACCGGCACGACACCAATCTCTTCCAGCAGCAATGGAACCGCCTTCATCGACTAAGGATCAACTGCAGGAGCGCAGGCCCTATAGTTACAACAGCTCCGTACGTATTCGGTGAATGAGTGTAGCAGCACTTACCAACGACTGATGCCCACAGCAGCATCACATGGCTCGGGCCATGAATCCAGCGCCAATACACGTTTCCTGAGCTCTAACCAACAGATCTCATGCAGCAATATGCGAAGCAGTTACTGCCAGCCGGGAGCATGTACGTTGTGCGCGATAAAGCAGGTCAGTAGGTCGTGCTCCATTTCGCAGCAGCCGACTGATCATATGCAGCGATAAACGCAGAAGACACTTTGACACACAGGTTCCAACGACAACGTGCAACAGTACGTCATTTTCCATTGATGGCAGCCTCTAGAGACGACTCGATAAGATAACTTGGGCAGCGCGGCGCCGAGAAGACGCAGCCAGGTCATACACGAGGGACAGCGCGGGCAAGTGCATCGGGAGAGCAGATAAAAGCGTCCCAGTGACTTTGCGAAGGCAGCACAAGGAGCAAAGCGAAACATTCGTCGCAATCCTGCCAGTGAGGCAGGTCCAGCTAGCTCACACGACTGACAACACGTAGAGCAACTCCGTAGTGCTGCAAGGACGCCTTGTCTGGGTGGCCAGTGCTGTTGGAAACCCCAAGAGCAAGCACGTCATATCCTAGGGCACAGGAAGCCTTGCGACCGGGAAGCGAATGCGGAGGTGCGAAGTAGGCTGTATCGAAGTAAGAGGTCTGTGTCGCTCGTCACCAACACATTATAGGATGGGGCGCCAGTTGAAAAACGCGTTCAGAAGCAGGACATCGTTGATACAGTCCCAGTGGACGCGCAGGAGTCGGGATTTGAGCAGTCCAGACGCAGGTGTGCCGACGTGAGTCTGCAACGTTCATTTCCTCATGCTGCTCAAGATTAAACGCTTACACGGCTCAGCCTGCAATGTATGCGGTCGAATTGTGGCGGTAGCGACCCATACAAAGCCTTATTCCTATCGGAGTATGTGTGTCAGTGTTCCCATAATCGTCGTGGGTCGCGAAGACTGACCGAGCATGCTGAGCACATAAAACTGCGGTTATTGGTGCGCATAGTGTGCTAAAGAGCTGCTCAATAGCTTACGCCATGCGTATTCACTTCAAGCCCACCAAGCTGCAGACGGACGCTGAAGGGCCTGTGTTCTTGGACGAACTGGAACTGCCTCTGGACCTCGACAGCTTTCGCCGCGGACTGATGCATCAACAGCGTCTGTGTGCAAAGAGTGAAGACAATTACCCAGGGTCAATGAAGTGTCAATACGCTGCGCACCGAGTGGCCTTGGGCAAGCAACGCTGCGACTTAAGGTCGGGCGTGGTGGAAGGACGGCGTCGAATCTTGGTACTGAATCTTGGCACAGACCCTCCAAGCTCGACGCGCCGTGCACCCAAGGCGGGACCTGCAAGACTTCTGCGTGCAAGCAATTTCACGTTGCAGTCGTGTGAGGCAGTCGCCGGCAGCGAGGAGCGAGGAGCGGCCCGGAAGGCTGAGTTCGTCACGCCGCACGGTTTCTCCTGTCTCTGATCATCCATGATCACGACCATCCTTTCGCCCAGCAGCCCGCTGTACTCCACAATACTGGTGTTAGATGATCCGAATGATACAGGCTCGGGCCTACGACCTTCAGCTTCGGTTGGGCTTTACCCTGCGAGTTTTTGCAAGTATTCCTGTACATGTCCTTGCATCGGTCGTTGAAGCTCTTCAAGCTCGGACCACTCTACAACGACGCTGGTTGCACAAAATTCGACCGCTATGCCATTTACTCGCGTACATATACTGAAGCACTTCTAGATATCCAGCCAGCTAGGCATCGTGTCAACATGCTCGCGTCGAAACTTAAGAATCATGTCCATGACAGCCTTCCGACTCATTATCCTCTTTCTTACCCTTTCACCGCGCTAGCTACCAATCCTATTCTTGCCACAACTTGCAAGGCTAAGATGGTTGCGTGAAACTCTGGCGACTTCCGCGCTCAATGCACTCATGACGCCTTCCCAGCCAAAGCAAGACCACGCCTTCATAATGCACCATATCCTCTTACAACCAAGTAACATTCTGTTCCCAATATGCTACAGCTTATAGAGTCTAAAGTTGCGCTTGCAGGTCGACACAGCGCTCGTGACCAGGGCCAAGTTCAAGGTGTTTTTTCGCGGGCATTTTGATAAACACCCTTTGCCAGATCCATCAACATGAAGATTCCTTCGGAATACCTGCACTTCTGACTGGTACCAAGAGTCATCTTGCAGGAGATACAGTTGGGATATGGCTCATGCACAGCCGAAGTAAGTACTCAAGCAGTCCTTGTTGCTTCGATAAGGAGCAATCCACTCGCAGTTACGTCTCCTCGGAGTTGTCATCGTGAGAACTGATTGAATCCTCAAGTCCGAACCGCTTTCTTGGAATTTCTGAGTGCACTGGTGCTGTGCTGCATGGTAGGATAACTTTGAAGATCGATGAACTGCTGTTCATAACTTCGTTGTCAGCTTTCAATACGAAGAATGCGTGTCTCTATTACATTAGCGTGTGATACCGGCATTACCACTCCTTGCGTCTGGTGAGAAAGCTAAATGACTGCATTCCGCTCATGCGCTGTTTCTGATTGCTCTGGAGGATTCTGAAAGTTCATGAAGGAAGATTCGAGAAAAGAGGGCTCCTTCTTTTGGGCATGAGAACGCGCTGGCCAGTCATCATATTACATCACGAGCCGTATCCAATCTGAGGTTGCAAGAGCATTCAGGGCATCAGCGTAATTTCGGGAAAACAACAGATAGTGCGCATCGCCACGATCGGACGTCCGGGTCCGGACCGAGTCCGGGATTCCCCATTTGCACGCTCCGCTTCGGAGACAAAACGCATCTTGCTCTCCTGCCCTGATGTTGCCACATTGGCCGGGTCTACACGCAGGCGAGTACCGATTACTCGGGACGCCCGCTTTTGGACTTCGGTTCAAGACCATGACCGCTCCCATTTCCGATAATCCCAGTGCGCTCTTCTGGCTCCTCGGATGGCTGGAAATTTGACTGATTGGTTTTTCCAGCCGCCACTCGAAGTGAGGCAAGGCTGCAACGTAACGCGCGTCGTCGGCCATGCTAAGCACCCCCGTTCAATTTCTCTTGCGAATGCTTCCTCGAAACCGCGGGCCTAACCATGATTTACCCTGTTACCTAGATGCACTGGCATTTCCGTTCTGCTTCGTCCTTGAATCAGAATTATTATGCCGTTTATTTCCATTTCCTAATTTCCCGTCAAGCCTTCAAGACGTCTAGCTTCCTATACAAGAAAGATCCCCGGCAAGACGTCAAGATTCATCAAGCTGAGTGACCCAAGAGCCTGCCCCGTCAGAAGAGTGCGTCAAGGCAGCAAAACACGAGACGCAAGACGCAAGACGCAAATGACGAAGAATTGCCTGCAAGATCTCTAAGGGAAGTAAACATACAAATCTAACGGGAGCGCGAGCGCCGCACACCGTCACAACCCAATGCGCAAGGCGCCGTTTGACATGGGGAAATAGGTGCTCGGGCGAGCTCGGAGCAGCGACAGACGCAGCGCGCACAGTGAAAATTGCCCGTGGCAACCCAAATGACAGATGATTGAGTATAGCCGAGCCCGGTGCGGGCGTGGATCGGGGGAGTGCCCTGATCAAAGACGTGCACGCGCGGGAGAGGAGCAATACAGTAGGTGATTTCGTCCGTGCGAAAGGCGCCCAAAGCGCGCATCGAAGAATCAGAAAAAGAATTCCGGATGGCGATGTGGCGAAATTCGCGCGGGCGCAGCGGGGAAACACAACAGCGGCAGCCCAGGCTCAAATCAAAACGCCTCAAGTGGCCGGGGCCTGCAACCGAATCAGCGGCGCACCCGGCGGACGCGTAGCCCGCCCGTCCCTGGCGACGCAGTGTTGTAACATGATGCATGATGAGCTCGAACGTCGCGGCTGACAGTAGACTAGATCGTTTAGATTGCAGGAGACAGCGAGCAGCAGTAAGTGGAACGGCCGGAGTTAACGCAAGCGCCGACCGTCCGACGAGCAAACAGTTTCAAGCTTCAGGTGTTGAACCGCTGCTCCCCTCCCAGCCCGCGCTCGACGCTGAAAGACAAACAGAATGCGCTCGACGCTCACATATCAAGCTCAAGAGTGTAGGGACATTCAAGGCGAAGATGGACATGCTATTCAGGCCGAGCGGTGTGGACAAGCTCAGCGCGTTGAAGCAATGCCCGCGGACGACAGCGACGCTCGTGGCTGGCACGGGCGCCGCTATAGTCTGCGATGCGTTGCCTCAACGGCTTCTCAAGGTTGCAGTGATGTTGCGCGTACGACGCTGTGAGCTGCCAGACTGACGAGAATACCAGGCGTTTATACCCAAGTTGTATACACCATTATGCATGGCGAGGCACACCATAGGCTGCTATGATCCCAGAGCGGTACGCAGCATCCAGCGAGCGCATGCGCGTCCGCCATGGAGAGCTCATGATCCAGTCTTCCGGTGGTTCAGCGTATGCAGCTTCAGGACGACCAGTGAGCATTAGCCGCTCATACCGACAAAGTCTGCGCACGCTTGAGGCAGCTCGTTCCGCAGCAGCCGAAGTACGATACGGCGACGATGCAGCTGCACGACCACCTGCAGAGGCAGCAGCGCGCTCGAGTCTAGGTGAAGGTACGCTCATCGTTCAGGTTTGATGCACATGTGGAGACAGACGCGTGCGCCGTCCGCAGGGCATCGGGGCATCGAGTCGCGAGCACGGTGGCGCGCTCTTGTGCTCGCCGTCACGGCATTGCGGGTCGACGAACACGCCGTCGAGTATGCCATCCTCCTCGCGCAGGCCGGGCTTGACGAGCATGATCATCATCCAGCCCGTAACATCCCGTTCGCGCGCTGACCGCGACCATTGACAGGATGTCCTGGCGAGCTTCACGCCCGCTGACGACGGAGGAGGTACGCCCGCTGGTCCGAGTCCGCGTGGAGATGCCGACCGACGAGGTGCGCCATTGCCAGCATATCCATCGCGAGTGCAGCACGGCGCTCGTGTACGCGGCTTCGCGGCGTCAAGCACATGCACTGGCAGCACGCCGTCCACGACCAGCCGGTTGGTCTTGACGATTTTGGGCCAACAGCATCCTACTCGCGAGCAGGCCGCCTCGACCATCGAGTCGTTCGCCCAACAGCGCCCAAGATGCAGTCAAGGTCTGCGCACGCCGTCGTCGTCGTCCGGGAAGCAGGGTGCGTTGGACGCATGGGACTGGTCGCACGCAATCGACGATCGAGCTGATATATACCGTCCAGGTCGATTGGGGTGATGACGAGCTTGGATATCGCATCGAAAATGAAAATGGGGTGGGTGATGCGCGTAGCCTGCCGAGCGATTGATCACAGCGCGGTTGCAGGGTGCGGCGCTGGCTGTCGGGCGGTCTGCGATGAAGAGGACGCCGGGCAAGGTCAGCGCGGGCAACTTATCGGATCGAATAAGATTGCTTACTTCGCGCAGGTTCAGGCCTCGAATCTATGCAGGGCCTTCTAGAGTTCACGTGGGTCGTGCTTTTGCTCATATGCTCGCTTGAAATATGGGGCTTCAAGTTGAAAGGCATCTCCACCACGCCGTACTCGGTTCAAGCTGGACACCCGACGGACTCTTCGACCTGTATCAGCACATGCTCCTGGAATATTGGACGCGGTCGGCTACCTTTATGAGTGAGTCTGTGAGCTACTATGCCGTAGAACGCGACGAGAGGGCGGGCGTCGGTCCGGTCGTCAAGGACTTCAGCAGCTCACGACCCGGCCTCGCTGCCCATCCACGCTATATCCTCCATAGACGTTGGGCGACAGGGTAGCCAGCCTGCGCAAACATCCAGCTCGACCTACATTCAAGAACAACGGCTCTTAGAGCGGCGCGAACTTCAGCAGGCAAGCTCAAACCCAATGTACAGCTTTGACCCGCCATCTAATCCTAGCCCAGGCAAGAGCAAGGCACCTTCTCTCTGGAGCAGCCACGCGGCAGCTCGTCGGAGGTCAAGGATGCCACGGTTGCCGCGAGCAACTTCGAGGCTGAGTCGTTCAAGTTTACGGCCGGTCGCACTGAAACCTTGTTCAAGTTCAGATCATCGAATTCGCTAGCATCCTCCGACCCGGACTTGCCCTCCTACTCGCTACTTCCTCCCCTGCTTTGTCTGCCCTCGTCGCTGCACCATCCTCGACTGTATCAAATCTTCGGACTCGTCATTTTTTTACACTCTGCACCCCATGGCTCATCTCATCCCCGCTCTCGCTGCTCCTCCGCATCGTCGCGACTGCTGGCTCAAGCGCTCTGCCGCCTGTAATGTTCTAGCAGTACGTGGCTAAACATTCTCTGTCCTTTCGCTATAATATACTTTCTTTCGTAACCAACGAAATGTGCGGTTCGCAACAACATGAATTATTTGGCGGCTGCTTCGCTCGAGCTCGCCTCGAGCTGGTTTTCTACTCTCCCCATGCGAGCATATGCTGACAGCTGTCTATATGCACTCCCTTGAAGGTATCAATTCCTATAATAAATCCAACCTCATTCCGTGTCCACTTTCCACCATGAGTTGACCGTGTCAATGCTTCCCAGCAGTCATCTCCGGTGAACGCTGCCGACACACTTTCTAAGATCGCCATGGTGCCTTTCCCACGATCTAGGGAAATCCTATCCGCGTGCAAATGAGGTCAGTACCGTGTCGTCTCCGCTCGGACCCTTTGCGAACTCTAACCCACGAATAACTAGCAGGGTGGCGGCGACAGGGAAGCATCGCATCCAAAGGGCAGTACAGCGCCAGCGACAGACGGTGTAAACAGATTAGGTGGTGCAAATCGTCCGAATGCGGACGGTCACGATCGGTCGCACGCTCTCCGGGGTCCCGCCTCGGTCCTCGGCTGTCGTCGGCCAGGTGACGGCGAACAACAAATTCACAGCCGAATTCGGACTTCAGCACGCGCCGCGCGAACATAAACCCATTCAAATTAACCTCCGTTCAGTTGATTTAAACAGCACGCCGTCATGTAGGTGCGATACGGTACCGCTAATCACAGTTGTCTTCCCACACTGACAACGCGACTGTATATAGCTTCGCCACTGTTTGCGCCGGCCGGACTCTGCGCCTTTTCCCCCAACACACCCACTCGCCCGCTCGCCCGTCCTCCTACCGTTACCGCTGATGATTTACGACGCCCCGCCCGAGCCTGCGCTGCGCGGCTTCCGCCTACAGTGCGTCGCCTGTGTGACCCTTCTCCGCGTGAATGCTGACCGGCCTCTGTCGCTGTGCAGGAACGTGAACGACGCGAAAAGAATCGCCAAGTACGCGGCGCGCGGCCGGCTCGACGTCGCGCACCGCTACCTCAGGAAGTCGGAGCAGAGGCTCGTCGGTCCGGGCCAGGTTTGGGCGATCCCGACGCAAGAAGGCAAGCGCTGGGTGAGTGCCGCTGCGGGTTTCGTTTCCCGACCTCGCCGCTCCCGCACTCAGGCTGACTCCGCGTCCCGCAGACGGATGGGCTGCGCGACAAGAACGATCCCAGCAGCACGAAACGCGGGGTGCGGGTCCTTCAGGCTCTCCGGCGCTTGCTATTTGCACTGACGCCGGCGCGCAGGGCTTCCTCTGCTACCCCGTCCCCAACCCACCCGCGTTTCCCGGCGCGGTCCCGAACGCGCCGTGGATCAAAAAGCGCGCGACGCTGAAGGTGACGGGCGCGGACGGCGTCGAGCGCGAATGGGAGATCAGTACGTCGCGCTGCGAATCTTCCGTGTGCGCGTGGCATTTTACATTTGCTCACCTGGTGTTGCAGTCGCTTACGATTACGACGCGCACAAGGTGCACGGTCTCGACTTCCGCGACCTCACGAGCGACATCGATGATCTGCTGCTCCCCGCGCACGCTGGCGCCGCGTCGACGTCGACTCAATCGCCAAGGGACTTCGTTGACGAGCGCGCGGTGTCTCTCACGCCTTTCTCACCGCCGGAGTCTCTTGTTCTTCCATCTGCGTCGCCATCTCCCGCGTCATCGCCGTCACCGCCCACTCCGGCCGAACGCTGGGTCTCTCCGTCCGACTCTCCTCTAATCTCAAAACAAGAGCGCCAGCTCTTCCCGCGCCTGCGCACGCCGCGGCTTCCCACACGCCTGGCGGAATCGACGCGTTGGCTACCGTACGCCCGCCGCCGCGATCCTTACGATGACAGGATGTTGTCGCGCCTCGACGCTCGCCCCTGGCTCGCGCGCGACTACGGACATTGGTTTTAATTTTGATAATGATCTTGCTCGCTCTCGATGTGTTTATCTTGCTTTCGTCGTTTGTCGATCCACAGTAACTGCTCGCTAATCTCAAGTACCTACACACGACATAGTGAATTCCAGTGTACTAAATACAAATGGTGTCTTCCTTCAGCATAGTTTTTCTGCCACCGAGGATCGTGCGAGTTAGGAGTTTTGGACATTGCTGTTTTCTCCGAGGAGATGAAGGTATGGCTTTTTGTTCGCTGAGAATGGGAGCTGAACTTTCGAACCGGTCACGAACCTTGAAAGGACTGAAACTGACTGAGATTCCCGGCCTGCTCAGAAGCTCGCTGAGTCGCTCGAGCTCAAAAAAAATTAAACGGCAGGATCAGGCACTTGGGAACGATAAGCGCGCGCCCGGGTGCATTTCTGAAGCCGCGATACAATTGCCGGAGGCTGTGATCCGGCCGGACGTCTTGCTCTCTTCCCGCCACCATCTCCCGACGACGAGCACGACGAGCAGCGCGACCGACTTCTGCGACCAGAGTCATCGTTGACGACGCCCGCGCCCATCCCGATCACCCGCGACGCCGATCAGTGGGTGCTTGCGCTTGGCGACTCGGAGGTGCCCCTGGCGAGCAGCGTTCGACCTGCGCACCAGAAACGACCAGATTCGAGCGGCATGTCTATCTATGGCTGCTGCACCGATCCCGGGCGTGACTTGGAGATTATCTCTGGTCATTTGTGCGGCGGCTGTCGTCGTCCACCTCCCCTTCGTTACTTCTTGCTCAATGGAACATCTACTCTATGCCCGAACCTTTCTCCCTCAAGACTACATTGACTTCAAGATTCAAGACGAACACCTCAAGATCAAGATTCAAGCTCAAGCTTGTGTGATTCAAGGGGCTATCCTGCCATCTCGAAATTCCGCAAGCGTACGCAGGGATCCGCCTCCAGCCACACCGCGAAGCTGCACCCAAGCAACGTCAAGACGTCAAGTTCTTCTAGGCATGCAATCGGAATGCCCAAGCACAAGCCGCGTGTGGCCCGTCACGCGTCAGCGTCAAGAACCTATGCGAATGATTCTCGCCGTGCTTCGCAAGAAAACGTGAGCAGCAAGGCCCGTGCTTCCTCGCACTGAATGCCCAAATGACGTGTATTCTGAAAAGCTGCTAATGGCCTGCGCGTGGGGACGCGAGATCCCAGCCGGTGGATCGCGAGGGAGGCTGCTGTCTGGCGGCGACGTTGGGATGGGATCTTAGATACCGTGTAATTTCGCGCGAACAGTACGCGCACCATGAGCGCCCGTGAGTTTATTGAGGGGCGCAGCGACGGGGGGAAGGAAGGGAAGCACGCTCGAGCCAGAGGCTAGCGCGGCGCCCGTCGCCCGAACCGAAAAACGAAAACAAAATGCGTGGGAGTCCTGGGGTCCCCGGAGAAGCGGGATGTCCCAGCGGCAGCGTCACGGCGCAACAGGTACAGAAAGGCCCGCAGTGACTCTGATTCAGTCTGATGGACCGACGCGGCGGAAAGTTTCTACGCCGCCGATTGATTGTCGCTCCACCGTCTCGCGAAAAGTCCGCGCATACAAGCAGGGAGAGGCATAGACAGCGACTCAGGCGTACTCTGCGAGTAGCTTCAGACGTGCGGCGGCCTGGGATAGCGTTGGTCAGCGAGGGAACGGCGGCCAGGGCGGATGCCGGTGTTTGGCACGCGCGAAATGTCACCGCATCCCTCAGGCTGCCCACGTCCCCGTACCCTCTGTCCCTGCTAGGCGTGCGTGCGCCAGGACAGGGGGTTGTGCTGTATTGTGGCTCTGTCCTCGGCGCGCCTTGGACGCGGCTCCAGGGTCGCAAGTTCTCCTTCAGATGCCCGAACCCGCAGACGAACCCAATCTGCCTCAATCTCTGGCAAAAGACGTAGCCCGAGGCCAGGCCAGCCCGTCCAGTGAATCAGTGTGATGGAGACAGTCACGCGGCTACCCCAAACCTTGAGATACCCCGGTACAGCAGGTGTGCGTTCAGTTCGCGCCGGCCTGCAGCCAACGCTGACGCTGCGACGCCCGGTGGCCAAGGCTGGCGATGTGGCAACACGTCGACTGCATCAAGGCCGCCATAGGCTTGGGTGAAGACCAGTTGGGGAGTCACTGTGGCCGAGTCTTGGTCGGCACGCGCGCGAGTTCCTGGCTGCCGAGCACGACGACGACCAGCGTGCCCATGCTACCGATAGCGACCAGCGTACATGCTCGCAGCCATACTATCCATGCTCGCTACTGAACATGCATCGACGGGATCAGAGGCGTTCTGGACATAGTGCCTAGCTTCGTACGTCGTTCGGTCGGCGAGCGAGGCCTCCAGCTAACACGAATACCACAAGACGACCGCTTTACCCCGGTCAGCCGTATAGCACGCTGCGTGGAGTTCCCTCCAATGCCTCCGCACAGTCCCTCGCGAGCTGAGGCTGTCGTGCAGCAGTACGACGTCGTCGCGAGAGCCCAGGTCCGTCCGAGTTGTCGTCGTCGCTCGTCTTTCCTTTCTTTGAGTAACTTCTAAGATGCAGAACCGACAAGGGCGTTAACAGTCTTCGCGTCTGACATGCAGCAGGGGCATAAGGTGCGCCACACAGGTAACACGGCTGAGTACATGCTGACGTCTGAAGTAGCGAGCACGAGTCCCAGTATTTCCGGATTCACGGACGACGCGGCTGCCGACAGGTAACAGGCAGCAGGGTGAAGGGTACGCCAGGCGATTAGGGCCGCTGAGCAGGCGCTGACGCGTTGAGTAGCAAGCATGACCAGGTACAGCAAATGTCTCAGCCATACGAGTAAGTCAACCCGAGGCAGGAGCCCACGACCAGCTGAAGAGCTTCACCGACAGTATCGACACGCTCACAGGCAAATTATAGCTGGCAAAGCGGAAGGTTCGTCGTATCCCCTGATCATGAGCACGTATCGATGGCTCACAGTGCGCAGGACGCGCAGACTACGTGAACACGCCCTCGACGATCCACCATTGACGCTGCGAAATAGGCATGGCGATCAGGGCACGCAGCCAAGGCCCAGGTGTGCGGCTACGTGTGAGTATGCACCCCCGAGACCGCGATACACGGTCGCTAGATATCTGATGCTCATTTCCCTCATCAGATATCTGGCGACCGGGAAGCACTGCCATCAGAGCGTCGAGCGAGGCGAGTCGGCACGGGGTCGGGCAAGGTATGTCTGAGCAACGCGAGCGCGTTCTTTGGTGCAGTGTACCACGGTGACGCAGTGACCAGGCCCCCTGGAATGGTCAGTCTAGATGTGGTCGACGCGACGCGGGCTCGCTTTACTGGATAGGCGGCTTCCTTTCGAATGCGTGCGTGAAGTAGGCAAGTCTGCGAAAATGGATTCGCCCTGAACATTCCACGACGCTTATCATAAACGCAGGTGCGCGTCGCTGCCTTCGTCGATTCGCATCGAGGTCGTTTACGCGCCCTGACAGTCGTGATGTGGCCTGCCTGATGAGGTCCATTCGATGCGTGCGCTAGGTACTAAGGTAGGTTCGTATTAATCTCTACCTTGCCCAAAAGGATTTCACGCCGCTTACTGTGTACGCAGAGATCTGGGCACTGAACGGCATCCTTGAAGCAAATCAACGCGGATTATTCGACCAAATGTGTCGCCGTTTCGTCGACTTCGACTGTGGCCCCTCATTTCGCTGCCTGTCGCCAGACGTCGAAATCCGGGCCCCCACAGGCACGGGCTATGGTGCATCAGGTTTAAAAGGAAAGGTACTTGGCCTACTTTCAACCGTAACTGTCGAGGAGGTCAGTGCGCAGTGTCATCACTGCCGACCTCCCGGCACTCCGAGTGCTCAAGGTCTGACGGAGCCAACAGCTCCAACATAACCGCAGCTGTGGCTGGCCCCGCAAGTAGCTGAAGACCTGTGCGCGAGTCTTCAGCTGTCCGTTCGCCGAGTGCGGACTACAGGCGGTCGTTGGTCCCCTGTTCGCGAGCATCTGCCACTGAAGCTGGACAGCTTTCGCCGCGGACTGATGCGTTAACAGCGTCTGTGTGCGCGAGGTGAAGCCCACTCACTCGAGCCCGACGAAGAGTCAAGATGTAGGGCGCAGAATGACGGCCGGCAAGGCTGGTTACGGCTCAAGCTCGAGCGTGGTGGGCGGTTCCGGAATGGATGCCGTCCAGGCGTTGAACCACGCAAGGTCAAACTGCAAGTCGGTGCTGGGCCTTCGACGAGCAAGACGCCTGGGCATCGGGTGCTGCGCTCTTGCGGCCGTGTGTGGCGGACGCAGGAGGAAGCGAGCGGAGGTTGGTGTCTGTTCCGCTCGCTCCTCCGTCTCTCCTGTCTCTGATCATCCATGATCACAATTTATCCGTACGTCAAGAGTTCCCTCTGCTCTGCAATACAGGCGATATATGCTCCCAACGGTTCTCGTTCGCTGTTTTGGCCTTCAAATCATAGCTAGCGGGTAGTCTGGGAATTTCTTCAAGGATGGCACTCGTTCGCTCTCAAGGCTTGAATCCGGATGCCATTGCCCCCGTGCCGCGAAATCGACCATGAAGATACTCCAAGGATGCTTGGGATTTGAAGGCACACGCTCAGCAGGCCACCACCTAGTAGAGGGCAAATTTACAAGACAAGTATCCTAGGATTATCGCCCCGTCGACAGATTCTCGTCTGTGCTCTTTGACGACCCAAAGCTGCTCATTCCGCTCACCTACACGTCCAGATTAACGCTATGGCCTGCCGTCTTGCTTAGCTGCTCTCCCTCTCCACTCACAGTATGTTTTCTTCCTGCATCCGCTACTACGGTCAATAGTCTCATAACCACGTGCAGACCCCCATCGCTCGACCAGGTCTTCACCTGCGGCTGTCACGGAAGGCTCTACACCAGATGTAACTGCCAGGCGCCCTCGTCGTTCACCCTTGTCGAGGTACTGCCGGCCAACGCGTCTCCAATCATAATCATCTTGCGCGGACATCCGGCCAAGGCAGCAACTCTGCAGCCGAACACCAGAAGACGTCGCCACCGCTTCGATCATAGGCTCGGTCGCGCAGTGGCATCGCCGCGGAATGTTATCGCCTTAGTGGCTGAATAAGGCTCGCGGGTCCGAGGATGCTTCGGGCACAGAGGGAACATTTTACCCCAATCACTGTGCTGGGCCGGGAATGGCGGGAGCACGGGCACGATTATTCAAGGATTATTTGCAATAGAGCACGAAGAGAGTGCATGTGCGAGTGACGAGTCGCTTGTCTTATGTCGAAGCCACGAGTCTGCCCAAAGCGCAGACGCTTTATAGCGATATTAGAATACATACTGCAGCAACCATCCTCCACAGAACAGTCCACAAGTACCAGCTGCTACGACATGTCCATCGCCGCAGCGTCCTCGGGCACCATGTCCTTCTGCAGCTGCTGAGCCGCGATAGTCAGGCGCTTGACCTTTTCGCGGAAGTGAACAGTCGCTCCGGCGCGTACGGCGACTCCGTCTGCATTTGAACTATAACACGCGGTTAGCTCCGTGAAGCTCAGGAAGGAAGAGGACCCACAGAGAGAGAAGCCGTGGATGTGATTGAGCGAGCCCAAGCCCTCAAACTTGGGGTCGCGCTGCACCTTGCGGCTGCCGGTCCACCGGCCGGTGTCGCGGTGCGCAACCGCGACGCCAGCCTCCTTCTCTCCGCGCGCGTTCGTCTTGACGGCGACGACGCCCGGCGCAAAGCAGCCGACGAAATTGTCGACTAGGTGCGGCAGAACGGGCTGGTGCAGGCAGCAGACGGTAGGACCGCCGTGCCCATCGGCGACCACGTTTTGGCGGCCCTGAATCGCGTCCAGCTCGACCTCAATCTCCTGGCCCGGCCGCAGCTTCGCGTGCAGTACGTTCTCGTTGCACGGCCGCGGCGGGTGCTCGGCGAAGAACGTCGCCTGCTCGCCTTGCGAGACCCAGGTCACTGTCAGATGGGTCGAGAGCGAAATTGGGCGGCCAGCGGTGGTATAGAAGAAGCGCGTGGGTAAAAGCTGCCATTGGAGTCTTTGTAAAGCTGTTCGGGGTCGGTTTCGTCCCTGGAAGTACGATTTCTTGGCTCGTGGGTGACCTGTAAGCGGAAGACCAGCGTATTACGATCCGTGGAGACACCTGGCCTCGTTATCAGCAACGAGACCCAGTGGGCTGCGTCCTGGCATACCCTCGTGAAACTCCATGAGTGCAGGGTCGATTATATCAATGGGGACGAGGCCGAGCCGCTGCGCGATGACCTCGTCGTGTATGACCGACGTATTATTCGAGATCTAGGCATGCTCTATGGCGACGGTGGTCACCTAGGCGATGAGAATGCGGCGAAATGCGTTCGCTATTGACGCGTCGACGCCGACCAAGTCGTACTCGAGCCCCTCCGAGGAATAAATCCTGGCGCAGCATGAAACATGACAACAAATCGGAGTCGTTGCGAGTCCGTTATCAGCCAGCCTCGTAGACACGCTTCAGGGATACGTGTCATCTTCAGTCCAGCAGCAGGCGCACAGACACCTGAGGTTGAAGCCAAGTTGAGGCCACTGTTTTGTATTGTTTGTCTGGACTTTATCTCAGATCTGATAATCGACAATGACGACGCCGCCCCTTGACCTGGCAGCACTCGAGCTACCCACGCTGAAGATACGAACGGACGAGGACGTCGAGCTCTGGAAGCACACCCAGGGCTTCCGCGATTATGCGCAATTCGTCCGCAGACTGAACGACGCCGTCGCCGGGCACAACGGACCGCTCAACGAGCCTCCTGCACCTGAGGTGCGCTTCGACTCTCCGCTGGCGACGCAGCGTCATGAATGTCGACTAGTGCACGTAGTCAACGACCGCAAAGCTTGTAAGCATGCTCCGGGAGCTTGCTCAGTGGATCGACGATATTCCTCCCCTGCCGACTCCTCAACGTTTTGGTAATCTCGCGTTCAGAGAATGGGGAAAGCGGCTGGAAGAGGTAGGCTATGGATGTTATTCTGGTTTGCTCAGTACGGTTGACATTTCACCAGCGAGCTGAAAGCCTAGTTGCCGAAATCCTCGATGACAAGCTCAAAGACGCGGTGCCGTTGCTCACTCCGTACCTGCTCACATCATTTGGTTCTTTCGTCCGCATCGACTATGGAACGGGGCACGAGCTTTCGTTCGCGCTGTTCCTTCTCTGCCTTTCCGAACTCGGTGCCTTCGAAACTACGAGCGAGGGCGACCGAACGATCGTCCTCGTTGTCTTCCAACAGCAAGTCGGTTATATTGCTACCCATCTTCCCTCTGATATCATCGCAGATACTTGGAAACTGTCTGGAAGCTCCAGGATGTGTACAAGCTCGAGCCAGCCGGCAGTCACGGCGTCTGGGGTCTGGACGACTATCACTTCCTTTCTTACCTCTGGGGAAGCGCGCAACTCTGCAGTAGATCGTTTTACTTCTCTCTTGCGCTCCAACAGCTGCTAAATAGCCTTTCAGATACCGATTCCGTTCCTGCAGACGTTCTTCGCAAACCGCTCCCAAATACCAACCTGTACTTCCAAAGCATCAACAGGATTCACAAGTTCAAGCACGGCCCCTTCCACGAGCACTCCTCGCAACTGCACGCCATCGCGTCGCAAGTGCCACACTGGGCCAAGGTCAACTCCGGCATGTTCAAGATGTACGATGTGCGTGCCCCTCCATTTGTACGATCGCACTGGCATGCTCAACTCAACTTGCACGCCAACTCCAGGCCGAGGTGCTGAGCAAGCGCGTCGTGGTGCAGCACCTCCCGCTCGGCGGGCTCGTCAAGTGGGACCCGCCGGCGACCCTCCCGGCCCAGGCAGCCGCGCCGCTCGTCACGAGCACGCCGCGCTCGTTCTCCGCGCGCAGCGCGGGGTCCAGCACCAACATCCTGCCGCCCGTGCGCATGCAGCATTTTGGGCGCGACGCGGCGTCGCCGAGCCCAAGTGGGTCCACCGCTGCGCCATGGGCTTCAACTTCAAGTTCTGCTGCGCCCAGTCTCGGTATGACTGCACCTTGGACTTCGGCTGGTACGGCGGCACCCTGGGCTTCGTCCAGGGCTATGCCGCCGCCGTCGACGATTCCAGGGGCGACTGCCAGTTCAGCTCCGTGGGCTGGCTCCGGAACAAGAGCATCCGCAACAGGCCTTGCTCCAGCCGGCGCGACGGCCGCGCCTTGGGCATCTGCTGGCGCAATGGCGCCTCCTTCCACTGCTCCAGCATCCAAGAAAGATGCACCCGCGCCGCCAAACGCTGACACTACATGATTGGCAGGTTTGCAGACAGTCAGGATGACCTCGAATATCTCGAATGACTCGTATGTGGTGCTGCATGTAGCTTCCTTCGTCATGAACACGGTTTGTATTACCGTTTTAAATCACAAGGTCTGTCGCCCCACACACTACAACAGAATTAGCAGCCCCCCGGACTATGCTAGTGTCATGGTCTTTCGTTGCCCACGGGTTGAAATCGCCAGGAGCGTCTACAGATGAGTGGTCTTCTTTGCGCCCCGACGAGCTTGAATGTCGTGCGCAACGACGAGGACACGCATGTTTCTACGGATAGGCTTCGACCTGGCTTCAACTCGGAAGACGCGCTGTTATTGAGTACCATACTTATGGCCAACATCGCGCAGGAAATGCAAGACCGCTCATCGCTTAGAGCACGACGCCCATGTCCTAAACAAAATAGCGCCGGCATCGGCGCGCACGTTTAAGATCCAGCAGTAAGACCTGAATACCGGCCGTTGATATATGTAGGGTGCAGACGTAGAGGTGTGCTGTGACGAGTTAGTTCAGTTGCATTCCAACTTCCAATTCTGCACCGCCTGCGGGTAGCTCGTGCGCAACCTAAGGGAGTGCAAGGAGAACAATCCTCGAGTCCTTCGCATGGGGACGCTGAGGCAGAAATGGCGCAGGCGTCTCGGCCACGGTCCAGACCAATTCGCCATCGCGAGAGGGCACGCCAACTACGAACTGGTGTCGATAGGCCAAGCGAGCTCGACGACAGCGCTTCGTGTCAGACAGCGAAGAGGGGGGCAGTGAACAGAGTTTAATAGGATAAATGCAAAGGAAACCGTTTTCGCATTGTTGGGTGATTACAGGACGAATCTAGTGGTGCTCGACCCTGGGCTTGCCGACGTCGAGTTTGAACGCTGCGTTAATACCGTGAATTGAGCCTCTGAGCGGATTTCGAGCAGAATGGAACGACGCACCGCAGCCGCACTCCGGGCAACGGTGAACTTCTTGCTTGGTGTTGACGCCCAGCCAGATAATCTCGTGCGACTCGACGGGGTAGCCAGTGCATCCGACGATGCGTTCCTGGTACTGTTAAAATGGTTTAATTATATCAAGTTCAGAATTTTGGGAGTTGGCCGAGCTGGCACGCACACCGTACGACTTGACGATGATGGGGTCGGCCTTGGTGCCCAGGCGGTCGATGTAGAGCGGGTCCATGTCGAAAAAGTCCTCGCCCTCCATCTCGCTGATGAGCTGGAGGCGCTCGAGACCGGTGGCCTGCTGCGCGCTCGAGGGCACCTCGCCGGGGGCAGCGCCCTTGCCGACGACGATGGGCTCGGCGGGGTGGTCGGACGCCGCGCGCGCAGTCACAGAGAGCGCACGCACGGCCTGCAGGCGCGTGCGCGAGGCCAGGAGAGCGCGTATGGGCGCAGCGCGGGTGGCCAGGCGAAGCATTTGCGGAAGAGAGGATTCAAGTTCATCGGCAAAGTCCCGTCAACCCGCTATCCCCGCTGCGGATATTCCGGGACCTAAACGCCGCTGGTTCGCCCGATGCTCTGAACTTCAACCACGGCACAGAATGTGGTGGTGATCCGTCTATCTTCCAGACACCATATTCTATGACAAGAGCGACGCGTAGCGTGCCCATCTACCCACCACAGTCATTGTATCCCTGAACTGTGAAGAGCCCACTTTCCCGTGAACGATCTACAAACTCCTGCCGGCCTTGCGCGCTCCAGCAGGAGCCCGTGTTGAGCGGCTGGCGTAAATGCAGGTGCTGTCCTGCTGCCGGGCACGTGTGCTACACGATCGCGCGAGCAGCAATGCTGCTCGATTTTCCGAAATCGCGCTGGACTTGCTCGACGGTCCAGGCAGCGTAGTGTGCGACTTCATCATGTTGTACTTGAACCGCGCCAGGGTCGCTGCTGGAGACACCGCTCAGGGGCTTTGGGGCGGCGGTAGAGGCAGTGATGGTGGGAGAGAGGGCAGAAGGTAGCGAGGGATGCAGCGGCGACGCCCAGGCAAAACGCGGGATGGGCCAGACGGCGGGATCCAGACGGTGCAGGAGCTTCAGAGCAAGGCGCCCCGCGTGTTTGTGTTGCCGAGGGGTGCAAGGACGCATTGACGACCGCACGATACTCCTTGCTCAGAGAAAAAAATGACTGTATCGGAAGACATGGGTATATATAAGTGATACTGTGGGTGGATAGCCCACGACGAGCGCGGCCACGCCTGGGCAGCTTGATCCGTCGGCCGTCGACGAACATGGCCTTAGGCGGTGTCGAGCGTTCGGCCGACACATCGAATGCAAATGTGCAGCGTGGCAGGTCACAGGGTGTTCCTGTCATGGGCGCGGCGAGTGTGGGGAGCGTGGCGTCATTGCGGCGTCGAGCGAGAAAGGCGACACGAGAGTGTTGGGCTGGGGGCGGGGAGAACTGCAGAAACAGGGCAAGGAGTCCGTAGACCCCCAACGGCTGGTGCTGAAAAGAGCCGAATCAGCAAACATCCACTGTCACGCCGCCACAAGCTCGATAATAAGAATTTCACGTCAAGAGGAGTGTAACGCAACCAGGTTGGCGGCAATTGTAAGATCTGCGCGGCTGCTTCTATCCCGGGGCCGTACCGTAGCTAGAGCAGGCGAAACTGAGGCGGCGGGTCCAGTGCCTCTTACTTCGCACTGGGCGCTAAGTCGTCAGGCAAAAGCTACTCGAATCTCGAAGCAATTGGGGTTGGCGCAGTGTGCAGAACAACGCCGGAGGAACGGAAGAAGATAGAAGTCGCCCGAATCGACTGCCTGTGCCGGGGTCTCGCCAAAGCGAACGCAGAGGGTTCCTGAAGAACACGAAGCCGGCACGATTCCGAGTACTGCGTGACCATCAATGGCGCCGCAGACATTCTCCGCCGACCCTCCAGCTCGATGACTTCCTCATTAATCCTCCCCAGATCGTTTGGAGGTCCGGGATGGCAGAGATCGCAAGACACCCAACGAGCAGTTCGATTTTTAGATGGAACAGCATGCCGAATCCATCCAGAATTGAGCCTCTATGCACGGATTAAGTTCCATTTGTACAATTACGCCCCTCCGACTGTGAGAACCGTCCGCGGGTTGCGAAAAATAAGAGGCGTCGACGGCAAGTTGCCCTCGGACACGACCGGAAACAAGTCGACCTCCTCTCGCCTTCACGGCAGCTGCAGTCACTAAGCCAGGCGAGCAAAGGCAATGCGACACCCAGTTGACCAAGACGCGCGAATGCATACAGAAAGACAGCTTCCAGGTGCGGATAAACGTTCGTTCGCTGAATGGGCTTGGTCGTTGCCGCCAGTTTGCGGTACAGTCGTACAAGACGGCAGCGAGAAGAGCGCAGACTATAAAGGTATATCGCGCGCAGTGCCTCGTCAACCTACAGGCGTTACCTCGACAACTTGGACTTGCTGCATTCGGGACTGCTTGGACGGAGTAGGAGGTTCGTTGTCTTGGGCGTTCTCGCTTGCCGTACGGCATGTCTGATCACCGTGGTTACTAGTTCTGCAGGTCGATGTACCGTGGATAGCCAGACGCGAAGAGTGAACACTAGTCAAACCAAGGGCGGGCGCTGAGGCTTCGCAGCTGGGTCACAGCTGTGAAGCCAGCGCACGCCCCAGCATGCCTTGTGTCCACGCTTCACACCGTCCGTCGTGGCCCAATGTTCCGCCTTCCCAGCTGGCTTGAAGAGCGCAAGGAACCTTCGGGAGTTCATCGGCGTGTGGCTTCTGGGTGAGCTGCAGGCCGTTTGCGCCGTCTGGAGAATGCTCAAGCTGACAGATTCTTGACATTGTGCAGGTACCAGGCGCCATTCGTCTTGTATCACCCGCATCGAACAGTCTACACCGTCGTGGCAGCGCGACGTGCTCAATGAATAAATTTTGACGCAATTTTTTGGAGCTGGCAACGTTCACCCTATCAAGATGGCTCCAACTACGGTTCAGCGTGGACACCACGGTTGCGCTACACCAATGAGAACCCAATTTTATGCGAGAGCAAGCACATCTACCTAAGCAAAGTCGACCGGCCGGGGGCGGTCGCCTCGGGCTAACGGTCTGCCCGCGACGACGGGCAGATCATCTGCCCGAGGACTGAGTGCAAATGTCCCGACCCCATGGCCAGCGTCGATATGACACAGGGGCAACACGGGCTGCTGAGCGTGCGTGTGCCCGCGGACGCGACGGATAGGAAATTAACGTTTAGAGCCGCCTTTCTTCCGGCACGTTGGCCCGGGGACTTTGCAGTCGTTGCCTCCGCGGACGGCGATGATGGGAGGTGCTTCAACGTCGACTGTTAGGTACTTTTGAAGAAGAACTGTCAACATCACTTTCTCTCGATCACAACCCCTCCAGACTCAGTGAAGGTGATACTACAAGTCGTGCTTCACGTGCCCGCCTTCGCCCCGTAGGCACACAGCCGAGACGGTTTATTCCCTACTAATACCCCTCCAGTGCGCGGGTTCTGATAGGAAAAAACATCCCTTGAAGTACTGTCATGTGACTGCTCCAGCGCCAATACATGTACGATGACATTGACATCCTCAGCGCTCAGCGTACGAATGCCTGGCGGGCGAGACCTGGAGACCTCGAGGCGGGATCAGCCACATCTTCAGGCTTCAAGACGTACGCCTCTATCTTCTTAGTTTCAGGCAACCTGCGAAACGCATGGCGCGTGCTGTCTGCGCTTCCGGTTGAGTGCTTATATTTACTCAGGTGTGAACACGTTGAGCGTCCACGCGTCGATCGTCTATTCATTTGTCTGCCATTGATAATTGACATGCCAGGTCGCCTCCTCCACACCTCTTTGGGAAGCTACAACCTCCACATTGGGACTGCATTCTCAGTGCCAATTTATATGCTATAGAGTACTGGGAGGTGTCCAGGGACGAGACGTGGACGGTCTCCGGGATTCGAGCGGGGAGCACTTCAAAATAGGTTGAATTGCTGGTGGATGTGCGCTGTAGCAGTCTTCATGGACAAATCCCTTTTGCGCCTTACAGCACTGGGACAGAGAGGCAGGGTACTGAAAGACTAGCAGGCGGCTTTGCCCCTGAATACGGGCTTCAAACGCGTTTGCCTGTCCCCTTAGCCACGCCGGGACCCGACCGGCAAGGGCAGGAAGAATTGAACGCCCGAGAGGATGGCAGCGTCCCGTAGATGTGGAGATTTCTACTGAGAATTAATATGCCATTCTCCCTGAACATCTGTTACTTGGTGCATGCAGGCCAAATTCCCGATCGGGCGCCACTGACACTGACACTGACACTGGAGCTTCTATCTCAAAGCGGGAACGCGGACAGCACTGGCAGACGCGGCCGTCAACGTCATTTGGTGCAGAAAACCTGATCTTCTTCGAGTCTTAACGCCCAAACTGGTTGTTCGAAGAGGAAACGCTGAACGATTTGCAGTTTCGTCCCGTCCCGTCCCGCCTCCGCCTAGATACAACACCGTCGGCGGATGTCCCTGTTCTGCGAGCGATACGATGCACCTTCAGTTGAGCTTCAGCTCCACGACGTCAGGGATATCGATTAGCGACGGAGGACGTATTTCGGGTTCCGTGGGTTTCCGCCGCGTCGGTGCATCATTGAGATGCGCCTCCCGCACTCATCAGTAGCACTCCAAATGCAAAACTAAAAGATCTGTCATACATCCCGCACATATCCCGGAATGCGAGGCGCAGGCGGCGGCGCCTTCGGACTTGTACGTTGAGTCGAATCACCAACAACAGCTGGAGCGTGAGAAAAAGAAGGTACTCCAACATCCCGCCCCTGTTTCGAGCCTCGTGGTAAGGATGAATGCACGACTTTCTATGAGACTCCTCGCCGTACACTTTGACCGACGCCACCGCCAGGCTTTCGAACCAACGATCGCGTCGAGTCACTGGTCTTCCCGAAATTCCCCGACCTCCTGCATCCTCCGACGCCCCTACGTCTCGCATTTGAATTCCGGGAAACGCGGTAGGCGTTTCCCTCAAACGGGCCTCAGGCTGTTGGACTTCTCGACGCCGGTTACTTACTGTTGAGCTGTCAGGTTTCCCGCAGTCCAGTTGATGCACTACGACTGAATTGTAATACGCAGCCTCGCGCATGACTCACCCCCGAAAGCCCGTGTGCGCGGCTGAAGAGTCGACCCTACCAGTGGCACTGAGGCCACGTGTACGGGCTCGGGGCGCACAGAGGGTTGTTACGCCGGAAATGCTCTCAATTGACATGCATGGCGACGACAGGACGTTTAGGGAACGGGGCTTGCTCTCGGAGTGCTATTGAGTGTGGTGAGGGGCTCGAGCGAGGCGACAGGTGTGATCCTGATGTAGGAGACTCGGAGGAGGCTGCCAATGGGAAGCTCTGAAATCCATGATATGGATCGTGAAACCAGAATTTATGCGGAGCGCTGAGAAAGCGCGCTTGAGCATTGCGGCGTGGAGTCAAGGCACAATCACAATAGGCTATAGACTTGCGCCGTCTGGCATCCCGGCCGGACTGTGCGGACCGGGACTTGTGCACGAACAGCATGCTCTGAGGCTCCCTCGTCTCATGCTGAGGAAATAATTAATGTGAGACTATGGCTATACTGGCCAATTGGGCGGTTCCCTCGGAATTCGGTTGATGCTGGCAACGTTGACGGGCATCAATCAAGCGTTGACCTCCGCTCGTTCTGCATCCGCGACCCCGCCCCGCATATGGCCATGCAGCACGAGCACGCCGAGCCGCGCCGGCCGCACAGGCAGGACACGTTCGACCTGCGCGGGCAGCTGCAGGCGGACGAGGAGCACGGGTACATGGACGCGGAGATTGCGGACCACTCCGTGCTCGAGGACGACTCGGGCGACGACGGGAACGGCGAGGAGTACCTGGACGACGACGGCAGCAGCCAGCTCAGCGTGCCCGACGAGAGCATCAACTTTGACCTTGTTTACTCGCTGCACTCGTTCGCCGCCACCGTCGACGGCCAGGCCAACGTCTTCAAGGGCGACTCGCTCGTGCTCATGGACGACTCGAACTCGTACTGGTGGCTCGTCAAGGTCCTCAAGACCCAGGAGGTGGGCTATATCCCTGCCGAGAACATCGAGACCCCCTTTGAGCGCCTGGCGCGCCTCAACAGGCATCGTAACGTCGACGTGAGTGTTCACAAAATTTGTTACTTTTTTGTTACTTTTTACTTATTACATTTCATATTCCAGCTCGCACTCCCCACAAGAGAAGAGACCGAGGACGACCCCCGCCATGCAGTGCGCTCGCGGCCGCCCATCAACGCCCGCCGCGACCAGTCCGGCGCGCCCGTCCTGCGCGACCGCTCCGGCACCCGCTCCGTCATCTTCACCGGCTCCAGCATCCACAACTACCCGCCCGCAGTCTGGAAGACCGACGACGAGGACGACGACGACGACGACTACAGCCTCGACCACGAGGGCACGCCCGCCGAGCTCAACGATGTGCACGAGCAGGCCTCCCACGGCGACGCCCCGTCGCTCGACCCTACCGACGGCATGGACTGGGACCAGGACCCCGTGGCCGAAGACGCTGTGCGCCGCGCGCAGGGCCAGCAGCAGCAGCAGGTACAGCAGCAGATGCTCATGCAGCAGCAACAGCAGGAGGCCATGCAGCAGCAGCAACAGCAGGTGCTGCAACAACAGCAGCAGTACACGCAACAACAACAGCAGCAGCAGCAGCAGCAGCAGCAAAACCCCTATGCCCAGCAGCAGCAGCAACTCGGCATGGGACCCGCGCCCACGATCCGCCACTCAGGCTCGCGCGAGCGCATGGACGTCGACCCTGTCCAGCCCCAACAGCAGCAGCAGCAGCAGCTCCAGCAACAGCAGCAGCTCCAACAGCAACAACAGCAGCAGCAGTACGCGCGCTCCGCGAGCGACCCTTCCGGCCAGCCCTCCCGGATTCCGGTCGCGCAGCAGCGTGCTTCGTCGGGCCCTATGCTCCCGAGCGCCATCGTGCAGCAGCAACAAGCCGAGGCGGAGGGCCGGAGCCGCGGGCTGCAGCGGCAGGCGTCCGACGCCAGCTCGGCGACGCAGCAGCAGCGCCGCGTGCTGCGCAAGGAGCGCAACAACGACGGCAACGCGAGCGGGACCGAGGACGAGGGCAGCGGCAAGGACAAGAAAAAGAAGAGCGGCGTCTTCGGCGGCCTGTTCGGCCGCAAGAGCAACAAGGACGACAAGAAAAAGCGCCCCGACTCCGTCGCCGCCAGCGGCGGCATCTCGAGCGAGGACGTGCGCGACGTCTCGCCGCAGGGCTACGGCCAGCAGCAGCAGCAGGCGAATGGGCGCCCGCAGTCACAGGGGCCACAGGGCCTACAGCAACAGCAGTTCCGCGGGCAGCAGCAGCAGCAGCAGCAGCCGGCGCCGACGGTTGCGTCCGCGCAGATGCTGAAGCGCGACCAGCAGCAGATGGCGGCGTACCAGCAGCAGTACCTCACGCGTTCGCCGGCGTCGCCGCCCGAGGTCGTCGCACCGTCGTACGGGCTGCAGTCCGCGAGCACCGTCCTCGGCCCGTCTGGCCCGATGTCGTTAAAGCCTGAGGGTGTGGGTGCGCCGGCGCAGCGCCAGCGGCCGGGGTCGCTCATCCTGTCGCCAACGAGTACGGACGGGCCCGCGGTGCCGGATTTGTGCGTGATGCGCGTGTTCGCGGGCGAGAACATCCAGAGCGAGGCGACGTTCAAGACCGTGCTCGTCAACGCGGCGACGAGCTCGTCGGAGCTCGTGCTGCAGGCGCTGCAGCGCTTCCGCATCCCGCGCGGCGAGAACCCGGACGAGTACTTCCTCACCGTCAAGCGGCTTGAGGGCGGGAGCGCCGCGCTGCGCCCGCACGAGAAGCCGCTCGGCGTGTTCGAGGCGCTCGTCGAGGCCGCGCAGATGGAGCTCATGCCGCGCGTGAAGCGCTCGTCCGTCGGCTCGATCTCGTCCGTCGTGAGCAACCTCAGCATGCACCCCGCGATCGCGAAGCTCGGCATGAACGACTTTGCGGACGACAGTACCGTCAAGTTCTACCTCAACCGCCGCAGCCCGTCGCGCCTGGAGGTGCTGGACGACGAGGACGCCACCCTGCGTGCGGACGACTTGGACGCGGGCGGCCACAAGCCCAACCTCACGGTCAACGTCGGCGCCGCGGCGGCCCACGTCACGCCGGAGCGGTTCACCAGCCCCACGGCGCACTTTGCGCTGCAGCTATTCATCTTCCCGGAGGACCTGCCCAACGGCATGGTGTTCGACCCGCACACGGAGGCGATCATCCCGCGCGCGAGCCTCAAGGAGCGCTCGGTGTCGAACGCGTCGGCGAGCTCGAGCGTCAGCCAGACGCAGCGGCGCAAGGTGTTCATGTTCCCGCGCAACACGACTGTCGCGGAGGTCATCGAGCTCGGTCTGGAGCGGTTCGGCATCGTCGAGGGCGTCGTGGACGGCGGCGACGAGGTCGAGGACAAGCTCGCCAAGCGCAGGAGCATGTCGCGCGTGCGGTATAACTTGACGGTGGAAGTTGACGGCCAGGGTACGTCTGTCCTCTAATCGGGATGCGAATGCAGCCGCTCACACGTTTGCCCCTTCTTCCCTGTGCCCTGTGCCCTTTGCCTTCCTCAGAACGCGAACTGTCCCCCTCGAGCCGAGTGATGGACGCGTTCCCACGGCCGCCTGTGTTCAAGACGATCGACAAGCGCAACAGCGACAGCCGGCGGCGCTCGGGCGAGCACATGTTCGGCGCGCAGGACGACGTGCCGCTCGACGACCCGATGTTCATCCTGCGCCGCGCGGTGGCGTACCGCCAGGGCACGAGCCGCTCGCGCCTGTCGGCGTCGCTGGACGAGATCGCGCTGCAGCACCTGCACCGGCAGTCGGCGAACAGCGCGAGCTCCGCGGGCGACGCGGCGCCCGCGGAGGACCGCAAGGCGCAGGGGATGTCGCGCCAGGAGCTGATCGCGGCGCAGCGCGAGGCGAGCCGCGCGAACCAGCGCGCGATGATCTCGACGAGCGCCAACTCGGAGCGCGGCGTCGACGTCGTGCTGCCGAACCGCGCGATGCTGCGCAGCTCGCGGCTCGACGCGGGCGCCGCGGTGCCCACGATGCGATATTCTTATGTCGAGCCCGACGGCGAGACGTACGATGTCAGCGATATTGTCGAGCAGGAGTGGCGCGACGAGGCCGCAGATAGTGCACACCGCGGCGACTTGCTCGAGGGTGCGGTGAGCCAGTCGCGCGAGGGCCTCATCAACCGCGTCATCGAGAAGATCAAGGACAGCAGGCTCGTCGTGCCCCCCGCAAGCCCGAACCGGCTGTCGCCCAACCCGCCCGGCAGCGCGACGAGCGCCGCGTTCTCGCTCACCTCGGCTTCGTCGGTGTACTCCGCTGAGCATGGGCTCGACTCGCCGCGGCTGCACGAGCAGCGCGGCAGCCGCACGGCGACGCCCAACTCCATCGAGGGCCGCGCGACCGTGCGCCAGGAGTCGCCCATGCAGGCGCCCGCGTCGCCTGGGCAGCAGCGCCTGTCGCCCGCGCGCAATGTGACCGCGAACGGTCACGGGAAGCAGCAATCGTCCGGCGCGTCCGGGTCGGACCACTCGTCCAGCTACGAGACGTCCGCGCCCTCGACGCCCGCGACGACCAACGTCACGACGGGCCCGAACAACACGCCCGCGCCCGCCGCACCTCCGTCGCGCGCGCGGACGCCCCTCGTGCTGCGCGACCCCGACTTCGGCGTCGGGCGCATGATTGCGCTCATCGAACTCTCTGCGGCGCTCAACTCGCGGCCGTCGTCGCGGGCTGCGCCGCGCGAGCCGTCCGGGGACCTGGACGACGTGCTCTTTGGCACCAAGGTCGATTTGCAGGAGCTCCACCCTGGGGTGCGCGATGTCTATCAGGACACATTCCGGCAACTGGACGACCTGGATTTGGTGCGTGTCATTCCGGAATGTGTAGCTTTGGCTGACTTGCGCTCGCAGCAATTGGATCAGCTCCTGCAGGCTACCCTGCGAGCATAGACATTCGTCTGCCACGCTTTCGTTTTACTGTTTTCTCTATCTCTGACCGCCGCTCGTTCCCCTCTCTGTTCGCTTCGCACATCTAACTGCAGTATATTCGCTGATTTGTGAGACTCGCTCCTTTATTGTCTCGTTTTCTCTGTTGTATGGTACACGGATATCTAATGCATTATACCACAGGCTTTCAGCTCACTCATCATATATCACATTCCCCGCGCGATTCTTGCAGAATCGATGTTCCAAAAATGGCCTTCCGACTGGTGGCGCGACGGAACAAAGCACGTGGAGAAACGGATCTGCCATTCTCGGCCTGGCGAGGTGGCTGGGGGACCCGTGTTGACATGGCCAGGTTCGGGTCGGTTCGAGCTTCGATGAGTCGGCAGCTCCGGCGCCGGAGAAGTACAAAACGCCCGCCCTCACGGCAGTGCGCGCGGCGCGCCCCTGCCAGGCTTGACTTGACCAATGCCTGCTCTGCCATTCGAGCTCTGGGAACTGGTTTTCGAGCAGGCTCACCTGACGACGTGGTCTCGCCGGGCGACGCTGCGGAACGCCTGCCTCGTCTGCAAAGACTGGGCCGCGCACGCCGCGCCGTGGTTGTACAGGCACGTGCGGATCCGGCGCGGACATTCGTTCGCAGAGAACTGTGTGCGTCCCGCGCTCGATCTCAACCATCCGGCCGCTCACGCTGCGCCCGCAGGACGCGTTTTACACGATATGCGAGTACCGCCGGGACCTCGCGCAATACGTCTTCTCCCTGGAACTGGGTACGCCTCGATCAGTCACTCGCATTCGTCGCGGGATTTCCGGGGCTGACGTGTGGCGCAGCGTGTTCGTGGGATGCGGCCATCTACGCCAGCAAGCCGGTGTGGGTGCGGAACTGGATGCAGGTCTTCGACACCTGCCGCGAAGTGCGCGTCGTCGAAATTCGCCCCATGCCCTGCCCGCTTCCCCCGGCCCAGTCACAGTTCTACAAGGTCCTCAAGTCGGTCATGGATGGAGTTTCGCGCTGGGAGAAGCTGCGACATCTCACGCTCGAATTATTTCCGCCGCATCACGTGTTCACCCCGTCCGTTCCAGACGTCAATTGCGACGGCGTACTACAGGCTCTCGGCCGCCTTCAAGGCTTGACCACGATCCAGCTGGGAATTATCGACCCTCGGCAGCACGGCGAGTTGCTGCGCGCGCTCGGCGCTGCCCTTCGCGGAGCAAACCGCCTCACGGCATTTCATCTCACTGTGTGTTCCTCTCGCTCTGCTCGGGGATCTCTACTGTATTGACACGCCCAACACTCAGCTGCACTGCGCAGGGCCGCTGTCGCCGGAATGCAAATCCGTCCTCAGTTCTGTGACCAGCTTACGCGTCTGTCAGTCGTCGTACCTTATCCCGCGCGACGTCTGGACGACACCATTCAACCTCCGAGAGCTGACGTTCAAGTACTTCGTCGGCATATTCGTACGCACTCCTGTTCTCGCAGCGGGCATGTTTGACCACGGCATAGGGAGTCGCGTCCGATATCCCCTCCATTCCCACTCTGCGCTCACTTTCTGTCGAGGTCCCTAGGGACATCGAGCATCACCACTTCCGCGGCCTGCAGACGATCGTGACCAACATGATCCACGGCGCCGAACTCGAACGGCTGGCGCTGCAGGCCGGACACGACGCGCTCAATCGCGCAATGCAGCTTCCGGACGTCACTTTCGTCGGGGCGCTGCCGTTGACGCTGCAGGTCCTCCACGCCGCTAAGGTCATCGTTCCGCGCGAGGTTCTCGGGAGTCTCTTCCGGAGATGCAAACGATTGCGCGGCCTATCCGTCTCGTTCCAGAGCAAGGACGATTTCGTGCGTGGAATCATGATCTCCGAGGACAGCGTGATGACCTTTGCGCTGCAGGAGCGTCTCGACTGGGAGACTCTGATGAACGCGCGTTCGCTCGAATGCTTTGAATTGTATGGCTGGCCGTATGGTGACGCGCGGGAAGTATGCCTGTTTGAGTCCACCGCTCTCAAATGGATGCAAAAGCTGCCTACCCTGCGCCACGCCGCGATAAACGGCTGCGGCTGGATTTGTGCGTGATTCCAATGCTATTCGTGGGGTTGCGGCTTGCTGACGGTGTTGTGTCAGCGTACGAGAGGCACGATCAAGTACGCCAGCGCGACGGGCGCGCGGGCGTGCTCAAGCCGTGGAGTGCGGACACGCTCTACGACTATGTGGTACATACCGTGGTACCATTGGTGAGCTTTCACACTTCTTGTGCTCTCCGATGAGAGTTTCCCCTTTTTGTCTCGGACCGGACTGCGCGACGTCGGGCCATGATCATGAGTGTTAAGACTTTAGAATCATAGACATCACAGTGTATTTCTTGCATTATCAGTACTACACATCGCATTGCTTTGATCAGACATCGAGGGGGAATGCGTCGCAATTTCAGTGGGTTTGGCTACATCGGAGTCACTAGTATCTGTATGTTGGGTTCCTGTGAGTAAAATTCGGCGGTTGTATCACTGGTCTGCAAGTGAGCATCTTTCGCTTGCGGATCTGTTCGGAGGTCTAGATGCTACACAGATCTGGGCATTGGCCTGCATTCTTTGCTGTCCGTGTCCGTTGCCCCGCGGGTAGCCATCCGGATTGTTTGCAGTGAGACTTCAGCCTTCGTTTCAACAACACGTGCTTCGGTCCGGGCATATATCTCACACAATGGTACACAATCTGACCCTGGAGGAGCTGTGAGGTCAAGTTTTGACGGAATTCGTAATATGACGGGCGTTGAGCTACACAGTCTAGCGGGGCTGAGCGCTGAGGAATACCAAGACGGATTGAGCGCTGATGTGATCGCTCAGCGCTCAGCCCCAGGCTCTTATCGTACGTCAACGTACACTCACTATTTGGTCAGAGATTATTGTTGATGGTCGAGTGGTTAAATTTAATCGGGAATGCCTCGTGTTCCGCGAGCCCAAGTGAGGTGAAACCTCACGTTTTGGTTGCTATCTGAGTCTACAGGTAACCACATCAACGCGTCGGCGATCTCTGCTGCGGTGTCCTGTCATTCTACCACTCCGTCGCAGATTCAATGTACAGTAAGCGACAAAATCTGCAATGAGGCCTGACTATCAGCATAAATGTAAGCCTATCTCTCCGCCAAGGGAGCTCCATGTCTTCCCACTGATCTAATTACACATTTGTGCAGCCCGTTACGTTTCATATCTCGGAGGGCGCCGGATAGCCGTTTGCCCTGTCCACTCCGGACTCCGCCGTCGTGCATCTCCTTCAACCTTTATGACAGCAACCTCCGGCTCGGCCTCAGCGCCCCAAGCTCGACCTGCGGCTTGAGCTATGCACCCACCTACGCTTCGCAACGTTCGCCTGAGGTGCGGCATTGCTTTTAATTCCGACGCATCTCATGTCGTTTTGCATTGCAGCACACCGGATGACGCGTTCCTCATTATTCGCGCTACAATAGCTGGCTACCTCCCAGAGTACCCGCACCGTCTGTGCCGCGACGATGCAGCGTTTCTTCGTGCCGGGGACATTTTTGTGTACAAGGAAGGCGGCAAAGCTGATATCACTCGCTGGGTGCGCCAGGTCGTTTCTGCGGCCCTTCTGTGTGATTTTATAACCTCACTGAACATCCTTTAGACCGACTCCATTAGGGGAGCTACACCAAGTCGCAATATTCGCGTGCGTCCCCCCGAGATTATACCACGCAGCTGACGGGCGGCTCAGGGCTTCCTTTGCTACATCCTCCCCGCCACGCCGTCGCAGCCGCCGTGGTGCAAAAAGACGACCAAGCTCGTGAGCAAATACGACCCGCACGACGCGTGGCATTTGGGTCAGTGCTTTTCATCCCGAATTCCGTCCGTAGCTTGCATGCCGTGTCTCACCTCCGCCCGCAGTTGCATACGACTTTGAGGACGAGGACAACGATGCGACGCTCCTCCGTGTAGAGGAGGTCACGGAGCTCAGCGCCATGCAGACGGCAGCCACGCACACCGCCGACCATTACGTCCCTGCTGCCTCATCAACATCGACAGAACCAGCGAGCACGCAGGCCGGCTCATCTTTCTCTGATGGACGAGCGGATGCCTCGGGGTGCTCCACGGCAGCGCAAGGCACAGCGGCACGTTTTCCTCGCCATTCTATACGCTGTCAGACGGCTATACGCCCGTCGGCATCGTTGACAGACTTTGCCTCGGTGTCACCGGACACACCAGTCCCAACCATCGCTCAGTCCGCACTCTTCGTCAAGGACACTTTCCCCACATTTCTCGACCTCGGCACGTCGACTAGCGCGTCTGCTCGGCCTAGAGGAGATGTGCATGCACCGGCGCTGACGACGCCGCCCATCGTCCGCGCGCGTTATGCGGTGGACGAAGAAATGTTGTCGCGGTTCAGCGGGTCTTGAGGCTATATCTAGCACAAGTATAAGACCCCTCTCCGCCCCTCAGTTTTCTGCTCTATGCCCTTGTCTCTTGGAATGCTCTTGTATTTGGTTAGAGTACACTGCATAATTTTTCCCTTGGTGTCTATCTTGTATCGCTACATACTGCACATTGCACAATCCATAGAACTTTCTTCAGTGTCCATTCAGACCAAGCTACGTTTTCTTCTGCTCTCCACAGACTGCGGAGGTCTTCCGAAGCGTTCAGACGGGATCGCACATCAGCTTCTTGGCGGATGTCCGAAGAGCAGTGCCAACCCGGATTGATTCATCCGCTCCGCTCCGGGCTCGACTCTCTTCCCCGGACCATCATGTTCTCGGATTTCAAGTTTACGCACTCGGCTATGTGGATCACTGGCAGGTGTGCACTTCTCCGTACTTCAAGCTTCAAGTCTGCCCTACCCTCAGTTCTGATTGAAAATTTGCTCAATCCGGTCTTGCCGTTCAGACAGCGCGGCATCTAATCAGGCTCGTCTGTGCCTGGATCGTCCCTAGCGACCTGCGCACTGCACACGGGCGCTGAAGGCACTCATTTTCTTCGTAGATTCATTGGAACAGCCTCTATTTCGAACGACGAATCACCGAAGTCACGATTTCGTCTCGTCTGTGCATCATAACGCTGTCAGCAGTGACGCCACCAGGCTGGCCAGAACTTGCGCTTCTCTTCCACCGCAATGCCCGCCCGCGAGATACGAGCGCCAAGAACCCAGCAAGTTAGGTGGATCTGGGACGTGCTGCATCAAGTCGCGCAGCCGTCGCGTCGTTCTCAAGGCAATCTCAGACGCTGGATGCATCGACACGAGCATAGACGCAGCAATGGCGATCAAGCTCCACGTACGAGAATGGCTCAGCCGGTCGTTCCGTGAAGCACACGCGCTTGTCGACTTTTTGGCAACCGTCCATGCCGCCGGAACACGCAAAGGAGCTAAACCCAGGGTTTGCGAGCTGTACGTTTACACCTTGCTGCTTAAGTAACCTCTGACTACATATAGTTTCGTTGCCAACGGCAAGCGAGGCTCTGGAGATTTCAAGTGCTTCGCGAGACGTATAGCCGACGCTCTCAGACGTAGTACTCTAAAGCATGCGGGATCGGTGATGGTGAGTTCTCCCGCTGGCCATCCATGGACACCACTCTAAATACCGTCGTAGCGTACTCTCGATGCGATCCATTTGCAACTGTGTTACGTCGAGCGGCGCGGACGGCGAGCACGACTCACGCTGGGCGGCCTAGCTACGAGGAAAACACGGCGTCTCAAGTAACGCGCCTGAGGGTAAGTCTTCCTGTCGACTATCTCAGCATTAGCTTGTTCTTCGCCGCTTGCAATTGAGCTGAACCTCGCCCGGGGCTTCCTTACTGAACGCGCCGTGAGTTCATCGTTCGCCATGCAATCCAGCAGCGCGTTCAATGGCTGATCTATGTTGTTAGCCCATGGGTATTCTGAAGACACCACACTTGTCGCGCGCCAGGATGACTGCCACGAGCGTCGTATGCAGAAGGCATTAGTCCCTGATCAGTCTGCGGCGCTCGTGGCTATTTTCGAGCCGTCGTCGTCCTCAGGCACCTGGTGTGATAGTACCCGTCGCTTAAGACCGCGCAGGCTCGTCCAGACTCAGGCTGCCGGCGCAGGAGGACGGGCTCCCAAAACTAACCGCGCTGTCGACCACTCACCAGTAGGCACTCTACGGAAGATTGAGAATGCACGGTGCGTGATTGCAACAGGCGCTCTCAATACCCGCATCCGAATGAACGGCAGCCTGCCCAAGGGGACTCGTTGCGGCGGGTTGAGTGAATATCTCGATAAATTCATTGAACCAGTCATGTCATCCAGACGATCTGCGGTTCTGAAATCTCCCATACGCTGTACCGATTATCTCAGATGGCTGGAAATTAGTATGCCGTCAGACCGGGGAGCTGAAGGCACGATGTGGTGCAACAATAAGGCCGTCTCCGACTCCTTCGAAAGTTCAAATCAAAACAGAGATTCTCAGGGCAGATTATAGTTCAAATTAGGCAGCTGTAAGCTTAAAAAATGCCGTTTTGGGGTCCTGTCACACAATCGTGACTCCGGGCGGCAGCGCGATCGTCGAGAGTCGAGTGGCCGCGGAGATGGGACTCTTTGACATTGTTCGCACTTACGTAACTTCAGGCGAACCAGTGCAGCGGCTTGAAGTCTGTTGACGCGCCTTCGCTTCGGATACTTATGTGCAGCGGGCGGACTCGGATTCTGCCCCCGCCCTTCTTCTCTGCCCATTCCACATGTCTTTCCCACCGCCTCCAACCCTGCAATGCACAAGAATGATGTGAGTTTTCAATTTCAGGCGCGGCTCAACTGCTTGATGTGGCGGTGGACTAATTCTGTCCGCGCGTAGGACACAGGAAGAGGCAGTTCGAGCATTGGAGGCCGTGTGGGACGGACGCCTCTCCGAATACCCCGTTCGGCTTGGCGAAGCTGGTGCACGGGTTATCAGACCGGGTTTTGTATACATCGTCAGAAAAAACGGTCCGTCCAACATCACTCGTTGGGTGAGAGAAGGTTCCCCTCCAGCTTCGAAGGGATCGATCACTCATATTTCTTCCACAGACAGATGGTCTGAAAGGGACCAGCGGGAGCCGAAAGAGGGGACCTGCGGGCAAGGCGCGTGTATTGAGTCGTGCAGTGCTCCTGCGGCTCACTATCACGGTAGCATGCCACCTGCTATCTTATACCAAATCCTCCTGCCCGTTCCAGTGTTCCTCCAGCGGCCGCATGGATTCGAAAAGTATTCCTACACTCATGCATGCGTAATGGCAGTAGCAGCACATGGATGATCAGTGCGTGATATATTTCAAATGTCGGATTGAGTTAAACATCTTGACGAGCAGTTGCCTATGATTTTGAACGGCACAACTCCTTTGGACGCTCTTTGCTCTCTGTTGAGGCTGTCCTGGGAAGACTCCCATCCCGAACGATACAATGGCATGCTCGGCCGAACACGAGCGTTGCCTCTGCCACCGAACAACGCCACTCTTCCCAAGAGTATTCCGAGGTGCATCACGGGCATACGTTCGCCCAGATCTCCGAAGTGGCACCATCACGGTCTTCACTTTCTCCAGTCAGTGCTTCGCAACAGCCGCTCTTTCGAGCCACTAGCACCCCGGCCAACACGTTCATCAACGCACCCTACATTGCATCAGCATCATCGCATATATCTACCCAGTACGCGAGCACGCGTCTCTGGAGTTTCTCACCCCAGGATCAGCCAGTATATCAATCTGCCGGGCCTTCGCGAGCGCGCAACCTGGCGGACGTGCAAGTACTTGCACGATTCAGGTAATACATGTGATCCATACTAGCGTACCGTCCCCTTTTGTGCTTTCTTGCTCAGTGAAGAAAATCATGTGCCTGTCATATCGGGTACTACGTCCGTTCGTGTATTTCTTCGACTTGTCTGTGTAATCTAGTCGGCTATTTTGTGCCTCAGGCTTTGATACATTTTGTCCGTCGAGATTGAGTTGTCTTTTGGGCTTCATGCAATTGAGACGAGGCGGAAGGAAATTGTAAGTACAGCTCAGTTGTACCGGACGAATTGGCCCGTTACATTCCTTCTGCTTCTACCGCCACGGGGACAACGACCTTTATACGTCAACCCTTGCCCGCCCACCAACTGAACACACAGCATTACCTGTGAGTATGCCGCACTAATCCCACATTCCCGCCTGAAAGCGCTTCACGTCGTCTCATCGGGTTGACCAGGGCTGACGCGGCCTCCTGTTCCAGCGGTTCTGTTGGTCCGTCTTCGGCCGTCAAGACTCCACCACGTCATGTCCAGGATACTGGTATTGAGGTGTGCGTGTATGTACCACAGCTATCCAAAAGACATTCTCGCTGACAATGTCATTCATTTTTTTTCACAGCTAAGTTAGACACTGTATGTGGAGATCTCCGCGATTTCTGTCGGTCCTACTGCATCCCTACTTTCGTGCAGAGGAGCGGGAGACAGCATTCTTTCTGTCTAGTGGGTGCCAGCACCAACGCTAGCGGCGGTAACGCAGCAGTTTAACGAGTGTCGACGTACCAAGGTGCGCCAATTTCCCGCTGGCTAGTCATACTTTGACACTGGATTCCTTTACACATACAGGGCAGCAGTTGGAACGCCCGGACAGCCCTCATCCCTTCGCGCCGCACTGCAAGAATAATCTTCGGTCTTACCTGCCTCGCTGCAGTCTACAGGCAAGGCGCGTCCTCCGCGCTTATCGATTCTGTACGGTGTGCTCATCGGTCGGACAGAGCACATCCATATGACGGAACCAAGCGCCAGAGCATGCGGTGAAGCGGGCACCAGTTGGTCGAGACGCGAGAGGGTCTCCGTGCTGCGCTGGGTCAGGCTGTTGCTGCGACCCGATCTCGCAAAATGCCATGTATTTTGTCACATACATGCATCGCGCGCCGGAGAAGTACCCGCAAAAGATCCATATAAGATGATTGCGTGACCAGAAGGTCATCAACGGAGTGCAGACAGTCTCAACGTGTCGGAGCGACAGGGTATGTTGTCGTCAGCGAGCTTCAAGTTGTATTCCTCGAGTCCCAGAATTCGGAGGTGAAGCAGACACGCAAATCCACGCATGCTCGTCTGTCGAAGACAGGAAGCAGTTAGCGTCACAACGCACAGAGCGGCACCAGGTCCTCGATCAGAAGGCCCGCATTGAGGCTACATAGACGGTATGAATTGTCCATCAGAGCAGGGGGCCGCCGCGGCCGCCACTGTTAGCAGCGGATTGCGATCTGACGCGCAGTCCTTGCAAACCTGGCCAAGTGATCGGCGACGCGGTGCACCGCGGCAAATCGAATCCGGATAGAAGATCTTGGGGCATATTCTGAGCAGAATCAGCGATGCTCTTGAGACGCCAGGAAGTCTCCGGCAGCACTGTCGCTGTCGTCGCTAGGGGCAGCCTGTATAACGAGATAGACGCGCTCGTGGGCCACGCGGATCCCGCGAGGCGCGTCCTGACGAGTTGTCCACAGCCTAACAGACCCGGGGTCTGACCTCGTGCTACGCGGCATGAATTGGAAAACGAGTTCGCTTCGCTCGGCCGATCGAGTGCCCAATTCATACTGCGCAGAGTTCCGCGCAGTTCACGAAGACGGCAAAGCCGTCCCAGAGCAATGGATTTTTGGAATAGGGCGACAAGGCGGGCATGGGCTGCCGAAGAAAGCATCTGTCGAGCATGGTAAACGTAAAGCACCCCAGAACGACACGCGACGCACCGTGAACTCTCCCGTAAACAGCGCCCCAATGTGAACTTTGCCTACAAGCGGAGTCACGCCTATGTCAGACCTCGCGGCATTTGGATGCGGCGCTGTTACGCTCCAATTGTGCTTATGCTCGTGAAGATCACAGAGCAGCATGGTATAGGTCGTCTTGATTGTCAGGAAAGAGACAGACGAGCCAGAAAACCAGAAAAAAGGAGAAGGGTCATAGCTAGGCAGGTAGTTTAGATTGACGATTCGCCGCCCAGGCGCCCATCGGACGAATCCAAGCGCCGTCGGGCTCGGGGCCGAGCTGAGTGGTATGCGTAAAGTATAGCAACTGCGATATACATGGCTGAGCTCCCTGTGATACCAGGTCGGACAGCCATGTATACTGGTCGCCGAAATGTTGACTCACAATGCACGAAACCAGTCATTGAGGATAGCAAACCCTTGGAGTCATAGTATTCTATCCACCGACAGAGAGGGGAGAGCCCAGGTGCTTTCTCGAGAAACAAGCACTTTATGCGTGCGCCAGTAAGTAGAGTGCCGGCAGGAGTAGTCCAATGTGAGAGCTGTGCGAGGAAGATGATATCTGCGCAGGATCCGGATCGACAACGGCCGGCGCGGAACGCAAAACCCAGAACATGCAAGTTAACCTGCGAGAGAGGTCGGAAAAACCGACATAGGACCAGGCTTCGGTGAGCGAGCAGAATCGTCTCGGAGAGGATGATTCGCTACTGCAGTGCTGAAATCAAAGGCAGAACCGGAGCAGCATGACAACATATTATGCACTCTCCGAGCCACTCTTGGCACGAAGGATGCATAATAAGCTTCGAGAAACCTGGTGATGCTGCCGCGCGGTTGGGGAAAGCGCTGTGATATCACAAAATACTTTACCAGCCATGCACCCCCTGTACGGGATATCCAAGCACCAAAATGCATCTTCCAGTAGAAAGACACGCACAGTGAGTAACCATGAGTAGATATCGCGCTGTTTGACGGGCTGAAACTGGCGTTACGAGGGCAGATATAATATAGGCACTTGTCTGCGCAGGATGCGCTTGGCATCCACTCAGCGCCGTGCGCAGACCCTCATATAGCGAGTCCAAGGTGGTGCGGTTTGCCATGCTGGCGAGCGTAATAGCTCCAGCCCGCTGGGTCAATTTGACGACAAGCGCGGCAGTAGGACAGCGATCCTTTGAAGAACACGAAAAGGAATATCGGCTTCCTTACCGACAAGTTGACGCGTACACATAGGTGCACAATATGTATACATACCATTTTTACCCTGCGCGCGGCTGGACCAAGCACATTCTGAACGAACGGTCTGGCAGGACGCTTCATAGGCATAGTTTGCGGGACCAAATCGTTGGCCGCCATTCACGCGGCCTCACCCAGTTCGTTCGTGTGTAGGGCAAAAGGGAGTGTAGCGAACTGGAAGCGACGTCGTCGGAGGGGCATATCGACTCGAGGGCGGGAGGAAAACCATCGTCCGGTCCGAAGTCCACGTTGTCACCCGCTGTTCGTCCGTCCGGATCTCGTGGAGCGTTCATGGCCGCCACACTCATCAAGACTTGGCGGGCCATTCGGGAAGCTCAGATGGGCCTCAGAATATGCACCGAATGCAGACTTGCTGATTATGAATGTGATTATTATATGGTTGCTATCAGACTGCAAGTATCGTATTAGGCCAAACTCGTCAGGGATGAAATCAAATTGACATACCAGAATTGCTTGGACGGTGGTCCATCCTGCCCACGCTCATCAGTCACAGTGGCGATGTTTTCCTGGTCACTGAGCAGGGTCTCGGAGTCGGATTAGTCATACAGGCTTATCCAGTCACCGAATTCGCCTGGGCGTACTTGTACAAAACGCCGGATAGTGGAAGACTCCTGTTCGCATACTGTTATGTGTTAGGATCAGGTTTCATCTTCAGTGCGGTCGAAGTCCATCGCATATGCTGCTGCTGCAAAGATGAAGAGCGTGAGTAATGAGGAAATAGAGGTGCTTCGGAAGTTAGTTGCAGACCAGTATGAAATCCAAGGGCGAGGCCTGCGACCTCGAGGAATACAGGCTTCGTGTCGCTATGCCGGTGAAACGATGCGTGTATCCCGTTTCTCCTCGCTCTTGTACCAGTGCATCGGCGCTCGGCGCTCATACGAACTTCTGAAAGCAATTGAGTGAACGAGCCTCGATGATCATCCTTGCTACATGCAGAGAACTCATCTCCTTCACCTTGAATCTGTCGCACGAAGTCACAAGCTCCCGATGCGCTGACAGACCATTGCCAGCTTGAGAACGGTTTCCTCGTCGATCAACTGTCTCTAGTCTCCTCTGGTGCGTAGTATGTTGCCCCCGCTCTCCAAGAGGGTTATGCAACGCAGTGCGCGAACTCCTTAGCATTTCTGGCGTTGGCGGGCGCTTGTTGGGGATTGCTGCCGAGACGGGATGCCAGACGATATTTGCGCGCGTGCGCGCCGGTGCGCTTTTCCTCCTTCCTTCTGGCTACATCTCTCTGCAGGTACCTCGTTACAATTGATTCCAGGGTGATGAGTCTAAGATCATCGATACTGTACTTGCTGCCGGGATATTGCCAGGCAAGCACTTTGGCAACGGGGCGAAAGCTACATTCACAGTCGCCGAAGTTCTTCGTCGCTGCCATTTTCCAAGCACAACATGTATGCCTAAGCCCCACCAACGTTGCCTACTACCAGGATAAGATGAGGGCGTCTTGGTCTCGCTATTAGACGAGAGGGGCAAGAACGCAGATCTTCCGCAGATCGAAATTTGGTGGGAACGCATACTACCGATGCCAAAGAAAAGTGCGTTTGTGAGACGACAGCGAGTGTGTAATGAGTCATCGTAATATCAGAAGAATCGCTGTCGGAGAGCTACCAAACGGTCCGTTATTGACCCAGGAGTGCAACGCAGGTGCCATCTAGGGTTATATGAACTTGAACTGTCGTGCTATCCAGTGGCGACGTACATGAGGATTGAAACAGATCAACTCGTATGGTCGCCTTGGTTGACGATGGCAGCATAGACGGCGATGAGACGGCTCCGTTTGTGATATCCGTTGGCAGGCAAGTCGTGTAACATCACTCGCACCATACAGAAGTCCGGCAAGTCATTGCAGAGCGTGCTGGTACGGCTGACCATGCAGACATGGCCTATTGATACACGTCATGAGGCATGGGTTTAGAGCTGTTGCGAGGAGGCCCGACTCCCGGACTCGAACGCCGCAACGGATCGCAACACGCCGTTGCGACCTCGCGTTGCGAATCGTTGCGAGGACAGTCATACCCCTATTGGCAACGCCCAGGCACGGTTCAACAACGCTCTTCTGATGGCAGAGGGAGCAAGGGGTAGGCATGATGAGGGAAATGCGATGGCAGATTACGTGGGGTACTGGCAAGAGAGGTAGGATCCCGCAGCCGGAGAACTAGTATGACAGCACCCAGGAAAAGTCCATTGCACCGAAGTCACACAGGCCGATCAACAACACACTACCCGATATGCACCAGGAGTGGGTGCTTGTTCGGAACAACCACACAGATGCTGCCGGTGAACATTCCACAAAGTGTGCGCGCAGTGACGACGGGACTAAGACGGTGTAACAATGGCCACGATAGGCGAAATTCGGAAGCCCCAGCGCACTGCTCGCAGAAGGTCTACCGCGAGTCACGGGCTGTGAAGTCGACAGCTGCCCTTCCGACGAGCAATGCGAGAAACCGGTAAGATGTATCACGGCGACACTGCTCGCCGGCGGCCCTCAATGAATCACAGACTGTGACGTTCAAAGGGCCCCGCTCGGACGAAACAGTGCGAGGCGTGTCTTTACAATGTACACGCGGACATCCACAGACGAGGCACAATACCAGTGCATGTCGCCCACGCACATACAACGCTGTTGCAACGACGGGTTGCCGTCCCCGCTCGCTTCTAATAATATGTCACGAAGGTCAAACCTTCACGCGGCGTTGCGGTACGCGTATGCTGGAGCATAGTGTATCAACGAGTCGCGAGTACCCAAATCAGGTACTGCGATTTCGCTGGCCACCGACAGCTCTGCACGATGGCTGAGTGAGAATGAGGCGCAATAGGCCCTTGATGAACATCGAAGGGATGTTCGTATAAGCGAGGTGTAAGTGGATGGATCAGGCACAATGGTCCTCGACAAACATTAAGAGCCGAACCGCGAGCGCAGTGAACCCTTGGGAGCGCGACCGGACTGTTGAGCCATGGGTTTGGGAACCGCAGTAAAAGCTAAAATCGACAAAGCCTCCCCGTGCGTAGAGAAAGATGGTCTTTATCGTCGGCGGGGTGCAAGTGGAAGGCGGGCGCACAGGACGCGTCGAAAGGGTCCATGCCCAAGAAGCTCTTCAGCAGCGCGTACACGTCCACCAGCAGCTCGCAGTCAGCAAACACCGCGGGCAGGCCAAGCCCCATCAACGCCGCGACACACCGGACGCGGTTCGCATGTGCGACGGCCCTCCAACGGTGTGACGGGTTCCGGAACACGCCCTTGGACATCTTTATCCCGCCCGCCTTCGCTACGGCGCAACACTCCTTTTTTGGAAAAAAAAGTGCGGTGGGCGCGCATCAAATAGAAAGCGGTAGAGCAGCCGGAAGGTCTAGATGCGGTGGAAGACGTTGAAGAGGCTGATGCGGAAGCCGACATCCTCGAGCTTCTACGGGCCCTGGTCGACGACGCGCGACACTCTGCGAGCCGCGGCCCAGCGCGCGGTACACGTTGCAGTACCAGTGGCTGCCCAGCACGATGTCGTCCGTCCACGGCGCAGGCGCGCCCGCCCGCCACACGAGCAGCACGTGCCACACCGCCAGGAACTGCCAGAAGTCTTACTTAGAATACCGCCGTCGGCTTCAGCTGCACCACGCCCGCAAATTCGATCGACGCTGAGGGGCGGTGAGCGACGAAGGTGTCCGTGTTCTCGAAGACGCAGTCTTCTATGCACCAAGTGACGCCAGAACAACGATATCATGTGTCACTCAGTTCATGGACGTCTAGGCCGATGGTTGCACGACCAGCTGCATCTCATTAACGTCGCCCGGGGAGGCGCAGAATTTCGCCCCCGCCGCCAGGCGAGTCAATGAGTAATGGCAAGCTTCGAGGAGAACAAGTTCGGCTCCTTTGGTTCGGTATCAATACAGTTTTCACGCCGAAAAAGCACAGAAATGGTCGTACATTCGCATCTGTTTCAGGCCATCTTCGATGGTGTCGGAAACAGAGGACAACCAGAATAATAGGAGGAAGCGGTTTCTGAGTCGCTCGTTGCAAGACGTAGTAAATGACGGTATGTCGGCTGAGACGGGAGAGCCTGAGTTGCCGGGCGCGGGCAATTTTTTTCGCTCCTGCCATTGGTGTTGGCTTCGCGAAGAATACATCGGCGTTGAGTCCATCGGATTCCGAGGACGAAGATGGGGATGAGGACGAGGACGAGTGTAGGCCGAGTGGCCGTTACAGCAGTAATTCAGTTCTTCGACGCGGTCGCCGAATCTGAATCACATGAAGACGACGACGAGTCATCGGCAAGATAAATCTTGCCGTCTTTTGCGCTTCCTGCGCACTGGAACGGAAGGTGCCAGGAGCAAGCCTCGTCTGAGTGTTGAAAGTCCGATCAACCCGAGTTTATACAGTTTTACACCCTCCGAGAAACATCGAACCCAGTATCATACTTGGTTAAACCTTCACCGTGTACTTTCTGATTTAATTCATCCTCAAGTAATATTATTGAAGGTAAGTATCTACTATTTTGCATCACTCAACGTCTGGCAGCAACTAAAGTATGCGACAAAGATTCAGCTGTTTAAAGTGATGTTTCATTATTTTACCGCATGTTTCGCGAAGTGGAAGACGCAGCAATGTGTGCGTCACAATTTGAGAAATTCCAAGGCAACGGCGCTCCGGATCGGCAGGCGCGAGCCGGGATTTACCTAATCCACGCTCTCACTCCTTCTCTTACCTGTTTTCCTCATACCCGTCCGTCTAGCAATGAGCCAGGCGGAGTCACGCGCCGTCGCGCGCCAGATAACGCTATGGGGCTCCCTGCTCATCTCCCTGAGCTCTGGCACAAATTATGTCAGTCACAGCTCATCCCGAAGCTCGAAGCTGACGCTCTACATTCTCAGGGATTCTCAGGTACCATCCTCCGGCATTGCGGCGTCACCATCTACTTGGACTGATGCTTTCTGCTTGAAGCTTACGCGCCCCAGCTCGGTGCTCAACTGCACATAACACATACCCAACTAAATCTAATTGGTTCGTATAATTATCTCGTATCTCTCGCCGACAGTGCTGACCATGTCGCCCAACTCAGGCCTTGCTGGGAACAGTATGCTACCAGCATGTCATTTTGGTTGTCGCACTCATCGCCTCGCACCATAGTGGGCGTCTACACATCAGGCCCATTCTGGGGCAAGATAGTCGACAGCCGCGGTCCGCGAATGTACGTAACCTCTAGCGTTGCAGCTGCACGACCTGCCTTCCTGAATTTATGATTTCAGATTATTCACATCCGCTTTATTCCTGCTGTCGGGCGGATACTTCGGTATCCGCGCGTTCTACGACGGCGTATTCGACTTTCTATCGCCCGACGGGATATCATGGTTCGCGATGGCCCTGCTCGTCCTCTTCGCTATCTGTTCTGGCCTGGGCGGCAATGCGGGCCTTACGGCCGCCGTTAATGCCACGGCGAAATCATTCCCTGATACACTCGTACGCTTGTCCCTAGATATCGGAAATAATTTCTGACGACCCATTTTCAGCGCGCAACGACCACCGGCCTCGTCGTCTTGTCAGGCTTTGGCCTCTCCGCATTCCTATTCTCGACGATTGCGCACACCGTCTTCCCGGGCGACACTTCCTCCTTCCTGCTCCTGCTCGCATTGGGCACCTCTCTGCCGATGCTCGTTGGCATCTTTTTCGTCCGACCCGTTCCGCTCGTTCTGCCGGCACTGCACGCAGAAAGTGGGCTGGACGACGTCAACGAACGTCTTCTTGCCGACCGTGAGGATGACGCTCTTGCGCCTGTCGTCGTTGGAGGTGTGTTTGAGAACGTCGATGCTGAAGAGAGCGCGACGCCCCTTCTGGCGAGCGAGGCGAGCAGCATCAACGAGCCTGAAAGCGATCGCGAGGGGTCGGCCCTTATGGCGGACGACACGGACGACACGAGTACCTCTACGTCTGGCACAGCTACGCCAAAGCACGCTGAGAGTGCGGCGGACGAGGAACGCGCCACCAGCCTGTCGCATCTGCAGTTCCCCGACGCTGCAAGGTCGCCCTCGAGAAGACGTTCTCGTACACTCAGCAAGATGCGGGCGCATGGCCATGGCGAGCACGGCGATGTGTATGGCCGCGCGCTCTTCCACAAGACCGAGTTCTGGATATTATTCTCCATCATGTCACTCTGTGAGTCCGTTCGCGCGGCCTCCGATTTTGACTGAAACGTTGCTTCGCAGTGAGCGGCACAGGTCTTATGTGTGCGTGGGATGCGTTCTTTGTCGGCGTCGGAACTGACGCCTCGCGCTGTAACAGGGCTGAACAACGTAGGCTCCGTCGCTCAGGCTCTTTACGCGCATGAACATCCTTCGACCTTCCCTTCGGACGACGCACAGATCGGGAAGCTTCAGGCGACCAATGTTTCGTTTACATCGCTGGGCAATTGCGCCGGACGCATCCTTATCGGCGTCCTCGCGGACATCGGGCGCGCACGCTGGGGTATCGCGCGTCCGGCGTTCCTCTGCGGCGTCGCGGCCGCCTTCATCTTCAGTCAGATAGTCGCCGCGCGTATCGAGGATCCCGAGAAGCTGTGGATAGCGAGCGGGCTGCTTGGCGTTGCCTACGGCGGGCTGTTTGGACTGTGTCCAGTCATCATCATCGAGTGGTTCGGCCTGGGTGCGTGCATTACCATGTCCACAAACGCTTTCTCATTGCCCGCAGGTCATTTCTCGCAGAATTGGGGTTTCACGAGCTTATCGCCGCTCATCGGCGGGAACGTCTTCAGCCTGGCGTTCGGCCGCAACCTCGACGCGCATGCCCCGCACCCCGAGGCGGAACATGCCATCGCCGTTGCCAGCGCGCTGCTGGGCCCTCCCATTGCGAATGTCTCGAGGCTGCTCAAGGGGCTGCCCATCGAACACATTGAACATGCTGGCGACAAGGCGCGAAGGTGGTTGCTCTCGCGCGCAGGTGGTGTAGGGCCGAAGCCCGACGCGAGCCACCAGTGCATGCAGGGCAACGCGTGCTACGTAGCCAGCCTTCACATGACCACTGCGGCGTGTGTGCTCGCCCTGGGACTGAGCGTTTGGGCTGCGCTTCGTGACAGGAAGAGACGCATTGCGAGGGAGCGAAGGCACTTGCGTGCGTGATACAATATGTAAGATTAGATATTTGCTCGTAGAACATGGCTTCGTATGGATAATGCGGATATTCTTGCAGTAGAGATTCTTCTTCTGCGCTGATACTCGTCAAGTAAGTTTGTAGAAATCTCTCTAAAATTACCTGATAAGGTTACTAAAATAAACGTGAAACGAAATAAAATAAAGTATATAACAGAAAGTTTAGGCTAGTCGTCATCTTCCATTTGAGACCAAGTTCCTCTTGAGATATACATTGAACACTCGTTTTTGAGCAAACAAGATCCTGAGGTCGCTACACCAGTCGTCCGCGATTTTCCGAAAAAATAGAAGGCGGACATCGGAGTTTTGCCGAGCGACCCTTGTCTATCGTGCTTGGCCACGTGCCCGTTCAACGCTTGTGTCGCCTATGAACGTCGAGGGGGAAAACGTCGACACGAAGATGGCCGAAGAGCCGCAAGAGGCTGAAGTGACGGCTCCAGAACAAAATACGGCTGCCACCCAAGACCACGCTGAAGGCGCCCCGGTTGTGCACGATTCCCTGCAGGAGGTCACTGAGGCAGACCTTGCCATGGCCCAAGACACGCCCGCTGCACCTGAACCCACGCAAGACCCAATGGAATTGAACAAGCCCGAAGACGATGCGCAAGAGCAACAGCAAGAGCCAGAGCAGCCACAAGAGCCACCTCAAGAACTTTCCGAGTACGACCGCCTACGTGCCCAGCTCGTCAAGACGCCACACGATGCTGCTGGGTGGCAGCAGCTCGTTGAAATGGCCGAGCAGAGCGGCGATATGGAGAAGATTAAGGACGCCTACGAAGCGCTGCTTGAGGCGTACCCGAACACTGTCAGCAACACCCTGCGCGAATTTCCTGTCTTCATATTCTAATTTCTTTTTTCTTCAAAGGCCTCGATCCAGATCGCGTACCTTCAACACTTTCTCAACCCAGGACTCTTCCACATCGCGGAAGCGTTATTTTCGCGTTTTCTCCGACCGTCGCCATCCGTGGAACTTTGGAAGTTTTACCTGGTCTACGTTAGGCAAGTGTGACTGCAAGGCCTTAAGCGTCTGCTTCTGCATATGGGAACCCGCGTTCTGATCTCAACGGCCCGACTCTGTCTGCCTTGACACTTGCAGGAGATTCAATACGGACCCGCAACAGCGCGAGATTGTGAAAAAGGCGTACGAATTCGCGTTGCAGCACATCGGGCAAGACAAGGACAGCGGCGAGATTTGGAAAGAATATATCGACTTTATCAATGCTGGCGAGGTACGCGCAAGTTCGCGTCGTTGTCCGCCCACCACTCATCCGATCTCGCCCGCAGACCCATACGACTTGGGAAGAGCAACAGAAGATGGACGCGCTGCGCAGCGTGTACCACCGGGCTGTCCAGATCCCGCTGGAGAACGTTGAGGCGTTGTGGCGTGAGCTGGACGCGTTCGAGAACAAGCTCAATAAGATCACGGTGAGCGTTCCGGCGATAAGATCTGCGCGCGTGTCCGCGTGTCCTAACGTCCCGTAGGCCAAGAAATTCATGTCCGACTTGTCGCAGTCGTACATGCAGGCGCGGACGGTCCTGCGCGAGATGCGGCTCCGGCTCTCGGCGCTCAACCAGGCGTCCTATTCGGCGACCAAGTTCCATCTGCCACAGCCGTTGACGTATACAGCGCAGGAGCGCCAGCTGCTGAACGGATGGAAGACCTATCTGCTCTGGGAGGAAAGCAACCCGCTTGAGATCGACGAGAAGGACAAGGCGCAGCTCCAGGTCCGCATCCAGCTCATGTACAGGCAGGCCATCGTCAAAATGCGGTTCTCCCCTGAGATATGGTGCGATCGTTTCGCCGCCGAAGGACGGTGCTTATCGTCAGTAGGTATATGGCGTATTCTTGGACGATGCGCATCGGAAAACAAGACGATGCGATCGCGCTCCTCAAGCAGGGCATGCAGGCGAATCCAATGAGGTCAGAGCGCAGCTTCCAAGAAGTCTTAAATGCAGATCGTCCCTGACCGGCTCGATCGCACAGTTATCTTCTGACGTTTGCCTTTGCCGAGGTCCAGGAACAGCTGAAGAATTACGAGGAGGTCAACGCGACGTTCACTAAGTTTATCGACGCGCTGCATAACGAGCTCGAGGAGATGGACGCACAGCACCAGAAGCTGCTCGCCGCCAACTCGGCGTCCGACGCCAATGCGAATGCCAACTCGTCTTTTGCTGCGCCGTTCGATCCTAATGGAGCGCCTCCGGGTTTGACGATAAGCCCTCCGCCGCCGGGGACGTCCAATGGAATGTCGAACCCGCAAGCGTCGCAGCATGAGTTGATGATTGCGGACCGCCGACAGGAACTCGGGATCGTTTGGATTCAGTACATGCGCTTCGCGCGGCGCGCCGAGGGCCTGAAGCCTGCGCGGACGGTATTCAGCAAGGCCCGCAAGGACAAGAAGTGGGTCACGTGGGAGGTCTTCGAAGCTGCTGGTGCGTATATCTCCGCCTTTTCGTTTATCTTGCACCGCCGCCAAGAGCGTGTCCGCGCCCTCGGCTGTGCGCGCGCGAACGGCCGGGGTGGACGAGTCGTTCCGTTGCGTTTTCCTGCTGCTACACCTTGTCAGGCGCGCGCGCGAATATCCACCAGTTGGATATACCGCGCCGCGCCGCGTCATGTTCGTTCGCACCCCCTATGCGATATGCTTTTGTTTCGCAACCCACTCGCCCCGTCCGATGAGCGTCCGATGCGTGACTTTGAGGCGTGATCTCGCGTGCGCGTGCTCGAGCCTCCTCTTTGCCGTGAATTTGTTTCAGCGTGTGATCGCGTGAGCTGACGTATACGCGGTGTCTGCCCTGCTGTTCACAGCACTCATGGAGTACCATTGCACTAAGGCGACCGACGTCGCCACGCGCATATTCCAGAACGGCCTGAACCTGTTCTCTGGCGAGATCGAGTTCGTCGACCATTATCTGGCGTTCTTGATCTCCATCAACGACGAGAGTAGTGAGTTGCCTGCTCGAAAGGGAAAAGCTGAGTCTTGCGACTGATAACACAAATCCGTAGATGCGCGCGCGCTGTTCGAGCGTGCTGTGCCGACGTTCACCGGGCCGAAGGGTAAATTGCTCTGGGACCGGTGGGGCCGCTATGAGTATCAATATGGCGACCTTGAGGCCGTGCTCAAGTTCGACAAGCGGTTCGCCGAGGCGTTCAAAGAGGGTGCGCGGCTTTTCTATCCTATGGCTGTCTGGCGCGTCGTTGACAGAATATATCCAGTCCCGCCCATCAAGCGCTTCGCAGACCGGTACAAGTACGGCACGCAGCTAGACGCGATTGCATCGCGCGACCTTGGCGTCGGCGGCCGCCACACGCGCGTGCTGCGCCAGGACACACACGCAACGATGGCGCTCGGCCCGCAGAAGTCTACTCTGAACGTGCACGACGACCGTGGCGACCGCGACCGCGGGCGCCACGACAGCCCCGAGCGCGACCGCAAGCGCGGGCCGAATGACGGCTTCGCGCCCGCCGGCCCCGCGAAGCGTCCGCGTCCGCTCAGCCCGCCGCCGCGCGAGCGGGAGCGCGAGATACGTGAGAGGGAGATACGCGACCGTGAGCGAGAGCGCGAGCGGGAGATGATCCGCGAGCGCGAGCGGGAGAGGGACAGGGAGCGCGACCTGCGAGAGCGGGAACGCGAGCGCTGGGACCGCCGGCGGCCCAATTCGCCGCCGTATCGCAACGGCTCGCCTGCGGGTGGCCCCGGGATGCGCCGCGACCGCGACAGGGATGACGACCAGCGCCGCGGCCCCCTCATCCCGCCCGCGGTCTCCCAGTTCCTCAGTACCTTGCCCAGCTCTCAGAGTTTCGATGGTGCGTGTCTGCGCGCCGGTGCTGCTGGAGAATATGGGCTGATCTTAGCGTTGTCGTAGGGCCCATCTTCAGGATCGAGGACCTGATGCAATTGTTCCGCAACGCGTCGATCCCAGGTCCTCCCCCGCCACCACCGCCCATTGGGATGGGACCCCAGCGCGGAAGGACCCCGCCGCCTCCACGTATGTCATTCGTATGTTATTGTCACGGCTTGGAAACATTGACCGTCCTCCAGGTGGTGGGCGGCCACCGCCAGATTATGGCCCGTATACTGGCCCAGGAGGACCACGACGCGGGCGATATTGAAAGGCAGATCTGCACTTCTTATGTGCTACGGTGAAAAAGCGCGCTCGGAGGGAGTTCGAGTGCTTCAGTTTCCGTCTATCTGTCACGCTTTGTATCTTTGCTCTTCTCGTTGCTTTCGTTGACACGCCTTATGCTGTCTATGAATATATAAGATCTATGAACGTTTTTGATTGATGCAGACGTACATATGCACTGAAGATGATCTGGGATCTGTTCAGAAGACCGAAGCCCTGACTGAGTCTGAGTTGGGATTTGAACTTCAAAGTTGTCTGTCCGTCCGGATAATAACTGCATGTCGGCCCAGTGAATCGCTTTGCGACCCCCTGTACAAGAGCTTCAGCTGTCCTGCTGGCTGCGCAAGTTGTCTGCCATACCACGACGCTGATCACAGCCCAGTCGCGGAGCAAAACCAGATAAATACGTCGAAGAGGCGGCCTTCTTCCTCGCAGAAAATCCCCGCTGCAGCCACGTGAGCACTTTTGTTGAAGCACTAAGTTTGAATTGACTGACCTGGATATATGGCATTTCGTATATCTGCGATGTCCGTAGCAGTGACAGCACAGAGCAGGTTGTTGCGTCGATGCCTTCCTCCTGCCATCCTGCTCCCAACCTCGAACGAGGTGCAGTACCGCCCGAGCTTCTGGTAGCCTCTGGCAGGTCTGTGACCGTCATCTTCTATTCCGCATAGACATGCCCGCGAGCAGCTGTGGCATGAACTTGGAATACTGACGCGTTGGCTGCAGGCTTCGTTCGGCTCGCGATCTTGCCAGGATACTTTGATTTCTTCGTCACGCGTGCATCTGCTGCTATGGTCAGGAGATGCCGTCAGTGGCCTTCTGATTAAGGTCTCGATCAACTTGCCTGCGTCACTTGCTGGTCGTAGGACTCCGCTGCTCTGTATGCTCGAGTGTCTTAACGGTCTTCCCGAATGTTGCGACAATTTCTGACTGCCGGACCATCTGAAGAGTGGCTCAGTGACCGTTGGTTTGATGACTGCCTTCCTGCCGCACCTTCAGCCGGGAGACATAATCGTCGACAGCCACGCGACCGGCACTTCGCGCCCCAGATCAGCCTACAACCGATGTTGTAGACTCGTGCACATGCAAAACGTACCCAAGCGGACCCGCTGTGCTTCGTGCGGACGATGATACGGACGACGGTCTGGACGTGCGGTCTCGTTGGTGCGTCTTCGGACACGCCTTCCTGGACGACTGTTGGTGCGGCGTCTTGAGGGTGTGGAATTGGCGATCCACCGTAACCGTTCTGAACTTGGGGCGAGCTCTGCATATGTGAGTGATCTTTCACAATGACGGCGATGATGACGGGCATTCTCTCACCTCTTCGACCCAAGAGCGCGACGAGGGTCGCCCAATACGTGGCGCAAGTGCTATTTCTGTGCAGCGGCCGTATATCAGCTCCTACCGGAAATTTCTACACGAGCTCGATGCGTCGTGCTTACCGTTTTACACAGCTACTTGCCGTTCCCAGCTCAAGCCGCGCTGTTCTGAACTCGTCCAGCTGATCTTTTTCAACTATTCAGGAGGCTGTTTCTGGATTCTTCTTTGTTGAATTCTGTACGGCGGCGCGTCCTGGCAACGTTGAAAACCATCAGCGCGATCCAAACGCGCTCGCGGTGGATCTGGTCTCTCACACGCACGCGGCTGGCCACGCTCTCCCTCTATGTTCCAAGTCGATGGTCGATGCAGTGCTTAAAATGCCGCGACCTCTACTCGCTCGTGGGCTCGTGGTGTCATTGCCAGAGATGGGAGCTTGCGTCGTAGATGGTTCAGATGGTCTCGTGTACGCGTTGTCGTCTGTGTACGACTTGACAAGCTTGGGGATGCGTCATCGTTCGATAATGTGGCAAGGACTGCAGGGAGGACAAAGGCAGGGGACGGCTGCTGTTTGTCCCCAAAACGCGGGAGGTTGGACCATTCACTCAAACTCCGGAGATGTCCTCGATTTCTCAGCACATTTGACGGCGTCACTATGCTCATTGTGTGACTGAAGCTACTCTCATGCTTCTCGAGCCGCACAGCGGGAGGATACGGGTGAGGGACAGATTCTAGCTCATGTGCTGCTCGTCAGGCCTTCAGGACTCGGCATCGCTGATCCGGCCAATATCCTGTTTGCGACCATCGATCACTCAGGACTTGCCGCCGCCGAGCTCGGCGTGACTTTGCTCATTGTGACCCGCTGAGGGGACCCCGGCCACAGGAGAACTTTTCCCGCCGCGGCTGATGTCCGTTTTCTTACGACGCATCTTCTGTCCCCCTTGCTGCGCGTGCTTCTTTCGCGCACCACTTTGATCTAATACACTCCGTCCAAATGCCCCCGCCAGCCTTCCCTCTCGTAGCAGGTCATGCCTACCTGTTGAGCCCGCTGGGCCGGATGCCCCTGCGCACTCGGGACTCAGGTTTTGTCACCGCGTAATACTTGCCACGAACCTATCCTTTGTTTTGGAAGCGTCCTCGGAATGTTATGTGCCTGAGTATCGAAGGCTTTGGAGGCGATCCACTCGGTCAGGTCGCCTGGTCGGTTAGCTTCGCGCACGTCCCAAGAATTCTGACTTCATGGCGGATGCCAAACACCACGAAGGGAGACATTCCCTCGGTCTTGGTCGGCTTCATTGAAACGCATTGCCGCATGCATTGGCATTGATTCCTTCTCGGGCGCCTTGGAGTTCAGGACTTCATTTCTGGCTTCAGTTTGCGGACGCTATTATGCACCTGATCCCGCGACACATGTTGATCGCCGTCGTGCGCTTGTGGGTTTCTTGAACGACGAACTTGCCTGTTGTTCCTCTTGCGGAACTTATCGAGACCAATTTGTCGAATTCCGTTTTCTGGAGGAAGCGGTAGCGCGAGCATTTATCTAAGCAGCTTGCCCGTTTTGGTGAACACAACGCTGCACCTCAGGAGAGCATTTCTTCGCTCGCGTCCTACTCTTCGTCCAGCGCAGAATCTGCACATCATGGCAGGACGAGGCAGCGACTTGTGGCGGCTGGCAAACAAATACTGCGGGTCCGTTGAAGCGGTTCCTTCGCACAGCCTTCGGACATCCGTCATCTGGCAGCCTGAGCTTGGTCGCGAGAAAGGCTCACGTAATTGTAGGTGTCGTATCCATTACAAGATCGTCACTGTAAGCCGGGCTTTAGGCTGTTGTGGTTGGCATCCTGGAGCGCCTTCATGGCTCAAGACTGGGGGACTGCGGGCAGCCCGATGCTGCCCTTGACGACGCCGAACAGTCGTCAGATGCGGCTGATCTGTTTGCACGCTGCCATGCATGCTTTGGGGCATGCTATCTATGCGAGCCACCTATTATGTATAGATCCAAGCCCCCTGAATGGTTCATGTAAGGCTGACTCTCGATGGTCATTCATCATAATCTCAGCAATACGTCCAGAGTTGGGCTGAGTGCTGTGTGCTGAAGGATGATCTTCTCGCGATAGACGAAGGCTGTTCTCGGGATGCCGGGATCTCTTTCCTGTTCTATCATCTTGCCGATGCAACCCGTGTGATTCACGGCGCCATATAGAAGGCGCTCACCCCCAACAGGACACAGCCGGATCCCCTCCCCTGGCTTTCACCTTTCCCTTCGACGCCCCCTTTTTTCTTTCACTTCAGCGCCGGTTATGGATCCAGCGGCAGTGCGAGCGGCTGCTCATTTCGCAGAGGTGTACGTGTATTCACGAAACCTCTTGAATTCTGACCTAACAGCGACCTTTGCGCCGCTCTCGCAGTACTCGTTGTTCACATGTTGGTACGCCCAATCAGTCAGAGCGCGTCGTGCATATGCCTATTCCGTCCTCTTCCATCCCTCAGCTGCATGTTAGTCTCAGAACTCGTCGTTGACGACCCGTCTAACAATATGAAAGATTCGCTGCTAGTCTGGGACTGGCTGATATGGTACGCCCTCGGTGCATACGCCTGCATCATGCTCAACTGAATATACGTAGCCTGGCACAAGAGCGTAAATTAGTGCGTTTCAAGCTCTATCTTCGACCGCCCCTGCCTGAACACCATCCGTAGATTTTCGGGTCGCGTTGGACATTCGCCAAAGTCGCATATATCGTCTCTCGCTACTATCCGCTCTTTGTTTATCCGATCGTCATGTGGGTTCAGATGGTGGACCATGAGAAGAGCCTTTGTCGGCGGATATTCAACCTGCCAATCCTTGTGGTAATTCCGAACGTATGTAACTCATCTCTTCCATTCATCCTAGCCCTGACGATGATTTGAATGGCTCAGAACATTAGTGCCGAAGGTGCGTATTCGTTTCAGTCCTTGCGCGCGCAGCTCAGCAATGGACAGTCATCCTCATTCTGCGCACGTACGCTTTCACCGGTGGCAACAAGCCGGTCCTTGGAGTACTACTGGTCTTGCTCTGCGGCCTCGTATCATTCCAGGTCTGGATCGCCACCACCCAAACCGCTAGTATGTATCGCTCGGAGGTCCGAGAAACGAGCTCACGCCGCCGGTCCACTAGTGATTCCATTCGGAACTGGCTGCTTCCCTGTTAACATCGGCTCTGCAATGTTTCTCAGTGGATTTTTTGCACGTCATTCGTCGTTCCTCACGGTAGAGAGCTAATCTCCCCTCCAGATTTCTACTTTCCTTTTCGACTGCATCGTCACTGGAATATTCGTCTTCGTATGCCACATTGAGCGGGATAACTGGGCTCGACTGATCATCTTCCAGCACGCGTTCCGCATCATGCGGTTGAGGTTGACAATTGCCACTCGGCTGACACAGCTGCTTATTCGCGAAGGTGTGTACGCAGAACAACCACAGCCCTTGTCTTCACCTCAACGGCCGCTCGTAGGATTTTTGTACTTCTGCCTCATCTCCGCGGTCAACCTGGTCAACGGCGCTTTCAACTTGCAGACCGCCAATATTGGTGGGTGGGACCCCCGAGGGCACTTTTCCGCGTTGCTAAAACGATGCAGCCATGGCCACGGGTGCCGTACCCCTGAGCCTACTGTTCTGCAACATTCTAGTGAGCTAACATATTTCTGCGTCGCTTTAATACTGACATGAGGTTTCAGAGCTGCAGATTGTGAGTGGCATGGCCAACGTTAGTTTCTTAGCCACTGACGCAGGTCGCTTGCAGGGTCTTGAACCTCCGTCAAGCGGCAAGAGATGAGGCTATACCAGGCGGCGTCCACAGTCCCCAAGATACGGCATTTCACGATGATGAAGCTCCTCTGCCACCCCCGAAAGACGAAAAGTACAGCCACTCGTCTTCAAACTCGGGACAGTGGGGAGCGTCTGCCATCAGCATTCTGCACGTCAGTCCGACCCACCACATTCTCAGCACAGGGGAAAAGAACAAATGGGACATCGTGGAGCTGCACGTCGAGAAGGAACAGGGCGATATCGAGGGCCAGGCTTGGCCGCCACGTCCCGCATTGACGCACGCGAGAGCAGACTCGTCGATGTCGGGAAGGACACTGGTAAATTATGGCAGATAATTTAAGCTAGAGTCGACGTTTTCTTGTCCGTCTCATCACGTAAAATGGCAGGTGGACTTTATGCAGAAAGGGGTGCATACAATAACCCACATATTGGGCGTCGGGAGGCGTCGTCGTCCTTCTAATCCGGATGAACATTTTTGTTACGAGCAATGACAATGTATCTGAACAAAATAAAGATTCGGGATTTCGAATGCCGATTTTTGTGGCAGAGGTAGTCACGTGCAGACGCGCCTAAAACCCCGCCCGTCCGTCTTCTTCCCCCACCACCACCGACGCCCCGATCTTCGATGCCTAAGGCAAATGAAAGTCAAAAAAGAAGACAATGACCAGGACGGCCCCGGCGCCGTCCAGGACCTCCGAACGCGTCGCCGCGCGGGACGTGAAGCTCGCCGTTACTCTCGTGGGTGCTGCTGCTGACACGCGTGAAGAGCGCAACCCGCAGAGTCGAATAGTACATGGCCAGCGCCAGCACCAGTATCGGGCGCGTCGTTTATGGTCACGCAGTGACCCAGCGGCAGATCTCGAAGCGCGCGCATTCTAGCGGGCCTACCTACAGTTTGCCGCTGCGCTCGCGCCGCTGCCTGGCTACGCCATGCCACTTGGATACGCCTCACCACCTGGATATGCGATATCTACCAGCTATGCCGTGCCGCACACTGCCCAGCGCCGCAGACGGCCACGCAGCAGGTTCTAGCGGCACCGGCGTGAGCGCTGCCACTGGCCCACTGCCAAGGCCGCTAGAACTACTGCTACGCCTGCCCGCTTTACCACTTTCCCTGCCCCTGCGTCGCTTGCTTATACATTCGCTGGAGCGTCTGCTCGTGCTGTTGCTGCTGCTCAAGTTTTCCGACGCCCAGTTGCGCTCTTATTTCTCCAGCCGCAAACACTGATTCACCAGCTGCCTCTTCGGCGTCAGCGCCCGCCCCTGCTCCACTTTTGCAGGCATTTGCTGCGCCAAAGCCTCCCCTATGGAAAGCTCCAGTCCCAAAGTCGACTCCTGCGCGCGCCTGAATCGGCCACCTTGTCTACAGCGACAGCAACATTCGTTCTCTCTGCCCGCATGCCAGTGTCAAGTCGTAGTTTCTCCACGCCTCGTCGGTGCCGAAGGGTGCTGCCGCGACGGGTTGGTTGGATGGTACATTCTAACCGTGCTACTGGCTGTCAGGTACAGAAGTTGTGCCAGGTGTAGCGCTAGGTCGAAGGTGCGCAACATTGCAATTCGTCACGGAACCTGCACAATGCTGACGCGATGCATCTCTTTCCCAGCCATCTGCGAATGACTGCCGGGCTTCGTGTGCAATGGCTGGCGCACGCAGGCGGGTACGCCGGTGCAGAACCGGCCGCTGCTGCAGCCTGCTATCGGCGCTGCTCGACGATTACGTCGCGGTTCACGCACTCTTTGCTCTTCATTCTTCGGTAACCAGGAATAGCCAGCGTCCCGGTTTCTGCCACTTCGTCGCCGGAAGAATCTTGGAGCAAGCGTTGTTCAGCGGGCAGTCTGCGGCCGACGGGATCGGCAAAAGGTCCGATCCCGTGCGAGCTGAGTCTAGGCGGCGCTCTCGCCCGACCTTTACCCCGCCCTTCCGGCCGCGCCCGCCCGTGACCATCCAGCTCCGGCTATGATGAGTATAAAAGGGCAGGGTCTCCTGTCGGTCTGATCTCCAGTCACACATCGACTTCCGCTTCACAGCGATCTACACTACCTCACACCACATTCTCCACATGGACCCGTTCCACGAATTCCGCGCGACCCCGTCGCACATCGTGCAACCCGACGCCTTCGCAGAGTTCCGCGCCCAGACTCCTACTGGGTCGTCCATGCCCAGCGGCGACGCATTCCCCGAGTTTCGCGGCACGCCCTCCAACGGCATGGACTCCTTCCCAGAGTTTCGCCCGTCTCGTAGTTCGGTCTCGTCGGACTCCTTTGAGGAGTTCAGGGCCTCTATGAGCCTCACTGGCGCGGACGGTTTCTCCGAGTTCAGGGCGCCACCCGCGACGACGACAAGAAAGCCGTCGGGCTCGAGGAAGCCGCGGCAACTCATGCGCCGCTTCCTCCGGCTTGCACCTGTCCTTGAGCGCGCACAACCTCTCAGGTGAGCTTGGATGTGTCTGTATGGGCTGTACATTGGCTGACTGTTTCACAGTACGCCCTTGATTGAGGACATGACTGAAAGCGAAGAGCTGCACGTCACCGTCCCCGTCCCAGTCGAACACGCGGCGGACGTTCACGTACATCTCCATTCGTCGAACCTCGTCGTCGAGGCCGACGACGCGATCCACACCGTTCGCAAGATTACGTTGCCGTCGGCTGTCCTGGTCAGTTGTAGCATTGCCTTCCATATCACATTGTATACTAAATTCACTGCTGTAGCCTTCCGCGAGTGCCGCGTTCAAGGATGGAAAACTGGCTGTGACGCTGCATAAGTGCGCGTCGCCAGTGGATGATGAAATCCACAGCATCGTTGTACACTAGTCATTTGGGACATATTTCGATTGATACTCTAGCATCGGGATAGTCTATTGTAATCAATATGCGCGCTAATCCATCTTTCTTTGCTTTTCCTCGTTTTGTTACTTTGTCCATGGTTGGTTGAGCTCAAGGAACCGCGTCGGGCGTTACCGCCGACGCTGCTTGGTCCATGACGGCGACTACGACATGAGCGCATGAACTTGCCATACGACGTATTTCCGCTCATTTTCGAGCAATTGCATCCTGCTTCCCTTTGCGCGCTGGCCAGCGTGAGCACAACGTTCAACGAGGCCATTGTACCGCTGCTCTATCGCTCTATCGACATCCGCAAGCCTGAGCAGCTCCTCGAGACATTCAGGCAGCGCCCAGAGCGTGCTGAACTTGTAAAGCGTATAGGTTCATACGATCCCGATGTTTCTAAAGCTGGCTTAAGGCTCTTTAGGCGTAGGGATCGCGACCGATGTCGGCAGGCGCAGTCGGAAAGGCCAATACATTGAAAAGGTCGCCCGCATTTTGCGCCTATGCCCCAACTTGGAATCTCTCTCAATTCCTCATGACCTTGCGGCGACTGCCCTGCTTCGCACTGGCGTTTTTTCTGGACTTGTCAACCTCCATAATCTCGAATTGAACCTGGCTGCTTTGCGCGGAGCACCGGACAACCCTGCGAGCTTTCTTGACCCAATCTTCGCACCTGGGCGCAATATCCGTTCCTTACAACTATATTGCCCTGCTGCAAGCGTCCTGACGCGCATTCCCGCATGGTTGGATTCCATGACGTCCTTGACGGACTTGAAGCTTAGGGCAAGTCGTTCAACCCTCATGCGTAGCTTCGCATTGAAACATTTGTAACTCAGGATGCATATGAACTGCAGCATTCATTCTTCCGCATTATTCTTTGTCAAACGCCTTCGCTACGCAGCCTACGCCTAGTCCGGACGCTGGACGCGGCAGAAGTCTTACCTCTCCTGGAGCTTGTGCCGAATCTCGACACGTTGGGACTAACGGTTCGTACAACCTCTGCGGTTGCCTCCACGAACGACGACCTAGCCGTGCACCATCCTACTCGCGTACTACCTCGACTCAGCCACCTCACACTATATCTTTTCTCCTCCGACGATCCAAACGCTCTGGAACCCGCCTTCCGCTCAATAATGAGGTTCCTTGGCGCGTCCCCGTTGCAGCAGGTCTCCATCATGGCCGATTCTACCATCCTTTCGCAGATCAGCGGGTCCACGACCCGCTTCGGTTCGCAGGCAATTCGCGCGCTGACTGCGGCACACGCCAGCTCCATCTTGCGGTTCACCACCACAGTCCCGCTTTTGGAATCCGGCCTCGCCGAGTTGCTTCGCGCCTGCACGTCGCTGGATTATCTCAGCGCAAAACTGCCCAAGAACCCCGAGACTATCATGGGCATCTCGGCCTCGCTGCGCGTGTTGGTCATCGCCTCGGATGGGCGCCAGATATCCAGCGTTGGCGTTCGCGGCGTGACCGCACTGGCCAAGGCGTGTCCATCGCTCAGAAAGGTCACGCGCGGACCAATTCAGTGGAGCATCAAGGTCGAGGGACACGATGTTCTCGTTGAGCCCTGTGTGCAGAGACCGCCACATAGGCAGGGTCGTCTCCGATGATGTCCGCTAGGTGCGAGTACAACATCAGCCTTCCCTCGCCCGTGCTGACGTATTATCAGTTCTACTTATGTATGTACCCAAGTTCTGGCGACAACAATATTCCAGGTTTGCATGATCAGGACTAACTCTTGTTTCCGGCCGCGCTCAACTTCTGCCACCGTTTTATTGAACGTCAACTGCGGCCTCGAGTTCTTCTCTCAGCTGCTGAAGCCGGCGGCCACATAATTTGTAGTCAAGTCAAGGTTCCTGACAGGTGGTCTGACCACGAAGCAGATCTGTCACGCCTGCCGATGTTTGCTGTTTAAAGCCACGTGCGGCCCACGTTCTCGGTCCCGTTTGGGTGATAGCGCTGGATTGTCGCGTGCTGGCTTTGGGTGCATCGCGATCGAGAGAGGCCACTGCATGCGCGAGGCAGCTGCATGCGGGTGCCGGGAGCCGCCTCAAGCCCGCCGGGATGCTTTCTCGGCCGAGCGAGCAAGATCCCAGTCGCTGTGGTGACGAAACCGACTCGGAGGGCGCCTCGCGCGGCGGACGAAAACTGGTATCAAACGTGGGCTCATGAATTATTTTTTTGTTACACTAGAGGTCTCATTCATGGTACAAGGGGATCGGTTGCGAACGCTCCCCACAGGGCCGCCGCTCGGGGAGTGTACGGTTTGTTGAGTTTGCCCAGCATCATCTCTGCCGCTGCTTCTTTCGCCGCGTGCTTCCGCCCAGCGTGCCCGACCGCGTGCTGCGTGCCATTGACTACAAACAAGGTCATTCGGAAACCAACGCCCTCAGAGACGAGTAGCATACCCATGAGGGTGACTTCCCACATCGGGGCATGCGGCGGCCCCGTTTGCCGACACATCCACTGGACCTGACAGTGAATCTGCCCGAGGACGTTGTGGAGGTATTGAACGGCGGCTGCAGGGGCCGGGCGGCAGTCTCAGTCTCCGATGCAAAGGAAAGCAGGCGGGGCGGGACGGGCAGCGCGCACGCACAGGTTGTAGGCATGGCACCAGACGGCACTGCGGCTCGAACTATGGGTGGGTGAGCAGGTGAGATGAGTTGACTCCGGACGCTCTTTCTCGTCCTTTTATGACTGAGGATTATCGACGACTGACGTCGGTGTTTCGCTTAGTTGAACTCGAGGTACGGCGAGTTATTGTTGAAGATCCGCAGGAGTTCATGGCCCAAGAATTCAGCTGGCTGTGCCCCGCAAATCGGCCCCTGGCAAGGTTAATGGCATCGGACACCAATTGAATGCATATCAAGCCGAAAGCGAAAGCAGTCTCGTGAGAGCGACCAAGTCGAAGCCTGACAGCCGTCATCAACGCGGACATCTCCATCCGCCCTTCGGCACAGCATCTAAATTGAAACGCTTAGGACGATCTCGGTGGACGTCGCGGGAGGTTTCATGGGGAACGCGAAGACGCTCAAATCGTTGTTCTTTGGGTCATCAGATCACCCCCTTCAAGCGCCGGCTGATACGACCCACACCCCAGGCCCCGTTGCAATACGTATGCTGATACATACAGATCTTCGCGGACACATTCGTGCTCAATGGTCTCGATCAGCGGGTGGTATTGCCAATTCGACTCGTGGCCTGCTTCTGTCGAAGTTCCGTCTCACGTCCCCAACTGTGGCAACTGCACGCAGCCAGGTACAGTGCCTCGAAATGGTATGTGCACGCCGCTCTTGCAAATTGGACAGTTCCGTCTCACAAGCTGCAGCCTTCGAATAACGGATTGATTTGTACCGAGGAGACCATTCAATGCGGTCTGCGGCTGCAATGTAATGGGAATGGATACAGATTTCTGCAGGCACGACTTGTCTTGTCGTGCCTGTCACTGACCGTGAGATCACGGCGTCGTGCGACCCTAGTCCCAAAGCGACGCTGATCATGCGACTGAATGTGCCACTCCCTGCATCGATGGTTAATCTGAATGACGGTTGAACGCTTGCTTCGGTAGAGGAACCCTTCTATATTTGTCGCGGGGCCTTTGGACCGAGGCCGGAAAGGGATTCAGAGACAGGTCGTCTGCCGCTAGGCAACGATCGGCTGTGGATCACAGAAACCCTTCCTTCAACGCCTGGATCCCGCTGTCACCTAAGGCACTTGTGTGCTTCTTTCAGTTGTCGCAAATTCATGCTGGCCCGATGCTGCGGGAAGCTTCTTCGAATTCGCACATGGAAGTCGATGGGTCTCCGAGGTCGAAACATGGCAACGACCTGAGGTTCTGAGACCTCGTGCATGCGCAGCAGGGCTTCCATGAAACAGTTCATCAGGTTGACAGTTGCCCAAATCAAGCAGCTGAGCACCAGTCCAGCGGAACGGCGCATCGCGGACTAACGTTTCCAATCTCAAGATCTCGCTTGGTATTCTCAAATCGTCGCAAGGGGAGTGCGGATCGCACAGCTGTGCACGGGAGCTCGGAGAAGGCGATGAGATTCACTGCGCAGTGCCCAGCGCGGGAAAATCCCAATCTAACATCAAGAACCGAGTCGCGAGACGATCTTTTAGCATTTGAAGCCGCGATGAGCTAAATCTTTGCCTGTAACGCCCGCTCTCTCGTTGCCGCTTGCTGACTGTCCTGTAGTTCTCACTTATCCGAGACCTAGTATGGATGTGCGCGGCATTTGAGACTGTAACGAGAAGTGCTCGGAATTGTAATAAAAAGACACCGCACTCAGTATTGAACCAACATGCACGTCACGATCAGTCGCGCACTCTAACCACTCGGCTAAAGAGCTAGTGATATAGAGGGCTCGTGACTTGGTCCAGTAGTGCAGCTCGAGCGCAAATGCTCCAGAGACTTTGCATTTGCGCTGAGTCTCGAGCCGGCCGGAGACGCGCGTCTGCTCTTCGGGTCGAGACGCGCGTCCCTCGAGCTGCGGAGAGCTCGGGACCGAGGAGTCTGGGATGCTGGCGGGGCGCGCATACCCCGGCAGCGGGTTAACGCGCAGCCGCAGTTGCAATCCTGCCGCCGGTACCGACTATCCCGCCTCGCTGGAGTGCGGGATATGACGAGTACGGTCGGCAGGAGCTATCCCGAGTCACAGGAGGACCGGGATAGTTGAGAATATCGAGTCAGAGCACAATCCATGACTCTACCTGTAATTTTAGTATAAATATCTGTATCTTAGCTCCTTAGGATTCCTCAGTCTGCTTAACAGAGCCAATTCCCATTCATTCCTGAGTGAGAACAAGCTCAAGCAGCTCTCAAAATTGTCTAAAGGCCCAAAGCCATCGGTGAGTAATGATTTTATTGGTTTTCACTATTCACTCATGGCCGCTTGGTCTTACATTGCCAGTGCACATGTAGATAGAGAATGTTGTGTCCTTGCGCCACTTCCTTCTGGAAAAGTCATCCCACACTCACTCCGCCCACCCGCTTGACCATGTAATTCCAGTGAAACTGAGTGTAACCCATCGGGGAAAGAGTGGGCTGCTCATGAGTCGTAGCGTCAGGAAACACAACTTCCGTGACACAGAATGGCATCACCATATTGCATCCCGGAGCGCCTTGAGTGCATCGCTGCCTGTGCATGACGCGGATCGCGAAGCGTTCAGCACCAGCACGGTTTACCCGTTGGGCGGCGCGCAAGCCGTCCTGCTGAATCCTGTGGCGCAGCGCGCCGTGAGGTCATCTGTTGCGGTGCGGCTGCGCTGGGACGAGATGTACGGGACTGCAACACGCTGTGCATGCTCTGTCAACGTTAGCTTAGGCAGTTGAGCTACTGTAAAACCAAAAACTATTACCGGCTCCGACGGTCCGTGACACGGCGGAACGGTTACCGTGGGGGCTCTGTGACCGTGACAAAATGCTTCCATCACCACCGCTGCAAAGCGGTGGCGAAAAAAATTGGTATCTGAGAGGCTCCCGAGGCCAAAAAAGCGTGACATCCCATTACTGGGACCCGTCCGTGACGCGTGAAAAAACAGCTTTATTACCGGGCCGCGGCGCCTCTGTGACGCGTGACACGGTAATAGTTCTTGGTTGTACAGTACGGTTGACGGCTCATGCAGAAGGTCAATCGTCCCGAGCGGATTGTGCTGCCTGCTTGCGTTAGATGCCTGCGCGCAGCAAACGTCTGCTCAGAGCTGAACCGCTATGCTGTGGCCCGGCACACAATGCACAGGTGTTCCTATCTCAATGGTGAATCATACTCTAGTTGCCCTATTGACATCTCAAGGCCTTGTCTGCGGAAGTAGAACCCAGATGTGTGCGCAGTGGCACCGAGTCCTTGGTGCAGCTGTATCCCAGGCGGGTGTTTCAAGATCGCTGGGTTCCGGTAGAGTGCAAAAGCCAAGACACGAGCTCGAGATAGCAGGGCAAATTTTTGTGCCACCGATAGAATGGCAAAATGAGAGAACTTCATTCTATGCTGATGGTTTTGAAAGGCTGCACGGGTCAGAAATTGATGAGGAGAAAGCCAAGTGACGGAGTTAGGTGACGTTCTCCTCCTGATCACGTCCGGCCCGTGCACTCAATGCTTATGGCCTCGCAAGACGCGTTTCGCCATGGTCGAACACATATCACACCTTCAAGGCACCGCGCCTAGGGCGTAGAGGCTTGCTGCAGGACTTACCTATCGCCGCGACTCCCACAATCATGATGACTGACATTCCGCACTGCGCTTTGGCAGTCGCACATTAACCAGCACCGACTAAGTCACCTATCTGAGAACGAAAGGTCAGTAAGATCACGATTCAGGAATTCAGGAGACTAAACCATGCAATTATCCTCGAAGCATGGCGAGCTCGACTACGCACTTGTTGAAAGCAGCAGGGCTCGCCGTCTGGCATGGCAACGACTGCATGAGGAATCGGTGCGTGCGTGCGATAACCATCACGCGCTGTAGGACTGAAACATTCGGAACAGCGACTCCAAGGGGATTCGCATGTTTGAGAACAAGCTGCAGCTAGGTTGGGTGACAGGTCGTCATCGTTCGATGTCAAAAAGAACACCTTTGAGGTACAAGGTCCTACACAGCGCGGCGGCGAAACGCTCTGTACATATCTGGTCGATGGATGCGCAGGTGCAAACTGGCGACATTGGCCTCGAACAACCGTCTATTCCTGAGGGCGGTATGGCGTTACGGGTCCTGGTTGTCGTCCGCGACAAAGCAATACAGGCGTCCAAAATGTCCGGGTATACGCGGCCTCTGCATCCCTCTTCTACGGCCTTGTAAAGGGGCACTGTCAGGTACCTGGATGAGTGCATTAACTGAAAGACCTCCCAACCAGATTGTATCCAGCAACGTCCTGCGTTAATCCAGCAAGTGCGGAACCAGTCGTCGTGCGTATTTATCGTTCCAGAGGGTGCTGCCGTGCAGCTCATGATAAGCTAGCAGCGTGTATACTAGGCTAGCGAGAGCGTCTGGAAAAAGTGTTAGTAGTAGACTGTGTCCTTCGGCCGTGCCACATGTATCTCCGGTTCCGGCCCGATATTAGAACTCCGATCTTTGCCGTGCAACCACCCGCACCCGCTTTGCTCCACAAAAAGGCGGAAAAGAGTACGATATCCTCGTTACTAGTGTGATGCTGGCAATTGGACTCACCTCGTCTATGACTGGTAGTTTCGCGCGCACAGGCATGGTGCCGTGTCTAAGCGAGCATCTGACAGCAGATTGGCCGTGTGGCGAACGTGGTCGCTGCCATTCAATGTCGCGACGGAGATCAAAGCCAAAGCGACCACGTCCGCTATGCTTCTTAAAGTGTACATTTATTATTTCCCACTGAAAAGGGGGTGTCACACAAACTTGGGTGTCTCTCACCTGTATAAAGTGTGGGAAAATCACTTTTGACGTTTGGACACACTTTGTCAGCAGTGCCGACACTCCCATCAGAGTGCCGACACTCCATCAAGGTGCCGACACTCCAATCAAGGGTTATGGCCTTGAGTTCTTTTCTGGTTTGCTGCTCCCAGTTTTCTCAGGAATACTCCTGAATTTCTCTACTCCTACTCCCTATGTACATATTCCCACTCCCAACTCCCACAACTCCCAGAGTCCAATTGACTCTTTTGGCCCATCCTGGGCTTCTCCACCCTGTAAGTCTACCTAAGTCAGTACTCCCCAAACTCCTACCTCCCAAAACTCCCACTAAGTCTACCTAAGTCAGTACTCCCAGACTCCCAAGCTCCCAAAACTCCCAAAACTCCCAAACTCCCAAACTCCCATTTCCGTCAAGTCAGATCTCCCAAATAGAGTCCTTCAAAATTGCGATTTTGGCGTCAAGTCGCGAATACGGCGTACGAGCAATTTTGGTGAAGTCGACACCCTTGCCATGCCACCCGCGCGGATCGAAGCGCCGCGCCTTGAGCGCCGCGTATTCTGCAGGATACTCTGCTGCGATGCGAGACCTCGGAGCACGTGGGTTTGAACGAGCAATTGCTCGGGCAGCGGCGCGCGGATCGACCGCAGAGGGCGAGGCGGCGTCAACGAGGAAGGAATCGGGACGGGCACGCGGGACGAGAACGGGCGCGAGCGTGCTCAATGTGGCGTCAGCGCGCGGAACGAGGATGGGCGCGGGGATTGGTAAGAGCGCCGATTCAGCGACGAATTCGTCAATGAATTCGTCGATGAGAGCGTCGACCGTCTGTTGCGGTCATCACGGCCGTCGCAAGCTCTGTCCGCTTGCCCGCGGGTTTTACGCCGCTTCGCCGAGCGTTCGGACGCTGTTGCATACAGTCGGCGCACTGTTTACCCTCGGACGGAGACTCGGCCAAGGTTATACGCCTCGGGCTGTTCAACTCGGGATATGATCTGCACGCCGCTCTCTACCTACCTAGGGGGTGAGACGACCTCGGTTCGGCAGCTCTCCCCTCGCTGTATGCGTCGGATATGGGCGTTGTGGTGCTCGGGGCAGGCTCCAGAACCCCCTTTGGACCTCGGACGGACTCGGTGGGTCACCCTGAGCAACCTCGGAGGGTCTGGAACGCCTCTATTGGACTCCTCGTTGGTGCGACACCCCTCGGAGGGATAGTAGGCCGGTTGTCATCGCCTGGTACAAGCTCGGCTACATCCTCGGACCCTCGGCCCGTGGCCTCAGCAGCTCGGCTCTCTCCCCGTGCACTCGGGAGATGCCCTCCGTCCCGGTTCGTGCCCTCGGTGGATGTGTATGTGGATAGCATACCTCGGCACCTTTGTCCTGTCTCGGACCAGGTTCGATTGGAGGTGTGGTAGGGTGTTGGCACCATGGGAGATGATGGTGGATGGACCCTTTAGCTCCGGGATCACCCTGGACCGGATCATCGGACCCTGGGGGAAGGGTATATAGGTTGTAGGGTGTAGATGCGTGTACCCCAGGTTTGGTCTGGTCAATTGTACCGCTTGTCCGTTCTTCCTCGTCCCTCTCTCCTCTCTTGGGCGTCGGTCTCGGCGAGTGACGAGCGCTCTGCCGTGACATAAGACCAAACCTTCACTCCCTTTCGACCGACGCCCATTCCTCCTCTTCCTCCCCCACACGGCCGCGACGTCCTCCCGACTACTATCGCCCGTGTGTCACGCCGACAACCTCATCAGGCCGGCCTCGCCGTCAGCTAGCCGCTGTGCACCGGCCGAGGTCCATTGGCACCCGCTTCCTTCTCCCTCGGAGTCGCCACCCACACCGAGAAGCGAGGCGTACGCTGCCAAGGCCCTATCTCCACCCCATCGGCCGCAGCGTATGACCAAGCCCTTGGCACAGCCTCTCCACACACGCGCGCGGGATACCCCGATCCCGCCCTCGGCGACCCCTGGTGCAGCACCTCCTTCGCACCCTCTACCTCGGCGAGTAAACCGAGACACTCGCCTACGCCCAAAATCCCACCCCGGTTGTCTGGACTTGCGCGCTCGAGCCACAGCTGTTGTACCTTCCCCTCTCGCATGCCATCGGCAGATGGGGCCTCGGCCGTGATCCGGATGGACTGGATGCACGCGCCGCAACGCCCGAGATATGTATACCCTCACCCCGAGGACGTCACGACCCACCGGCCACTAGCTGGACGAGCTGTATGATGCCTCACGACCCTCCGAGCTCACGCCGAAGCTCCAGCAACCAGTAACTTCACTCGCTGCGCGAATCCCAGCCGCCGACGGCGGATCCCACACGTTCCTTATTTCCCTTATCACTTACGGGTCGGTGCGCAGGCGCAGTCGGACCAACAGGACACAGCGCAGGACTGGAATCCAACCTTTCCCGGACCTTGGAGTCGGCCGCAGGATGCCCGGGTCGGAAGGTGCCACACCAGGATGGATACGCCGACGACTGGAGCCAAAATCCCGGACCCGCAGAAAGAAGTCCAATTGGTCTTTGCGCTGGTTCGGACTCCCACTTCGGTCCCAGGTTCAAGAAAGCTATTTATATTCTGTACATGCGCCCATTGCGACAAGAAAGACTAAGTACAGGATGCCGAACCGAATCCTCAGTCCATGTCCATCGCTTCCTCCACCTCCTCCACCTCGTCCTCGTCCTCCTCCTCCTCCTCCGGACCCGACTCAGGTGGTGCCGAGGCGCGCGAGGAGCTCGCCCCTGGGGTAGCCGACGAGCGGGACGACCGTGTCGCCGTGCCCGCCGCAAAACGAGTCCCGCGGCGCATGGCCGAGCGCAACGGCACGGGCGCCGGCTGCGACGCAGGCGGCACGGCACCCCCGGCGACTAACGACCACGCCGCTGCGAACTGCGCCATGAAGTCGGGGTGCAGCGCGGGCGCAGTCGCCGTAACCCCCGCACTCGGTGCCTCAATGGGCAGCGCGGGCAAAGTCTCCTTCGCGGCCCGGGACCGCGACGCACGGGACGACGACGACGCGGGCGCCTGGGGCGCGACGGACGTCGCGCGGGAACGAGACGGCGGCACGCGTGTGCCCGACGACGGCGCCTTGGACCCTTTCCCCGTCTTGGTCCCGAATCCGAGGGGCGTGCGCAAGTCCTTCCACGTGCACTTGACCTTCCGGCGCGAGCACTCGTGGCACGCCGCAAGCCCCTGCGCCGGAATGCAGTCGTCGCCGCGGTCCACACACCGGCTGCACGGCTGCCTAGCGTCAGCCATCACAACCCCACGCCGGACGATAAGGAGTACTCACCGAGGTCGGGACCCCATGGCGGTCTATCAAACCGTCCGCAAACGCCCGATCCCATGCGTGCCGGCGGTCGCGCAGAGCAGGGCGTTCCTCCGCGCCAGGCGGGGGCGTCCGTGGCCGGCGCGGGTGGTGCAGCAGAGACCCCGACGACGGTGGCGCAGAAACGGGCGGCACCCGCGCAGCAGACGACGAGCGCGGCGGACGAACCGGTGGTGCCGAGCGAGCAGGAGGGACGGGCGCCGACGGCCGAGACGACGAGGACGAGAGCGCGGGACGGCGCGGCGGCGGCGCAGCGACAGACGATGGCGGCGGTGCGGACCGCTCACACTCGGCGTATAGCGGGTGCCCGGGCGGGATCCTCAACGTCGAGCAACGGGTCCTGGACGCCGCGTCGGACGGCAGAGGCGGCAGTCGAAGCGCCAGCGGACGGACGTGCTCAGACGGCGCAGCGGGAACGGACAGAAACGGCGACAGCAGAGCATCCGCGGGCGACGAGCAAGCAGACAGACCGAGTGCAAGAGCGCGGGCCGACGGCAACAACGAGAACAGCAAACGGCGCTCGACGCCGAACTCCAACTGACGGTCGCGGGCCAGGTCACGATGCGCGGCGGGAATGCCAGGATCGCCGGCGCGCGCGGCGGCGATGCGGTCCATGGCGCCGGTCAGGACGACAACGCGAGCCTCCATATCCACGGCCCGGGCGCGCGAAAGCACAAAGTCGGGCAGCACGGGCACCCAGGCGGGTGCTCCGCCACTGCGCTGGTCGTCGCGGGCGTCGTCTGCGCGGTCTGCAGAGGGCATGGTGATGGTAAGAGGACAAGAAGTAGATTGACAGGCCGAAGCTTTATGTCCCACCGCGAATTGAATTGCCATTCAGTCCGCGGCGCCCTCGGCCCGTTGTTTCGCCCTCCCCGTCGTTTGCCTCCCTCCCTCGGACGCTCCCTCGGCTCGCGGCTTGAAGGGGGGGTTATGTTGCGGTCATCACGGCCGTCGCAAGCTCTGTCCGCTTGCCCGCGGGTTTTACGCCGCTTCGCCGAGCGTTCGGACGCTGTTGCATACAGTCGGCGCACTGTTTACCCTCGGACGGAGACTCGGCCAAGGTTATACGCCTCGGGCTGTTCAACTCGGGATATGATCTGCACGCCGCTCTCTACCTACCTAGGGGGTGAGACGACCTCGGTTCGGCAGCTCTCCCCTCGCTGTATGCGTCGGATATGGGCGTTGTGGTGCTCGGGGCAGGCTCCAGAACCCCCTTTGGACCTCGGACGGACTCGGTGGGTCACCCTGAGCAACCTCGGAGGGTCTGGAACGCCTCTATTGGACTCCTCGTTGGTGCGACACCCCTCGGAGGGATAGTAGGCCGGTTGTCATCGCCTGGTACAAGCTCGGCTACATCCTCGGACCCTCGGCCCGTGGCCTCAGCAGCTCGGCGCTCTCCCCGTGCACTCGGGAGATGCCCTCCGTCCCGGTTCGTGCCCTCGGTGGATGTGTATGTGGATAGCATACCTCGGCACCTTTGTCCTGTCTCGGACCAGGTTCGATTGGAGGTGTGGTAGGGTGTTGGCACCATGGGAGATGATGGTGGATGGACCCTTTAGCTCCGGGATCACCCTGGACCGGATCATCGGACCCTGGGGGAAGGGTATATAGGTTGTAGGGTGTAGATGCGTGTACCCCAGGTTTGGTCTGGTCAATTGTACCGCTTGTCCGTTCTTCCTCGTCCCTCTCTCCTCTCTTGGGCGTCGGTCTCGGCGAGTGACGAGCGCTCTGCCGTGACACCGTCGGCGCAGCAACAGCGCCGTTTTCGACTCTATCGAGCTCAGGCTGATGATGGGCGTCAACCCACTCGGGCTGCGCGTCGAGCATCGTGCCGTCCGCGTAAACGTACTCATCGGGGTGCTGGAAAGGCGCATAGGCGGGCTGGTGCAGCATGGCAGGCCAGTGCATGCCCGCGTCGAGCTGCTCGAGCTCGGCGTCGAGCATTGCGCCGTACGCAGAATCGGGGACGGTGCGCGATGCGCCGCTGACCGCAATATGCGCGTGGACGGGCTCGGCGTTAAAGCCGTCCGCGGGTTGTGCAAGCGGGAAGGTGACGGCAGGCGCGGGACAGATGGGCATCACGCCGTGCGCTGACGCGCGCAAGGCGGGTGACGCGACGTCGAGTCCGTTGCCGGGCCCGACGTCGAAGGCGGGCGAGCGGTGGGAGAGCGTCACGCCGTGCGCTGACGCGCGCAAGGCGGATGACGCGACGTCGAGCCCGGCAACGGACTCGACGTCGAGGGCGGGCGAGCGGTCGGGTAAGCCGTATGGCGCGATGTTCAACCCGGCGAAGGGCTCGACGTCGCCGCATTGCTGGAGCTGCGTGTAGCCCAGTTCGAGTGGCTCGCAGCCCGGGAGGAGCTGCGCCTCGAACGGGTGGACGTGGGCATCGAGGTGCGCGCCGCGCTGCCGTTCTGATCCAGGTAAGACGACATGTACTGCAAAAAAAAAAACTCATCACTCACCGACGTCGAAGCTGGGCAACCGGTGGGCGGGCGCGTGACGCGGGAGCGTCGCGCCCTGCGCTGACGCGCGCAGGGCGGACGACGCGACGTCGAGCCCTTCGCTGGGCTCGACGTCGAAGGTGGGCGACCGGTGGGCGGACGGACGGAGGGCGAGCGTCGCGCCCTGCGCTGACGCGCGCAGGGCGGACGACGCGACGTCGAGCCCAGCGATGGGCTCGACGTCGAAGGCAGGCGCGTGACGGGCGGACGGGCCGAGGGCGAGCGTCGCGCCCTGCGCTGACGCGCGCAGGGCGGACATGCGCGGGGCAAGGCAAGGGACGGCTTGCGCCGGCGCCCGGCCGCCGCCCGACGTGACGTCGAGTCCGGAGAAGGGCTCGACGTCGAGGGCTGGGGCGCGACAGGCGGGCGGGCAGAGGGAGAGCGTCGCGCCCTGCGCTGACGCGCGCAGGGCGGACGACGCGACGTCGAGCCCGAGAACGGACTCGACGTCGAGGGAGGGCGAACGGACGGCGAGCGTCCGCCTTGCGCTGACGCGCGCAAGGCGGACGACGCGACGTCGAGCCCAGTGAAGGGCTCGACATCCAAGGCAGGCGGGTGGTGGGCGGGCGCATGACGCGAGAGCGTCGCGCCGCTGACGCCCGACGCGAGGTCGAGGGCTGGCGCGTGACGGGCGAGCGTCGCGCCTTGCGCTGACGCGCGCAGGGCGGACGACGCGACGTCGAGCCCGAGAACGGACTCGACGTCGAGGGAGGGCGAACGGAGGGCGAGCGGGCGGAGGGAGACCGTTGCGGATACTCCGGGCTCATTTCGTCTGTAAAGCACGGTCTATTAAAACGTTTACTGCGACTGTACGGTTTTGTTATATATTGAGCACACAGACATAATAAAATGACTCACCAGTAATGCAGACGGAAGTTCAGGCACTTGGGATTATACAGGATTATCTATGATCGCCGGATCGACAGGGTCTCAAGCCACGTGATTAAACAGCTGCCTCTCGCAATTTCTGCCGCATGCGGTTCCAAATGGCAAGGAACGTGTACACGAGAACGATGCCGTGCCGTTGGCCCATGTAACTGAGCGACTTGCGGATCTTGAGCAGACTGGAGTTCCCACATTCGCCCGCGCTGGAGTTGATGTTGCGATACTTTTCACACCATTCTGTGTACGCGCTGAGGAAACACGCAGGCGAGCACCGCGTGTGGTCGTGCTCATGGAAGCCGTCGATGACAAAAAGAGTGTCGCCGAAGTAGATGGGTTCCCGAATCATGCAGTACGGGGACAGCGCGCAGGCGAAGTCGTATACGACGACTTTGGGTGGCCGGACCCAGTGAGTGTACAGCGCGGAAAAGACGTCGTTCCGCCCCTCGCCTTTCGGGATGCAGTGAAACCCGTAGCAGACACTGTGCGGGCACCAGATGGCCATTAAGCCACCCGTTAAGCCTTTCTTGCCATAGGTCTGATAAAACTTGGAGCACGCCATCTTCCCGCCCGACGCCGTGACCGTCGCGCGATCGGTTGCGCCGTCTCCGGGAATGTTGGGGTACACCGATCTGTTTCGAATGCGGGGCCGTCCGTAGAAGGTGCCAGTCTGAAATGCGTGTTAACTTTGTCACTGTCCGGGATCATTATAAAAACGAACCTCGCGCCAATCCTCATGCTCTTCGATCAGGTGTTCATCCGGGTCGTGGTGCGAAAGCGACGCGAAGACCGTTTGCGATCGGTCAAGAACGAATCCCGCGACGCCTTGAAGTGTAGAGCTGATTTGTTTCGTCGTCTTCACTTCATACCGAGCGACGACAGCGAGGGCGGGAACGAGTGAGAGAAGCGGCAGGATGCCCTCCGCGTCGCCGTCCTTGAGCATGTCGAGAAAGGGCCACGCCGATTTGTTTGCGAACTGTAGCACCGACTCATATGCCAGCAGCTAAATACGATGTTAGAGACAACATTACCCTGGAAAGGAAACGAACCCACCTGCTCCAATAGATGCAAGTAATTCTTTAAGACAGTGCTGTCGAGGCTCTTCAAATCGGTCGCTACATATATGCCGAACATCTGTGCTAATTCACGGCTCTGCTTCGCGAGTTCGTCCACAATCCCAGGCAACTTCTTTCTCATGGCCTTATCTTCCGCATCTCTCTTGTTGCGTCGTTTATTCGCCACGCGCTCCGCTCCCTCAGCATCGACATCTTCGTCAAGGGACTCCTCCGAATCGTCGCCCGGAGCGAGAGGCGTCTTTCCCTGCCGCAACTTCAGGCGCCATCGAACTGCCTGTTGGGCGCGCTTTCTGACATCGCCGTTCACCAACGACGTCTCCCCCGGCATTGGTTTCACGCTGAGTATCGATGACGCGTGCGCATCGATGGTCGTAGGAGGTCGCAGAGACTCCGTCACCAAGTCGGCTCTGAAGCCAGCAGTCACGCCATCACACACGACGACCTCGGGTTCTTCACCGCAGATGTCGCAGACGAAGCTAACGTCCAGCTTCTGGAGTCTGGAGAACGAGAAATATGCTGTTCGGAACGTCCGCTCGCAGACGAAGGGAATTGACGACTTGGTATAATCTCGACAAACGGATATATGGAACGCGTGGAAGGGAACCTCGGCGAGCGTCATGAGGCTAGTGTACTTGTCGAGAAGCTCGCGTGTACAGGCGGGAATTATTGAAGTTGAAGATACCGAACTCGCGCAGGTCTGGCCCGGCATTCTGATGGCTTTGGGGCTCGCAGGTGCTGCAGACTTGGACTTCGATTTGGGCAGCGCACGCGGACGAGAGTCCGAATACGATGCAGTCGATGACCTTGACTGGCGCCGATTCCTTCGGACCACTCCCACAGCGGCAACGAGGATCTTCGCCGAGGCAGAAGTAGTCCGGGATAGGATCAACGAGAGCGAACGTGGGTGCATCCTCGTCAGAATCTGAGGCAATGCGCGCCCACGCCGGTGGGCCGACGTTGAGGCGGGATACGCTCCGCTCATCATCGTAATCCCTCAGACTCTTGGCTTCGGCTGCAGGGCCATTAGCATTCGGCCGGCCAAGCATTGAACACGCGAGCTCACCTCGTAGTCGCGCTCTCTCAGCTAGATCGTCACCCTCGTGTTCATCGACTTCCGCCTCCTCGAGCAGTAACTTCAACGCGTCGTCGGGGCACGAGCGGCTTTGATGTGCACGCAGTTGTTGTCGCGATGCTTGCCGCAAGTCCAGTGACCCTGGTTCGAGGATCGCCCGCAATGTTGGACGATTTGTCTGCTGTGCCCTGGGACGAAGGAGACGAAGAACGAAAGGGCGGGTGCTTGGGGTGTAGCTGGAATATGTTCGAACAAGACGGAGGAGGGATCGTCTACAGCAGTCAGTGCGAGGCTCGACGACACTACAGATAGTCAACGTACCTTTCTCGGTGAACAACTTGAACGGCGGCCGATGGTCCGACGAAAGCAGCATAGTGTGAAGACAGTATCGTTGGTCGACGTCCGAGTTGCGAAGGTAGTCGGGGCAGGTGCAGTTATACGACACGGCTTCTGCTTCGTTGACTTCGCTGCGCAGGACAGCCCAGCCGTTGACGCAACTGCCTTGCGCAGCCAACGTGTCGAGGTCGCATATCTCGGCGACCCAGGTTGAGGGATCGATGTGGAAGAAGGCGAGTCGACGCGAATCGACCGCTTCCCGGTAGGCTTCATAAACGCTCTCTGGAGCGCGCTGGGACGCCAAGATCCTGCGCCGCTTCACGGGACGGTCGACGTCGAGAGCAGGTGCTGCGCGCTTGCCCGCCGCTGTCGCCTTCGTGGAATCGCGTTTGCGAGCAGCGCTTGACGAGCTCGTGGGCTGCGAGGTCTTGTTCTTTCCTCGCCGCCGCACATAGGTGGGCTCGACGAAGATATCGCGTGCCATGAGGATCTGGATTTGGGACGTACAGACACTGACGCGTGCTCGACGATTCTCCGGGCAGACAACTGACGCGTTGACTGCCACTGAGGGGAATGGACACAGAGAAATTATTAATCAGAGAATATGGCTGCTATGGAGAGCAATGGGCAAGGTTTTATTATTTAATTTGAGGATGGCGGGGCGTACGGACACTGACGCGTGCTCGACGTTTCTCCGGGCAGACAACTGACGCGTTGACTACCACGGAGGGGATTGGACACAGAGAAATTATTAGTCAACGATTCTGGCTACTACGGAGAGCAACGGGCAAGATTTTATTATTTAATTTGAGGATTGTGGGGCGTACGAACACTGACGCGTGCTCGACGTTTCTCCGGGCAGACAACTGACGCGTTGACTATCACGGAGGGAAATGGGCAAAGGTAAAGTATGAAGGAAAATTATGCCTGGCACTGGCGGGTGATACGATGTATTTAGTGAGGCAGGAGGGACGGCCGAAGAGAGTGCAGACACTGACGCGTGTCCACGCTCACCAACGACCTGAGCTCTGGATGGCAACTGACGCGTTGCCACCGGCGGAGCGGAGGGAGGGAGGAGGGAAGGGGGAAGGCAGGGTGGCGGGCGAAGGCGGGTGGGTGACGGGGATGGGGGTGTGCGGAGGAGGGGGAGGGCGGATGAAAGACCAAAGTCCGTTCGAACTCCGACCCAGACTCACCGCCCGCCCGCTGCTGTCGACGCCACGGGTCAGTGTCCGTCCGACAGCACGGCCAGGCCCGCTTAACTGCGGGCCTGTGACGAGGCCGCTCACGCGTCAGTGAGCGGCTTCTCGGCGTTCTCCTCATAGGCGAGATGATGGGGACAGGTTCTTCGCTTAGGCGTACCTGCACGGCCACCCGCATACACGCTCACGCGCCAGTGAGCGTGGGCGGTTAGAGGAGGGTACATGCGTCAATGTATCCTCCTTGGCGTCCCTCAGAGTGCTCCTGTACATTTTCTTGTCGTTCCTCGCAGCCATTCCCCCAAGACCCCCGGACGCAGTCGCCCGCTCGCCCAAGGACGCCACCCGCATACACGCTCACGCGTCAGTGAGCGTGGGCGATCAGAGGAGGGTATATGCGTCAATATATCCTCCTTGGTGTCCCTGGATATCTTCTTCCCGTTTCTCGCATGCATTCCCCCCGACGCTATCGCCGGCTCGCACAAGGACGCCACCCGCATACACGCTCACGCATCAGTGAGCGTGGGCGGTCAAAGGAGGGTATATGCGTCAATATACCCTCCTTGGCGTCCCTGGACTTCTCATTCCCGTTCCTCGCATCCATTCCCCCGACGAAATCAGTGTTGCGCCCACAGTCAGAAGATATGCTCGAGCATTGGAAGATCCCTTCCCTGAAGAGCATCAGGTGCTATTTTCTTATGTTCTGTGTTGTTCAGACGTCCAGGAACGGAACGGCGTTGACGAAGTACCACCGCGCGCTATATGCTCGCTTATCAGCATACATGCATATATGCAGCACTGGGACACGGCGGAGCAGGCTCTCTGATCTACTTTTCCTGTTATGTGGTGCAATGAAATGATTTGTTGTTTGCATTTCCTGGAGCGGTGGGCGAGTGCGATAACGAGTGACTGATATTAATCGGACGGACGGATGTGTGACGAGGAGACCAGGAAAAAGAAAGGAATGTGGGGGTATCGAGGTATCTGTACTGCGATACTGCTACTTCGAACGCTTCTGCGCCTTCTCCCGCCAGTACTGCGCGGCCTCCTCGAGCTCCTTGCGAGCCTGCTCTGCCTGCTCCAGCCGCTCCTCCATCGCGTCGAACTTTGCTTGCTGTTCCATCATCCATGCCTCGGCGGCCTCAGCCCTCGCCGTCAGATCGGCGCGGGCTTTCATGTCCTCAGCAGCCCGCTGCTTGCGGAGGTTGTACAGCTGCTCGAACATCGTGCTGCGCATGGCCTCCGCCAGCTCGGGTTTCTCGTCCGCGATCGACTCAGAGACCCAAGTGTACATTTGCCCGCTGCCGTCCTTGGGCAGGAAGGCGATGAACGCCCACGACGGGCACCAGTCGGCAAGCTTCTCCATCTGCGAGGTGCGCGCGTCAGCAGCGGACAGCACATCGGCGCGGACAGGGCTCACCTTCAGGCAAACACTGCCGAAGTTGGGGAGGGTGTCGTGCCACCTGTTGGTGCTCGTGGCGTTCTTCGACCACTGTGTGAGGACCCGACTCTGGCGAGTGGCGTCCGAGGCGTGACTTATACCTGCGAGCGGCACGTTAATGAAGCACGGTATATGCGCAAGGACTTTACTTGTAATGAAGTCCCCCGCCGTACTCGTGCCTTTCCACAGGTTTGGTATCGTGCACGAGCTCGTGTCGACGTCCTCCCGCACCTGTACAATATGCTGCACGGCCTCGTTCATCTTGGACTTGCGGTCCTTGCTGGAGTTCCAGATGTACGCGAGCGCCGACCCGAGCTCGTGAATAGCCATCTTCTTGATTTTGGCTTCGGTGTACGGGTTGTCGTCCTCGTCCTCATCAGAGGTCTGATTGTCGTCGCCCTGGTTCTCCGCGTCCTCGATTTGAGACTCGTGCGCGGCCTGCTCGGTGAACTCGTTGATTTGAGAGGCAACGGCATCGGCGTTGTCGAAGTTCTGCGGCTCATGCATCAGCGGCGCGGCATACAGCCCATCCTCGCTATTGAAGAAGTTGTCGTAGTCGAGCCTCCTGCCGGCGTAGCTGACGCTTGCGCCGTCGTCCTGCAAGCCCTCGTCGTCGTAGGCGCGAGCGACATCTTGCTCTTGCTCGTCCGCGACGTCTTGCTCTTGCTCGTCCTCGACATCTTGCTCTTGCTCGTGCTCGTCGTCGTCGTAGGCGCGAGCGACATCTTGCTCTTGCTCGTCCGCGACGTCTTGCTCTTGCTCGTGCTCGTTGTCGTCGTAGGCGGGAGCAACGTCTTGCTCTTGCTCGTCGTCCATGAGGGAGGTAGCGGCGGTGCTTCGGGTCACGTCGCCATCGTTCTCGCTCTCGTCGAGCGTTGTGTCGCCCTCGTGCTCGGCGTCAGAATCCGAAGCCTGCTCGTCGACCTTCGTGCGACGGCTGGCAACGAGCTTGTCTCTTTGAGCACGCGTAGCCTCCATGTACTCCTGCTTCCGCTCGAGATGGTTCGCGGCTTCATCGGCCGCGAGCTAAGAAATTGCTCAGCATTTGTGGGCAGCGCGTACCACGAGCGTCGTACCGGGCAACGGGCTCTTCCATGGGCTCTGACCTTCGTGCCTTGTGCGGCAGAGCAACGCTTGCAGGCCCTCTTGATCGTCTCCTGCGCTGGAGCTTGCTGAACGATCGCGCTCCGGCCGCTGCGAGTAGTCCGGGGTGACATGGGATTTGCTGGCCGTCGTCGCGTTCGCGCAGCAAGGGATAAAATCTGGGTGGCGCGTCCTCAAAGAAATGAGTAAAAGGTGAAGGTCATGCGGTGATGGCCTGCGATCCACGCGAGGGAAGCTCTTTCACGTTTCAAGTCCTCTATCCAATCGGAATATTCTTGGGTCCAGATCGTGGGACCGCGCAGCGACGTACTTAAGCGTCTGGGTCTCGCAGTTACAGACTTGACATTACCCCGCTCTTTAATCCTCTTTCCATGCCCCCCAAGCTTCCGCTCTACTCTCTACCGGACAAACCGACCCGCCCCAACGGCAAGTGGCAGTTTTATTGTCAGATGGTGGTGCGTATTATCCGCCGCGCTTTTCTTATGTTGCGCGAGACTAAAGTCAATCAGACTGGCGAGACGATCATCGTGAACACGCCGCGCTTCAACCGGTGGTTGAGCTACGACGAGCTGCCGCCCACCGTGCTCTCTCTCCTGAACGACTGGGAGAAAAACTTGTTCGTCGAGGTGTTGCAGGTGCACCCAAGTTACGGTGAGGATATTCCTCGCTATGCGCACCTGAAGGAAGGCGACGATATGGACATGGGCCGGGATGGCCATGACTGTGACGGCATGTCCATCGTCGTACAGCTCCGGCTTGTGCGCAGGCCGTACAGCGGATCCGAGCTGCCAGATCCTATCCTCCAACCGAGAACCCGAATCCCGGAGATACTACCTGGCGACACCGCCGCCGCCGCTGCCGCTCCTGCCCGCACTGCAGCCGCTGCCGCTCCACGAACCAACCCCGCCGCCGCTGCCGCTCCCGCCCGCACCGCTGCCGCTGCCGCTCCACGAACCAACCCCGCCGCCACCGGCGCTCCCGCTCACGTGCCCACCGCCACCGCTCCCCCTCCACGCACCAAACGCGCCGTCGCCCCCGCCACCGTGCCGCGAAGCACCGCCGCCGCCACCGCTGCCACTCCCCTCGCCAACGCTGGCCTCCGCGGTGGCGCCGCCAGCGGGACGGCAATCATGCAGCGGCCAATGGCTGGTTCGGCCAGCCGCAATGGCCGCCCCAAACCTAACCCGTTCGCCACCCCGGTGCTTGTTCCCGGCCCGTCGAAGAGCCGCGACGTCGCCAGTGCCAGGCAGGCACCCGCGGCACCGTCGAGCAGGGACAAGCGCAAGAGAGACATGCAGGGCGAGGTCGATGAGCAGCAGGAACTCCAGCCGGTGACGAAGAAGTCTTGTTCGGCTTGAATACCCTTCCCTTAATTTATTTTAATCACTTTGTAATCTCGATGAGCCTGTCCTTGACCCTCTTAACCGCCAATCTTAATGCTTTCATTTGTTCATGATGAATGAGTGCCCGAAAATTAGTAAGGTGAGATATGAGTGCATATATGCTTGCCAGGGTGAGTTGAATACATGCGCTCTTCAGAAACTAATTCATCGGTTCATCGCAGTCACCGTTGCCTTCGTCGAAAGGCGGCTTATAGCCCGCCATTTCTTTGTATGTGAAAAGCTTGACCTTCGTTGCACCGACCTCCGCAAGGACATTCTTGTGCATGAAGTGCGCAATCGCGATGCGCTGACCGCCTGCGAATTGAACAGAGTGCTTCAAGATGCCCCCTCTAATGAACGCAAGTGTTCCGGGAGATAGTTAATGTCCGAACCCGCGACACGAAGCGTGCCTTCGCGGTATTTACCCACTGTGAGAATCGGCGTCCATGCGAGCTTCATATCGCGGCGGTCAGTGTGTTCGCCGGTCTCTCGATTGTAGATGAGACTTCTCCCGTGGAGGAAGGAGGGGTCGGCAGCGGCCAGCGCGGCATATGCGGGGTACATGGCTTTCAACTTCTCCGAGGCATCGTTGAAGAGGTTGTACTGCTCGGGGTCGATGAGCTGGAACATGTCCATGAGTCGCATGGTCACGAGCCGCAGCTCTCGAAGCAACGCGAGCCCCGCGTTGAGGTTGTCTGTTTTCTTGAAGAGATCGCGAGCGGGCCCCGCAGGGCCATTGTTCGCCTTCACCCGGTGAGCACACACACTCTAGGCTGATCATCTGAGCTCACCGATCGACCGAGGGCCCTCCAGATGGATACCAACTGGAATACGCCGTGCAGTTCGTCTTGATGCTCCTGCCGAGTATAGCATTCTTCCGCGTCTCTCGCATTCTGATCTGCGCCAGCGCGAATTTTCACACCGACACTGCGCCCGAAGTCCATGAGACTCTTGAATAGGATGTCCTGAGTTTATTCCGCACGTGAGTAGGAGTTTCCGCAGCAGCGCGGACGCACATGACTAGCTTTGGATAACCAGTTCGGGAAAACGATGACAGCAGGTACGTCTTTCTTGTCCACGAGGACAAAAGGCTCATCGCTGACCCTGGCCGTCACAGATTCGAAGGCGGGGTAAGGCTTGCTGTTGCGCTCTTGATTCCTGTCGACGAGCGCGGCGAGGTCGAGCTCGGGAACGCGGTCTGTACGGAGGAGTTGGTGAGGGCATGTATTCTCAACAGTACGTACGTATATTCCCGGGCTTCAGCGCAGTCTCTAGCATCTTCTTATTGAGACAATGCCAGCTTGTAAGCATCTTCGCCTCGAGTTTCTCGGGATTGAGTGCTCTGGATTTCCTTCGTGGCAAGTCAGAGCAAGTGCGTGAGTGTTCAGGCGATGCTGACTTATGCTTGCGGCCTTTAGCTTTTGTCCCAGTTTCCGCGAGCGGCTCAGCAGCTGATTCGCCAGCCGCGAGAGTCCCAGCAGCTTGTACCGGAGTCACAGGTTGCTCAGTGACCTGTCCAGCATCGTCGTCCGATAGAGCTTCCTCCGTACCGTCGCGTTGAATGCCAAAGAGATCTCGCAGTTTTTCCCCACCGCTGAGCTGTGCCTGCTGCACGATTCTCTGGAATAACTCGGCGAAGTCCACCGGGATACTCTCATTCTCGGGATATGGTCCTACCGACGAGTTGATGAGTCGCAATGGCCAGAACGATGAATTGCGCACCTGGAGTGTCGGCCATGGGCAGGACGGATGTGCGCGAGATCGGCTGTGGAAAAAGCACGGCTTATGTGCTCGCTGCGACGTGGGTTATTAGGGAGAGATCGAGGATCGATAAGAGCAACGCCAGCACATCATGTGCGGCGCGTGTTTTGCGGACCGGTGCAGGCACGGAATCGTTGCCATATCGGGAATGCAGGTCACGTGGTGCGTGCAACCCGGCGCGCAGAAGCCGCGAACGCGCGGACTTTAAACCGCGTGTTCAACTTCTGCTCTGGCCGCATACCCCGGAGCAACCTTTGCCGCTGCGGCTTGAGGGAGCTCTAGGGTCCTAGCATAAGCCAGTGACGCCGTTGCGGCAGCTCAGGGTGGTCACGAACGGCAGCCAGAGCAGCGGTTGAATACCCTTTTCGTCGTCGTCGGTGCGAGACGCGTCCGTCGCTCACGACGCGTCCGTCCCGCGCCCACGACCGACGGATTGTATTTAAGATATTATTGCGAACATATTGCGGCAAGTATCCGGGCCAGGATCCTCAACGTGCGGTCGCAGTCGCGTCTCACTGCTCATTGCGTCACCGTCAACAGCGTCACGTGACGTGTCCCGTTCGGGAACGCGAACTCTGGAAATGAAAGCTCAGCCAATGCAGGGCTCAAGATGACTTAACTAATCTACAAGACCCCTTTGAGAGTTAAATTGAGGGTTTCTCAGTTAAAATAATGCTATCTCAGGCCATGAGGTTGAGTCAGGAGTGTGAGACAGGAAGGGCACAGCGGAAATTTCATGAGATATTATTCCAGTGTGCTCATTTGAACTTGTTGTAGTTTTCTTATTTTTTTCGAAATTTTATAAATTTATTCTCGGCCTCTTCGTCGAGGCAAGGCCATTCGACAACTTAGACGACCGATTCGGCTGAGCGGAGTTCGAAGTGCCCGAGTCAGCCGCCGGCTGCCGCCGGGCGCTCTCCAAGCTCTCCTTCGCTGCGTAGACGAGTCAGTCGACGCAGAGTATCGTGCCAGTGGACCGTTCGCGCGTCAGCGAACATGTAGCTGGACGCGCTACTGGGAGCTCCTGCACCATCGACCTGGTTCACGCATCAGTGACACCAGCGTCTTTGAGCGTCAGACAATCGCCGCCTGTACTGCGCAGCCTGCGCACCCCCAGTCCGTCTCTCCCTCGCTGTAAACCTAGCGTATGAAATACAGCTTGATTTGCGGTAGAAGAGCTTTCTTTAGTCCGTTTGAGCTCGCTCGAGTCGTGAGTGGCACAAGAAGTACGTGTTCAAGAAAAGCTGAGGTTCCCGAGGGGAATCTCGCTGCTTAAATACATTCGAGCCAAGTATCTTACATAATATGAGATCATACAGGATACAAGGCCTCGAACAGAAACTGGTACGAACGGACGAAAGGACAAATGACGTCATGGATTGAGAACAGGAAATTATTCGTTACAGTCGCCCTCCCGGCTAGTGCAACTAGTCGGAAAAGACTCAGTTGGTTGCGAGGAAGTCGCTCGAGAACATTTGCGCCAGGATGTTAGGGTCTTGATGATTGTCGGCCAAACCTTGATGATCGTTGGGAACGTTGGGATCGACCATGGTATATTCATCCTGCAAGTCGTCATCGTCAGCGGGCGGTGTGGGGTAATCGGTAGGGGTTACCCTAACATGAGGCGGAAACGCAGTTTGAACTGCAGCTGGCTGGTAAGCAAAGACTTCGTCGGAACCAGGTTGGCGGAAGTGCGCGGGAGCCGATGCACTGCGCGGATAGACAGGAGGGTCGGGCATGGCGTACGGTGATTCCTGAGTCCACTGTTCAGCCATAGTCGCATCCTGATTAGGCGTAGCTTGACGCACGGACATGGGAACAGGCTGGTAAGTAGGCGGAGCCACAAGTCCGGGAGGAAATTGCGGTGGCGGCGGCATCGTAACGTTCGCAGAGGTAGGTGGACCGGCGCCTCGCGAGTTCTGAGCGCTCGAGTCGGCATCTGTGGGCTTGCCCTTCTTGCCTCGATTCTTGAAGTTGTGGCGACGAGCGTAAGGGGGTTTGAACGGAGGCATGTACGGAGGGTCAAGCGGGACGAATCGAGAGTGTCGCGACGCTGCAACGGAAGTCAGTGCATGAGAGTGATTGCACCAATAGCACGAACCTTTCACAGGTTCAGGAACTCCGCGCATTGCATAGGCCACGCTCTGGACGAGAGCGTTGGTACCCTGAAAGATTTGCGGAATCAGCGTAGAAGCTGTTTCAGCGCGAGGGCGGTCATGTCTAGTACGCTGAGATCGAGACTCGAGCGCAGCGGCTAGACGATGGTTGGCCGTAATTCCATGCTGCGTCTCTACAAGAGAGTTACCCTCAGCGCGATCAAACGCGGTGCGAGGGTTGGCAGCCTGGAACTCTTGATAGCGGAAGGGAGCATTGACGAACGGGAAGGGTCCTTCGCCCGCGGTGGCGTCGTGGAGAGCACTGCTCCAACGAGCGCACTTGTCGAACGCGGCAAGGTCCATGCCCGAAGGTTGAGCGTAGGTGAGAGCTGTCATAGTAGAGCACAATGGGAGTGGGGAAGTTTGGGATATGGTCTGAGAGGTCGAATCACGCTGCCTTATATATCTGAAATCCCCGCAGTCGAAGAGCGTAGGATCAGTGACATGATTTGGCCTCAACCGAGGGTGTTTTCCCGTTTTGGAAAAACTTCCCAAAATGCAGATAGATACTTGCGCAGCCGTCTCGTTGGAACGAGCAAACTTGCGCGAAGGATCTATTCCCATTACCTCACAGAACTCAGAGAAAGCCGGTAGTTCCTTGACCTTGTCGAATGCTTCCTCGGTAGTATGTCCGTCCGTCCATCGGGTGTAAAAGATGAAGCGATTATCACGCTTAGTATACCCGACTATCTCTATTACGCTTTTTTCGCGTGTAGATGGACCAAGAGAAACGATCTGACTCCATTCGCGTCCAGGGAATCGGAGATCATCATTCGGAATGTGCATCCTCAGTAAGTCGGCATGAAATACGGGATGAATACGCCGTCGTTTCATCTCGATTGGCAAATCAAGTTTATATGAAGAGCCCGGCGTAACTTCTTTGGTAATCCGGAAAGGTCCAATGTACTTAGGAACTAATTTCCGACTTAACTTGTCAGGTACCTTCAGATTCTTAGTGCTGAGGTACACAAGATCTCCCAATTTGAACGGAGAGGCCCGACGCTTCTTATTAGCCGTGCTGGTCTGCAGTACCCGGGCTTCAATTATAGCGTCATGCGCCATTATCATGGCCTGCCGCATCATTTCCACAAATTTGTATACACCGGGGTACTCACTGGAACGAGACCAAGTCAGTGTGCGTGGATGCTGGCCTGAATTTAGGTAAAAAGGACTAAATCCAGTGGAAGACGCAGTCGTCGCATTCATCGCGAATTCAATGGACGGCAACTTGGTTGCCCATTCCTTCTGCACATCAGAGATGCTCTGACGAAGCATCTGTCCCAAAGTACGGTTAGCGCGCTCAGTGAGACCATCCGTTTGAGGATGGTAAGCCGTAGACATTCGTAACTGAATTCCCGTTAGTTCATGAAGTTTCTGCCAGAATGCACTGGTAAAAAGCGTATCGCGATCGCTAACGATGGCTTCAGGCATCCCATGCAGCCGATATACCACTGAGAAAAGGAGTTCAGCTATATCTGGCGCCGTATACGTAGTACGGGCTGGAATTAAATGAACCATCGAAGTGAAATGATCAATCACCGTGCAAATCCTGTCATACCATGCGTGACGGTAAACGGATCGAGGCAACGGTCCCACAAAGTCTACCCCTATCACCTGCCAGGGTCGACTAGGAGTAGGTAATGATTTGAGCAAGCCCATGCGCTTGCCGGTGTTGTCTTTGACAGTTCGGCAGATATGGCAGGAGTTCACAAAATCCGTAACATCCTTTACCATATCCTTCCACCAGACCTCTTTTCTTAGGTATAGAATGGTTTTGTAAGCCCCCAAATGGGCTATAATAGAATGAGCTTGGTCTATAACAATTTGGCGAGCTTTTCGGTCGCCGATCATCACATCGGGGATGCATAGCAGCTCCGGAGTGTCCGGAACCCCTGTCAAATAAATGAGCTCATGTGCCGTCTCACCAATGACATTGAAGTTCCGGTAAGCACTTCGATTGTCTAAAATCCGACGGAAGAACGGGTCATCACTATATTTCCCAATTAGGTCGCGCTGCAAGTCGATCGCGGGGTCGGAAGCAGAAATGATCTGCGGCAGCCGTACCTCAGTGGCTGTGTGCAGATCCTGCAAATCCGGGGGATCGACAGATTGAATAGACTGCTCGCCGGGGATGGGAGCGGACACGCCCTCCGCTTCACTCAAGCTATTGTCTGAGTGGTATGTACCATCGTTGACGCCTGTTAGAGCATCAGAATCATTTTCATCTAGTTTTGTTGGAACCCCTGGTTCAGGGTCGTCAAGAATAGATGGTGATTCGTGGTCGGACGATTCTATCGCAACGGGCGCATGGGACTCTGCCACATGGCGTCTCTCTATTCGCTCCACAGGTGCTTTCTTGGCGCCTGACCAAATCTCTATGACAGAATCATTAGACGCGTCAGATTCCGGCTCGAAGATATCGATGCCGCCTTGCTCATCTCGAACCGCGCGTCGGCGTATCTTCCGTATAGGAGGAGCCGATTCGCCGCGTAAGCGTCTGGACCTTCGCGGAGGCTCGTGACCTGGTATTATCTCAGTTGTTTCATTATCTGTACCACGCGGGTCCTTCATAGAGGTTACCGCCATGTTTACCGGCATGCGTTTCGGAACAACCACTGCGCGTCCTACCAAGACTGGTGCCGTCAACGGCCGAGTTTCTGACGATGTAGACGCGTCAGACTCCTCGTGAATCATCTCGGATTCGGTTCGTACAGTACCTGGCTCATCGTCGCTGTAGATGCGTGAGAGACTATCGGCGAGGACATTTTCAGTGCCGGGAATGTATTGTACTTCAAAATCAAACTCATTCAGAATGTTGAGCCATCGTAACTGTCTGTGAGACAGTTCTTTCTGTTTCATGAGATGAATTAACGTTTTATGGTCTGTACAGATACGAAAGTGAGTTCCATAAAGCATCGGTCGGAATCTCTTAAGTGATTCAACGACGGCCAATAGTTCACGCTCGTGCGTAGCATAGTTCTGTTGGGCATTATTAAATTTGCCACTCCAGAACGTTATGACGCGCGCAGAATTCAGGTTCTCACCTTGGCTGAGGTATCCGCTGGCTCCCGTAAGCGAAGCGTCGGTAACAAGATTTATGGGACCAGCTTTCAGCGTGTAGTCTATAGCATGACGCCGTTTATCTCGATGAGCTTGAACAAGCTGTTTGACCTCATCAAACGCGCGTTGCGCCGTTTCAGTCCACTCGAATGTCCGAGTAGTACCGACCATGCGAGTTAACACTCCCATGGGAATACGAATACCTAAGCAGTCATTAGCTAAGAAACCTACTGCACCTAGGAAGGACATGAGAAGTCCCTTGCTTGTAGGTGCTGGCCAATTGATCACTTTATCGACCTTGAACGGATCCATTTTGATTCCGTTCCGATCAATCACGTGACCAAGGATCTGTAGCTCTTCGGCGAAGAGTTGCATCTTCGCCGGATTCAAGTAAAACTTCTCCTTTCGTAAGGTTTCAAGAATGAGTCTTAAGTGATTCATGTGATCCTCAGCCGTTTCTGAGTACACTATGATGTCATCCAAGTAAACATCCATGAACACACCTATGTAAGCGGCAAAAATGTGGTTCATCAACGTCTGATAAGTAGCTGGAGCATTACAGTCACCTATCTGCATTACAAGGCTCTCCATTGTACCGTCCGGAGTATTGAAAAGCGTCCTTGGCACATGTTCGGGCGTTACCGGATCTGTTCATATGCGTCCTTTCCGTCAATAAGACTGCGATATGGACGCTTGACTACATTACGTAGTATTTCCTCGATGTCCGGTAGCGGGGCAGAGACCTTATGCGTATTATCGTTGCGCGGCCGCGTGTCAATCACAGTGCGGATGCGAGTTTCACCATCCTTGCTCTTTGGCTTAGGAATGATCATTAGAGGACAGCAAGTTCCTCCTGCAGCGTACCTCCATCTGCCCGTGTTTAAGTAATCCATCTTCTTCTGCAGCCATTTCTCTCTCATGGATTCCGGACAACGCGATGGCCTATACGGGTACGTCTTATTGATGTCCTTCAACGGAATGTCGTGGTTAATTGCACGCAACGGCGGCAACGGAGTCTTCGAAGCTTCTTGAAATAAATCTTCAGCTTCTGAGAAAATGGTCCGTCTGAGGGTTTCAATGGTTTCTTTCGTTATAGTTGCCCTAGAGCTTCGTAATGTTACCATCGATTCGCCCTCCAGCTTTTTGCTGATGGCCGATCCTATGAACACTCTAGTCGGATTGAATCCGACTAATACAGCGTGCTGCCAGAGAAACGGTGTACCCAGCACGATGTCATACAAATCAATGTTCGCAACGTCCCAAACGCGACGCTCTTTGATTGTCTGATAAGAGAAGTCAGTTTCACACTCCACGTTTATCTTGGATCGCGACCCTGACACTGCCATCTGCAGATTCAGAGGGGCGGGTTTTGGTCTGACCTTCACTTTGAGCTGATCTGCTAAAGTGGTAGACATCATGTCAATCATAGATCCAGAGTCAATAAAAGCACTGCATCTCTGACCATTAATCAAGACTTGAACGGAGATTGGCATTGGCAGTTTACGATCATCATGACGGACACGCGCGGCGCCGCGGGTTACATGGTCAGTGGAAACTCTAGCTGCTACGACCCCCATTGCTCTCGTAATCGGGGTAGTCGTCATCGATGGTGAAGCGGGTGACTCGGTGATTCGTGCGACGTCTGAACTCTCCGATTGGTTCCACTCGCGAGAGCAAGTCGCGTCTGTTAGAACCTCCCGCTGGAGAATCGTTCTCCGAGGAGTCGCTAACGTTGAGCAACGAGGGAATATCGTCATCGGACCGACTAGTCGGCTCTCGACTACGACTCGGCGTAACTGGAGGTGTTGAGGGAACAGTGATCTCGGGTCCCTCGGGACTCGGTGATAGAACGCGGTTAGGTTCGGCAGACGAGCCTCTCCCAGTGGCTGAGCGTAGCATTCTATTGAGCTGCTCGCTTCTCCAACGCCACGCTCGCATGATGCCAAGCTCGCGTATCTCGAGGTCGTTGGGCTGAGCCGCGTTAGCCCAGTCTTCCCCGTGCTCAATGAGCCGGTAGGGTGTCCGAGACGGCACCTGAAATTAGATTGAGTATACAAGCCACTTCTATTGATGAGTGGTAGACTCACAAGAGATCCCGGCTTTGTAAGGAATTCCGGCAGGCGGAGGAGATCGACCATATTGATCCCATTACGCATGGACGTCGGACTGACCTCGAAGCAGAGATTGGTTGCGCAGTCGCGCACCCAATAGTCTACTCCATCGCATTGTAGGACGAATCTCTCCCAGGTCGGCATTCCCATTCGGCGAGCCTGACGAATGTTTTGCACGGGTACAAAGATACCGTTGATAAGTGATAACGGGGGATCGATTCGTTCACCGGTCGTGAACCAAGGGAGATTCTTGAGGGCTGAAGCGCGAAACACGCGTCTCAGCATCTGCAGCGAGAGTCCCATGTGAATGGCGATCGCGGGCAGAGCGCTGAGGCCTCGAGCCGACAGATCACTCCTCTCGATGAGGAACGAGCGGTTATGGACGTCGTCGACGACCCGAAAAGCGTTCTCAGGGACAGTCAGTCCCATAGGTTTGTCGTATGTCGCGACGTGGAAGCGGTCCATACCAGAAGGAAGTCCGGCACGGAAGGCAGTGAGAGTGCTGAAGAAGGCGACGAACTCGCGGCGGATGTACGCCGCAATGAACTCGTCATCCTGCGTGCGATGGTCGACGCGAGGGTCAGTGGAAGCGTAGCCTATGAAGCGGTTGGACATCACGAATGCTGTTGAGATGATTATGTTTGAGCTAGAGCGCACCGTGCTCCTTTTATACGTTTTCGGGCGCACAGCGGGATTAACCGGTTTCGTTGTCACAGCTGCAACTCGAACGCTCGACTGTTTAGCCTTATTTTTGGCGTGACAGTCCTTCGTCTGGTGCCCAGGTTTGTGACAGTAGAAACACAAATTCTGAGATTTGTGCTCTTCGGTTTGCTTAGGAGTAAGCTTAGCTCCGAGTGGCAGCTCACTACTGGGTACATTACTAGTATCTTTCGCAGGTAATTTCTTAGAATTATTACCAGATCTCTTTCCTCGAGTCCATTGAGAACCTGAGAAAGGAGCTTTCGACGTAGAAGACTGCGCGTCAGTCGCCGTCCTGTCCAAATTCCGTGTGGATTTCCATCTCGAATTCGGTCGTCGGCGACTCTGAGCTGCAGGCTTATGCTCTTTATCAAACGAAGTGGCGGCTTGGTAATTACCACTTACTCTTCGTCTCTCCTGCTCACGTCTCTCAGCTCGATACGCGTACGTGACGAGCGTCTCGAAATCGTCGTATTCCATACTTCGCCCTCGTTCTATCCAGAACAAGCGGATGTACTGGTCGACACCATCCCATAGAATGCGCTTGAGCGCGTACGCATCGACATCCTGATAGCGAATAGATAAGTTCTCTATGTCGCGAGCAAAGTCTTTAATAGATCGTCCACTTTGCTTAGCCCGCATCAGCTTACGGCGTAAATCTTCTCTAAAAGTATAGGAAAAGCAGGCTTCATATAAAGCTTGATAGATATCGCGCGTGGTCCACTGTGACTGATTAAGGGCAACATGTCTCATATACCATTTCTGCGCGTCTGCTTGCAGAGCGTGAGAAATGTAAATAACTGATTCCTCGTCAGTTAGACGTTTCTGACGGCACCATGAGTCCCATAGAAAAACGAAAGATTCGTACTCATCGTACTTATCCTTGGCGCCATCCCAGGTTGGCATCGGAATCTTCAAATCAACCTTAGGCATCAGTGACGCGCTAGGTTGAGGTGGAGGGTTCTGAGAAGGTCCCCGACCAGGCTGAGACGGAGGTGGAGGCGGCGGTGGGGGTCCGCCACCTCCTCCGTCATTCCCCGGTCCTCCTCCTCCTCCTCCTCCTCCTCCTCCATTCCCTGGTCTGCCTCCTCCTGGTACTCGACGATTCGGATTATCACTCTCTTCATTTCCAAGATCGTCACCCCCAGTCGGAACCGGGAGTGCGGGCAATGGTCTCGATACACGCGGACCCGGAGTAGAAAGTCGATCATGAAGAAATCCTCCCAGCGGAGGCTCAGATGAATCGCGAGCTTTAGGCGGAGGCTTGACATACAATGTGGGACGACTATCTTGAGCAAGAGTCGCTCGGGTAATGGATTGATTAGACCGAGCAGTAGTTGTCGGTTCGTCAGTAATGGATACAGTACCCGGATGAGGAATAGGCGTACTCGATCCAGCTGGATTGGTAAATCGAGTGCCATGCTCTAATTGATGCTGCAATCCCCAGATAGGAATGGGAGTATTCAAAGGAGGATTCTGAGACGAGCTCAAGCGAGCTCGTTCTCGAGGATCAACACTTTTTCCTTTTCCTTTCCCCGACTCAGCCTCAGCAAGTGCTGAAGATGACTCTTCAGTAGTTATTACTGAGGTCATCATATGAGTAGGAACATACCTATCTCTCGAAGGAGAGAATTGTTCTTGATACTCGGGAGGAGGTCCTGGAGAACGGACATCCGATTTCCCCGCAGTATCTGAATATTGAAGAGGAGCTATTAGTAAAGGCTTTTTACTTGGTCGCGAAGACTTCGTAGGTGTCTCTAAAATTTCATCGTCGGAATTGACAGGCGAGATCTCAAACCGGTGTTCCAATGGTAAAGGAACATTGCGGGGAGAAACCCGCACTGGCATTGGCTCACGAATCACTGACGACTGCCCTCGTGGCGTGAAGAATGTACTAATATCTTCCTCTTTCAATTCCACTGGGTCTTCTGGGATTTCATTGTGGGATACCGAGCGAGAAGGTGTTCGCATGGCATTAAACAGACGGGCAGTAGCGTGATACAAACGTTGACCAATGGGCGCATTTCGTGCCGGAGTTTCCGGTACCTCATACCGTCCTCCACGAGCGGTCGCGCTTTGTTGCATACGCTCTGCGATAGTGGAACCGAGAGCATGAAGCAACTCGGCTCCCTCACTTGGCGACAGCGCGTGCACAGTACGTCCTGCGGCTGCGGTCTGAGACGTCGTTCGCTCTAGTAAAGAGCGTAAGGACGTACTGGAAGGCGCGGAGGCGGTCACTCTGCGTGACTCTCCCTGATCGTGCTGCGCCTGCTGCAACTCAAATCCAGCAGGATGAGTTCTGCTCTCGAGCCCACTATGGCGAGAGGAAGAGCTCTCGAGCCCCGAAGGGCGAGAGGTGCTCTCAAGCCCCGAAGGGCGAGAGGTGCTCTCGAACCCCGGAGGGTGAGAGGTCGTGCTCTCGAGCCCTACTGGGCGAGAGGTGCTCTCGAGCCCCGAATGGCGAGAGGAGGTGCTCTCGAACCCCGTAGGGTGAGAGGAAGTCTCCAACCCCGTAGGGTGAGACACGTCGGGTTCCATGAAATCGTATAGCGAATGGGGGAGGGGTTGATCGGCGTCAAATGACGCCAGTCGTTGCGATGGACCTGCTTTGGAATCAAAACGGACCGATTTGGCATCGTCGCCATCTTCATTCGCAGCGCGGTCTTCGCGCGTTTGAACCGCTACCGGGTTCGACGAGACGTCTATAATAGCAGGCTGGTTAGCTAGACCAGCCTTAACTCCAGTCGGCACACGTACTGGTGCCGGTCTAGAGTCAACTGAAACAGGTTGTTCAGCCCGTTCGGCCATCTGACCACTAGCTGACTCGCTAGTGGCCATGGGGGTGTGGACTGGGGAAATGGAATCGGCGGGCTCCAACAGCCCAGACAGTCGAGCGATCAGCGACGTCCGCTGTGCTGGATGTCGGGCTGCTAAAGGCGACTTTGTCGCAGGTGAATGGACTCTAGTCGTATGCTCTCGAAGGTCCGCCGAAGGATATAAGGGAATAGAGGGTAACGGGCTCGGCGAGGGGGGTGGTACCTCGTCGAGTTCACGGATGGGAGAAAGAGAGCTAACAGGTTCCGTTGCCGGCTCCGGAATGACGGCAGCTCTACGGGCCGCACGCGAAGCGTACGGTATGTAGGCTTGGTCAAACCCGCTGGCAATGGCTCTATCAGCCGTCATCCTCTTTCGAGGTTGATCATTCCCCGAGGAGGACATAAATGTATTGTAGTAGATAGTGAATGAACACGAGTTTTTGACTCAAAAAATGTAAACCTAGCGTATGAAATACAGCTTGATTTGCGGTAGAAGAGCTTTCTTTAGTCCGTTTGAGCTCGCTCGAGTCGTGAGTGGCACAAGAAGTACGTGTTCAAGAAAAGCTGAGGTTCCCGAGGGGAATCTCGCTGCTTAAATACATTCGAGCCAAGTATCTTACATAATATGAGATCATACAGGATACAAGGCCTCGAACAGAAACTGGTACGAACGGACGAAAGGACAAATGACGTCATGGATTGAGAACAGGAAATTATTCGTTACACTCGCAACTCCACATAAATCAGCGCCACGCTCACGCATCAGTGAACATGGCTGTTGAGCTTGCCGCAATCAGCGCTCAAGCGTCCAGTTCGTCCGTGCATCACACAGTCACGCTGCCTGCGCACCCCCAGTCCGTCTGTCCCTCGCAAGTGAACATAAATTAGCACCACGCTCACGCATCAGTGAACGTGGCTGTTGAGCTTGCCGCGATCAGCGCTCAAGCGTCCCGTTCGTTCGTGCATCGCACAGTCACCGCCTGTACCGTCCGTCTCTCTCCACCCCCTCCCACCACTCAGAATCGTCCCAAGTATCCAGCCTGTCGTATATTAGACGTAGTATAGAAATCATCCACAGATCCACTAGTAGATATTCTCGAACTCGTATTTCAGTGAGCCATCTAGACCGAAACCATGTCAATTTTTATTTACAAGTCGCTCAGGCAAACAAAAATGAACGTGGACTCTCGAGACGTCGACATGGACGTCGACAATGCGTGAGTGTTTCGAGTATGCCGTCTCGATCTGATGCTGACGACCTCGCAGCCAGCCAGCGTCGAATCCGAACGCACAGGCACAGGCTGTCGACGTCCAGATGGACATCGACGAGAATGAATCGTGAGTTCTCGAGATGTTTCTACTGGCAGACGAGCCTCTGATGGCTTCGTTCAGGGAGGACCCCTCGTTCACCGCTCTGCCGTATTTCTGCGCCTGGCCCAGCCTGCGGGAGGCCAGATACATCGTGCGGACGAATCGAGACGTTGTGCCCGAGATACCAGACTACCCCGTCGTCGACCCAGCGCTGCGTCGACGGTCGCTTCGGTCTCTACGAGGCAAGCCAACTGCCGCAGATGCACGACGAGAACAACCTGCACATGGCGTTCGTGCCGCTGCTCAAGCCAGTGGGCTCACAAGTTCCGCTGCAGATTGGCCGCGCCTGGTGGAATCTCCGGCACACCGACATGCTCGGAGACTTGGGTTGGTATCGTCTCGAAGACGAGCACCTCCGACCAGCGGGCAGCGAGCTCTTCAAGTTGCCCACGCTGCTTCTAAATCGTATCGAAACGACGGAGCTGGAGACGACACCCCTTTGGCGGGCAGCCGTGGAGAAGCCAGGCCGCAGGACTGCGTTGGCCCGTATTCCAACGGAGCGGTACGACAAGTTCGTTGAGCTCACAAGCAGCCTGAGACGACAGTCGTTAAAGAAGTGGGACTGTCACGTCAACTTCGCAGAGTGGCAGCGCTGTCTGAACGAGATACGGGGCTGGATGGAGTTGGAGAAGAAGACGGGCGACCTCGAGGCGGGATTGGACGCATACATTCCCACCGTCTCGTCATACGAGGTTGCTCGCCGGGCGCATATATATCAGGCTACTCGGCACGTCGCGCCTTATCGGGGCTGCTTCACCACCAGTGACAAGTTCGCCATGTTCTACGCATCGCGAGACATTCCTGTGTGGCAGCTCCTGCCTTTCACTCGAGCACACTTCAACGAGCTCCTTGAGAAGCAGCGGGCGGGAGTCATCCGACGAGCCATGTACAGGATGTACGGGAGTCAGCAATGCGCTCATATACACGACATCGAGCGCAACCATTATGTCGAGGCGCAGCCCGTCAGCGACATCACGACCTTCTCTGGATCAAACGTCGCCGTCACCGAGTCCGTCTGGAACGGCACCGAGGACGTCGGCTTCCAGGACAACGCGCCTGTACCCGTCGCAAGCTCGTCGAGCGGCGTTGCAGGTCCGAGTTCGACGAGCCATGACCCGAGGCTGGCTAAGCCACTGCCACTGCCAGCGCCACTTCCTCCCCGCCAGCGCATCTTCCTCCCCGCCAGCGCATCTTCCTCCCCGGCCAGCGCATCTTCCTCCCGCGCCAGCGCATCTTGCAGGGCATCTGCCTCCAGCGCCGCAGCTGTCAGCAGCCGGGCCATCGACAGGCGCGAAAGGGTCGGGCATGTCGTCCAAGCGCAAAAGACAGGGTATGTATCTGTTGGCTATTTCTCATGATAGGTTACTGACCAGAACTGCAAAGACCTGGGTTCCAGCGCGGATGCCCCGCCAAAGAAGCGCAACCGCGGAACGACTGCGAAGCTGCTCGAAGGGAAGAACTCGACAATTGGCCTGGACAACATTGTGCTCGTGGCGCCAGACAGGATTTCGGCTTACAAGAGCACGGAGCGGCCGCACTGGTTCCCAACGGTATTCATGCCCGCTCATAACGTCTCCGGGCGCGTGAATGTATCGCGGGAGCGGCAGCTGGACCTCATGACCGCCGACGTGCTGCCTGTGCCGCCGAACATCGGCAAGTTGCAGCTGCACAAGGTCCCCTTGGCATCGTATTTCGTCAACGCCTGGAAGGCCGCAAAGGAGCCCGGCTTTAACTTACGCAAGGGCAAGGGCGGTGTACCCCTCGCCAGTGCCACGCGGCCCCAGGAAGTCAAGAGCGGAAACTTGAATACCGCTAAACCCTTGCTGCATTGGCTCAAGATCCGTCCTTATTTTCTTCGGCGACTGGCGACGACGGATGCCAGTCAGAATCCAGGCATGTCCGCGCCTCATTGGCGAAATTTGTTGAAGTTGGTCGTGCCGGAGCAGCATGTCGCTCGCATGGTCAACTTGCTCGGTCTGGACGCGAGCCTGCCGCAACCAGCACCTAAGGTCACATCGTTGCCCAAGCCTGTGGATGATAGTGTGCAGGACGAAGACGAGCCTGCTCCGCTACCGCCCGCATCCCAACCGTCTGCTGCACAGTCCGGTCAAGCCGTACATGCGCCAGCGCCGCCGCATCCGCCGCCGCCTCCACCCCAGCCTGCGCCGCCGCCTCCGCCCCGTCTGAACCGTCCACGGCCGGCGAGAGTCTTCGACATCAACGAAGATTCTGACTCTTGCGAGGAGGAAATGAACGAAATGTACGGTCCGCCTAGTCCCCCCGTCCAGGCAAAGACCGTCTCTGAGCTCAAGGACACGCTCATTCGTGACCTTTTCGACAAACCCGAACAAGGCGAAGTAGCTCGACGGAGCGAGGCTGAGCGGCGCCAGGTCGAACCCAAGACCTGGTATATCTCAGAGCCCAAGAGCAAGAAGACGCGCCCGCTGACGTACTACACTGTGTGGTACTTCAGCGTGGATGAGGCAAACGACGACGCCCCAACGTTCTGGCTGATCAGTCGCAAGCATCGCGACTTCCACAACATCAAGCGCGGCATGACGGAGTGGTGGGACTACAAGGCGAAGCGCATCATCTATCTGCCCTTGTCCACGCAGTACCTCGAAGGCGAGCAGCTGCTCAAGAACTCGATTGAGTGGCGGACAAACGATGACCATCCGCGGCTGGCACCTCGATCGCGACGGATTTGGCGGGCAGATTGGGATGGGTATGTCCGCAGTTGTGCTCAGTCATTAATCACTCATGAAATTGTAGATGCTGGGAACGTGCGGGTGTCAAAAAACCGCAACCAAAGGCCAACAAGCAGGGTCCCGTTGCGGTTATGGGCCCCCTTGGCACCATCGTCGAGTGGCGCCGTTCGCGTTTCGAGGATCCGTCTGTGCCGCCGTTGTCTGTCGGGCCCGAGCCGCCAGCGGTGCCGTCGAGCTCGTCACGACTCGAACCACCTCCCACTGCTGGTCCAAAGCCTTTGACGACGCAGCCTGAGCCGCCTGCTGAGCCCCCCGCCAACAAGACGCCGCCCGAGCCGCCTGCTGAGCCGCCCGTCGAGATGCCGCCCGCCGAGCCGCTGAAGCGCATCGGTCAATATATCGACCGAATCAACCACCCGACCTTTGACGGTTACGAGCTTCCTCCTTCACGGCGGGCAAGGACGACGATGCTGTCTGGCCGTCGCTGGATTGGCGCAGGTACATCATGTGGGAACTGACGGAGCTAGAGTTCCGCTATGAGCTCTTCTACCTCGACCTCACGATCCGGCAGAGTCACCCCGACCACGCGCCACTCCAGTTCGACGCAAAGCAGCGATATAGACAATGCCGCGGTTGCTGGGGTGGCTCCGACTTTGTCCCTGGCACGGACCGGAATGCGATCAACAAGCTGACCGTCGTCGATCGCACCGAGCGCCTCGAGAGCCTGTGGAACTTCTACACGTTCATGCGCCCTTGGCCTCGAGCTGACCAGTTCCTCAAACCGTGGGATGAGCTCGTCGCCATCGGCGGCAACATCCACTCCGTGAACTGCGAGTCCGAGCTCTTCTATAATCTGGAGAGCAGCGTTTGGCATTGCTTCGCCCAGTCCTTCATGGACTATCGTCACAGACTGCCGCCGGTGCCTCACCTTCGTCCGGAATTGCCTGTAGCTGTAGCATAAGTTGTATTATAGCTGTATCGTAGCTCGTTTTTTTCTCATCTCGACCCACTGTATCTTTCGCACACAACTCGCGCAATACATCTGCTCTGCTTTGACCATTTTGGGAGTCAGGAGTGACTTGTGTTTTATTCCACCTTACAAGTTGCTCTCTGGGAGTACAAGTTTTATTTCACCATTAACTTTGGGAGTACAAGTCTCGGGTTCAGGAGTCAGGAGCAGTCAAAGTCAGGACCTGGGAGTTCTGGGAGCTGGGAGTAGCAAACCAAAATACAAGTGTCTAACATATCTGCCAATCAAAGTGCTGACACTCTTGCAGGTGGGTGGAACACCAAGTTCTCTCACCTCCCAGACCTTCTCCAAACACTGAGATATGGCTGGAGAGCATGCTCTGAATGCCTCCTTAGGGTCCAAATTGCCTTTTTTGGTAAAATAAAATTTTGAATAAACTCAAAATATAGGCTTACAGCTGTTCCCATACCGGATGGCGCCGGCCGAAACACTACCACTCGGCCAGCCGCGACGGGAACGCTTATTTCTCGCCATCCGCTGCAGCTATCGATGCGCGGTGAACTGCGTCTTAATGGGGGGATGTAGTGCTTCTGCAACATGTACTTATATAATTGTAATTCGACGTTTTAAAAAACAGCATTTCTGGCGGTCGGGAACGGCAGCGGCGGCCGAAGGACATGTGCAGGCACCGATACAAACACACAGGGCGATGCAGGTATACCTGTGCTCCTGCAAGCGGCCAATTCTAACTACTTGCACGGTGTGAACAGACCAGTAGACTCTAGAAACCCTCCTGAGGGCCAGAAAAGTCAAATTTTGGACATCTGAATTCCGCTAAAATAATCACACCTTGCAGAAGCCCTCTATCTCACGGTCAAGACACAGGTGGCCGCGCATCAAAAGCTGAAGCGGTTGTCGAGAAAAGCGTGTTCCCGTCGTCGGCCGGCGGAGTAGTAGTAGTTCCGGCCGGCGCCATCCGGTATGGGAACAGCTGTAAATGCACTCTGAGCATGATCCCCAATCATATCTCAGTGTTTGGAGAAGGTCTGGGAGGTGAGGGAACTTGGTGTTCCACCCACCTGCAAGAGTGTCGGCACTTTGATTGGAGTGTCGGCACCTTGATGGAGTGTCGGCACTCTGATGGGAGTGTCGGCACTGCTGACAAAGTGTGTCCACACTCCAACTGAGTGTGTCCAAACGTCAAAAGTGATTTTCCCACACTTTATACAGGTGAGAGACCCCCAAGTTTGTGTGACACCCCCTTTTCAGTGGGCAATAATAAATGTACACTTTAAGAAGCATAGTCCGCCACCAGGAAGACCACCTGTGCATCGTGCGAGGCGGGCTTGCCAGCGCCCGAGTCTTGATGCATGCCCTTTGGAACACGCGCCACCGGTCCTTGCGACAGCGGTCGGCACCATTGCAAAAGCAATGGCATGGCTGCGAACACAATGCTGGTTGTCATCGCTGTCGATAGGCGCGTCCATGTCTGCTGGTGTGCCTGTGCTCGCCAGTCTCTGGTCAGCATGCGATGCATTCTGAAGTGCGGTGGACCAGGTGAGCTCGCTGCAGTATCTGTGAACAAATCTGGCAGATTAATTCAGTCATTAGGGTATTATGCAGACACAGGAATGGAACTTCATTGTAGATACTCGGATGGTGGTTCAAGAGCAAAGTAGGATAGCAAGGCCAAGACGACGCGCTCGCAACTGTGGTCAAACCGTCAATCGATCCGGCCGCGCCCGCACCTGCCTCCTCCGACACTGAGTCAAAGGTGTGCTACATTTCATATCATAGATGCGACCTGGTCGACTCATAAATATTTACAGGTCAGCTCATTTACTTTTCGGTGCTTTTCTGTTGCTTGAGAAATAGACTGCTTTCACATTGGTATGAGTAACTGTAAACTAACAAAGTCGAGCTTTTATTTACCATCTCAATCTCATCAAGTGACCTTCCTTCTCACCGCATTTAGATGGAGTCTTACAAGAGCAGTCGGGGTACTCGCTCTCGTTCGAGAGCCGAGTTTGGTTGCTTCCTCGGTCGACGTACTGGCTTCAAGATATCATCAACTTCGACTCTGACGGTGATGGCCTTAAGATGCACTGAGTATGCTGCAGTGATTTTGAGAATGCTCCGTGCTTCACTGAGCTCGACTGTAACCGGACGAGTTGGTCGGACTGAGGAGAACCTCCCAGAAGGATCCACTCGGTTCCCCTCTACACTAGCACCTCCCCGCTATAAGATAGCGGCCACATAGAATCCGCACCCCCCGGCTAATTCCGATAACCGCCGACTTAGACACGCTATTCCTCGACAACCACAGGGTATATCTCTTAGTGGCTTGATCAAAATCTTCGGAAGGAAGGGTAGAGCAAAGTGATAGAGGGATTTTGAGAAACACTGATTCAAACCTTGAGAATATAAGTTTTATTAAAAAAGTGGCTAAGTGTCTTTTGAAGCTTTTCAGCAAGTTCCGAGTCAACATGAGTTTTGGGTCCTCAGATTTCAGCGGGCGCTTATATGATTATATAAGCTGATCGGCCCTTTCCGGCGGCATTTGGCTCGGAGCCGGGACGGAATTGATCAGCTTCCGTTCACTGCCGCCCGTCGCCCGCTGGTTTCCCCAAGGTTCCTCAGCTTCAGGATGGCTTGGAGAGCACCAGCCACTGCCCTCTCTGTTGAAGAAGTATTGTTTGAGTAAGACTTGATCCTATGAAAATAATATTCATCAGGGGTTTTTCCAACATGCGTTTAAAATGACTTTTGAGTTGATTGGTGCTCCCAAGGTCCGGACGACCCAAAATTTCAGCGCCGGAGATAGCCGAATCGGCTATCACCGGGGGGGGGTGCGGATTCTATGTGGCCGCTATCTTATCTATTTCTATATCCTCGTTTGTATTCAAGGCTTGGTTTCTGACTTGTGAATGATTAACTTATTTTCAACCTGAATTCCCGCTCCTCTCGCACTCGCCCTCAACTCCAAACCCGATTGCTCGATACACAGCCACTGACGCGACTCCGTGTTTGTTGGTGGCTGATCTTACATAATACATCCGAAGATCCCGCGTTCCATTTGCGTGCCCGGACTCGAGCCCCGGAGAGTTCACGCATCTCGGCATTTATTCACAAGTAAGCGGATTGACCGTTACATCGACAGACCATCAGATCACATCACTTCTGAAGCAGCTCACTCCGGTTTTCCATATTAGATAGCCATCGCCTGAGTGGGATGTGGATTCCTGCGGTAATAGTCTGAGTCTCTGTGCCCTGGAAGTCTCGAACGCACGCCGTTGAGGAACTTGACTGGTGCAGGACTTCCTGTTCGGCCGCTGCAACACAATCAGCATTGTACACGTTATGGAAGGCGTCTATAAGATGGATTGATTCTCACTGGTGGGAGAGTATCCCGCCGCCGTCGTCACAATGCTACATAATATAGGCAAGCGTCATTCCTGTGTCAAAGAACTTCTGGCGCGTCCGCACCCCAGGCACCTGCCTCGGAAGCAAAATTTGGTTCCGTAGGGGGGTTTCTCTCATACAGAGAAAACCCCCTATGATCTGGCCGATGGCCAGCTTCGTCTGCCGCCGCTGTGTGCTCGTCGGCCGCTGCCACGCGCTTGTCGGCCGCCACCCCCTGCTCATCGGCCGCCGCCCCCTGATCATCAGCGGCCACCGGCACTTCCGGCAAATCCCGAAGGGGGCGCTGGGGCCGTTGGGACCGGCCGGAAAGATCCGGAAATGAAGCGTCGGGCTGCCCAATGCTTCGTCGGCCAGTCTGCAGACCGGCGCTTAATTCGTCGGCCGGCCGTTGACCGGCTTCGCCAGCGGCCGGTCGGAAATGGCCGACGGCACTTCTAATCCTTCGTCAGCGGCCCTTTTGACCGGCGCTTAATTTCTGTTCGTCGGCCGGCTGTTGACCGGCGCTTAATTGGCTTCGCCAGCGGCTGGTCGGAAACGGCTGATGGCGCTTTCAATGGTTCGTCGGTGGCCGTATCCTTCACCGGCGGCCATATCCTTCGTCAGCAGCCGTGCTGACCGGCGCTTAATTGCTGTTCGTCGGCAGGCTGTTGATTGGTGCCTAATTGGCTTCGCCAGCAGCTGGTTGGAAACGGCCGATGGCCATCTCAAGCCTTCGTCGGCCACCATGGCTGACCGGTGCTTAATAGGTTCTTTGTCGGCCAGCTGAGGACTGGCACTTAATCAGCTTCAACAGCAGATGGTCCTTGGCCACTGGCCAAGCAATGCTTGCCTGCCGACGAACCAATGCTTGCTCGCCGACGAACCAACGCTCGGCGGCCACCAAGGAACATACTCAGTAGCTTGGATCACTGTTTGTTGGCCAGCTGCCCAATGCCATAACAAAGACATTCAAATGTGTATCAGAGTAGTTTCAGTGGCAGGCAAACAAAATCTTGGCTGCTGGCCAGGGAAAGCTTGCCTGCTGACGAACAAACGGTCGGCCACCGCCGAACAAATGGTCGGCCGCCGCCGAACAAATGGTCGGCCGCCGACGAAGGCCGTTCAGTGGCGGGTGGTGGCCAGATACCGCTGCAATGAATCTCCTTGAAACTTTGGCTGTGTGATCCCACATATACTCATGTTGTTCCAGTGAATTATCAGACTCCCAGATGGTCTGGATAGGGTGCTATCCATGCTTCAAGTGAGGAAGCACAACAGGCCCACCACTGCTCCAATTGTCGAGCTCAAATGGTGAAAGTGTGCTGTTTGACATCTCTGAAGGCGGTCCAGGTTGGAAATTGTGAGTAGATGCATTGGTTGGCCTTCGGTGCAAATGGCCACTTTTTGCTCAACAATGATCAGTTCACCCAGGGAGGGTTTGCTAATTATATCCTTAGTAACTCTCGCTGTGGGTTACAGGACACCATAGAAGATTTTCGAGATAGTATGCAGGTCTGTATATTTTGAAATGATGGTGCAGTGTGCGATTTCGCCGGCCGGCCTCCCAAGGCCAACAGACCTCATAAGCCGAGGTCAGACATTGCTCCAAGCATATGAATTTGTTGGAATACATCCATAACATCATATCCCAGAGTTTAGTTGCAGGGGATGCGGAATTGGTGGAGGAATTGCATTCTCAATTCTGCCCCTCAGTTTCTGTCCAGAAGGACTTTCACCCAGAGCGCATTTGTTAATTATATTCTTAGCAATTTGGGGTGCGTATGCCAGGACCTCATACATGATTTTTGAAATAGTTTGCAGGGCTGTATATTTTGAAACGATGGTGGGGTGAGCGATTTATTGCTCCCAGCCTTCCCACCCTCCCAGAGCTCAGTACCCGAGCTTAGTACATACTCCAAGCTCGTGGAACTGTTGGATTGTATGCCTACATAAACCTCCTAAAGTATGAACACGATTGATTAAGGACTGGTGGAGGAATGACATGCGCATGTGGTGGAACTGAGTTGCAGCCAAGTTCACCATGAACTGCACATGCAACATACCCCACCTTCCAGGTCAAGTGTCTCAGTGCCCATAAAGTACATGATCTCAAGGATGGCATTGGGTACATTGGTTCTCTGAGGTCTTAGTCCTTGAGAAGCATGGACTGGAGTGTGGAGTAGGTTGTAACAAGTATGAACACGATTGATTAAGGACTGGTGGAGGAATGACATGCGCATGTGGTGGAACTGAGTTGCAGCCAGGTTCACCATGAACTGCACATGCAACATACCCCACCTTCCAGGTCAAGTGTCTCAGTGCCCATAAAGTACATGATCTCAAGGATGGCATTGGGTACATTGGTTTCATGAGGTCCTAGCTTCTGAGAAGCATGGGCTGCAGGGTGGTATGACTTGCAGTGAGTTCACCAGGATATGTAGTTACAACCTACTCCACACTCCAGTCCATGCTTCTCAAGGACTAAGACCTCAGAGAACCAATGTACCCAATGCCATCCTTGAGATCATGTACTTTATGGGCACTGAGACACTTGACCTGGAAGGGGGTGTTGCATGTGCAGTTCATGGTGAACCTGGCTGCAACTCAGTTCCACCACATGCGCATGTCATTCCTCCACCAGTCCTTAATCAATCGTGTTCATACTTGTTACAACCTACTCCACACTCCAGTCCATGCTTCTCAAGGACTAAGACCTCAGAGAACCAATGTACCCAATGCCATCCTTGAGATCATGTACTTTATGGGCACTGAGACACTTGACCTGGAAGGTGGGGTATGTTGCATGTGCAGTTCATGGTGAACTTGGCTGCAACTCAGTTCCACCACATGCGCATGTCATTCCTCCACCAGTCCTTAATCAATCGTGTTCATACTTTAGGAGGTTTATGTAGCTGGCCAACAAACAGTGATCCAAGCTACTGAGTATGTTCCTTGGTGGCCGCCGAGCGTTGGTTCGTCGGCGAGCAAGCATTGGTTCGTCGGCAGGCAAGCATTGCTTGGCCAGTGGCCAAGGACCATCTGCTGTTGAAGCTGATTAAGTGCCAGTCCTCAGCTGGCCGACAAAGAACCTATTAAGCACCGGTCAGCCATGGTGGCCGACGAAGGCTTGAGATGGCCATCGGCCGTTTCCAACCAGCTGCTGGCGAAGCCAATTAGGCACCAATCAACAGCCTGCCGACGAACAGCAATTAAGCGCCGGTCAGCACGGCTGCTGACGAAGGATATGGCCGCCGGTGAAGGATACGGCCACCGACGAACCATTGAAAGCGCCATCAGCCGTTTCCGACCAGCCGCTGGCGAAGCCAATTAAGCGCCGGTCAACAGCCGGCCGACGAACAGAAATTAAGCGCCGGTCAAAAGGGCCGCTGACGAAGGATTAGAAGTGCCGTCGGCCATTTCCGACCGGCCGCTGGCGAAGCCGGTCAACGGCCGGCCGACGAATTAAGCGCCGGTCTGCAGACTGGCCGACGAAGCATTGGGCAGCCCGACGCTTCATTTCCGGATCTTTCCGGCCGGTCCCGACGGCCCCAGCGCCCCCTTCGGGATTTGCCGGAAGCGCCGGTGGCCGCTGATGATCAGGGGGCGGCGGCCGATGAGCAGGGGGTGGTGGCCGACGAGCACACGGCGGCGGCAGACGAAGCTGGCCATCGGCCAGATCATAGGGGGTTTTCTCTGTATGAGAGAAACCCCCCTACGGAACCAAATTTTGCTTCCGAGGCAGGTGCCTGGGGTGCGCGTCCGGCGGATCGCGCACGCATTCCCAACGGTCCCTAGCCGCCGACGAGCCTCTCTCATTGTCCCCATGCATCTGACAAACGAGAAGTATCGTCTGGAAGACGGTCATGCAGCTCAACCACAGCGCAGACAGTTATACCTTCATTCCGCGGCAGCAACATCCATGGGAGTTCTGACAGCAGGACCGGGTCTCAGGTCTCAGGGCCCATTTTGTGGCAACGGGCAGCTGCATAGATCTAGATTAAACGACTGAATGCCCTGTCAGCGCCAGTCAACCTAGATCTATCAGAGCTCTTTGATGTGTGTCCGCACCCTGCACATTCTCTGCCAGATGGGGTTGTGAATGCATGATCCTCGCTTGTATTCTGCACGGCAGGCCGCCCACCCATCAGTGCCAGCGTGCAGGGTTGGTACTGCCGTTATGGGTGCATTCTGGAGGCCAACGCCTGTTTCGCTTTGGGTGTTGTTCCATGGCAAGCAGATTTGAGGCCTGTTGATTGTTCTCTAGGAAAAAGACTCCATCTCTCTTTGTTGTACATGGAGAGAGACGGAGGAGTGCTACGTTCCTCCGCCCGTTCCTCGCTAGGCAGTTCAACGTGTCAGAGACTTTGGAGAAGTCAATAGCTTGCGAATGCTGTCAGGCGGCGTCCCCCGAGGACCTGACAGCTCCAAACACCCCTCTTCTCCGCAGGTCCCGGCAAGAGATTCTACAGAAGGATGCTTCGCGGATGCACAGGTAGGTGTATTTAACTTTCCGGACAGTCCCGCAGTCTGCCAGTGCGAGCCTCTCCCACCCCACCTTGAACCTGCACCTACTCGCTTTCCCTACATTCAGAACCATCCCTCAACATGAAGGTCAATTGGCCAGCCATTCCACCTTCACGGAGACACAGTGATACGCATCCTCAGCAACGCTGGACGTGTGAGCGCTGCAGGGTGAAGAAGTTGCACTGCGTGGGTCCCGTACATGGGACGGTCATCTATCATGTATGCAACGGTGCCCTCTCAGGCTGACCCATTTCTCAGCGAGACGGAGTTTGTGTTCACTGCGAAAAGGGAGGACACAGCTGCGTGAGGTACGGCGGCACCATGTCCCTTTCCACGTCGAGCATCGAGCATCATCAGCTCACGCATTCCGATTGAATGCTATTATCCCTCCTGAATACAGGCCTGGCGACGAAATACTATCCTCCTTAATGTGTACATTATTATTTCCCACTGGAAAGGGGGTGTCACACCAATTTTGGTGTTTCTCACCTGTATAAAGTGTTGGCACATCACTTTTGACGTGTGGACACACTGAGTTGGTGTGTGGACACACTTAGTCAGCAGTGCCAACACTCCATCAAGGTGCCGACACTCCAATCAAAGTGCCGACACACTTGGAGGTGGTTGGAACACCAATTCTCCTCACCTCCCAGACATGCTCCAAACACTCAAGTATGCTTGGGGAACATGCACAGAGTACATTGAAACCTATATTTCGAGTTTATTTAAATATTTATTTTTTACAAAGAAGGCAATTTGGACCCTGAGTAGGCCTCCTGAGCATGCTTCCCAAGCATACTTGAGTGTTTGGAGCATGTCTGGGAGGTGAGGGGAATTGGTGTTCCAACCACCTCCAAGTGTGTCGGCACTTTGATTGGAGTGTCGGCACCTTGATGGAGTGTCGGCACTCTCATGGGAGTGTCAGCACTGCTGACTAAGTGTGTCCACACACCAACTCAGTGTGTCCACACGTCAAAAGTGATGTGCCAACACTTTATACAGGTGAGAGACACCAAAATTGGTGTGACACCCCCTTTCCAGTGGGAAATAATAAATGTACACATTAAGGAGGATAAAATACCCGCACGGAATCTCGACGACCAGTCCATAAGCCCTGGAAGCAGCGAAATGGCAGGCCCCAGGCCCCGCAGCCGTCATGGGCTCAGCTCTTTGTTTTGGCAAGCGCAGCGGCGCATGTTGTTGCAGCGCACTCGCTTGTTGATTTTTCTGTCAAAGCTTACAGCTTGCCAAATTTGTGATGTATTTCCGGAAATTCGAACAGTTGAAGCAAACTCTGAGATTACGGTGCGTGGGTGTGAGTGTCGAAGACACGCCGGTCCAGCCAGTACAAGAAGTCGAAGATATGACATAAATTGAATGCTGTCACAGTGTGCTGCATACACCACCGACCAGGAGGCATAGCCGACCAGGAAGGGTACTCAGGAGGGGGAGGTCGTACACATAGCTGACCAGATCCAACCTAGGGTACACAGCTCGGCGATAGCCGGTAACTATAGCGGGTCCGGAAGCAATGGAAGCGCAGCCACAACACACTATAAAGCGGACCGAGGTGCAGAATAGAAGGGGTAAAGATCGGGGCAACAACCGAGCGGAAAGACACAAACAGAAAGGACACCGAGGTGCCGCGGCAGTGCGAGGGGACAGCGACGAAGAGAATGAAAGTGGAACCACTGAAGGGGGTGACGAATGGAAGGTGAAGGGAACCATACTAAACTAGAGTCCATGCCTATGGGGGTATCAGGCGGGTATCTGAGAAGGGCCAAGAAGGGGGAGTGCAGCGGCAGCTGTGCGGCGAAGGGCTGAGGCCGAGGAACGCATGCTGTGGCGCAGCGAGTGGTTGGGATCCACCATGGGAGTACTCCGAGCGAAGGGTCCGATTGTCCGAGAGTGCAACGAGCACGGTGCCCAGGACCAAGACCGAGGACGGTACCAAAGGCCAATAGCAGGCATGCACAGCCGATGGCCCGAACGGCGGTGGGAGCACACCGACGTTGCTGGGATACATCGGCGCGGCGACGAGAGAGGGGTGACGTCCGGCAAGCGACTCCGAAGGGCATTGCGGGAGCATGTCACCCGAGGTCAAGGGTCCGAGCGCGTAGCAGTGGTGGGAGTGAAGGACGACGAGCACGGACTGAGCGTCAATAAAACAACGCGGGAGTGGTGTGGGCAAAGAACATCACCAGGAACCGCAACAAATGTGTCTGAATGGTAGGAAAGGAATTGTTTCTGCGCGGCACAAGTCGTGCTTGAAACACAAGGTCGTGTCTGTGAAACGAGGTCCATTCAGTGCGTTGTGATGACACGCAGGTGGAAGTCAGATGCACGCCTATGTTGGCCAAATTGCACCAACGCTAGCGCAGTGAGTCGGAGGATCATTCTTGCCGTTGACGCCAAAGATTCTGTACAAGAAAGTAGGTGTGGATTGTAGCCGTACACCTCGCTCATCGTATCACGGAGGTCGTCAGGCTGTGTCCAAGTCGTCGCGCTACACGCTGCTCGCGCGAAATTCAAGGCGCACTTCCCCATTGCATTGCAGAATTAGATGCGGCGTGTTGCATGCTGAGGAATATGCCATCGGTGAGTGGGCGAAGGACGAGCAGTGCGTCGGAATGAAGAGTCGGCGGGTTTGCACGGTTCACAATAACAGAGTGATGGACAAAAGTCCAGGTCTGAAGCCTGGACATAGTGTTCAACCGTGACCATTACATGCACAGTGCAGCGCTATCGCGGAGCTTTCTCTGGAATGATGGCGACGTATAAATGGCAGCGAGAGCCGCAGTGAGTCTAGGTGTGTGACCGGGTCCGGGTCAGAGCAGCTATCAGCGAGGCTGCGTCTGCATTGTTGCAGTATTGCGGGCGATGGAGCACACCCCCCGTAGTGCGATTATAAGCCCAGTGGCTCTGAGTCTAGAAGTGCGACTGCAGATGCCCCAAGGAGACCCAAGCATGCAAATCGAGGCGACTAGAGCACAGCTTTGACTACAACTGAGCAGATCATGCAAGCGGCGGCATGCTGGGAAGCTCAGCATGGCAAGCAGTGATGGTCACCGTAGGACGGTGTAAATGCGGTTGCACCGCGTTCAAGCAGCTCAACACCTGATGGCATGGGCGTAGTTGTGACCTGAAAGGCGATGGAAGTGCTGCATAACTGGCAAGTGCATAAAGCGGGCTTAGTTCAAGCTGCCCAGCGGACGTTGAACTTGGATCGCACTCCAACTTAGTTCTAGTTGGTGGGCGCTGAAGCAACAATACTCTCTGCGCTATATAAGTCTTCCTGCGAGTATAAAAGGCCACGGAATCCATGGCATGCCAGTCGACGGCAACAACAGCCCTCTGCAGTCACAGAATGCGGCCGCCGACAAGCGTACCACCATATTCAACCAGACCGGCCAGCACTACCATGCTCTGGCGGCTGACGAGCCGATAGAGCTTGAGGACATAGTACGGAGGGATAGCCTTGAAGAGGACCCGGCCATCGATGTTGACCTGCAGCTACGACTCATCTCGGACGATATTCCCTGGAATGCCTATCGTGCGTGACAGTATGATTATGCTATTCTATTCCAATATCTCATATGAACCAAGTTATCGCAATCATAGAGCTTGCTGAACACTTTTCTGTGAGTTTTAGCTTAACTTCTGAACGTCTCCTCCTGATCACACGAATCGTGTGTCCGCGACGTAGTATTATGGTGCCACTGTTGTATTCGTCAACTTCATCCAACAACCTCTACCTTCTGGCCTGCGCACAGGCACGCCACTTGAGGCCAATGGCCAGGCTGGCGCGCTGAACCTGGGCCAGCGCACCTCAACGGCCGTCACAACACTCAATGCTATGTGGTATGTTCACAGAGCATCCCCAAATGCTTGCTCACACTGTCCAGGGTTTATATCACTCCCCTCCTTGGAGCGTACCTCGCTGACTCTTACTGGGGTTGATACAAAACCATCTGCATTGCTGTAGGCATTGTGCTGGTCGGACACATTATGCTCGTTTATTCTGCCGTACCATCTATGTTCGAAGACCCAGGATACGTGTTCAAAGTTTTCTTGTGCGCTCTTTTCGTTATGGGGACGAGAACTGGTGCTTTCAAAAGCAATATTTCCCCGCTTGTGGCAGAGCAGTATCGACGAACGACGCCATTTGTGCGAGTGCTTGATTCAGGCAAACACGTGCTGGTGGATCCAGGCATGACCATCGCTCGAATCTACATGTACTTTTATCTGCAAGTGACTCTACTTTTCACCCTCCATGTTTTATGCTAACAGCCACTCCTAGGTTAATCAATGTTGGTGCCGTGACCGGCCAGGTCAGCATGACCTGTGCAGAGAAGGTGAATCCCAAGATGTCTGCACACCTGGAAGCTGATTATCACAGTATGTCGGGTTCTGGCTCACATTTACGCTACCCACGGTCGTCTTCTTGCTATGCCCAATCATCCTTTACTTTGGGCGCAACCGCTACGTTACCTCACCGCCAGGCGGCTCATCTATGCTCGTGACGTCTGTTTGAGCCTTCCTTTACGCCGCGCGCGGGCAATGGTCGCTGAATCCCGTGACACTGTATCGCAACATTGCCTCGCTGACATTCTGGGACCGCATTAAACCGAGCAATGTGCGTGGCCGGCGGCCGCGCTGGATGGACTTCGACGACACATTCGTGGATGACCTTAAGCGCGGGTTTGGCGCGTGCAACGTGTTCGGGTTCTTCCCGTTCTACTGTGTGTGCTTCTTGCCGCGAGTACACCGCGTAGTTGGTTGACATCGCAATCGCTAAATTCACAGGGCTGTCGTACAAGCAGCTAACAAACAACTTAACCTCGCAAGCTTTGTCCATGCAGACGCACAGCCTCCCCAACGACGTCCTGTCCAACATAGACCCGCTTGCACTCCTCGTCCTCATCCCATTCTGCGACAAAGTCCTCTACCCATGGCTTGGTGCGCGCCGTACGACGCCGCTGAATCGCATCGTGCTTGGCTTTGGTGTTGCCCCACTCGCCATGCTGTGGGAGACCGTTGTGCAGGCCACGGTGTATGCGACTAGCCCGTGCGGCCGCTTTGCGACGGAGTGCGTTGATAGGGACGCGCCGGACAGAAGGCTTGTCGCGCCTGTAAGCGTTTGGTGGCAGTCTGGGATGTACGTTGTCGGCCCCGCATTCATGCCCATTTCCCCGTGACTGACGAGCGCGCCACTGCCGCACAGATATCTGCTTGTTGCGGCTAGCAAGATCCTCACGGCCGTCACAGGGCTTGAATACGCATACGCCAGCACCCTGGCTGGAATGTGTAGCGTCGTCACTGCCATCTTCCAGAGCACGGCTGCGTTTGCCAGCTTCCTCGCGGAGGGCTTGGTCTGTGCGTTCAGGGCTGCTGCTGTTATCCTGGCTCACTGACGCTGGTATATATCTAGGGCTGGCCGCGGACCCGCTGCTTGTGTGGAACTATGCTGTCATGGCCGTCGTCGCTGCGTGCACAGGCTTGACGTTCTGGACGATCTTCCAGGCAAAGGACACGGAGGACGAAGAGGAGCGTGTGAACGTTGTAGACGGCTAAGCAGAGATGTACGTATCCAGTATTTTTCGGCCCAGCACTTGGTTGCAGTAATAGAAAGACAGTGCACCTTATGGATATGTTATCTGGAAGCTGGCTGCCACTGTGTCCAACATTCTCTGCTTGTGGCTTGCCTGATCGCACTGAAGCGCAATCAACATATAGGCTGAGGCGCATGGGTAGCAAACGGATGATCGCGATCAGAATATGGGCCTGTGGGGTGCCAATAACCTACCACACTGAGCCAGAGCGCTCATTCGGACGGCAGCAGCGTGGCAGTGGATGAGTGTGGTATTGTTCGCGTCTCACGCCGCAGGTGATGACAGCCTTGTGATGCATGGTCCATGAACGGGTCAAGATCTCAAGATCTCATCTAGACGCACTCCTTCTCACTCCTACTTCAGCCCCTTGACGTTGCTTCTGCTATCGGCCTCGACAACGACCACGAGGAATCCTCTGGCCAAGAGGTGGTGTCGCGCCGGAACTCGTGCCTGGCCCCTCGCTATTGTCACACAGGCAGTCAGAGCCCTGTATCGTGTCCCAGTATGGTTCTGGCAGCGTTGGGTGCCAATGAACCAATAAACGTACGTGATCTTGTGAGTTTTTGTCCAGGTCCGCCTGGGATCTGAGAACGCGTCGTGGGTCCAAAACAAACACCGCTCACGCACTCTTACTTTACCAGGGACGTGAATCCGCCGCTCTCTCTCTCGCTCTCTCCCTCCCAGCTACATTTTCTCCGGTTGCAGCCCGCACGCTCATCCCTGCCACAACCGTCCTCGCTCGACTGACACTTGCTCTCACACTCGTCCCCTGCGCGAAACACCACTTGCCGCTATGTCCTCGGGATGGCAGACCTCGTCCTTTGTTGGTGAGGCTGCTGCAAACGTTTGTACCATCTCCCTTCTGCACGTCGTCTTGTGTTACTCATGCAAGTCCGCCACTAGCCCGAGCAGCAGGCCATCATCCGAGCGCTCACCGGGCGCGTTTTTTTATTTCTACAGACTTTTATTCCTCGACCTGGTATCAGACCCACTGCAAAACAAGGTCTGGAAGCCGCGTATTGTTCAGCTGCATGAATCCTTGCGGACAATCAGGACACATCCTCCCAAAGAAGATGCCGTCATCATCGCCCTTTCGGAGCGACTCCTCTGTCATTATTGGGTGATGGTATTTGGTGTCCATGAGACCCAGCCTGATGAGGAGGAGGTTCAAGATGACGACAGCCGCAAAGCGCAAGGCGGCAGCGACGGGGCCACATCCGACGAGTCCGATGAGGTTACCCCGGAGAGCATTGAGCGGTTCTACAACGCGTATCTCGCATATGAGGCTGACAAGTACAAAGCGTTTCTGCGCAGCCGCGCCGGCACCTACCATCAGGACGCGCAAGATGACGCTGACGCCAACGATGACAGCCAAGGCATGCTTCAGACCGCCGCGTACCCACAATTCCCTTATTGGTACATCCCAGCCGACGTGTATCTGTCGTTTTACACCTACTTTGGGCCCGACCATTACGACGCGCCAGCAGGCGCTGACTCCCCCACCCCAAATGCCGACATGGACGAGGCCCATGCTGACGGCGACGAGCCGTCTGACTCGGAATGGTCTGAGTCGGACAACCCTGACGCGGACGCGCTGGCGACGCCCTGTGAGTCGTTCGTTTTTGAGGAGCAGATCATCGACACCGCCGACCGCCTGCAGGAGGTGAACAAAATGCTGCGCGAGCTCGGCTATGACGCCGACGAGCTGGAGCTGGTCGGGTGAAGGCAGTATTTCTCTCGAGTCCATTGCAGTCGTCCACGTTGTTTCCAATCGTGTTGTCATCGATTTCTGTATGCTCTACATGTGTTGTCCTGCTCTCCTGTATGCTTTCCTTGAATGATGTATCCTGTATGCTCCGAGTCGTAGTCTAGTTTAGGATGCTGTGGAAAAGGGTCAAGTTAAAAACATTGTTTTTAACAGGCTGTTTAAAACACGTTTTTAACACCCAGCAGCCGCTGGAAACATGTTTTTAACTCAGTATGTACATATCATTAAGCTGGGATGCTGCATGAGACCACTCAATGTGCGGTCTAATACATGTTTTCCCACATGTTTTGACTTCATTCAGTCTTCCAACACCGTCTGTGATTACTCAGCAGCTGGATACACGTCAGACTGGGGGTGAGGGGTGAGATTTAGCCACGGACACTGAGAGTGGCATTTCAAACCGTCAACTATCACTTTCTGCACACTGTGTGGTCAAAAAATCGCAGCTGGATAACATACAGACAGTCTCAGCTTCCAACTGCTGATTGTACTGTCTATATATGGCACATATGTTGTTAACGGGAGGTCTTCCCGGAACAGTCATGTTCCGTCCGCCGAAAAAGCTGGAAGATACATCAAACTCCCCGTAGTCGGCCGCACCGTCGAGCAAGGGCATAAGCCACGAAATCCCACGAATGTGATTATGTATCTAGACATTCACGCGAAACGCGCCCGGGAAAGAAAACACACAGGCCGTAAAAACACCATATCCTTCACCGCGTCATCAACGCGGGGTCGCCCCAACCCCTGCGCCCTACTCGAACAGACACGTGAGCAGAGGGCAAGCAAAAGGATAGACACGAAGACACACACCGTCCGCTAAGCCCCATCAGCGAGAGACGCGAAAAAGGCGGCAGCAAAAGCGTTCGCAACCACGGTCCAAAGGCCCGAGTGCACCCAACAGTAGGTGAGGACAGTGTCCTCGACCTCGAAAGGCGCAATCTGCGGCCTGTCAGAACAGATAGCCAACGCCGGACCCATGACACGCACCGACGTGCAAACATGACAAGTACAGAGCAGGGGGGCCCCCCCCACCAGAGCAATGGTCTGACGAGCAGCGTATGCGTCGAGTCACAGGTGTTACGGTGCGCGGCGATCTTGCCCATACGCCGCTTCCGTTGGATCTCTTTCGCCGCTTCACCCGCTCCGTTAGACCGATATACCCGTTCCGCATGCCTCTCCAGACCGCTGGCACCTCGGCTACCTTCTCTCGGCGTCACCGGACCCCTGTCAACCTCGGTCCTTGGATGCGACGCGCTATTGCCATTGTTGTCGATCACCACTGCGTTGGTTTCCAACCAGCGTGTAGCCGTTCGTCGGTCCGTCTCCTCGGCGTCACATTACGGCCTACACCTTTGGAGATGCCGCACACCACACCTCGGGTATTGCCCTGCATGGCCGGTGTGCGCTGGGAGTACAGGTGAAGCTGCAACGATCGTGCCGACGTACATCCTTCACCCTCTGTCCCCTGGATGCTCAACCGTGCCGGCACCTCGGACCTCGGCCGCCACACTCTCCTCGGTCCGCGCTCGGCATGGTCCATGGTCCGGAGGCTGTCCGGATGGAGTGGGAGTGTTGATTGTTGGGTGGTGCGCTCGTACCTCGCTCGCTGACGCGTTGCGCTCGCTGCTGCGCTCGCCATTGCGTCGGCGCCTTTCGCCCCCGGTGTCGGTGCGTGCATACATGCAAGGACACCTCGGTCTGTCTCGGATACCCGCCCGATACCCTCCATAGGCACGGACATCCTTTATCCCCTTCGTCCGGAGTCGTTCTGCGCCTTCGGCGCGACGCTTCACTCTTTCTTGACCCTCCCTTGACTCCCTTTACCCCCCATTGCTTCCACTGGCTCCCGATTACCCTCGGTGACTTCCCCAACGCCTTTCCCATCGCTTCCGGACCTCTCTTTGGTGTTGGTTGGCTTCCTTTGTTGTCCGGAGCGTTCGGATCCGGTTTGCCTCCGATCGGACTATATGTACCGGCGATTGCCCTCGGATGTACCCTAGGTTGGATCTGGTCTATTATGTGTTCGACCTTCCCCTCCTGAGTACCCTTCCTGGTCGGCTACGCCTCCTGGTCGGTGGTGTATGCAGCACACCGTGACACAGGAACAGCGAACGGCGCGGGGCAGTCGCAGGCCGTGTGAGTACGGCAGCTACAAAGTGCGTGAGCAGTCGAGCGGCGAGAAGCGCGCCGGCCACATACGAGTAAAACCGGCACATGCGGGGCACGATGCCCAGAGCGTACTCGTCGCCGCCATTTTATGAGCAAGAGGCGGACAGGCACGGCGTTCTACATCGTCGTGCCCGTCGACGGCTGGCAGGAAGTCCAGCTCGCGTCAGTCACCCATGACGCCTGCGGGAACGCACTGTACGCCTGTAGAACGAGGGCGGCACACGCGTCAAGCTCGGTATCCAATAGCGAGTCGGGCGCGGATCGCGCTCACCGCTGGGCGCGCTGACAGAGAAGAGATCCCCGTAGGGAATGAGAGCCGCGCGCCCTGGTCGGCGAGCATGTCCCGGAAGTTCGGCTGCCGGGCACAATCACACGTGACATCACCGATGACGCATCCGAATTCCACTGCCTTCCACCGGGTTCCATGCCATGACGTGCCGGTCCCATTGGCCCGAAAAACCCCGACGAATAACCGGCCCGCCGGAGCCGAAGACAACCATTCTACAGCATTCCACGGTATTCTGTGGACCCAGCGTAGTGCGCCGCCCCTGGTCCCCGCACTGCCACCCACCCGACCACCGGGCCGCCATGCCGGCCCAGCCAAAAAGGGCCGACGCGCGCCCAGCTCCTCGACCGTCCGCCCCGAGCGCCGCCGGCGGACCTTCCTCGCGGCCTCTCCCTCAGTCAGCCCGCCAAGTTGGTGAACCAAGCCGGGCGCCTAGGCTACGTGGTGGACGATGGGCTCAGTGCCGGAACCGACGAACGCGCCGAACGCATCGAGCTCGGCGGCCAGCTCGCGCCCGACCTCGTCTGCGAATAAACCCCAGATACGCGCGTCTCGGCCAGCACGGCGATAGACATGGACTACGTCCAGTTAGCGCACCGGACGCGTCCCATGGCGCGTCTGGCATATTATATGCCACGACCGCACACTTTCGCTATAGCCAGAAGAGCCGCTCCTCATATGTAAAACAAATGGCTGTATAGAAATATAACGATAACCAGCCGCCCTTTCTTTTAAGAGCATCTCGGAAAGCCCGCTGGGCCTTTTCTCTCCACAGCAAGAGCCCGCAACTCACGCTGCGGCATGTCTCAGACACACGCGAAAATTATTCCGCGAACGAGTACCCGATTTGATCTCAATTCCACCGTCAGTAGGACCAAGACAGACCCACGTTGCTCTACGTAGGGCCACGGCATCGGGCACAATATAACCTGCGGAGGCCCGGTTCTCACTGTTCTGTGCTGACAGACCTGTCCGCTCCTCACGAGGAGAAGAGCCATGCCTATGCGAGTGTACGCGAAATTCGCAGGCAATAGTCCTGGCGGTCCCATAGCGCCCGTAGGAGACGCAAACGGTAATTTCAGAGATTTTAAGAACATCAGGAACAGAAATCCCAGCGGGGCAGCCAAAGCACAATGCAGCTCTACCCGGGACAGACACAAGACCTCCGTTTAGCAGCGGCATGATCGACACTAATGGTCACATATGTCGCTGGCGTACCAAGAGCGGAGGCGGTGTGACAGCCGTCGAGCTCGCACCCAGAGCGACCAGGAGTCGCCCATTTTAGCGGCCCAGCTGCGACTCCCCGACTGTATCACCGACCCATCGTGCCCGTTGCCATCCGGAAATGACTGGAAGGGATAGAATAACGCTGCATCCACCCACAGGAGCCGCCGACCGTAGCAAAAACCAGGCTCCCTTATCGCGCCATCGTCCAGCAGCGAGGCGGTGTATGTCGCTCCCTATATCTCCTGCCAGCTACCACAGGCCGCGCACGGCATTGCCTACGGCTTCCGCAACCCCGCATTGTCGGCCGGCGCATTGGCGAGCGCCTGCGAAATAGCGTCGGCTGCGGCGTCACGTGCGTGCGAGAAACGAGGACATATCGCGCCCAGGTGTGAAAGCAAGTAGTGCCGTACGTCCGCGAGGAAATCGTCCGTCAGGTCGTTGGCCTCGCGAATAGGCACGACGAGCACCCCCATATGAGATGACTGCGGAGGGAGCACGTCGGTGAAGGCTGTATGCAGATCCGAATACAGAAACTGCAAGCGTGCCCTCAATGCGATAGCGTCTGGAGGCGCCATGACATCAGACGACGGCCAGGCGGTCGGACATCCACGGGGAATCAGCAATTGCGGCCGCACGCGTGACAACCCGGAACATCCCGTCATCACATCCATGACCCGCCGTCCTCACCCTCTGATCTCCCTGAACTCCACCGTCGCACGCCCGCGCCTGAAGGCATGAGCAAAAATTGATAAGGTGTGTGTCACAAGGCGGGAGGTCTGAATAACGGGCGCAGGCGATCGCCCCCCATACCATCCGAGGCAGCCCCCCCCCCCGAGCTCCACAGCATGTAGACCAGGCCCACAAGCGAAGTGTGAAGCACAGAGACGAGGGTTGCTTCGAATAATAGGAAGGGCGTCGATCAGACGTCCACGTCGGCACACTCATCGGCGCCGACGTCCATCGGCGCCAGCACCCTGGCCATGGCCACGTGTAGAAAAAAGAGGCGCCCAGGGAGATGTATAAAAGAGATAGCAATGAGGAGGACGTCACCACAGCCGGGCACACATCGCACCGATGAAAAGAGCGGCCTCGCCAGACGGCCAGGCCCGCCAACAGCGCCGTCGAGTTGCACGCATCCTCCCGCGCCCCCAACTAGCGGCGCATGAGGACCTCTGCACGGACTGGAAAGCAGGCTGTTGCGCACCACCTCCGTCCCCAAGCTCCGGCACGGTCAGCCTCGGCGGCCTCGACAGGCTGGAGACAGAAGGAGGTAAGCGCGATAGCCAAGAGCCCATAGTAGCTAATCGCCCACTAACAGGCAGCCAGGTCGCACGCAACAAACTGAGGTCGAACTACTCGACGCGCTTCGCGGCCAGCCCGACGCCCCCACGCGCTGCGCCTGCCGGTGCCGGCATGGGAAAAAGAACCAACTTCGCGTGCCGCGGCGGCTGCGGCAAGGTATATCGGAGCGCAAGGAGCAGAGACCAACACTGGGCGCAGAATAGCAAGTGTGAGGAACGCCATGCGGACGTCGTGCGAGAATCGGAAGAATGGCTTGATTACCAAGAATCGATCAAAAGGCGTATCATTAGGATCGGACGCTCGCCAAAGAAGTATCGCCCCTTGTCAGCTAGATAGTGTGAAATTCGAGCCAGCAGGCCGCGGTTGTACTCAGAAAGCCAGCGATAAAACAGAAGTGCAGAAAGTGACGAAGCGCCGAGTAGTCAAGCCCCGAGATTCCTACGGTCGCGCCAAGTCACAAGCACAATTTTTTCGAAGTTCTCGGAACGCTGTTCGTAAAGTGCCATCTTGCACGAGCCAGAGCGCGTCCAGGAACATTAAAATGCGGTGCAAAGCCGGGCGGAAGCCAGTAAGTCCGCTTGGACCCGAAAACTCCGATTAGAAGACCGACGTCCTGGCCGCACCAGTCGCGAATCAGCAACTGACAGCCCGCTGCTCCACCGCCGCGTCAGGCCAGCGCTTGGACCCCTCGATCTGCGCAGCGAGCGACGCTGCCATGGCGGCGCCGCCAATTGAGCATCACAGGTGCTCAGCCTTGACTACGCGCCCTCGACGGCCCAGATCTGACAGGCCAGTGCGCAACAGACATCGTGCCCCGCCGCCTCCGACAGTTTTGACGCAGGGCCAATGCTCTCACGCGGCCAGCAGAACCGTCAACATGGAGTCGTCAATAGACTAGTGTACGTGAACAAGCGTGGCGCACACGTCGCCCCTCTGCTCCGCGCTGACAAGCAATTGCACAGTGGGCAACGGCCAGCACTTCTAGACCGCTCATCTCGCAAAATGGAAGTCGAGCGCCTATCGCCCAGCCCTACATTAGTAGCCTCCCAGCCGAGCCGTCCCCCCTTGCATGCCCAACCAAAAATCGAACCGCTACCAACTTCTGGAAGTCGAAATCATGGCGCCGGACAGCTCTCCAGAACTGGAGGACGTCGGCGAGAACGGCCTCCAGTTGCAGCACCCTCAGCCATCGCGTTCGGCCCAGTCCGCGCAGCCAAGCCTAGAAATCCTTGCTCAGGCAGCGGCAGCATCAACCGACGCCGCAGATGAGCACCACCCCGACCAAGGCATCGCCGAGCCGCAGGAACAGCGCGGCACAAGAAGGAAGCTCGAAGAATTCGCGATAGACGGCACGCCGCAGGCGGAGCGTACGGCGAGAGCTGAGCGCCGCTCCTGGGCAAGCGAATCAATGCACGCCCTCGAACAACCAGACTTCTCGCGCTCGCGCCGCGCAGTGTCAATGGCAGCGCAAAAGAGATCAGCGGAAGACCCCGTCCGCCCCAGCTCCCAAACAGCATTCGTAGCGACAACAGCTACTGGCCCTTTCAGCCTCGACACCGATGAAGACTCCGCGGCCGCGCTCCACCCCACCAGAGGCGCTACCCCCGCGTCCACGGGCACGGCGGCTGCCTCGAGCCGTGCCCCACGTATCCCAGACTTGGGCCCCTGGACGAGGAACGCGCCCATCGCGCAGGTAGGCAAGCAGTCACTCACTACATCAGCCCACTGATGCCAGATCAGCAACAGAATTACCAGATACCGAGCTCGCAACCTGTGAAGCGCGCAATGGCAGGCCGCCCTGTCTCAACTCGCGCCCAATCCACCTCCGGCGCGGATGGACACGCCCGGCAGCCGGCAGGACCGCAGCAGGCCACCGCACATGAAGATTTCTTCGACAGACCCTTCAGGCTTCCGTCACGGTCGAGAATTCGCACGAGCCCAGAGCCGCTCGAGCTGCTGCCGACCGAACCAGGAGAGTGGAGGCCATACACGCAGTCCATCCCCCCAGTAGAAGACGATGACAACGAGTCACTGGGGCTCATGGCGGGCTCTCGCGCTCAGTCCAGGCAAGCGCAGGCGGTCGCCGTCAAGCGGGAACCGTCCGAGGACGATGGGTGGCTGCAGCGCCCACCCCGCCAGCGCTCAACGGACTTCCCGCGCCCTGTCTCCCCGCTCATGGCCGCCATGAGGTCGCGCCCGCGTGAGCAGGACTACAAGTTCACCAGCGCGGCCGCGATAGCGCACTCGATATCAAACAAGGTCGCGCGCGAACTGCCTACGATCAACAGGACTCCCCGCGTCCCCACTCCTCACCCTTGGGCACAAGAAGGCCCAAACGAGGCCGTCATCTCTGGCCAGGCGACGGCTCAAGGTCACTCGGATGGCGAAGACGACGACATGTACGTAGACGACCCCTCGGTGCAGCTCCCTGCGACCGAAGCGTCGTTCTCGGACGACGGCAACGACCTGGACCAACAGGACGCCGACGACGACTACGAAGCCACTGAGGAGGAACGTGCGGTGGCCGCCGAGATCGATCCCATCTTCTCACGCACCAGAGTCCCAATTCGCGCGACGCCTCGCACCGACGAGGTCATCGACGGCGTGACAGCCGGCAGCATGTGGGCGAACGTGGACCCGGCCATCATGGCCGAGTGGTACAAGGAACAATCCTGCAGCTTCGGCGTACGCGTGCACAGTGTCGACGGCGACACCAACGTCGCAGACATGAACCAGACGCATCTTAACCTCGATCTCCAGAACACCATCCGATGCACGGAGCCCGGCAGCCAAGCCATGCTCGCCCCAGGTCGAGCCGCGGACGGCGCCCCGGCAGCAGCCCCAGGCCTGTTCCTCGTTACTAAAGTCAACAGAGCCACCGCCCGCGCATGGACTGCACGTCAATTCGTCCAGGCCGGAAGATACTGCCTGGTCGTCTTCAAGTTCATACACGGGGACTCAACATTCGTCGGCACGTGGACCGACTCGACGATGCCCTGCGACACGATGGCACAAGGCCTCCGCCAACGCCTCAAGAAAGCCGGCAAGGTCCACGCCGTCTTCCGCGAAATCGAGGCAGAAGAGCCAGGCCAGGGCAAGAAGGCGTACCAGATGCTGCACAAGAACCTCAACGTGCGCCCCCTCACGATCATCCCTCGTAACGCCCGCGGCAACGAGGTCGTCGAATACAACGTCTACACGGGCGCGATCACCTACGAGATCAAGCGGGACGATGGCGTCAAGGAAGTAGTCAACTTGTCAGGCGAGAGGCGCAAGAAGCTCCACGACGTGATCCTTGAGCTGTCCGTCCCCGACGCCTTCCACGGCGCAGCCATACGCCGTAGACTCGACCTAGTGCAATACGACTGCCCGATTTGCACGGCCAAGTCGCATCCACAAGGCAAATGCCCGGCACTGACTATCCCAACATGGAACCGCCCCCTCCGCAAACCCAAGCCCCAGCGGGCGCCGCGAGTAAAGACCCAGAGCACGAAGAACACGCGCCGCTCCCCCTTCCAGGCTCGCGCAGCTGTCGCACCGCCGCCACCGTCCAACAGGGCGTTCCGCCAAAACACGTCCAACCGCGGACGCGCTGGCCGCGCCGTCTAAGGCGCGCGCTGACCACACCATCATCGCATCGCCGCCCCGAGCCTCAATTTTGCTGCAAAGTATATACTCCGTACCTCGCGCCCATCCCCCACGCCATCATCATACCCTACCTCCGCTTCTTGCTTCTTGACCTCCCTCCCCCGCGCGCGCTTACATACAACGGTGCACCCGCCCCTCATCTTGCTCCCCCCGCACCCTGTGACCAGATGTAATGAGCCTGACCTAGCAATCGAGTCATTTAAAAAAGGTCAACAACACACGTGCCACGTCCCCGGGCGAACAGTACAGCGCCACAACCGAGGCTTTGTCAAGCGCTACCGCCTGGGACCAATAAAATAAGCCTCATGACAACGCCCTGCGAGAGTGGTGATCCGGCGTCACTCCGCAAGAGGACCAGAACACAGGAGCTACGCGCAATCTCCAAGCCAGCGCCGCACTGTGTCCCTATAGACTGCATGACAGGAAGGCCACAGTGTGTACGGAAGCCTATTTAGGCTACGGGCTCGCCGTGCGGAGACGCTCAAGTCCGACGGAGCACGTGGGGGCCGGCCCCCACGTGACTCCCGACCGACATCGCCCGCCGCGCTGGCCGGTCGCCAGCTGTGCGGATATGGGGGCGCTACCCCACTTTCCGCGAGATTTTAGCGCAACCTATCTCTCAATCAAACCAACTTTCCCCTTCGGTGACGAACAACAGGCTTGACCACACGTGGCCGCTAAGTCGATCAGTGAGCGCTCCGCCTGCTGCGCCCACCGAGCTTGAGACTTTGCGTCAAATGGCTAGCAGGCAAGACCCGACCAATCCAGCAAACGCTGAAGACTCAAGACAGGAGGTACGGGCCCCTCCCCGGCGGTGCGTTAACAGACCCCACCGGATTGAAGCAGAATATCCCGGGAATCTACCCGCCGGGCACACAAGCTCTCTCCCCCACCCCCCGAGTGCGTTGCGAAGACGCAATGCCGGAGCAACCCCGCCCCCCCCCCCCACAAGCCCGACCCAAGAGCCATCGAGCTCTCCAACTCAACCCAGCTCCCCCATGAGCCCGCGAACCTCATCCCCCCCAACGGGAGCAAGCACCAGCAGACCAGATAACCCCGGGAATCACGGCACCAGCCCGCAACCACCCCCCAATAGCAATAAAAAGACAAAAGCTCATTTAGTAATTGCCACGGAGAATATACGCGGACAAGGTGCCCACAGGATCGGCCTGAGCCACAAATGGCGTAAACTGGCCGACGACATCAGATCGCAAAGAATCGGGGTCATGGCGATCCAAGAGACACACATGGACCCAGAACACACTGCCGAAGCCCAGGACCTCTACAAACACCTACTCATCTTCAACTCACCTATGCCCGACAATCCCACGGGGGCCGGCGGAGTTGCGATAGTAATGAATAAATTCCTCACGAACACAAAGACGGCCCGCAGCTTCGAAATCATCCCAGGCCGGGCGATAGCAATCCAATTCTCGTGGCACAAAAACGAAAGCCTGGTGATACTAGCGGTCTACGCCCCCACGGTCAAGTCGGAGAACCATGTGTTCTGGAGAACCCTTAAAAAGAAACTACGAGCCAGGAACTGCGAATGCCCAAGGCCAGACATCATGCTCGGGGACTTCAACAACGTTGAAGACCCGATTGATAGATTCCCAGCTCGCCTCACAGCGATTGACAACCCTGAGTCTCTCGTCGAACTGCGCTCCTGGATGAAACTGTCTGATGTGTGGAGGGAAACCTTCCCGAGTTCGATAGACTGGACTTGGCGCAAGGCCGACAGATCAGCAATGTCCCGTATCGACAGAATCTACCTACCGAGCCGCCTCGCCCCTTCGGCGAAGAACTGGACTATGCAGCTCACGGGTCTAACAAAGAACGATCATAGTCGAGTGAGCGTCTCAATAACCTCGCTGACCGCTCCAGAGGTGGGCAGAGGCCGATGGGCAATGCAGACGAATATCCTGAAGAACAAGAGCTTCCAACAAAAAGTACAATCTCTCGGACAGTCCTTATCACGTGAAATGGACGAGATCGCCAATGGATCCCGCTCCAATACCAATAACCCCCAACGTCTCTGGCAGTCATTCAAGAAAGCTGTTGGCGAACTTGCTAGAAAAAGCACCAAAGAATATAACTGCGCCAAAGAATCGAAGCTCCGGACAGCCACAGCGGAAAGGGCCCAACTAGTATCGAATCTGGCGAACCTCGGCGAATGCGAGGAGGCCATCACTGTTAGAGAGTCTCTACGAGCCACTGAGAACAAAATCGCAACGCTAAAAGACGCACAGGCCGCACAGAAATTTAGAGACAGATCCACGAGAAACTGGATCGACACGGAAAGCATGAGCAAGGGCTGGTTCCGTTGGCACCGTGAACCTGTCCCTAGAGACATCATCTCAGCCATGCGTATCCCGGATGCAGGTCCCGAAGCTCTCACCACGTGCTCAAAACATATGGCCAAGATCGCTAGAACATACCACGACCAAGTTCAACTCCTCGACCTTGCCGTTGACCCTGCCGAGCGCGACGCAAGCATAGAGCGAGCACTGGCATGCGTGCCCTCGCACGCAACGACCCCTGGCATGCCAGCACTGGATGAACCGATCTCGTGCGAAGCAGTTGAACACGCCCTGCGCGTCTCAAAAAATGGGTCAGCTCCAGGCCTCGACGGCATAATATACGAACTCTGGAAAGACCTACAGCGTAAACACACTGCGACCAAAACATCCAACGAACCTGCCTTCGACGTCATCCTCGCCCTCACACGAGTATTCAGAGACATTGAAGATTTCGGGATTGATGAGAGCACGGGTTTCACGGAGGGCTGGATGTGTCCCCTGTACAAAAAGGGTGAGCACAGCGAAATTGCGAACTATCGCCCCATCACACTTCTGAACACGGATTATAAAATTTATACGAAGGCGCTCGCGCTCAAGCTGGCAGCAGTAGCTCCAGTATTGATCCACGATTCCCAAGCCGGCTTCGTCAAGGGCAGAAGTATCACTGATCAAACGAAACTCATGACGCTGATCTTGAACTACGCGGAAGTGCGCGAAGAAAACGGTGCGATAGTAGCCCTGGACCAAGAAAAAGCCTACGACCGAATCAGGCATGACTACCTCCATAAGATCCTGCGGAAATTCGGCTTACCAGAACGTTTCATAAAGGCCGTAGAGTCATTGTACTCGCATGCCTTCACTTCCGTCATAGTGAACGGCTGCGTCAGTGAAAGATACAAGGTCACAAGAGGTGTCCGCCAAGGAGACCCCCTCTCATGCCTTCTGTTCAATCTCGCCATCGAACCGCTCTCGATCTCGCTACGGCAGTCGGCACTCCAGGGTTTTCGCGTAGAAGGCCTGCGCGACAAGCTGATCGCCTCGCTATACGCCGACGACACTACGGTGTATCTCGCAGCATCGGACTCCTTCAGCACACTGGATGCCCTGCTCACAGACTGGTGCCTCGCGTCTGGTGCCAAGTTCAATGTAAAAAAGACAGAAATCATCCCGTTAGGCTCGCCGGACTATAGGACGCAACTCTGCCTAACACGACGCCTAAACGAGACCGATGACCCCTTCCCGGAGCAGATCCGCATCGCTCGCGACGGAGAGCCAACGAGAATTTTGGGCGCGTGGCCCGGAAATGGCGTTGGCATCGTGAACGCCTGGTCGACAATTTTAGACAAACTGACAACCAAACTGGAGCTATGGCGCCGATCCCATCCAACACTGAATGGGCGAGGCATCATATCCAGAGCCATCATCGGAGGCCATACCCAGTACCTCACGGCAGCCCAGGGCATGCCGCAAGCGGTAGAACGGCGTCTCAACAAAATGACCCTCGATTTCTTCTGGAACGGCTCGCGCAGACACCCAGTTAACAAGGACACGCTCCACCGCACAAGGAAAGACGGCGGGATGAATTTATTCAGCGCGTCCGAACGCAATGAAGCCCAGTACCTGGCGTGGCTCAGCGCGTACCTCGCCCCCGAGGGCTCTCGCCCAATATGGGCAGTTCTGGCAGACCACATATTCAGTGCATCCATCCTGGCGAACCAAAAAAGCAGAGTGCCGCCGCACCAGCGCTCAAACGTGTTCACACAAGACTGGCGTCCGAATATGCAGAAACTGCCGTTCATGCTTAAACAAATGCTGAAGACGGCGAATCAATATGGCATTGTAATGGATGCTCCGCTCATCCCTATGGCCATCCGCGAGAAAATGCAGATCTGGGCTCACCCAGCAATACTGGACCCAGAACTACTGGACCGCAAGAAAGGAGCATTCAGATGCCTCAGGAACAACCATGAAGTCAATACGGTCGAAGATCTAGAGGAAATCGCGGAGCAAGACCAGCATGACCATATACAGCACCGCACGTGCAAGTGCGACAACTGCAGCGCAGACCGCGAGGCGGGCTGCCGTAACCCACATCGCTGCCAACAGCTGGCCGAGGACCTACTGGGCAGCATCGCAGCGAAATGGAACACAGCGACCACGGAGCACGAGCCCGACCTGCGCATCTGGTCTGACCTCGCGCCCCTGAGGCGGACAGCCATCGCGGATGGATCAAGCATAGCCTTCGACCAACGACCACCGACAGCTCAGCGCCCAGAAGACCTCTGTCGCATGTTCACATCATCCATTGCGCTCAGGCCGTCCGAACCAGCAACCACCCTGCGCGGCGATGCAGGCGTACGCGAAGCTGCTGGCCCGCCGCGCACAGAAACCAGGGTAGTCATCGCCATCTGCATACAGAACGCTGACAGCGACAGAGCCTCATACGGGTTCTCGGTGCACTTCCCAAACGGCAAGTACAACGACCTGCACTGCAAAGGCTCTGGACTAGGCCAGTCGTACACCCTGGCGCTAGCCACAGCCATTTGCGAGCTGGTCCGCTCGACGGACAAGGACACCGTGCTGTACATCAAATTGTCCGCGAAGGCCATAGTAACAGCACTGACCACAGGCCGCAGTCGCAACGAAAACGACGGCTGGGCACAATTCGGCCCAGATGCCCGGGCCATGCGAGCAGCAGCAGCAGCACTGCGTTCCAGGACGGCGGCGACTGTATTCCAACACGTCAGCCGTAAGAATCTGAACCGTGACCCAGAGATGAGAGACAAGCTCCAGCGCGCGTCCACCGCAGTTGAATGGGGATGGACATGCAGGCTGGACTACGAACACTGGGCCGCGTTCGACGTGCCAGGTATATCGGCCCTCCGTGTACGCCAGCAAGCAGCACACCGGGCGATCAAACTGTCGAAGTCCCTCTCCCACAGCCACAGACGGGCGACCACGAGGAATCTGAGCGTCATCAAATCCGCAATCCAGGCGGCGTGCGATTATACGCCGACGACTCGACAGGTCTGGGAGGGAGTCTCCAGTCGCGACCTCTCCCGGGGCGCACAAGCCTTCCTCTGGAAAGGCATCCACGACGGCCACAAAGTCGGGCCCTATTTTAGCAAGATGCCCGAGCCCTGGAAGTCTTTCGCCCAGTGCCCAACGTGCAAGGTCCTCGAGACCATGGAACATGTCCTGCTCGAGTGCCCAGACTCTGGCCAGGCACTCATCTGGAAAATGACCGACTGGTTCCTGCACCACAAGCAGATTGACGTCAAACGTAGCATCGGGGTAATATGGGGCTGCGCAAGTGTGCGTCCAGCAGGACTCTTCGGCGCACAGTCGCGAGGCCTAGCCCGTGCTTTCCGAATCATAACGTCCGAATCGGCACTGCTAGCCTGGAAGCTGCGCTGCGAGCGGCGGCTGACCCACGGGGGTGTCCCAGACTGGCACTGGTCCTACGAGCAGATCAGGACGCGCTGGATGGCGATCATGCGACGACGAGTGGCATTGGACGAGCGTCTGACAAATAGATACAAATACGGGACCAAAGCTTTGGACCCGGGACTGCGGTGGGAAACCTGGCGTAAAAACCGGGATACTTTCCATGGCACCGAACAATATCGCCTAAAGAGCCCCGGGGTTTTAGTGGGTACGGGAGAGCGAATAGCGAGCGGTGTCGGTTGAGACGCCCCTCTTCAAGCCCCACACTGCCAACATCCTGGCGTGCTAAAGGCTATTTCCCCGGGCGGAGACGTCCTCTTCAGAATCAACATAAAATGTTGATCCAGCAGCTCATACAACTCAGTTGTAAGATAGATACACGGGGCACCACTATGTGATTGCACCCTGTATTGACGCTCCTCAAAAAAAAAAAAAAAAAAAAAAAAAACATATGTTGTTAACAGTGTTTTTAACGGCCTGTTTTAAACACATTGTGTTTTAAACTCGTTAAAAAGTCCTGGCGACTTTTTAACAGCATCCTAGTCTAGTTCCGCCGATTCCAATAATACCGCCCTCTGCCCTCTTTGTTGCCACAACCCCCAAGCGCGCGGAAAAATAGCATGACGTCAATCGATGTACTGTACACGTGGGCGTTGATACCAGGACTCAGTTACTAACGATAAGATCCAAGATGCCGTTCCCCACCACGCATGCCGGGTGCCGCCAGGCGGAGGGTTGCTTCCGGAGAGTGCGTCGTCTTTCGAATGCTCTGTGGCAGCAAGCCGCAAGCCGCAAGCTTGAGGGGCTTGCAGCTGAGCACACGAGAGGCCGCTATTGCCGGCGGCGTCGTCTGCATCTCAGAACTTGAAGCGCGATTTTAGCAAATGATTTGGTGCAAAGAATTCGCACCTGCGTACGGCGGCGGGGCGCATCTGCGCCTGAGGCCAAGAAAAATTTCCGTGCGACTGGACCCTGGCGCTCTACACGATAGGCCGGACACGGACGATCCCGCAGCCTGATCGTGCGGTGCCTAAACGGGACGGTTGCCGTTTAGCCAGCCGTTCATTTCCAGCGCGTTGCCATGCTGCTGCACCTTCTTATCTCGGACCCCATCGGAGCGTGGTCCATCTGGAGCCGCCAGCTGGTGTGTGCGTGTGTTTTGACACCCGGACAATGGGACGACGGCAAGTCCCGACGGCCGCGCAGTCCCGCAAGCGTCGAGAAGCTGGAGAAGCCCGACGGTTTCAAGCGCCGCCTGCCAGTGAGCCAGTGATCGAATTCTTGCCGCGGCCGCATCATTCCTTGCTTGAAAGGTTTATAAGGGGCGGCGAGACGGTGCTGCTCTTTCCCTCACTCCTCCCCCAGCGCCCGCATCTCCCACCTGGCATCCGCGCTTGCCCCCGCCGCACACTCTACCACTTACCCATTTCCGTTACTCGACTTGAGCACTCATGTCCGCGAACGCGTCAACTCCTTCCTCGCCCGCCGCAACGGGCTACACGGCGAACGTACGTCTACCACGCCAGTGCGCGTCGGGATGTTCTTGTACAGGCGCTGATTCGCCCGCAGACTGGCAACCTCCCGCGAACGCCGCTTACTGAGCGCACGAACACTATTCTGGCCGGTGCTACTATCGACGACGAAGACGCGTCGAACGACGCCGGCAAGCCCGGCGTGGCTGACGCGTCGGAGGAGCAGCGCAGCGTGGCCGACTGTGACGACGCAGATGAGGCTGAGGTACGTCCATCGCCCGTCCTCGTCCTCTTGAACCGCCGCTCACGTGACCTGCTCAGAGGCAGACGCAGAGCGACAACGACTGCACGGCACCCGACGTCGCGGACGACGACTCCGAGAGCGATGGCGGCGCTGCCGTCGATCCTATCTTTGCGCACTTGACGCCCGACGAGCTCGAGGAGCTCACCAACGACGCCTACGACGCGCTCGCCGTCGACGCGCGCTGGGTCCTCGCGCAGTCTATGAACTTCGGCGACGCCTACACCGCACAAATGCTTCACGACAAGATGTGCGAGCTTCTGCGGGACCAGTACGAGTACGAGGGCGACGAGGTGCAGCCCGAGGCGTTCTACTTCAGGTTCGCCGACGGCTCCGCGGCGTTGAAGCTTGTGGACGACGAAGAGTTCACCGTGCGCGAGTGGTTGGAGCTGTACAGGAAGGCGCAGCTGGTCGCGCACTGGCCCGAGCACATTTAGTCCCCACGTACCCATTCTGTATGCCCCATGATATCCCGCTCTCGTACACACTCACTGCTGCCCTCCTGTTGTCTTGCGCTCGATGTATGCTCGCTTGTTGTCCCGCCCTCGCTGTATGCCCAGTCCTATCCCCTTTTACTCTCGCTTTGCTCTGTCCTCTACATCACCATCGCCATGACGCCCCCGCCCATGTTTCCGACGCCGCCACATCCATGTATCCCCTGCCTTGCTTGCCCACTGAATAGAACACCCCCTTGATACAAACTTTGCATCTCCTCGGACTCTCAGACTCACGTCGGTTGATCGCGACGGTGTCCGTCGCGTTAAGTCCGTGCTCGGTGATAATGCAACTTACGGCACACGGGGTCGTCAATTGCAATTGCATCCTGTTACTTATTACCTTCCACGTCGCTCGGTCGCTGTCCGCGATAGGAAGTTGATTCGGGAGACGCCCAGGGCCGTTGGGTTCCTTCGAATTGTTCCAGTTCCTGTCATGGCCAGCTCTGAGCTGGCGAGGACAGTCTCCTATATTTAGGGTGATCACGGGCGCTAAAAGTGTAGTTGGGAACTGAACTCAGAACTATTGCGAGGCTTGGATTGTGTGGTCGATTTTCCACGTTATAATACAATGTATGCTTAGGATTTTATGGCTTATAACCACAGACTGAGATGAAGAAGAAGCGGGAGGAGTATGACAGCAATGCGGCGTCGGCCGAGTCGTACCACCCCTCTGGCTGCTGCGCCATCGCAGCGCGTCCTCGCGCTCCAACTCGACTCTACACCCCGCGCGCTCTGAATATTGTACAACACAGCGCTGAACGATGAGCTCGCCGCCGCCGTCGCCGCCGCCGCCCGTGAGCAGCCTGCGCTCGCGGTTCGAGCAGCTCGCCGCCGGTAGCGCAACTCCCAGCGCCGGCCACAACCACAAGCCCCGGGCGAGCATCGCGCACGAGCTCGGGCGCGGGCGCCCGGGGCCGCCTGTCGTGCCGCGGCGCGTGGTGTCCGCGTCGCATTCGCCGGCGCCCAGCGAACACGAGACGACGCCGACGCCGACGCGCAGTGCGCTGCTGTCGCGGCCCGTGCCCACCCCGCCGGTCGCCAGCACCAGCAGTAGCTCGAACGCCCAGCCCAGCCCGGGCCTGCCGTCGCTGCCTGTGCGGCCGGCGTTCAACAGCGCGCCGCCGATAATTGAATCTGAGCCGCCGTCGGGCGGCGTGGCTAGCCTGCGCTCGAAATTTGCAGGGTAAGTCTTGCGCTTTTCACTTGGGATATTCATTATGACCTCTGTTGACTGGTAATCCCCTGTGTCCGCACCAGCAGCGCCGGTCCCGGATCTAGCATCGAGCGCGCCTCCTCGCCGCGCCCGCCGCCTTCGCCGTCAAAACGAGACTGGCAGCGTCCCGCGTCGCCTGTCGCGTCGACCAGCTGCCAGCACAAGCCGCCGCCGATTCCAGACCGCCTGACCCGTCCGCCGCGGATAGCAGTCAGTCGCCCACAGCCCTCGGAAAGCAGCGCGCACGAGCAGCCGCCCAGCCCGTCGCCGCCGCCTTTGCCCTCGCGTTCGCGGCCCACGTCGACGCACGTCACGGGCGACTCGGACTCCGGACACTCGCTGAATGGCGACCTGTGGAGCCGCTCGTCCTCGGAGACTAGCAGTAGCAGCAGCAGCAGCACGTGCGACGACCCGCAACAGTGCAACAATAACAATCACGAACGCGGCCCGCCGCCGCCCGTGCCTGCGCGTCCGGGCACGGGCAGCACGGGCTCGCTGAGCGTGCACCCGCCGCCGCTGCCGGTGCGGCGGCAGGGCAGCACGAGCTCCGGCTCGCCGACGAGCGACACGCCGCCGCCGATGCTCCCCTCGCGCAGCCCGCAATTAGCGCCGCCGCCCCCGCTGCCCTCGCGTCCTGGCGGTGCTCCGAATTCTCCATCGCCCAGCTTGCCGCCGAGGCCTTCGACGCCGAATCCGCCTCAGAACAAAATCGCGACAGTAGCCACGACGCCGACGCCAAAAGGCCCGCCCAGCCCGCTCCCCCCTCCGCGGCCGTCGGCGACTATGCCGCCCCCCGCGCGCCCGCACCTCGCGCCCCCACCGACGCGAACAATTGCTCCGGGCGCGCCGCTGCCTACGCGCAGAACGTCGCCGGGCGGGAGCTCGTCTGATTCGGAGAACGATGCGGAGCTTGCGCCCTCGCCGTCGACACGGACGAGCCATATGCCGTACCGCCGGAAAACGCTCGACGACATGCCCGACGCATCGTCGGCGTCGCGGCGCCCGCCGCTGCTGCACAGCGCCGCGCTGCACGTGCCCGCGCACACCGGCGTCGTCGCCGTCGCGGGCCACACGGTGCTCATCGCGAGCTCGACCATCCGCATCTTCGACCTGTCCGGCGAGGAGTCCGCATACTCCGACGCCACGCTCCCACCGCACATGGCGCCGGCGCCGGTGATCACGCTGGACGTGCGCGACCTGGGGCTCGAGTGGCGCTCCAAGGAGCACCGCGTGACTGCCGCGGAATTCCGGCCGGCGCTAGAGGGCGAGGAGGAGGAGGGGCGGTATGTCTGGCTGGGGACGCGCGACGGGCACCTGCTCGAGCTCGACGCGTGGTCCGGGCGCGTGCTCGACGTGCGCAGCGCGATCCACAGCGGCGCCGTCGTCCACATCCTGCTCGGCGAGCGCGAGATGGTGACCGTCGACGAGAACGGCAAGGCGCTGCGCTGGGCGGGCGCGCGCGGCAAGGGCGGCGCGGGCGTGCTGCGCCAGAGCGCGCGGCTGGTGCGCCTGCCGGAGCGCACGGGCTTTGTGGGCGTCCATGCGGGCTGGATGTGGGCGGCCAGCGCCGCGGGCGGAGGCGGCACGCCCGCGGGGAGTAACTCGAATTTGAATTTGGGCAGCACGCTCAAGAAGGGCTTCGCGAGCGCCACGAGCGTGGACAATATTTCGTCTACTGGGAGCGGCGGGCAGTGGACGCTGCGCGCATACGACCTGCGCGGCGGCGGCGCGGCGGCGTGCGCGGTCCTGCCGACGCACGACGTCGGCGCGGTGACGTGCGGCGCGACGCTGCCCGCGCAGCCCGGCGTCGTCTTCCTCGGGCACGAGGGCGGCGTCGTCTCGCTGTGGGACACCACCGCATCTCCCTCTCCCACTTCCACGTCTTCGCCGGATGGCGGGCGCAGCGCGCCGGTGTGCGTGCAGACGCTGAAGATCGGCGCGGGCGACGTGCTCGCGCTCGCCGGCGTCGGCGCGCGGCTGTGGGCCGGCGGGCGCTCGGGGCACATCGCCGCGTACGACGTCGGCGCGCGGCCGTGGCGCGCGACGAACGTGTGGAAGGCGCATGGCGAGCTGCCCGTGCTGCGCTTGGGCGTTGATGTCGTTGGGATCGCTAAGACGGGCAGGGTGGGCGTGTGGAGTGTTGGACGCGATGAGTGTGTGCGGTTTTGGGATGGCTTGCTGGGCGGGGAGTGGGTTGGTATGTCCTTTTCTTTCTCAGTCTCGGTTTGGCGGTGGCTGATCATCGCTCGGTTTTGTGCAGAGGACCAGCTGCTCCAGCGCGAGCGCCATTTCTGCACCTACCGCGCGCTGCGCACGCTCATCTGCACGTGGAACGTCGACGCTGCGCGGCCGGACGGCCTCACGGGCTCGCCGGCGAACGTCACGTTCTTGGAGAATTTGCTGCAGAGCGTGGAGACTCCGGATGTGATTGTGTTTGGATTCCAGGAGCTCATCGACCTCGAGAGCCGGAAGCTTACTGCCAGTGCGTCTCCTCGTTTTGCTTTTTTCTCATATTTCGATTCTTTGCGTGCCTTTTTTTTCTTTTGATTTCTGCGGGTGCTGACGAAACGATGGTGCAGAGAACGTGCTGCTCGGCGGGAACAAGAAGAAGGCGGACGGCTCGATTTCGAGCAAGGTGTCGCGCAGCTATAAGCTCTGGCATGACGCGCTCGTCCTCGCTGTGCGCGTTGCGATGCCGGCGACGTGCCCGTATACTGTCGTGCATACGGAAAACCTCGTTGGGCTGTTCACGTGTATATTCGTCAAGAGCACCGAAGTCGCGTCGTTGCGCGATGTTGCTGTCAGCACGGTCAAGCGCGGCCTCGGTGGGCGATATGGGAATAAGGTGCGTTTGCGGACGTCGCTTGTGATCGGGGTACTGGGTTGACTTGGGTATTTAGGGCGCTATTGCGGCGCGCTTCGTTATTGACGACTCGAGCGTGTGTTTTGTCAATTGCCATCTTGCGGCGGGGCAGAAACACGTCAAGACGCGCAATGCGGACGTCGCGGCTATACTCGAGGACCGCGCAGCATTCTCGCCTTCTGAAGGCTCGGATAATCGATGGGACGTCAGTTATGTCGGGGGAGGCGATGGGTCTATGATCCTGGACCATGAAATCTGCTTCGTGAGTCGGTTGCTTGACTTTTTGGCTGAAGGTTAAACGTGCGGGCCCAGCTGAACGGGGACCTCAACTACCGCATCGACCAGCGGCGCGAGGCCGTCATGTCCTACGTGCGCGGCGGCGACTACGACTTTCTGCTGCAGCACGACCAGCTGCTCAAGGAGCTGGCGGGCAACCCGTACTTCCGGCTGCGCGTGTTCCGCGAGGCGGCGCGCATCGCGTTCGCGCCGACGTACAAGTACGACAGGCGGTCGGACGCGTACGACACGAGCGAGAAGCGGCGCGCGCCGGCGTGGTGCGACCGCGTGCTCGTGCGCGCGCGCGAGCCGGAGCGCGTGCGGTGTCTCGAGGGCAGTTATCGAAGGTGGGAGGTGGACGTGAGCGACCATCGGCCGGTGAGCGCGGCGTTTGAGATGACGGTGAAGAAGGTCGACTGGGCGCGCCGCGAGAGGGAGCGCAAGGAGGTGCTGCGCGATTGGGATCGGGTTGCCGGCGCTATGCTGCGCGAGGCGAGGGAGTGGTACGCGCAGCAGGGCGCTATCTGGCTTGCGTAAGCCTCCGTCCTCTCTCGCGCTCCCTGTCTGCTGCATCTGCGCCATTTCCCCCATAGCCGGTGGCGGCTCCCCTCCTCTCATCCCATCATCCGCACTTTATGCATTCCCATACATACACACCTTCACCATCGCCCGGTTTCCCCCGCAGCATTCAACGCTCCACCCTCAACCTTTAACATTTGGCCGGACACATTCTTTTTTATTGCATCGTGTACTCTTCGCCTCAGTATGGACTCCTCTGCTCGCATGCTCTATACGGATATTGTAGTGTGTAACGCTCTCCTACTATCACCTGGTTTAGTCTACAATACGTAGCTCGCTTTTCTCCCCTTGGGTCGTAATCGATGTCATTTGCGTTGTCATTTTTGCTCTGCTGCCAGTTCTAAGTGGACATTGAGCCTTCGTCTTATATTATGCCTCGAAGCGTATTCGGACGAACGGACCGATGCCGATTCCTTGCGAGTAGAAACAGCATCGGAGCGACGAACAATTCGGACATGATTGATTCGCTATAAGCCAACGTCTCACGATGGACAAGGCCACAGATGAATGAACGAATACTTCAGTCAAAGCGGAAGCGACAGGACGGATTATGCCATCACGGACTAGCCAACACAGAGGTTCTGGCCCGGCTGCAGGTCTGCGCCGCGCGTCAAGATCATGAGCAATATGTCTCAGACTTTCTATGGCCATGACCTACCGCATGCGGAATCGATCCAAGTGTTCAGCGAGCGCAAGCGCGCGTCTGTAATGCCGTTTGCGGTCTCGATCTTGGAGCAGAAGTCGCCACTCGCGACGGTGTAGATCTTAGCGCACGCCGGTGTGGCCTTTACACAGTATGCCTGCGATGATAACTCAGCATGGGCTTCCGAGGACAACTTGACGTCATGGTACATACTGCGAGCTGGAGATCTAATAGTCTCATGGTTAGGATAACGCGAAATGCGAAGAGGGAAGCCTGAGGCCTGAGGACGCACTGCTGCAGGAAGTGGATATCTCGGGGTTCCACCGCAGGAAGTCGCTGAACGCGATCTTGTATCTAGGAAAGGCGTGAATGATGCTGTTCTCGAAAGGCAGATTCCTCACGTAGTGTCGATGGCGGCGCAGTTATCGCCCGGCTGGACAGTATCTGCGAGGAGGTCGATGGTGCATTGTGATAAACGGCGAAGATGGGAGAAGGAGGGACGAACAATAGCTCGTGCAGCTGGGAACCGTTTAGCCGGGCCGGTCACTGTTATAACCAAGCTCACTTTGTCCAAGTGCCAGTGGCGATGTTCGTAGGTGTCGAAGCTGGCGCTGAGGTGGTAGTGGTTGTGCTCGTCGTGGTGGTTGTGGACGTTGTGGACGTTGTCGGCGTGCCGGACGCGAACGGACCCACGCACAACACCTGCCCCACTTGAAGGTCGCAATTGGCGTCCATCCACGGGTTGAAAGCTTGGAGCTGCGCGGCGTTAAGCCCCGTCTTTGACTCGATCAGCGAGCAGAAATCGCCTGAAACGACTGTGTACAGCTTCGAGCATGCATTTCCTGCAGTTTCATTTCATGGAGCCAGATGAGCACTGAACATGGGCCTGACGCAACTTTGAGGATGTACTTACCGCCGCCGCCAACGCAGTAAGCCGCCCCAGCTTGAAGACCTACGCAGGACGCATCCAACTGGAGATCACGTGAGCGATTCTGACTGACATGGATAGGTCTATGATACCTCTGGATTCCAGCGCAGGAGATCTGTCAAAGAGATGGAAGCAGCCGTTTCCAGCGTCGAGCACACTTGGCCGCTCTGCACGGTAGCATAGGATGTGCAGTTTGTGAACGAGCCACTCGCGATGTTGCTAGGAGGGCCCGTGGGTGGCGGCGTAGTACTGAAGCCGGGCGCATAGATAGAGAGCACGCAGTAACTGGCAAGCGCGTAATGAGCGGAAAGAAATTCAAGGCATTAGTCCCGGTGAGCCTACCTGACCCCGAGCTGCAGCGTGCGGCAATCGGAGCCCACGCCCGGGTTCATCGCAAAGAACTCGGCGCTTGTGAGCCCAAACGCAGCCTCGATGCTCGCACAGCCGTCACCAGAAACAACGGTGTACCACTGCGCGCAGTCTTTCGTCGAGTCTGCTGCAGCGTTTACGGGACGAGGAGCAGTGTACAGAGTGTAGTTTCCTGTCGGGAAGATGACGCAGATGCTCGTTCCAGGGACTGGCGGCGCGTTCGCAAGCTGGGGGTTCCACGTCTCCAAGACGGACGCGTTGAGACCAACCTCGTTTGCAATCGCGTCCACTGAGTCGCCGCTCTATATGAGAATATGTAAGTGATCTGCACAGCGCAGAAGTACACGGGATAGGACTGACAGCAACGTCATAATAGTACCCGCATTCTGCGCGTGGAAGAGTGAGCGTGTACGCAATGTGCGCAGTTATATCGAGACTGACCGAGCGTGCGCGTGCCGTCGGCGACATTAGTCGGGACCGTAGCGCCAACTGGATCAAGGGTAGAGGTGTACCATATCGGCGTGTAGCTCGCAGTGGGCAGCGGTTCCGTGTTCATCGCGCCAGTGCTGAAATTGCCCGTTGGGATGGGCGCCACAGTAGACGACGAAAGAGGCGGAAAAGGTGCGACTGCACGGTATCAGCCCTTCATGGACATGGCATGGAAAACGAACGAAGTACCGCAATAGTTGTAACTGCGTGCCATAGTCAGAATCTTGAAGAGTGCGAGGAAAGGAATATCACCACTCACCCAAGCCAGAGGTTCGTACAGTTTGCATCAATCTGGATAATCGAGCCTCGTCAATCTCGGCTGAAGTTACAACTGGAAACAAGTCGGACCTCTGGATTCATTGTCAGGAAGTCCGTCAAGGTGATGCTGTTGGCGAGAATGACACTGGCGAAGGTTATTGAGTGACTTCCATCCGAAGTAAAGAGAAGATGAATGACCTATTACAGTAGTCGCCTACGAGGAAAGTTTTATCAACGCCTGTCCGACGTGCGCGCCGTGAAACGTACCGTCCTGGGTTAAGTACCACCTGCCGCAAGCAGCAGTCGAACCAGGTCCAGTCGGTGTCGGAACGGGCGCAACAGCAGTTGGCGTCGCGCTCGGGATAGCCGTCGTCGTCACGCCGACGTCGGGCCAGCCGCCATTCGGACTGATGCAGATGGTGTTGTTGACGAGGGAGGCCATACTCTGGCAGTACACGCCGAGCTCGGGGTTTATCGACGTGAGCTGCACGCTCGTCATGTTCGCCCCGCTCGCGCGCGCGACGCTGTCGCATGTGTCGCCATCCTTTACAGTATAAAGCGTGCACGCCTGAGGGACGCACAGCGTAGCGGGGGCAGCGATGACGCAGCTGCTGTCTACGAGGCCAGGGTTGCTGCTCCGTATGTCGTACGTGGAGACCTGGTACTTTGCGCCAAGTTCGGCGCAAGTCGTCGTGGTCGCCACGGTCACATTTCTGCCGGTGAATGCGCAAGCTGCCGAGACGGGGGTCGCGCTGGGAACTCCGAATGTAGCCGTCGGCGCGGGAGTGACCGCTTGCGAAGGAACGGCGGTCACAGCATAGTTATTAAACGCCCTGGCAGCAAAGTCAGGACGCAGAATAGACTGACAGTGCTGATACGCACGGGCCACATTTCTGCACCGCCTGAGAGAGAGATCTTTCCCAGGATATGAGAAAGTTGTCGGGTTTGACAAGGTGATGTTCAGCGTCTCGAGCGGGCAAAAGGTGCAGAGCTGGCTATTCGGGAGCGAGAGCAAACCGCCAGTTTGACTCGCGGTGAAGCTGCTCATGAGCGGTCCGCAGAACTGATTCGTTGCTGGATCGCGCAGGCACTGCACAGTGTACGCAGAGAGGACGCTATCAATCACGTATGTGGCCGCGAACGTCGAGTTGGCCGAGTCTTTGAACGAGTAGTTTCCGCAGTTCTTGGCGACAGCGGAACGGTAGCTGTTGAGTGCAGTAGCGCAAGCGGTGGTGCATACTGGCGTGAGATTGTTGCTGTCCTGAAAGAGCAAGGCATACGAGCTGCGGGGACCATATGAGACAACAGTCTGTGCAGATGCAGAATGTCACCTCATGAGTGGGACTGTCGAGTTGCAGGCAATGGATGCCGTGAGCGCCTGAGCACATGCCGAAGGTGGACCTGGGTTAACAGGGAGTGCGTCGGAGGTGTAGAGGACGAAAGAAGCTGAGCTTCCGTCAGCGAAGGGGCTGGTAGTGTTGTCAGGTGGGGTAGTAGCCAGAGTCTTGAACGCAGGGAGCGGAGTGGGTACTGCGGTTGAAGTAGACGATCGCAAGGAATTGAGCTGGGCGAGGAGCCTGTCGTGGAAAAGAGTGTTGTGTGCCGCATTCTTGGACGCGAGCTTGTGGCCGAAGGTAGAGGCACTGGCGAACGAGCCGAGTGCAGCAATGAGCGCGACGTTTAGTGATATCCCGCGCATATTTCCCGCTTATTGGTGGGTGCGCGCGGCAGATCTAGACAGCTCATCATAGTATTTTAGGAGAACGTTCGGAGCGGAGTTTTCACGATTCCCGTTCCCTTTCCCTTCAGATCTCCGGTCCCACACATGTCCTGGCCCAGGTCAGGCATGGGCGCCACGCCCACGCCCCTTTACAACGGAAGCCGCTTCAAGAACCTGATGGCTTTGTTCATTGGTATGTATGCTATTCTTGCATACGTTCACAGCGCCTACGCGCCGATTGCATGTCTCGACCATGCAAATCACTGTCTATGCCCTACAAGAAGCGCCTTTGGAAGCAATCCATGGCCGCTTTCTCCCACGAGCAGCTTCGGGACTGTCAGAACGGATGCACAAACAGCGCCAGCGCCATAGCGCTCGACACGGCTGGACTACCTCGCATACTCGCTGGCAAGAGACCTGAACGGGTCCAGGCTTGTTATATCGACCAATACTAGACTTGTTCCTATGGTACTCGTATCCTGGCTGCCTTCCAAATCGATGCTGGCCTGCTCCATGCATTATGTTCCATCACTGCTGGAGCTCCCTTCCGCTCCAAATATACCTCTCTCCTGGACATCTATCGCCGGGTGGCATTCCATGTAACGCGCAGAACAGCCAAACTGGCCCTCCGGCGCGCGCGGCTCCGTTCTACAGGGCTCTTGCTGTAAATTGTTGGGCTGATCGGATTGTCTCCTTGGCCCAGACGGGTTGAACGCCGGCACCTTTGAACGCCGGCTCCGTGAGAACTGAACTGAGCAGAGCGCTGGACTGGCGTTCATCATGTGCCTCAAAACCTGTCAGACTCGTTGCAAGTTTGTTTTCCAGCACACACCTCCCTCCACGCTCTTTGCCTCCCGGGAGCCTGATGCGCGACTGGCACTCATTTGCTCTCATCGTCGGTTCGTACTTCGTACTTCCGGCGATCCTTCGAACTTCTTCTCATAACCCGTTCCTCGTCTCTAGCTCTTGGAGCGGCGATCCACAACGTTCTTTCTCAGAGTAGCATTCCTTCAACCGGACTCCCTGTAGGCAGCTGCACGCCGGACATTCCCTGCGCGAACGGTCAGTAAGACCTCGCGGCGTCAATGGCGTTTCTGCATCCACTGATTATTGTTTGCGACTAGGTGCTTGTTGCAACGGAAATAGCGGGTAAATCAAACCCGCTTTGCGATGAAGAGACCTTAACGATTCCTGCTTAGGTTTTGCGGCTACGGGCCCGACTTCTGTACGGAAGTCAGCAAGGGTGGAAACTGCACCTCCCACTGCGATGCAATCGTACGTCCTGAGTGCTTCCGTTCTGCACCAGACGATTGACAGCACACCTTGATCAGGCCGAATGTGGCAAATATGCGGCTGCGGTGAACCGCACGTGCCCTCTGAATGTATGCTGCTCGCAGTACGGCTTCTGCGGGACAACAGGTGCGCTGGAAGTTGTTTCCCGCAGGTGGATTGCTCTCACACTTTGCTGCGCAGACGAATTCTGCAGCGCAGGTTGTCAGAATAACTGCGACCCGATTCCTCCCGTTGGCGGCGGCAACGATGTCTTCAGCGGCGGGATAAATCACCGCCGCATCGGCTATTACGAGGGATGGGCAATTGCGTCGTCGTCGCGCACCTGCGATTTCTACCAGCCCGAGCAGATCGCTGCGGAAACGCTTACTCACGGCAAGTATCGCGCTCCCTGTCCCGTGTGCAAAGCTCACGCAGAAATGTAAACACAGTCAACTTCGCCTTCGCTCTGATCTCTTCATCCTTCCGAATCATCGAGATGTCGCCCGGAGATAGAGACTTGTGGACGCGAACGACCGCCTTGAAGAAGAGGAATGCATCGCTCAAGATTTACCTCTCCATTGGCGGTTGGACTTTCAACGACCCGCCAACGTCGACAATCTTCAGTCAGCTCGTCGCGAGCACGGCCAACATCAACACCTTTATCGCAAGTGCGCTCGACATTATGCAGGCGTACGGTTTCGATGGCCTTGGTAGGTTAACTTTGCCGCAGTTCGATCCGAAACTAATACATCTTCCCCGCTCCCAGACATTGACTGGGAGTATCCCGCGTCCTACGACCGCGGTGGGAATCCTGCGGACAAGGAGAACTACGTCACATTCATGAAGGCTCTGCGTGGAGCGTTTGGTAGTAATTATGGGCTATCCTTCACGGCGCCGTCGTCTTTCTGGTGCGCTTCGCGGGCATCCAAGGCGAGGCGCAGGAAATTAACTTGCATTATTATAGGTACCTCCAGCACTTCGACCTTCCAAACCTGCTCAAATACGCGGACTTCGTCAATGTCATGACATATGATCTACACGGCGTGCGTAGCTCCTTTCGATCTCCCGGAGGTACTGAAACTCACACTCGCTCCAGACCTGGGACGGTGGGTTTCTGCATTTCTTTACACGGGTCTGAAAGCTAATTTGGCGAAGGAACTGATCCCTGGATTGGCAAGATCGTCCTTGCGCACACAAATCTGACGGAGATAAAGCAAACGCTGCAGCTCTTTCAGAACGTTGCAGTAGACTGGTCGCAGGTCAACATCGGGTACGAGCCGCCACGCTCGACCCCGCGGCAGCGCCTCTGATGAATCCTCCATGTCAGGTTCGGGTTCTACGGCCGCAGCTTTGAGCTTGCATCCGCGGAGTGCAATACGCCAGGATGCGCGTTCAGTGGACCCGCCGTTGCTGGTCCGTGCACTGGGAACCCCGGCACGCTCTCGTGGTCTGAGATCCAGGTTCGCAGCTCCCATCCCCCATCGCATAATCCTGAATGTTAAATATTTGAATGTAGGGCATCATCACAAGTAACAACTTGCAGCCCGTTTTGGACGCAGACGCCGCAGTCAAGTACATCGTTTGGGACGATCGGCAATGGGTATGTTTATGTTTGGCCGGTCCGTCCCCTCGATCGGTGGTTTTACGCACACATTAGATCTCCTACGATGACGACGAGACATTCCTGCTAAAACGTGACTACCTGGATGGCCTCGTCGGCGGATCGTTCATTTGGTCTGTTGACCAGGACGACACACAGTATACAGCCCTCAAGGCACTTTATCCGGACATAGGCGTCAACGACCCCAGTTCAACACAAACGAATCAGTGCAAAGTTACCGGGTGCGGAGAGGGATGTCCGGACAACTGGACACTCATGACAACGCTCACTACACCACCGACGGGCTCCAAATGCGCGTCGAACAACCGCGCGAGTCTGTGCTGTCCGAAGGGCGCCGTGCCGCAAAACTGTGGCTGGCATGATACCATCCTGCAAGGATCAGGTCGGTGCAAGTCCTTACACAATTGTTGATCGCTCACATGCTTTTTACAACAGGCATCAACTGCATGGGCCAGTGTGATTTGGGACAGGTACTGCTTGCTCTGGATCCCGCGGGAAATCCGGACTGGCCAATTTGTGTAACGGGTGCGGTGTTTCCAATCCCGCATCGTCCCAGCATACACTGATAGGTGGACAGGGAATCAGGCTTATTGTTGCGATTCGGGTACCACGGCACCTCTTGATTGTTATAGCACTGGGTGTGGATCGCTACTCTCCGAGTGTCCTAGCGGATACACGGGTATGACATTCGTCAAGCAAGGAAGCACGGTGTGTGAATAGTGGTACATCAGATTGCGTCTGACGTTTGGTGCTCCGCGGAACAGGACAATGGCTACTGCGCCGATGAGAACAAGGTTCGCCCAACGCCGATCACATGTCCGGTGGTTTGTCCTACAAACGACAAACCTGTGTGCTGCGCATCAGAGAGCAGTGCGTCTTCTGAAGCTTTCTCTTGGTTTTCCTATTCTAAAAATCCGTTATAGGCTACTCGAATTGTCACTGGGCGGGAACTCCACCTGTGTGTCAAGACTCGGGCTGCGGCGTTGGAGAAGTTACTGTCTGTGCGTCGTCTTCAAGTTGTGAGGTACGATGAAGCTCATAAAGGTTTTGGAATATAGTCCAGGACATCCAGGGCGACGCCAGCAGCGCTTGCGTCGGTAGCGCCCGCCGCAGCTACTGTTGTACTCCCCCCTCTAACGAGCAATTCTTGCCTGTTCCCGAGACTTGGGTTATTCCCATTGGCCAGGGATTCGGCACCGCAGAACAACCTGCATCGTTCACGGTCGACTACGATGACAATATTGTAGGTTTGTCGCACTGCAATGACGCATCTAGCTAAAGTGAATTTGCAGGGTCCAGATAGTACAACCGGTCAAGGTGCAGGTTCAACGGGGATAGGTGACGACGGGGATGAGAATGACTCACCGGTACGACTTCAAGAAATTCCGAGTCGCTTGTCTTACTCAGCAGCGACAGTTTGGTGAACTCTTTGTCACGTCTCCAAACGCGCAGTCAGTTTCGAGTCTCGACGTGCAGAGTGATTGGGTTTTGGTCGGATGCGACGCGAAGAGCGACCAGCCGCAATCCGTACTCGCCTACTGCTCGATGGGTATCAACGATGACGACTCCGGCTGTGGACATGTATTCATCGGACAGGCTCAACACACTATTGTATGCACTTGCCTAAATTTTCTTCACAGCGCGCTGACTATTGCCGCGAAGGTGCGGATGCCATCGTCTTGTGGACTCGGTCCATACGCGCGTGTCGTATCATTCGACGTGCATGAAAACCAGGCTGAATTACCCGCTGAACATCACGACACATTGCCACCAAATGAGAAGGTTTACCGGGTGAACTTCGACTACAATTTTGCTGCTATCCCGGAAGAGAACGGACCTATCTTGTATGACCTTCGCCTCTGCTCGTCGCGATCGAACCTCACTCTGCATTTTCCTAGCATGCGTGCGGATCTAACTGATATCCCTGGATACTGGGATGCCATAGGTATGCGTCGCATCCCGTCAGATTGTGCAATACTCATTCAGTTCCCCATCCTATAGTCGACAGGTCAGTAATGGTCTTAAGATCACACCTTTCGCTGATTGTTTCTCAGCCCGCCCGACTCTTCTCCGGAAACAAAGCGCAACTTGAAGCACAATCGCAAGAGAAACTTTCACAATCCGCATGAATACCAGAAGCGATGGTTTGGTGGTTTCAAGCAGTGGCTTGCTCGCTTAAACACTGTCACAAACTCGAATAGTCTCTCCCGCAACTTCCACTGGTCGGACACTTATACGATCTATCATGCAGAGGTAAGCGCAGAGCTTCGTTTACACGCATAACTTCCCTCGCTGATGAGACAAACAGGAATCGTGCCCAAATTTCCAGTCAAGCCTGGATATCTCCGTCTCCGGTCAAGCACAGATCAACTCTCAGTTCGGTTACTACCTCGAGGTAAGGGCCGCACGGGTCGTTATGGCACAACATTGACGTGAAACAGGCGACAGTTGTCCCGCCAGCGATACAGCAAGCGTACGTTTATGTCAAGGCTGGGGCGTCTGCCTCCGCGACCTTCACGATGAAGGGTATCGCGAAAGCGGAATGGACCTCGAACCCCTATGAGCTCATCAGTTTCGGTTTTCCCGGTCTCTATTATCCCGGCCTCCTAACTCTTGGGCCGAGCCTTCACCTCTACGGTGAACTATCCGGAGAGATCTCGCTTACTGGGACGCTGTCAACGACAGTCGGCTACACCTTCCCTGTGAGTCTCAACTCGACTCATTATGCTTGACTGAAATCGCTTCGGCTAGTCTATCGACTATGCCATTGGATCGAAAACTGACGAGCCGACCGTTGGTGACCCGTTAAGCGGCTCGGACGCTAGCAACAACGGCTATGACTACAGTACGTTCGAGTTCTTAATCCCACGTCAAATTCTTAACAGAAATCAGACTTCGGGTACAACGTGGAACTTAGTGGCGGCATCACTGCGTACCTCACGCCTAGCCTTGAACTTGGCCTGACCGTCCTCGGAGGCTCAGTAATGGACGCCACCGTGCGTGCTCCAGCGTTTAAAATTCCGGCTTGAGCTCACATGCGGACAGGCTTACGTTCAAGCCGAATTATATGCGGGAATTAATCTTAATGGCAGTGTCTCAGAAACTGTGAGTCTGCTCAGTGACTCATAAAACGTATCACTCATACAGTATAACTACCGTAGCAATCGCCGAAGATATGCGTCCAGCCATTCTACGGTGTCAACCTGCACGGTGGTCTCAAAGGCGCTGTCGTCTTCTGGAGCGGTGCCTTTGACGTATGTTCATCAATAAGCTACTTTACAATTCCTGATGCGCTACCACGCTAGCACACGTTTTACGAAAACGGGTTCAACTTCGGCGGCGCGTGTTACGGCTCTCTCGAGCACAACGGCAAACGGGACGGAGGCTTTGGGAACATCACAGACTTCGCGAGCTCTGGCAACGCCGTTGCTGTTCAGCACGAATCGCCTCGCGCATTCTATTCCAAGTGGGAACGAAAGACAGATGGGCCAAATGCGAAACTTGAACAGACGCCGTCGAAGCCTTTGGAGACCAAACCTAAACGATCAAGAATTGAGACTCGGAAGCGCGCGGCCATTCCGTACTTGCCAGGCTCACTCTTCTGCCCGGCGGAGGCAGCCGATCTCGATCAGACGACCTCGAACGGAGGTTAGCGCATTCATCAATCCCGCCGGAGGTTGACTGAAATCCGTTGTAGAGGATTGCATGTGCTACAGTGATACGAATATGGCCCCAACGGGCCAAATGATCGACGTTCTCGGTCGTCGCGCGCTGGGACAAGAAGAGTTATTCGAAAGAACATTGGCCGACTTCCACGAAGCATTCTCCTTCGATAATAGCTCCCAGTCCTCCAGCACCAAGCTCTTGCCGCCGAAAGTGCTGGTTGAGTATGCTGACCTCCGCTCATGCAGTTTCCAGGCGCGCCCCGACATTACGGTTCTTTTCGCATGCTGATTTGTATTTCATTAGGTCCGCATTCCTGATTACAGCAAGACCAGTATTATTGCCTACTACGATCACAACAATCCAGGTGCTTTGGATCCAACTATCGGCTCTTACACACAGCTACCTCTCAATCTCGGAGGAAGTCTCGTCAACGTGCGTCTATGCGACTCCTCGCTGCCTTTTGTATTTATGCCCGATGCTCACTTGGAAGTCCAGTCCAAAAACGCACCCATCTACGCGCGCGAGCACGTTTACGAGATGAGCCTCTCGTCGCTCTTCATCGACTATCTCGAGCAGTTTCCCAACCTGTGGCAGACCGCGCAGGGGCTCAAGAACGATCCCAAGAATCCCGGCATCGATTGGTGCAAGTGGGTCGAGAACAACCTCTCTGAAATCCCAGCGTATATGCCCGCGGGCTCGAAATCTATGTTGAAAGACGCGCTCGGCAGCTGCTATCCCAGCGCCGTGATGCCCTTTGGCAGGGGCTTTTCAGGAATCACGGGCAATATGGCCGTCCTGTACGTCTCCGATGCAACGCGTCACCGTCACTGTGGTGGGTTGCTCACAATATGGTCTCGCCGTGACGACTCTAGGGAGCAGACGATCAACGAGATGAAGAACAAGGCGTTCTATGACGGGGAGCGCAAGCTGATCCCCGGACTGGCCGAGGTGCCAATACGCAACTCACAAGACTTTGCCAAAGAGTGTTCGCAAAAGCAGGTTGCCGTCATCCGCGCTGCGGCTTCGATCCCTTCCTTCCTGAACGAGGTACGCAGTCGCCCATGAGCACACGTACGTACTGTATAAGCTCGTCACTTACGTGCGTGATACTGTATAGTGGGCGGTGAGACGGGAGGCGAGTGGCTTGAGCTTCGAAAGAGAGCTCGAGATACTGAGACTCACGCCGGCGCCAGTTCTTGACGGCCAATACGTGCATCCGCAGTGCATGGGAAAAGTGGTACAACGCGTATCTCGCCGCGACTACCGTGGACGGTGAGCACCCGTCATGATGGTCCCACTGGCAGGACGACCGTGGCAGTCGCTCATACGCCTCCATTGGCAGCTCCCAACAGGTCGCAGGTCAACGTTCCAAACCTGTACGACAACTGGAGTGCGTCGCCCGCCCTCCCAGCTCCGTATTCAAGCTGAATGACCGACCGCCTTCCCGTCTATGCTATGCAGTTGCGTCGATCGTGAAGAACATCAAGCCGTTCTTGACGAGCCAGGTCACGACCCTGATCAAGGAATACAACGACGTGGTCGGCGGAAAGCCAGGCGGGGCGCCGAAGGTCGACCTCGTACGTCCCTTCAAGTCATCCAGCAGGAGGTCTCACGTCGGCCCGGGCTGATTGCGACTTGCAGTCGTTCTATGTTTTGATGGACAACGTCCAGGTGGCGAGCAAGCAGAAGCAGCCGCTCAACACGCCGCCGAGCGTCTACGTCGTTGGCCAGCCGGTGAGCAAGGCAGACCTGACGAACCAGATCCTCAACAAGATTCCCGACATCACGCTCGCCAGTCTCCTGCCCGTGCACTAGCAGGACAGGCCTCTCCTCTTTTGCTCCTCTTGCCATCGAAGTATCATATGTCTGTTTCCATATGTACAGTACAGCTGAGTTGCCTGTAGGTTCAGCAAGCTTTAGTCGGTCTCTACTCTCGAGTCGCTTGTACATCAATGCATTTAGTAATTATCTATTCCGACTTGGAGGGTTTGGTAGGAGTGAGAACATGCGCATTGCGGTGCCAATGACAGGAACTTACTGGCAGCTCATAGCTCTGAACGGGTATTGAGCCAGGTCTGCGTACTGCTCAATTTTCCGCCCGTCGTGCGCACTGAACGGGGGTCAAAGGTCGCACGCCGGCTGGTTGCGACTCGTCATTGAAGTCTGTTGCCGTCATGGTTCTACGTATATTTCGAGTAATGCAGCTCGCGAGCAAGCAGGGCCAGCTGCGCAAAATGCCCACGGGCGTCACGGTCTACGTCGTTGAGCAACGAGCCAACATCGCCGAAATTGACCTCCGACGCCGACTTCCTCCATACGTATCACGCACTAGCACGGGGCAAATTGAATGCGAGCGGATTCTCGAGTGTCCGAGGATTCCATATAATATGCCATTTGCGTCGCGATTGTCGCCTTTGTTCAGAATCAAAAGCGATAGTAATACATACACCCCGGCTTGCCAGGCTGAGGAACTCTTAACACGCCGCTCGTGGTGAGCGCCAAGTCAACATGCTCCCGCCCTGACGCGGACGCAAGCAAGGGCAACGCGAGCTTCGTGCGCGTGTACCCGCTTCCGACTTGATCACCTTCCCGCGGTGCTGTGGCTGATTCGTCGTATACCAGCACCCTGCCTTTGAACTTGCGAACGGTGTGAATGTCAGTGTTGGCGTCCAAGTTGGCTTCGTCGGTCTCGAGTTCTGGTTCCAAATCCATCTCGCCGCCCTCGGAATCAACATGAAACCTGCGCGTAACGACCTTCACCTCCGCCCCGGGGTCCGCACGCGCAAGCTCGGCATCCAGCGCGACGCGTTCGGCCGGTGTGAGCGCGGTGAGCGCGCGCAGCCGCGCGGGGTCGAAGTCGAGGATCCAGAGCGGAGCGGCGCGGTCTTCCTCGTCTTCATCTGTGTCGTCGTCTTCGTCGTCTTCGTCGTCGCTGTTTGGATCATCTGGATCCCGCGTGACAAGTATACGAGTTCCAGCCTGGACAGGCAGCGGGGCGGAGCCTGCGAAGCGCAGACGCAGTGTGCGCATGTCGGAGGGGTGGTAGAGGGTCTCGATGAGCCCGCGCGGGTCGTCGGTCGTCGGCTGGACGTCGACCTGCAACAGCGGGGAGCACGAGTGAGCATTTCGCACATGACGCGATGATATGATATGGTAAAACGCACGTCTGGCGCCGTAAGGATGTGCTGCGAGAAGACGGCGAGGCGGCCGCCCGTGTGATACGCATGCGCAACCACTTGCGCGGGCGAAGAGGAACCGCGCTGCGCGAGCGTGTTGTCGATTTCTTGCATTTTCACGACGCCTTCCGTGAACGACCGACCGCGAACTTGAACTTGATTGCTGGCAGTTGGGCAAGGTATTACTTGGAGCACGGGGTATGGATGCCCGCGGTCGGGCGGGGACAGCGCGGCGAGCGCGATCCCAGCGCCAGCGGACAGGAAGGTCAAGGACGCTTGATGCTGGCCGACTCCCATTCAGTTCATCGTCACCATCAATGAAGCAAAGAGGAGACACGCACAGGCATCGCAAGATCCACGACCTCAAGTGTATCAGCCTGCCAGTCCCACACTGCAATCCGGTCGCCGAACAGCAGCGCAGATTCCTTTGAAGGAAGGACGCGATTCCTGGGCCAGGGCCAGCCCTGGCAGGACGGGTCTGTGTCTGCGGGCGCACGCCGGGAGCTGAGGCATACGGCCGCGCGGGTGCCGTCGATGACTATCCGGCCGTAGGCTGCGTGCGCGGGGATGGTGCGCGTTGCGATGGTAAGTCCGTCGAGAGCGTGCGCGGTGAGGGTGATGGATAGTGCACTGCAAGGGGAGTCAGCGCGCCATGAACTCACGCGCGATTTCAATGCAAAAGGTACGTTTCATCCCATTTCAATGTGACGAACGCCGCGCAGGAATCCCGAGGGCAGACCGATAGAAGGTCAACGCGGTCTTGAAGGACGGCGACGCGCTCAATCACAATATCCGCGCCGCTGTCTTTGGGCAAGTCAGGCGGAGCGACGTCGGCGTAGTAAATCCAGGACTCGTCCGCCGCGATGGTGGCCTTCGGGTATGCGAGGAAGGCCCAGCGGTCGTCGAGCACGCTCATGCGCGCCTTGTCGCCGTAGCGCTCCTCCAGCGAGAAGACCGCGTCGGGCGGCCAGCACAGGTCGCGCGTTGCGTACGGCGTGGCGTGCAGCCATGTATCGTCGCAGTCAGACATGTCGAAGCAAACACCCGTCTGACGCCCGGGACGCTCCGCAAAGCTTGCGCGCGATCGTGATAATGAATGCCGGTGCCATTGCAAGCGTCTAGTACTGTATCCGGGCGCTGGCGTCTACTTGCTCCCCAGAGCCAACTGGGCCGACTGGAGGCTTTTAATCGTAGTTGTAGTAAGAGAAAGATGCGCTGTGATGTTCTGTTTGCTTTGAAATTGATACGATTGATACCCCGGGTTGACAGCCACGTGACCATGATCGTTGGATGGCTGAATTCACAAGCTGACGTGAACGAGCGTTGCAGTTCAGAACGTATGGGGCGCAAAGAATTACTAGGATGGCATAGAGTAGTAAGTGGTACGGAAAATCTACAACGGAAGATTATGCAAATGTAAAAGAGAAAGATGGATAGGGAAAAACAAGACAGCAGGCGAGGCTCAGAGTCATGGGAAAGAGCGTGAGTGGGCGTCATGTCATCAGTGACTAGACGATACAGTGTGCTTGCGGTACAGGGAGTGTGGGTACGGGGCGCGATAGAGAGCGAGATTAGGGAGACACATGGGATGAAAACGACGAGTCAGTGCAAATGAGGGGAGGGGCTCACGGCGCAGCCGTGGTGTAGGCAGAAAGGCGGGAAGGGGTGCAGTGGGGTCCGAAGCAGCAATTGAGTACTTGCAAGAGAGACCTGGCGATAGATGGGGGACAGCGCGCTCAGGCGACGGCGCGGCGCCCCTCCAGACGACGGCGCTTAGCGTCGAGCACGTCGTCCGCGTCCTCGTGCCTGCGCTTCTTCTTGTTGTCCGGCGCGAACAAGTCGGCCAAGTAGGCCGTAAAATTGCAAGGCGTTTGCTCCGATGCCGGGCCACCAGTGAGCGTGACGGGCCACTTGCGACTGCCCCTCGGCGTCATCGAGAGCTCGCGTTCCGCGATCGAGGATCGATCGTCAGCCTCGCCATCCAGCTCCATGTCGGAGTTCGCGGCCTCGGCCTCCTCGTCTTCCCCCTCGCTTTCAGTGTCAGATCCTCCATCGCTCGGCTCGACGAGCTCAGGCGTGTCGGGCGTGAGTGGAGGGAGCTGCACAGTCGCGCTGGGCTCGGGGGCGATGCGGGAGGGGGTGACGGGAGGCAGCATGTACGGGTTCAGCACAAGAGCTGCGGGCGCTACGGTGGTGGGAGGATGGGTCGGGCTCGACGCCTGGTCGGAGCAGGTGCGCGAGGGTGTCGAAACGGCACTGGGCGGGGGCGATCGCATCCACTATAACCGTCGATTCTCGAAGGTCAGCACACTGCACATTCGCATCAAAAAGTATCCCAACACGTACCTCAGGCATTGCCTTCAAGGCGATCTGCCGAGTCTCGAACGGAGGCAGGGCGCGCCCCTGCAGCTTGCAGATGGCATGGAGCCAGGCCCAGAAATGGGTCTCGTGGACCCAGAATGCCGGCAGTTGCTTGAATTTTGGAACGTAGACATCGCGGTCGCCGACGTAGGAGCCGCGCACCTCGACCATATAGCAAGGAACGCGGCTCGTTTTCTTGATGGCAGCAAAAAGGTACACATAATGCAACGGAAATTGAGTCAGCGCGGCGGGGTCGACTTGAAGCGTGGGCATATTCATTTCGCGAGTTTTGCCTTGAGAAAAGGGAGGACCAGGAGGGCGATGGCACGAAGACGAGTTTGTCCGGAGGGGAGGGAAGCTGGTTGAGTCGGGGTGATGAAGTTCAAAACTCTGCTCGCCCGCGGCTTTATATGAATCCCGAATGGTGCGATGGCAACCGAAAATTACTCAGCCACGTGTCCCATTTGATGCGTGGGCAGTTCATTTGGAGTCGTGGTGGACGAACCGGGTAAGGAAGCCGATAACGGCAACACATACATCCGACGTGGTGGGGGGCTCTCAGTGTCAAAATCAAAGCCCACGCTACAGAATCAAGGGCGCTTGGCGTACTGGAATGCTTGCGGGTCCAATGGCAATGCGGGAAGCAGCGAATCGTCTTGAAAGTTGCACTCATGACGTCGATGCCAGTGAAGCTATCCCTCGCTTCATGGCGACAAGAGCGTGGTTCAGATTCGATCAACCATCAACTTCTCTCCACGCGTAAAAAGGCTGAATGAGTTATTGCACCACGCCTCGCAGCCATGTTTGACCTTCGAGACGACGCCGACACTGCGGCCGAAAGCCGGACGGCGGACGTCCGCGGCAGCGAACGAGGCTGCAGATACGAAGCGAGCGATTCCGCCGATGGCGCCCGCCAAATGCCACATGCAATGATATCGAGAAGGCTCAGCTGCTCGCGTGGTTTGTGCTGCATCCATGTGTAGAATGAATCAGATTAGCCTTTCAAATCTAGTGAAAGACACGAGTATGGATGGTGCAAGGACGCAACCGCGGACAGCAGGGGAATGATAGCTATGGCAGAAAGGATGTGCTTCAGCGTGAGGAAAATGGAGGGGCGCAGGGCTGCGGGATGTGTTGAGCGAGAGGGTGCATGGGAGCATGGGTGTCGTGGGGGTCATTAAGTTCTAGGCGATACAGTAGAAAGATCTAGACGAGATACAAGGATTGTGGGTGGGTGGGGGTGCAATACAAAGAGTGCGACATTAGGAACATTGCGGGCGCTCACGGCGCCCGGTCGATGATGTCGTCAATGGTGAAGTCGAAGGGTGGTAGATTGGTTCCAGACTCGGAGAATAATCCGGCACTGGCGCTTTCGAAGACCGCGGCCTCCAGACGCGAACTGGATGCCGGCAGCGGCGCAAGCGCCTCGCTCTCGACGTGGGAAATCTTCGTCCGCTTTGCAACGCGAGCCGGCTCCGCGTCCTCGAGAGAACGCTTGAGGGCAGGAGGCGATGGTGGGAAGCACATAAACATATTGATCAGGTCTTCATCGTCATCCAAGGTCGTCGACGGAGACATAGAATCGGTGCTCGCCGCGGCGTCGTCGTCGTGCAGACCCGAAGCACCGTCGGGAGAAACGGAAGTCTTGTGTGCCGCTGGAGCGACAGCCCGGGGCGATGGAAGGATGGTCTTGGGCAGAGAGGCCAAAGAAATGGCGTCGAGGCCGGCGCGAGTGTCCGTCGCGTTCGTGAGGAGCGCTGCGCTCTGCCTCGAGTCCGAAACCGTTGCGCTGACCGTCGGCGTCTTATTTTCTTTGTCCAAAGCCTGATTAGCCATGGTCGCGGCGGCCGTCCTGCCGCGGACAGCCTTCCCAGCAATGGGCCGTATGTTCTTGGATGGCGTGCTGTTGGTTGCTGACACCAAAGGCTGCGACAGCAAGCACACTTAGCAACGATTCTGCAGCATCTTCTCGAAAGGCTTACCTGAGGCCGCCAGGATGGCGGTGGAAGGCGCGCCAGCTGAAAGTGTGGCATGGGTTTGCCGCGGAAAAAGCGCGAGACCCAGGTGTTCCAAGCCAGTTCGGGGACGGGGAACACATAGCTTTGACCCAGAGGATCGCGGTACCACACACAGATAGACCTGTGCGGCTCCTCGCCTGTAAAATACACCGTAGCGTTTCTGGTGGCGTCGTCGAAAGCGCCGACGAAGGCACGGTTCCAGGATGTGAAAAATGCCGGGTCGCGTGCAATATGTAGCAAGAGCTGGGCCATCGGAACAGGTCGCATTGCCATCGCCATCTTCCTCAGAGCGCGAGTGAGCGCCAAGGACAAAGGGGGAAAAGAATAAGGAAACACTGGCCATCACGTCCGGCCTTTATTTGTAGTATGTTACTATATCTGTGGTTTGTCGCAGTTTTGATCCGGGGGTTGCCCGATGACAAACAAAGCGTGGTGAACATCGAATCCGCGTACAGGATTGGCTATCCACCAATTCCCACATCATAGCTTTCATGATGGTGGCGTTTTCCAGTACCATGGATACAGGCGCGGTCTGGGAGGATCTGATCTCGTAAGTAACCCGGAGAGGGATCTCGTTCGCGAAGCAAGCTGCTCATGCATTCAGACAGCGACCAGAGTGCTGCAATAGCGTGGTTCGTACGCGTTTCAGTGGCCAAATGGCGCATCATGGACAGCGCGAATGAGAGACTCTGCGCGATTATCGCGAGGCTTGATGTCACACTCGAAAGGGGCCGGATGGCTGGAGAGGAGAGACACGGCGTGAGTACAAAAAGATCATTCGCGCACAAGTGGCTCACTGGCTCACGATATAATGTCGCTCAAGTATTCGGCAGTTGGCACGATCGGCTGCCCATCACCGTGACGGCCGATTTTCTTGCTGATGTTCAACGTGGCCAGCGAGTTGGCAATGACGAGGAACAGCGACACTTCGGCTAGCTGGCGACCCGGACAGGCGCGCCGACCGAACCCGAATGTGTATTCTCCTGGATCCATCTGAGGCTGGTCTCCGAGGAAGCGCGCGGGGTCGAAGCGTTCCGGGTCAGGATAAATGGTCGCGTCGCGTGTGATACCCCCGCAGAGCTATGTGAGCCGCTGGTTGAGAGCGGGACGCCGTGTCCGAACGTACCATACGTTGGGAATGATAACCGTGCCTCTCGGGATAACATACCCTTTGAAGGTCCCCTCTGTGCTCGCACAGTGAGGTATCGCCAACGGACCGACGGGTGCCCAGCGGAAGACTTCCTTCATCAATGCCTCGACGTAAGGAAGGCGCTCCCTGTCATCCCACGTTGGGAGGACGTCTGGGCCAATGACTCGGTCGATCTCCTCCTGGGCTATGGATTGCACGTCCGGGAACAGCGTCATGCACAAGAAAAATGTGTAGTTTGACGCGACGGAGGTATCAGCGCCACCGCTGTAAAGTGACTCTGCTGTCCAAGCAAGTACTTCGCCTTCCTGCTGCTCATCCCAATCTGGTCGCATGAGTTCTGAGCCGACAAAAGAGGCTTGCGCCACACCAGCGGCCTACATATAGTAGTGAGAACGGCAGACCAAAATTCGCGCAAGCATTACTCACCAGCTGGCCCTTGACAAAGTTTATCGGTTTCGATAGAGCCTCGTCTAGTGTCGCTCGCATGCGGTCTCCTTCGACCTTCCAACCTGTTCCGGGGAACCAACGCGGTACATAGGAGACTAATGTGCGTCGTCAGCATGATGTGAAGCATATACATAATGGTCAGCCGCACGTGCAGGGATTAAGTCGACCATGTAGTTTCCCGGTACCACGGCTTTGATCACGTCCTGGATGACATTCTCGACGAGGTCGACATATTCATCGTCGCCCGGCTTGACGTCGTAACCATATACAAGGCGCATGATGATCGTACCGGCAAGTCTACGAGCGCAGGAAGTCAGAAAGAGTACATACGAAGTAAGAAAGCCCACGCACTTGCGCAGATGCGCGCTCAAACATTCTGGATCGTCGATTGCGCGGCGCAGAAACCGATGGACTTCATGCTGCTCCATCGCCATGTAGCCTTCTAACGCAGCGCGCGAGCCGACGGCCGAGTACATCATCCGGCGCGCGGGCTTGTAGAACGGGTGACCGAGCTTGCACATAGCAGGACTGTTCTTCCAGCCCACGATTTCCTGGAGGAAATGCTGATGCGGCCGGTCAGCGTAAATGGCACCGCCGTCGTCCAGGAGAGCCTTTGCCATGTGCAGCGAGTTGAGCACGACGAAGTGGGTCCCTGCGACGTTCGCATATACGATGTCGCCATAGGTCTTGCGCCATTGGGTGAAGGTAAGCCATGCCTGGCGTGTAGGCCATGCTAAGAGGCTTCCGATAAGCGGGTAGCCTCTGGGGCCGGGAGGTAGACGATTCCGAGAACGGTTCGACCAAGCAATAAGTGCAGCGACCGCACCAGCGATGGCGACGGCGAGTTGCGCTGTGCTTAAGCTGGTGATCATGACGCCTAGGTAGTGGAGAGACGTTAACCCGAGAGGCACCAAGCCGAACGACAGAGCTGCGCGCACTGTGCGCTTCACCGGCTACATTGACGCCTTCGATTCCCATGGACCGCACAACAGTGTTAGCGCGCGCGTTGCGGGTAACAGCACCGATAGATCGTCCTGGTACAGTAATAAAGCGGAAGAAGGGTCCTGCGGTGCTTACAGAGACATTGTTCGCGCGTCCTAGGACATGGAGGAGGGCAAAGTCACGCCTTATGTAGCCCTCCCGAAGCCGGGACCGGGATTTTTGGGTTTTTTGGCTCTTTGATCCGCTACGACCCTTTCCACCGCACCGTGTCGGTGGTTGCAAAATATCCTATGTCCCATCTAAGGTAGCGTGCACAAAGAAGGAAAGTAACCCAGCTGCTGGATTCGCAACCTCACTCGCTCTTCGCAAGCGCCTCCACGCGCCTCCTTACCTCCCTCGCGCGGCGCGCAGCCGCGAACAAGCCAATCGTGCGCGCGGGCCGGCGCCATCCGGCCAGCAGGCGGTCCTGGGCGAACCACGCGCGCAGGCGCTCGGCGGGCACCAGGCCGTTCGCGCCGGCGAAGAGCGCGTGCGCCAGCGCGACCTCGCCGCGCGCGACCTCCGCGTGGAACGCGCCGAGCGGGCGAGCCAGCGCGCGGTCGCGCGCGCGGCGCACGCGGCAGAGGTCGTCCAGCGTCAGCGTGGAGGCGGAGGGCGGACAGAGCTCGGCGAGGCGCGCGGCGTCGGGCGCGCAGGGCGCCGCGCGGGCGTTGGGCGGCGCGTCGGGGCGCGAGAGCGAGCCGTCGTGCTCGATCGTGTGCGCGCCGTGCGCGGCCAGGTCGTCCAGCGAGTAGCTTAAGCGGAAGCCGCGGCCGCCGCGGAGGAGGCAGCCGGCGAGCGTGAGCACCGCGGCGAGCAGCAGCGAGAGGTTGTACACGTCGCGCAGCGCCTGCACGGACGTCCAGAACGAGATGTCGCGGCCGCTGTGCGGGCTGCGCTGTGTCAGTGGGCGCGACGGACGAAGACGGAGACGAAGACGGACAGGTAGGAGTGGTTGGCGAGCGCGTTGAGGGCGGGGCACGGCGAGCGCACGTCGTCGAACTGGGGCGGGTTGTACTCGTGCAGCGCCGGCCGCGCATCGTGACCGTGGGCGTGCATGTCGTAGGGGCAGTGAGTGTACAAGCTCAAGAGCCAAGACGCGCCGCCGGGGCTGTCATTCCCGAGCTCGGCGACAGCTATTATGACAGGACGGCCGGGCCAATCAGCGGTCACGCATTTGGCGCTGTGTCCACTGCACACGTTCGCGGGATTCGATGGCTGCGCCCTGGTCTAAGCTGAAATTGAATGTGGAACGTGTAATAGGGGGCAGAAGAAATGCTTCGGCGCTTTGCGCATCGCTCCTTCCCACTTGTCCCAGCCTCAAATTCCGCCGCGGCGCCAGTCATCGACGCATAGCCCGCAATTAGTATGAATGATACCTCGGGCATCCAATTTGCACTCTTGCTTTCACTTATTTATCTGTATCACCTATGCGATGCTGCTAGCGCTGCTATGGCTCCCTCTTGCACGACCGTTGCTTCTGTCCTGGGACGCTACACCTCGCCCCCATCCGCCGTTTTGCTGTCGCTCGGCGCTCTTCGCCTTCGACTCTGCACGCGACTCGAAACGTCAGCTTCGCAGGGCGCTCATGCAGCGCTCGGCGTCATTCCTATTGGCGTGGCCGCATCCGAGTCCACACGACAACTTCTGCTCCTGCTCCTGCTTCGTCGCCGACTCTCCCGCTGCGGATTGGACATACTCTATTATACGAGACAGACCGGAGTCGACACCGTGACGTCCTCAGACTGTAATTCCCGCTCTCACTGGCAACTAACCTTTCCGCCGCGATTCTCCAAGTCGCTGCCAGTGTGCAGGCGGTGCGCGACTGCGTGCTTAGGATCCGACTCTGCGCGTCGTTCGTGCAACTTGAAGTATTTCGAGTCGGTCTGTCGAGTGAATCACTGACTCGGACTGTAACCCGGGCCTTCGCAATGGGAGCTCACGAGGCACCGCGAATATCTACATACTGTACTTCCGACTCTGAGTACATCCCAGTCCCCGCGCCTTCACTTTCCCCAGGCCGAGTCCGCAAAGAGATACTTATGTCGAGGCTCGCACTCCGGCGCAAAGGGGGACTCGAGCCGGGTCTTGCTATAATACATACTGCGCCGCGTTGCATATTCCGGAACATCAGCCAGATATGTACAACGAATGCACGTGCGCGTGAAGTTTCATCCGACCTCTAGATCGAATGCATTTACTGTACTAGGAACGCTGATATGCTTAATTACGAATGGCTATAGTAGCTGCACTCGGAACTCTACAGGAGGCATCATTCTCGAGGGACACTACTCTGAGCTCACAGTCATGATCCCCGGGTATACAGTACCAAAGCAAAGGAATGCCCGCTGATAAATATCAAGCAATTGCGAGTGCGGCGGGTTTTATGCTCCAGTGCTCACTGGCAGTGCGTGTGATACGGACGTCCGAGTCCGAGTCCGAGTCAGCGAAATTCAAATGCGATCCTGCGCGTTGTTGATTTGTCCTATGTTGCGTAAACTGTATAATCCCAGACAGTTACAGTCGAACCTGTCTTAACCCATACTTGTCATAGCCCATAACCTGCAGTAACCCATAGGTTTTGGCTCTGACAAACTGGACGCTACAATGGCAATCCACCTCTGGGAACCCATAACCTGCCATGACCCATACCTCGGAGGTTGAACCGACCGGTATCATTATGGGTTATAACAGGTTCGACTGTAGTGCCCGACCACCACCTTCCAAAATGGGACGACAGCGAGTACGCAAGAACCAGGCTCTGCAGTCACAGGTGCTGGCCGCCTACGACTACTAGGCAGACGGGGTGGTGCTGCGCTGGGCGTCTTGTGGCACCGCTGCTTTGACATTGCACACCTGGCGCCCGCTCTGGGCCATGGGTGTCTCTGAGTGATCAGCATGTGCGGGCTGCGCTTATTTCCTAGGACCGTGCCCCTTGCGTGTGCCGCGCCGCTGCTCGCGTCGCTGGGACTCATGTCCGACTCGTCGTTGGAGCTTCATGCGGCGCGCGGCGGCACAAACGGATGTGGTGGATGGCGTTGGATTCTGGGCGCCGCCATGTGCGACTTGGTACGCCGATTGCTGCGGAAGGTCGCTGTTGCCCTGCAATTGCAGTTCTGCAGTTGCGACCTCCGGTGCCGAACCGGACGGCGCATGGCAATACGGTGCCAAGGGACCCGTGGGCATGCAGGCGCCCAAAGGCGCAACGGCAACCCTGCTTACTGCGAGTGGCGACCAACGCCGCCTTCACGTCGCGGCTCGGTCTGTGCCTGGCGGAACTGCCGGCGGCCGTTGTTAGCGCCGATTGTGGCGGCTTGCACGGGCATAGCGCAGCGCGCGCGACCTCGTCCTCGCGGGTGTCGTTGCGCATGGCAGATGTCTATACGACTCGGCACCGACCCCGGTACCATCCCGAGAGGAGGGAGGTATCATGGCCGCTGCCGACCGATACGTCGTTGGCCACCTTCGAGTTGACGACGGTCATGCGGCACAGTATATTGCAGATTCTTCGCAAATAACTTGCTGTGACCTCGTATGTGATACAATATCCCAACTCACCCTCATAGTGCCGTTTAATGGGCTGTCTAGAGTTAATCCTGCATGGTCACTCTCATGGTCGTTGGGGAGTTATATGGGTTTGCTGAGAACAGCTTCCCATTCTCAGCAGTGGTTGTTTTTTGTCCCACTGGGTTTTTTATCCACTGCTGAGTTTTACCCAAGGGCCTACCTTCAATGGTCGGTGACAGTGGCTGTGTGGGAACGTCCGCGCGGTCTGTTGCTCGGTGTCTGCGGTATTAATTTGTATTTAGTGCACGCAGAGCGGTCGTTCCTGAAGGGACCTCCCCGTCTTACAACAATATCCTATCCTATCCTATCCAGTTGCCGTAGCGATTCTGCGCAGATTTGCACTGTGCACTGTGCAGGCGGGATTTGCGCAGCCGCGCACGTGAGCTTCGGGATCCTTGCCTTTTGGAGCAAGACGCCGGCCTGTGCAGGCGCGTTTATGTCAGGTATAAGAATCCCGTGCAACTTGCAAAGCTCCCAAACATTGGCATCCGATCCCGCCGCCCAACCTCTTTCTGTCTGCGGGCCCGCCTTCTTCACCCCCTTGTCCTCCTCGCCCCGCATGGCGCGCCAGCTGCCGGCGTTCCCGCGCCCGCTGGGCTGCTTCCCGTCCTTCCTCGCGCAGCAGAGCGAGAGCATCGTGCTCAAGGAGCGCTTCCTGTCGCTCTCCGGCGACGACTACGGCATCAAGACGCTCGACGGGCGCCTGCTCTTCCGCGTCGACGGCGAGTACTTCTCGCTCAGCGGCCGCAAGCACGTGTGCGACGCCGCGGGCACCGTGCTGTTCGACATCCGCAGGCACCTGTTCAGCGTGCCGAGGAGCTATTATGGCCAGCTGCCCAGTGGGAATGTGTTGTTCGAGGTCGAGGGCAAGTTTACGTGTGAGTGCTAGTGCCACTTACCCCCCCCCCCCCGGCTCCCATTTCAATGCCCCACCGGACGCTTATTTGACATTGCGCGCGGCTTATGTATGGCCATTGAAATGACAGTCTTCACGTCCAAGGCGGAGTGCACGTTCGTCGCGTCCGACGGCCGGCCGGCGAAGCTCGTCATGAAGGGCGACTTCTTCGACACCTACGCCGACATCACGGAGAAGTCCTCCGGCCAGGTCGTCGCGTGCATCGACCGCCAGTTCCTCAACGCGCGCCAGCTCCTCGGCGGCGTGCAGACCTACGTCGTCACCGTCGCGCCCAACGTCGACATGGCCATCATCGCTGCTATGTGCATCTGCCTCGACGAGCGGCGCAACGACTAACTGCCAATACTCGCCGGCCTGCAATTCAATTTTCTAGTTTGAATTCTGCCCCGGCGTGTCACAATACTTGTGTCGTTCACTGGAGTTGGTTTTCGCTCTAGGCTTTTCAGACTCATAGAGTTGTACTTGTATAACGAATGCGATGTGTAGTGGGCCTGCTCCATGTATTCTTTGGGCCGTCGTATCGGATATTAATTATAATTCGCTCCGGCTCAAATGAAGATGTAGTCGTGAAGCATCTACCAGAGATGCTATCTATTATGTGCGAGCTAACAAGGAGCGTTATCCACAAATTACCGGAGAAACATCAGCGAGCAACTGTTATTATGTCGTGAGTGCGACGTCTACTGCTCAGGACTGTGCGGAAAGGTGAGCATTAGCCCTGCATAACGAGCAGGATGGAACTTACACAGGCGGGACGGAGGTGAGCGGAGGTCCGCGCGCGGTGGGGAGAGCGGGGAACGCAGTTCCGCGGCACTGAGGCGGGTCCAAAATCAGCACATTTGTATGCAGTCAGAAGGAGCAATGACTTACGGAAGCCTCAATATCCTTGCTGGTCTTGCCAGAAGGAATGATGGCAGTCTTCGCCTTCGCCGCAGGCGCTTTCGGCTAGCGTGGCAACAGAGCGTGTCAGCAAGTTCGGACAGAATCGAGAGAGAGAGGAGGGAGACCCGCGACATACGATGACTTCGGTGCAGTCGATCAGCTTGCGGGGGTTCTGTCCCAGGAGCGCCAGCTTCGCCATGGCCGTGGCAAACTTCCTCGCCATGGCCGCCTGGTCATTAACGAACGACTGCCACGTGCACGCCGTGCGCGGGTCGCGCGCGAGCGCAAAGTCCGACTCCAAGCGGAACTCGCCCTCGAACGGCGAGCGCACCTCGCCGGGGCCGGGGCCGAGGTTTGCGGGGAGCACGTCGCCCTTGAGGAGCACCTCGAGGTACACCTGCGGGTCGAACGCGTCCGGCGTGCTGTCGAACGGCGCGCGCGCAATCGCCGGCTCGATCTCGTCCTGCGCGGCGACCGAGTGCGACGCGAGCAAGGCGATGAGCTCGTTGGACGAGAAGCCGGCGTCCTGCATCCGTGCGAGGATCTGCGTCACCGAGTTGAACGGCTCGGGCACCTGCGACGTTTTTCGGTGAGTGTCGCAAGGGGGAACGGGTTGCAAGCAAGATGCGTACTGTGCCGTCCGGCGCCGGCGCTGTGGCATTCTGATAGTATCGCCGTGGATGAGTCCGTGATTCCGGTGCCTTCAAAGACAGATTGCCACACACCTTGCGGCCGACAAACGTCTGCACAACTGGAGCGCCCGGGCACAGGGAGAGAGCCACGGAAGAACCGAACTGGATCCTGAGTCGGTGCGGCGTGTTAGGATGTTTCTGAAATTGCCGTTTTCGTTTCATACGCACGCGTCACCGTAGGAGATTCCGTGCGCGTCTGCGAATGGGCGAAGATCCGCCGCGATTTCGTCGATACCGGCGTTTGCAGCTGAGGCCGATTCAGCACAGGTGAAATCGACAACGGAGTTACGCAGTTACCGTAGGCCAGCTCGATGTCGTCGAACTGGATGATGGAGCCGTCGGCGCCGCCACCGCTGGGGTTGAAGGTTAGTTTCTCATTCGCATTTTCGGACATGGGGGAAGCACTCACAGGTTTCCATATGCGCTGAATCCGACTGTGATTGGAATGAGAAGCAGTCCCGAAGCATAGCTGTATTTGAAGGTACGTACTGGCCTGCGACAAATGTCAGAAGCTAGCAGCATAGCCAGCTAGACAGCGGACTTACATCGTGGAACGCAATGCGAATGACAGAGTGTGCAGCTTCGCCGCAGACGCCTTCGAAGAGGTCGTTGATGAAGTCGTCGCGGATGGCAGCCCATGCGCAGCACTAGACGGTGGGGGACTTGAGGACATGGAACAGGAACACGGAAAAATTTCTAACCTGAACATTCTTCACGCGCTCCTTGCTGTTGGGGCAAGTGTGAAGGGCATCCGGTAACGCTACGGACGTCGGAGTGAGCTACGCTGTGGCATACAGTTATGTGATACACGCACTGGCACCAAGCGCAAGGCGTGCTGCCGCCAGAGTCACAACGAACGCGCGGAGAACCGTGAAGGACATGGTCGAGGACGAGTCGAGGGAGGGAGCTGAGAGAACGAGAAACGAATCGCAGGACTCAACTTTATACTCGAGACCCCTGCTTTCCCGGGTATGTGAGATGTCGACAACAAGCGCAGATTATTGACGGATATCTGCCACAACACCGTTTCCAGGCCCGTGGACCGCTTTGCCGTCCCTCCGAGAAGGGGTCCGATCCAATGAAACGCGAGCCATTACCCAGGACAGTGCGTGGGCAGTACGCCTCTCGCCACCATGGACCAATCAACTGCTGCGAATGAGAACATCAAGGCACCAAGAGAGACATGACAAGCTGACCTCGAGGTACAGAAACCCGGGTATCCTGTACCGGATCCCTTCGGCCGGCGCTTTATTGGATCGCCACCGCTGTCAAGGAGTATGCTGCGGGCAATACATGCGCGGCCAAAGCAGGAATTTCGATGAGAGCCAGTGTAAAAACTTGAATTACTGTCCAAGAGGGCGCAGCACAAAGACTGCACATCTACCTCCTGAAGAATTCTGCAGCCCATGAGATGAGTCAGGCATACTGGAAAAAGAGCGGATGCACAAGGCGAATTAGGCCGGGACGGCGACTCATCGAGACTGTCAGAGTCAAGCTTAAACTCGTTGTAATTGATTAAAAGGAGCTTTCAGTGGCGACACTGCGGCGACAATGGGCGTGTGATTATGAACGGTCCCCGGATAGCTCGCAGTTCCTTGTCGTCGGTGGCAATTATTCTACGGCCATATAGCAGTTGACAGTGTTCAGGAGGTTCAGCAATGCCTTTCGCGGCGTCCAGGAGAATCGTGAAATTGGGAGGCTCCAGTTAAAAACCTGTGCTAGCGCGCGAGACGCGAGGATTGGGTCGGATGACTGGCAATCAAGTTGAACAAACAGCCACCTCCGTCCCAGGTTGTCGGAAGTCGGAAATCGAAAGGAGGCTCTGCTCCATATGAAAATGCAGGTTGGACTATGGCGCTTGCAAATACCCATAGCTGTTTAGAGTGTCTCCTTCATGATTGCGTAGAAACACTTGCGAGCACACTGGTCAAACTGCAAAGCAGGCGAGCTAGTCGGCGTGTCCATATAACGAGAGAATCATCTGCATATCCTGGCAACGCGAAGAAAGACCATCACCCCTGCGAGGCGAACATGCGCGTCCTCTGATATAGCGCACGTTGACAGGACCAGTGACGAGCCAGGTAGGTAGGCCGGAGGTAGCTCGTTTACGCGCGCCTGACGACGAGCAGTGCGAGACGCTGTCCCCTCCATGTCGCCCGACATGATTGCCATGCAAACAATACACCGCCAGCGTCGTCGGAAGCGCTCGCAAGCGATGTGAAGAGCAGTCAGAGTTCAAATAGGCAGAGCAGTGCGGCGTCGGGTAGCAGCTCTTCCTCGTACGCCGTGCGCCGTGGCCAGCGATGCTCGGTCTGGTTGTCAAAGCGCTGGCTGCCGTCCTCCAATGCGCCGCGATGTACTACGCCCTGGCGCTGCTCAAGAACGACCTGGCCAACGACGAAGCCCGCCGGTTGGCCAGCTTACGGAACCAGGGCGAGCAGAAGCGCGGCCAGTGCCCTGCATGAGCAGCTCCTGGTCGCCCAAGTCGAGTCAGAGAGCGGGTCGGAGCAACTCACGTGACCGAAACGCGCGTCCTTCGGAAGATTCCAGAACATCACACGCGTCCAGGGTTACGCGTCGAGCACACGCGTTCCCTGCTGCGCTCGCGGTATACAGTGCTTTGCATAAGAAAGTGGAATCTCCGAAATTTTTTCTTCGGTCGGGCCCGACCGAACACTCCGCTCGGCTGGCTGCGACAGCTTGCAAAATATGTATTTCGCACAAGAAACAGTACAGGGTACATCTAGTATACCCTAGACACACATATATTCAGATTGAAAGTGTTTGGGAGGATCCCATCGGGTGGTCTGTTGAGAATGGTACGCAGAAACGGAACGGCCGGGACTCGGAAGTCGGTATTTTCCGATGCGGAACTGCCTCGCCACCTCGCGACTGAACATCTATTGCCTAGAACGCACGGTGTTCATGCCAGTGGTAATCAGGGCATCATTATATGTCAAAAGGAGCCCAGAGCGCCCTCCGAAAGGAGCTGCGAGTGTGTGCCGACTGCTCCAGTGAGTGGAGGAGCGGAGCAAGTCGGAGTGTTCGGTCGGGCCCGACCGACGAAAAAATTTCGGAGATTCCACTTTCTTATGCAAAGCACTGTAAAAGCCAGCTAGAAGCTACTGCAGTACTGTACAACATATTCGTTGCCCTATCTCACATCGCCTACCTCCTATTTCGCCATGGACTTCTACTCTCACCCGTGCGCCAGCGCCAGCGCCAATGCCCACGGTCCTCACCCCCAGCCGTTTGACATGGAGACCATGGTCGACATTGCGTCCAACCTGTTCCCCGGCCTCGCTCAGCAGTGGCCGCATCTTGCCAACCAGTTCGCTCCGTTGATGCAAAACCTCGCCACCAACGGACCTGCCGGCGCCGCGCCTCGCTCAGCCACTTCTTCGTTCTCTCCCAAGTACGTCTATAGCCTCTCAGAGCTAGATTATTGGCTAATGCACTTGATTATCAGGATGGATGTGGAGGAACGGCCCGAGTCCAACGAGACGATTGTGACTCTCGAACTCCCTGGTGTCCCGCGTGACGCTGTCTTCATTGACGTCTCGGAGTCCTCTCTCAAAGTCTCCGGGGACTACGTACGCTCCCAGGGTGCCGGGAGGCTTACAACCCAGGAGAGGACCTTCGGCAAATTTGAGAGGACGCTAACCCTGCCAAAGGGGGTGACGGCGAGTACTTCAGTTGATTCGACTATGCGAGCTGTCACTGACAGTTACCATCGTTTAGGCGGATGACGTGAAGGCCGAGCTGGCTGATGGCCTTCTTGCGCTGACGTTCCCAATGCGCAAGAGCGTCCCGGAGCAGGAGAAGACCCGTGTTGCCCTCAACTAGTTTTGAACCATATGTATCTCTCAATTACCTCTAGATCTGTTCGTGCTACGTGAATTATTGAATAGTCTTCCTAATGCAACTCGGAAACGATACATTCGCCGCTGGAGGGAATGCTCTGTGATTTTGTGTTGCCTTGCTGACCATGTCACATGTGCGAAAGCTGAAGGTCACCTCCCAGATCAGTGAATTGTGAGTACTACAAAACTAAGTGATACAAGATCGATAGTCTCTCCAGAAAAGGTTTACATAATACAGTGTGAGTCCGCGGCAAAGAAAACGGCAATTACAGTAATCGTGATAAGAAGAAATTTCAAGTCTACGAGTTGGTCTGGGAACTGGCAGTGCTATCTTGATGATTATGTAGGCCATATAAACTATTTCCGTGGGCTTGATCGTTCAGACGTTCCAGCCGAAGCATTTGAGGGCTTGTCGCGCGGCTTCGTCCCGGGCTGCTTGCTTCGTGAGAGCAACGCTTCGTCCGTACTCCATGCCTCCAACTGCTTTCCCAATCAGCTACTGGTCAGTGGCTACGACTCCAGATCATGAACTTACTGTAGACAATTGACAGCCAAGCAGGTGCGTGGCGGACTCCGTTGGGCCTGTCATCCTGGACAGGTGCCTCAGTCATCTCGCTTCGGCGGGACGTGAAGAGAACATACCCAGTGGAGAGAGTTGAGACAGTTGCGACGCTGCAGCTCGTTGTGCAGGAGCATGGCATATTGACGGTTGGGGTCGCTGCGGCTGTTGGCATCTATAACTCGGTTTTTAGAGCTGAAGATCGGCTCTGTAACTCCATTGGACGTACTCATGATTGGAGTGAGAAGGCGTGAACGAGAAAGTATGAGTGAGGTGGGCAGATGGCTTCTGGAATCTGAGGAGCCAATCTAGCTAGCTTGGGAATTATATACATTGGGGGAAGGCACTGGATACTGCCTCTTCGCCCTGGACATGCATATCCGGCTTGAGCGCACCTGGGAAATTGAGGCAACCGATGATGGACAACGGACGGCGCTGACTTTGACTCACAGGGATCGGCGTACCTCAAACAATCAAGTGGTTGAGTTCATGCAGATCCTGAGATCATGGGCCTGGGAATGACGCACTTTACGCTCTCGTGCTCTCGGAACACATAGCTCTACGCCGCATGTTCCATACAACCTCGCTGCGGAAGTGCGGGCAAGAGGGCTCCTCCTCCCTGTGGACCAGCGCACTGCAATCTCGGAGCCAGAGAGACGACCACCTTCGCGCCGAATTGCGACCGCTTTTCCGCCTCTGAACAGCGAATGGCTATGAGTACGAAATCTGACTTCTCTGCTGACTTGCCGATACTACTGACATGAAGGACCCGTGATTTATTGCTTTTTCGTAGTCATGTCGATGCTTTGAGCGGGCACTGGAGACGCTGCTGGAGGTCGTCAGTGTACAGCGGCCTGTCTAACCGTCAAAGTGCGAGTCATTGCAACGAACCGGCAAAGCGGTGCATGCAGTGCTTCTGAAGATCATTTGCAAGCCACCGCTCCCAATGAGTGCTCGTTCCTGAGGTCCGAATATGGGTGGAATCGCCCTCACATGACATTGCCAAACTTCGGGGGATCGTTCGATCGTGGATGCGACGACGACAAAACGATCAATCCATCATCCCACGCTCAGGATGTCTCTCAGGCAGTCTCAACTTCAATATAGTAGTCCGAGGAACGCGGAACATAGTCCTGGTAACAAAATGTTACAGGACCCCAATGAAGGCGATCCTGATCGCTTGTTCGTCTGTCCGGGCGGGGAGCGGATCGTCATTCGCTCGGCTTTGGCGTAGGTTACTTGCGGTTACATTTCAGCCTCACAAACCTGAGGGCCCTCAATCGTAGATAATCGTAATGTTGGCTTCACTGCGCAGTAAGTATATGAAATTCGAGGACAGGTGTTTGTTCGACGGAACAATCCGATTGCATCCGGCTATTGTCTGCTGAGCACCTTCGTGGAAGTTTCTGACGCCTTCTCTATTGTCCATGGAGCCCCATATACCCTGCCAAAATGCAGCCTCGCGTCTAACCCGCCCGCCCGCGTACGATGACCCCTACTATCAACGTCCTGAGCTTTTTTCCGCTCGTCCTCTCGTTTTACCGTGTCGCCCTCTGTAATGCGATGCCTGAGCTATTCGAGGCGACTCGCGGACTCGCACCAGCAATTGTTATACGCTCGGCACCTGGACCCTCGCTGATGGCTGGGGCACTCGACCTACGAGTGCGCACCATCGTCCTCCCCGGCTCGGTACCGAATTCGGAGTGTGCGCACGCGTGCGCTCCGATAGAATTCGCCTTATCCCAGTCGACTTGTGTTCACGACCCTAGTTGCGCATGCGGAGTTATTACCGCGCTCAGCCTCCAGCAGTGCTGGCAATGCGCTATTTCGTCCGTCCGAGCGGCCTCAGGCTCTTCCCGTATCAGCTCCAGAACGGCTGCACCTTCAACCATCACGAAACATGCAGCAAGGCGACACTCAACAGCGTCGATCCAGCCATCCTCGCTAGCGCACCCCAAGGAACCCTCTGCGGAGGAAACGGCCATGAAGGCTGCCGCTGTATCAGCACTGCACGACTATTCGTTCGCCTGCTCTGTCTCAGGCGTACCCGTTACGCAGACTCTGGAGCTGGATGGTGTTGCAGTGCCACCTCCTTCGACTGGTTCTTCCTCCGCATCGACTGGAGCGCCCTCGGTCACCTTAGAGGGGACAAGCTCGATATCGTCGTCGTCTGGGCAACCCTCCGCATCCCCGAACTCTATTTCTATATCTAAGCCGAATGGCTGGTTTGGCCCCGATAGCGGCGCCGTGGCTCTAAAAACGCATCCTTGTGGCAGTCTCGTCATGCCCACAATCTTAACGCTGCTGATCCTTGTCTATCGCCTGTAACTCCTTCTCTCGCCACGATCTTCACGCTAACCTGTTCGTCAAACTGGCCGCGGCACACTGTATCCATCTCATGTCACCTTATCCTAACGCTGCTACCATATCCTCGTGGCCCTTCGCCTTCCGCGCAATGCTAAAGATTTGATTTTTTCAGTTCATCCGGCAGCGACAGGAGCAGATCTTGCTCTTCTCGTCTTGCTGTGTATGAAACAATTTTAAGCTATGCTCAACCCTTCTGTCCAGCCAACGCTTATTCATCTGCGTTGTGTTCTGGGCTGCCCGCGCCAAATGAAAGCTGGGAACGATCGGCACTATGGTCAATGCTGAGCATGAACTGCCGACGCTCAAACCTGAAGATCCGTACAGCACGGCGTCATTGCCAGGCTTTGTAAGGCATAGGCAAGTAGATGAGACGAAGTCTGCTGCAGCAGTATGTGGACCTAAGTGCTATGTTGTCACAAGGAGATACAGTATTCGTGTGGAGCCATATGGATTGGAAACGCGCATTGAACGGCTTAAGCATAGCCGCCGTGGGCGCTCTGGATGAATTATTGTTCTTTCTGAGCTGTCAACGCAGTGTCGACAGCATCTGTCGCTCGATCATTCTGTTTGCTTAAGTACGTCCGATCGCCGGAGCTGCCAGGGCTTGTCATGTCGAATCTGGTGCCGGTTCTTGTTGTATTAATCCACAGATGTGGCTGTTCGGCCCGGTGCAGCTACTCTAAGTCACCAGGGCGGCAGGAGCAGATATGATGCCCGCGGCGCCTCCGCTGGTGGGACTAGTTTCGTCCTCTGAAAGGACCAACTCGTACCAGCGTATCCTAGCTCATGCACAGTTCAAACATCGTTAGTTCATCAACAGTACAAGGATAGTCCTGCACGAATGGTGTCTGGTGAGGCGCATGACACAGTGGTCAAGCAGTGCAATGCTGATCACCGCGAAGTTGGCTCTGAAGCTGTTTGCTCCTGATCCTCGACTTTATTGGGTCGGACTTCCTCGGCCTGACTGTAGCATAGGCTATTAGACGAGCTACGATGATTAGCCGGTATCGGACCACGTATGGGCACGCACATGTGACTCGTGACCCTCACAGCCGATACACACTCGACGATATAAAGCCAGGCAGAATAGTCGACAATTTCTTAACACCCAAACTTCATCCATTAATTTCCTAGGCATCTACTCGACAACCATGAGTGAGCTGAGCTGCTCAGGACAACGGTGAGGAAGTCTCATGGTGTCCTGCAGGCTCCCAGGCTAGCACTCAGTTCGCGATGCAATTGCACAACGAGCTTCAGCGCCGCAACATCCTCAATGCTCTCCGCTGGGTAAGAACTCACAGAACGCTCTCGCTTTCAGTTCTCACTACCTATAGGACGACACTCCTAATGGCGTTGGCCACGCACCCGCGTGGCGCTCGATCGTATACAGTAAATGTCTGCGCACAACGCATAGCTCATGGCTGATAAATCTACTAGTCAATAACACAGAGTACGGCCGCGGCGTCGCACTTACCAAGCAGGCCGCCCGCGATGAGGCTGCTCGCCAGGCCCTGAAGCACTTTGGTTGGAACGTTTAGCCGTTCTGCCGCTCCTTGTCATACTCCAACTTCCTGCAGTTTCCAGATCGTCCTTTCTACGCTTTGCATTGCACCCTGGATTAACATTCTCACCGGCGTCATGCACGTATAGACACTATCACTGTATTCCTACGTGCTCTTTCAGTTGTATCCCCTCTTTCCTTTACAATACGATCTTGAAGGTGCCGCTGTTTATCTATTGGCACATCTCTTACGCAATGACAGCTCCGAATAAGGGATGCTGGCAATAGAATGGGCCCCTGCTTCGGGCTCTGATCTTTATGTGTGAGACCCTCATTCTCCATGACTCCATCATCCAGAAACAGGGCCTCGGAGCAAAACCTTCGGATCGCAACAGCGTAAGGACCTATAGGACCTTTCAAACCAGATTCAGGGATACTTGGCAGTTGCATTGAACCTGACTGAGGCTACGATTTTGCCGCCGCGCACCCCACTTCTCGGGCCTTGGGCTGATGCGCACTGCACACGCCGGCTTGGCTGCAGTAGGATCCCTGGCAGTTGTCCGGCGCCTCGAGGCCTCAGCCGCAGGACTAATCACAATCACAGAATCTACAAAAAAGGCAATGGTACCAGTACAGTAAGGTATACGTAACATGCGTCTGCGAGATCGGTATGTACGTTGAGCAGAGAGCTCGACTACGTCGATTAGGCAGCAACAAAACTAGCATGGGGAAGACATGTCAAGAAATAGTGCTGGGGAAACAAACGTACGGATAAGACGAAATGCGATAGTTTACCGCGGAAGAAGGAACCCCAATCAGGCATGCGGCGTCGTCGCGGCCATGGGCGAGTGCCAGAGGGCGGGATGGGCGCCCATCCCATGCAATACGAGGTCGATGTCGGGCGTACCGACCGGAAAGCCCACTGTCTGATTGCCTTTGCTATGCATACTAACATAGTTGCGTGACTGTCAGAACGGTTAGGATCCCGTTGCGTGATTGAATACTCACCTGCAGACGCGGCAGACATGGTTCCCCTTAGAGTCGAGCTCGTAGATGAGCTTGATATGGTCGAGATCGTACTCAGGCACGGGTGCCCCGCCCGCCACGTGAGCTCTCATTCGCGCAACGGCGTCTGAACTTCTACTGGCGACGCGGCGCACCTCGGGAGATGGCATGTCCGCGGCGGCTGAAGTGGCCGACTCCGTGCGGCGTCGTTTCGCAGAGCGCTCGGACCCGGCAACGCTAGACGCATCGTCGCGCGACACATCCATGTTGTCTGAGATCTCGATTAGCATCGGCCACATTCTGGAATCGGACGACGAACCGGCTGAGCGTTTCTCGTGCGCTCCGGGCAACGAATCGCCAATGTGCCGGGAGTCTGCAGAGAAGACTCCAGGACGGACACGGGCGTGCGACACCACAGGGTGGATAGCACCGTCCGCGTGAGACTGTGGTGAATGAGGGCGTGAAGGAGGCGCCCTCGACTCCGTGGGCGAGCGCTGCGCAGGAGAGGCGCTGCGAGACGCGGGGCGAATGGGGCGCTTGTACAAATGGGGGTGTTTGGCGGACAGAAGAGCTTTGGCGGCGTCTTCAGTGGTCATGGGTGACAAGCTCGTGGTACGCTGGGAATCATTGTCGGGAACCATGGTTTGGGAGTCGGCATCATGCTGCATCGATCATCAGCAATCCGGCGTAGAGCAGTCCTCGAAAACGTACTTTCAAATGACCGCCTTCGGCAAGGCTCAAACGCTCCTCGAGCTCCTCGATTCTAGCCTCTTGTGCAGCTAGAGTCTGTCGCAACCAGATCAGCGAGGGTGGGAGCATGTCCCAAAGGTTGATAGCTCACCGCTTCAAACTTCTGTTGGTGATGTTTGACAGCTGGAATACAAGCAAACTCAGCCACAAACCGCCAGAGATCGCGTCAATGAGATCTCACCTCTAGCGACGCGATGCTCGAACTCGGTGAGCATCGCCTGCTCCTTTGCACGGAGATGCTGCACATCGTCTAGCGCACGGGTGAGCTGTGCTTGCAGCGCACCCGCCCGTGCGCTCTCGCGCGAAATCGTCTCAAGCGCCATCCGTAACGCCTCGGTATTTGACTCCGGCACCGCCGCTGGGGAAGGCGCAACAGGAGACAGCACGCGTTCGTACCCGTTAGTCGGGGCTGCCGGCGGGCGACCGCGTCGCTTGGGAACGTATGAGACGTCACGAATGAGATGTTCGGGGATGGCGTTTCCATTTTCAGCTGGTGCTGCGTGCTGACGCCGGCTATTGGTCTTGACGTTATTAGTCTGGGAAGTCGTCGTAGCGGCCTGGGCGGGGCTAGAGGCCGGTCTCATGTCGCGGTCGAGGTCGCGCGGCGCAATGGCAAGAGTGAGTGGCGGAGGCTTTGACGGGAGCTGTTGTGGTCTTGAAGAAGGTGACAACGGCGAAGATTGGTCAGTGGGAAGAGGACGAGAGCGGCAGCAGCGGCTTACTTGTGGACTTCCCGTGCCGTGGCGTTCGCGGCTTGACTTTGGACTTGCGAAGAAGCACGGGATCCGGGGCTGTATCAGAAGCGCGAGCGCGAGTCGGCCTGATTTGGTCGAGAAGCATATCGAGACAATCACGCACTGCTCCGAATCCCGACGTTCTTGAGGTCTACGTGACTCCTGCGTCGTATGCGGGGACATGATTGCGGGCTCACTGCTCCGGATGGGTTCGCCCGTTGGTGGAGAGCGAGCCTGGTTGGTGGTGGCTGTCGCTTCGCGCCGCTCAACGCCGTTTACACCCGAAACGGCAATCGCGGGGTGAGGCGCTATAGCGTGCATAGGGCGGTTTGTCCGCGTGGTCGTAGGAGATTTGCTGGTGGGCTTACCAGACGGTTCCTGGTTGAGTAGAGCGTCGAGAGAGGAGCGAGACGACGGTGGTGCTGCGGGAAGCTCATGCGGTCTGCGGGGGATAAGCTAACCAGCGCGGAAAAACCATTGCGCAGCGCGAACTCACGGCTGGATGGCTCGTTCGTTCAGGCCCAGGGCCGGGCTGCGAGGGTGCACTGCCGTCATCTCAGGTCGCTGTGTGGGCTGAGTGGAGGACGAGCGCGGGATGATGGTGGTCAAAAGAGAAGGCGTGTTCGGCTAATGCTAGGCAGGTCATTCGGACGCTTTGGGCAGCCCTGACAGGCTGATTTGACTAGGCGCTCATACCGTTTTGGAGCGTCGCCTTGATCCGCTGACCGTGCGAGCGAGGCTCATCAACCAAATTGAACGACTCGCGCCACGTGCATGCCGCATCCAAGCAGCGTGTCAGCAGCGGAAGCGCGGTTCGTCTGCTCGCGCTCTCATTGAATACAGCGGCAGGGGCGGCTGGCGCAGCCCTAGCACGAGGCTTAGACCAGGACAATTGAAGGGCTCACATGTCGTTGACAGACGCCACGTCAGATGACAAACCAGGCTAAACCCGATGTCATCTCGGTATCCATCAAAAATGCAACATGGGCGCTTGGCCGCTTTTGGCGACATGATAGGTGCTGCTTCTGACATCTGTCCATCGCATCTGCCACCCGCCCACGGCGTCCCACCATCCAGGCTCGTCCTAAACAAACAGCCTGTCAATCGAAATGCCACGCCTGACGTGCAATACATGCTACAGTACCGTCTATTCCGGTCTACTACTGCCGGAGTCTTTTCGGCGACTGTGATCGCGAGCAGCTAATTTATTTCTCCCGAACGGAACCGGCCAAGTGACCCCTCAGGTACTTGGTAATCAGCCCTCTGGGCAGCGAGGAGAATGCTGCGCCTGCGCAGCCTCGGAGGAAGGAAACAGATTTGTCAATGGCAGTTGTAAACGGACAGGGGAAGCCTAATTGGGAACATCCATCCTAAGGGAAGCACGGCGAGATCTTTGGTTACCTGGTATGGCCAGCCCCTGACTCGCCGACATAGGGATGTGATGTGCAGCATACAATCCTTATTTCATATGGCGTAGCGACAGCCTGAGCAAGACGTCCAGCCGACTGAACTCACGAGCCTTTCCCTGGCCGCCCCGCCATTTCCCAGGCTCCATGGTGCTCAGCTTGTGCGTGCGCCGCGAGCAACTCAGGCGCCGTCTCACGCGGGAAGCCGACCCGTCCGCCGCCAGGAGCTTGATGTGCACTGTTACAATTGGGGAGATGGTCAGGCAGGAAGAGGAAGCTGAGCGGGGGCAATGCGACATACGTGCAGACTTTGCAGACGTGATTCCCTGCCTGATCAGGCTCGTACAGTGCGCTTATCTTGAAGTGCATGAGCTCCTTGTCGGGGTCGGTCACGTGCTCTGTCCGCTTGCGCTTGCGCGCGCGCTCGTCATCCTCCGCAGCAGGCCCTTCCTGCCGCTGCGCCTGCGCCGGCCGCGGGCTGCCCGAGAGAGACGCTGGAGTAGGCGCCGGTGGGGCACGCTTCATACCCCGCGGCGCGTCCTGTGCATACGCAGCGGGAGCGTGAGGCGGCGCAGAGGATGGAACGACAGGATGGGGCGGAGGAGCAGGAGCGGGAGCAGGAGTGGGGGGCGAGCCGTGATTCGTGGGCCCGGGAGGAAACTTCGATGCTCTCTGTCGCTGCGCACCTGGGTCGGTCGTACGAGGAGATACGGTTGAGTGAACCTCTGACGCCGGCGCAGTTCGCGATGCATAGCTGGAGGCGGGTGATTGATGGTGAGATTCTTCTTTGGGGCGTACATGTGGCGGCGGCGGCGGCGGCGGCGGCGGCGGCTGGCTCTGACCGAGATTGAGACCCGATCCTGTGTCAATAGGTGGGGGAGGGTTGGGAGGTCCTGGATATCTTGGTGCAGTGGGTGTATTGACGTATGGCTCGCGACGCTGGTCTCCTTGACGCTGTGAAAATATGAATAAAGTCGTAGAAACGAACTTGCAAATGTTGATAGTACCTGGGCAGCTTGCATCTCAGCATGACGAAGCGCGTTCTATACATGTACAATTAGCAATGAGACGATATTCCCATTGAAACGCACCCATGCAGCCTGATGGTCAGCCTGCGCTTGCTTCAAGCGCTCCTCTAGGAAGCGTATTCGATCGGCTTGCTGCTGATACATCTGTAAATCCCGGAGTTAACAAGTGCATTTGAGGGGTGAGCTCAAAGTCAAAGAGCGCACACTGTCTCTGAGAGCTTGTTGGTCGCGCAGAACTGCAGCGAAGATCAGTCTCATGAACGCAAATGGCGCAGAAACATACCTTTTTCCATCTGAATGTCGAAATGACTCTGCATCGCACCGTTCTTGTCCTTCAACTTCTCTATCTCGGCACAAGCCTGTTGATAGCGAGCCTCCATCGTGGCGGCGCGAGCGGCTTCCCGCGTCATGGTCTCCATTGCGATACGCAGAGCTGCGACCGACGCATCTTCGTGAGCCGCCGAAGAGTGGCCGTGAGACTGCGAAGGCGGGCCGCCCGGGGATGGGGGCTGACGAGAAGGCGTCTGCCTCGGCTCCGCATTCGAAGTGCGCCCGCCGCTGGAATAATTCCAGACAAGCTCGGCACCGCTGGCACTTCGGCGGGCGTCTCGCGGCTGATACGCATGGCCCTCCCGAGGTTTGTAGCCCGCGGAGGGATCGGGAGGCGCGGCCTGGCGGCCGCGCGGGCGGCGGTCGCTTTCTGCTGACCGCGAGAGGTCGGCGGGATCATTGATGGCGGAGACCGAGACGTCGCGGTCGGCGTCGCCGTCAGAATCCGATCCTTGCCCGCCGCCTGAGGGATCGTGTTGCTGCTCTCCAATCGTATTTTGACCGCGAGCAGAAGTTCTCGCACTGAACCTGGTCCAGTTATTGATTAATCAATCTTATCGGGAAAATGAGAATGGGAACGTACGAGTTCAATACAGTTTTGGAAACGGGACGAACAGGGATATTGGACGGAAGACTGTGGATTGTGTGAGTATTATCGTCGCGGCAGACAACGAGGATCGCTTACGTATTAGCTCGTGCCATCGAGGACGGTCGACCTGGAGCTGGAGATGCTGGGAGTGATGTACTGCTGGACATAATGCCCATTGGAGCTAGGATAGACGGCGCGATCAATTGCAACATCTTGCTCAATTGTTCGGGTTGTAGACTCGTGAGGAGTTGTTGAATTTGCTCGGGATCCAGGTTGGCGATCTCCGGAGGAAGACTGCTCTTCGGCGCTGCAGCAGCCGCGGTGGTGGTCGCGGAAGATACGGCGGGCATTGACGCCTGAGCCACAGTAGGCGATTGCTGGGGTACAGACGTTTTGAGGACGGCGGCGACGGTTCCTGCGGGGGCTGCGACTTCATGTTTCCCGTTCGGCCGAGGAAGCGGGGCAGAGCCCGCATGTTCATTCGACTTTGCAACTGGCACTGGTTCTAGGCTCCAATCATGCAGAAGCCCGCTTGGCCCCCAAACAGAGTGAACATCCCGCGGACAGAACTGTCGCTGGCGGTTGCTTACCTCTGATTATCGCGGTTTTCAGCGCTGGCAGAGCGTGGCCTACCCCCAGGTTTGTACATGCTCGCGCCGTTGCTATCGGTCTGCTCTGCCAGTGACTGTGGTGGAGATCTGGATCGCTGATGCGCCGGCTCTGTCGTCACTGCGCTGGTCTCGTTGAAGTCTTCGTCTGAGGAGCTCCCGGACAGCGCCCCATCGAAGTTGACAGGCCGTAGTTTGAACTTGGACGGGGTTTCAGCCGGCTGTTCGAGTGGCGAGGCTGAAGGCATGATTGCGAAACCAAGGTGCCATCCCGACGGCCTTTCCAAACTTCAGACAGCAAAAACACCGGTGTGTTCCGGAAGACGGCGTGGGAATGTGTACGCTAGTAGACGGCCGCGACAACACGTGTTGCCAACATGTCGTGCGGAATTGATACAAACGAGCTTCTCAGAAGCCTGGCATCCTTCTACAATAGCGTTAGCAAAGTCCCTTACTAATATTGATATATGGCAGCAGGAAAGCAAATACTGAGCCCTTTAGCAACAAAGCGACGATAACCAGAGTACGAGTACAACGATGGGACTTCAGATCCATGATGACCATGTTCGATAAAAATAATCCCACCATCAAAGGACGAGAACACGAGAGACGGCCAATACTTCCTTCTTCACCCACCCCTCCTGCTCGTTCTTTGCACCAGGCAGATCGACTTCGACCTCGACTCCGGCGCCGAAGACGATGTGCACAGCGTCGGTCGGGCACAGGCGCGTCGTGACGAACGCCTGCAGCCAGCTCTGTCGCAGCTTGCGCGTCTCGCGGCCCGCGGTCTCGAAGAACACATGCTCGAGCGCCGGGCTGCTCAGCGGCGGCGCGACCGCTCTGAGGCGCGAGATCGGGGGGATCTTCCCGCGCGCCGGGAGCGTGACGAAGAGCCGCTTCACGGCGGGCAGCACGCCGTCGCAGAGCTCAACGAAGAACTTCCAGCACAGGTCCGAGAGCGTGGTGCGCAGCGTGCGGACGCGCGTCCAGTCGATGTACGGCTTGAGGATGGACAGCGGCTGGGCCTGGCGGACGAGTGTGATGTGCGCCGCGCGAGAGCGGCCGTCCGCGAAGAACGTGAGCCGGGTCTCGTCCGCGGTCGGGCGGTCGACAATGAGGTAGATCCGCTCGAACGCGCTGCGCACGTGTAGGAGATCGCGCAGGCAGGCTCCTTGGATGTCGGTCGCGGTGACTGCATGATTACGCGAGAGCGTCAGAGGAAAGCCGCCCAGAGCTCGCCCGTCCACTGCGTTGGCGCGTAATGTCACAGAACGGAGCGCTTTGAAGGATTCCTTCTGCTGTTCCGTAAGCGCTCTCGGGGCCCCGTTTCGAATCGACACGTCGCCAACAACCCATGTGAGGTGCGCGCAGTTGGGAAACAGGGAGGCAACGTCAAATACTGTGGCTGCAGGATACTCATCCTCCTTTTCGATAGCAAAATAATGAACGTAGTTGATATTTTGGAACGCTGGAACGCGCGGCTGGGTAGGCATGAGGTCGAGATCTTGCAGAATTATCCGCGAGAGCTTGGGAGCATGTCCACCGAACAAGTGGGGAGGTATCTCGTGGCCGGAGCTCGGGTCTATGTCCAGAGGGTATAGCCAGATATGTAACGAATGCAGGATCAAAGCAGGCTTCGAAAGCGCACCAAACTCATCAATGAAGGTCACGTCGGGAATGTGCAGCGTCAGTGCGTAGACACGGTCCAGATGATCGTTGATGTGGCAAAACACATCTGTCTCGACGTCTGTGCAGCCAAAGTCGATATCGACTGTAACGCTGATGCGACGCAGCCCGCCTTGGCGAAGTTGGTCTTGAAAGCGCGCAACCTTGTGCGCAGAAAGTCGCGATTTGGAGCCGTCATACTCGTCAGAGTCGACGAATTCGATGTGTTGCCAGTAGGACGGATGGTCTCGGGCGAGTGCCCGCCACCGCCGCGAAACGTGCGAAGAACGCACTAGGGAGTTCAGGTCAAGCCAGTTGAACGAGCGAGATAGCAATCGGTCAGGTAAAAGGGCGTCCATGGAGGCGCGCGCGGAGGTGGTTACGAACGGAGTTATGTGGAACGGTGAACAATAGGCAGCGATGAATTAGCATCAAGAGTGATTAAGAGGAGAATGAGCGAGGCGTTTTGTGTGTTGCCACTCAGGTGGTCAACTATTATCTGCAAATATTGTGGCCAGTTCAGAGGGTCGCAGCCAGGAGTAGCGTGCAGTGCGTGTCTGGGGACTGTTTCGGACACGTGGGCCGACCAAGTAGAAAAGATTGTTGAGGGTTCTGCGGCAGGGCTACGCGCGTCGACGACTAGGCCAGTACCTGGCTTGGTCGTCGAACAAGTCGCATCCGCCACCCAGGCCAAGCGGAGAAGATTTGCAACCACCGACACGGTGCGGAGGAAAGGGTCGTAGCGGATCAATGAGCCAAAAATCCCGGACCGGCACAGCTTCGGCACCATCGGCTTCGGCTGCGTTACGAGAGGGCTACATAAGGCGTGACTTTGCCCTCCTCCATGTCCTAGGACGCGCGAACAATGTCTCTGCAAGTACCGCAGGACCATGCTACGAGTTCGCGGCTTTCTGCTGACTCGGGCCACACTCGGTTGAGCGCGACGGCGGTCGTGCAGACTGACAAGCCTGGCGAACTGAATGAGAAGCGCGACGACACGACAAATAACGGCGAGAACATTTCGGAGGAGGCCAGACCCATCCCAGGAGTCGACGACCATCCTGATGGCGGCCTTAGAGCATGGGCAACGGTCTTCGGGGTGAGTTATGAGCCCCTCAATGTTCGCGCAGGCTAACTCAATAGTTCCCAGGCCGCATGCGTGACTTGTGCAACGTATGTTCATCTCTCTCTCTACCCCGGCAATACTTCTCTCACATTTGTCCTTAGGTTTGGCTTTACTAACTCGTGGGGCGTGTTCCAGTCACTGTACGAGGAGGAACGGCTCAAGGGCACTCCGGCGTCAACCATGTGAGCTCAGTCCATATTCCATGCGTCGACGGAGCTCAAAATACGGCAGAGCATGGATTGGGAGCATTCAGGTATGCTCAGTCAAGTTCTAGACGTAAGCCGTGGCTGCTGATCTTGTGGGTATAGTACTCTCTCGTTTTCTTTCCTGTGAGTCATTTGACCGCCTTCGCATCGTCCAGTATGACTCATACCTCAAGTAGGGTCTCCTTACCGGACGGATGTTTGACCTGGGCTGGTATCGTCTACCCCAGCTCTTCTGGTCGGTCATTCAAGTCGCCTCCGTATTCCTCATCGCGGAGTGCACGACGTACTGGCACTTTCTCCTCGTCCAAGGAATTCTCGTTGGCGTCAGTACCGTTTCTTGTGGCCATTCTGCATTATCTGAAGCGGCCCAGCTTGCTTCCGGTTGCTTATTCGGACCCGTCATGGCCGTCTTGACCCACTGGTGTGCGTCGCACATCGTTTTCGCGCGTCAAATGACTGATACTATCCAGTCAAAAAGCGCCGATCGACCGCCTTCGGCATTGTGGCTATCGGCAGCTCCGTCGGTGGCACAGTTTTCCCTATCATCGTCCGCAAACTGCAAGAAAGTCTAGGGTCAGTTTTATAAACTCCATTAACGCATTCGTTGACGCTGCCAGATTTAAATGGTCTTTACGCATCATGGGACTTATAATAGCAGCTCTGCTCGCAATAGCAAATTTAGTATGCGGGAATTAAGTCATTATAAGCGCCTAACGTACACACGCAGACTCTCCGGCGCCGTCTGCCTCCCGTGAAAGTCGCCGGGGGCCTCTTCAACTTCCGCGCGTTCAAAAATACGGCGTTCAGCGCTTACGTGGCGTCTTCGTTCTTCTGCTTCTTGGGAATCTACGCAGGTGCCTCAGTCTCAGTCGATCTCGCAGTCTGTTTGCTTGCGTACTGAAAGGTTTTCTACTTAGTGCTCACCTACCTGGATGTGGCTGCCATCTCGCACGGCATAGACCCGTCTTTGACGTTCTACCTCATCTCCATAGCTAACGCCAGCTCCGGAGTGGGGCGCCTCGCGGCTGGGCTCACGGGAGACCGCATCGGCGCTGTCAACACGCTGATCCCCTCGACAGTCGCCGCGGCGATTATGACATATGCGTGGCCATTTGCGCACACGTATCCGACGCTCATAGTGGTAGCGATTCTTTACGGGTGAGTTCCATTCGTATGATATGGACCCCAGACTGACGGTGACACTGACATACATGAACTTGAAGATTCGCATCGGGAACCTATGTGTCGTTGCTCGTCGTGCCGATCGCGCACCTGGGCGCGCACGGAGACGTCGGGCGGAGAACGGGGATGCAGAACACCATCCTGGCGTTCGGGGCGCTCGCGGGCCCGCCGGCGTGCGGAGCCATTGCGTCTGCGACGGGAAGCTACGTCAACCTTGGTGCCTTTGCAGGTGCGTTCCGCGGGGCCGGGTACTCAGTCAGTGAATTCTTTACTGTAACTGACGTGGGTTAGGCACGATGGTTCTCGTTGGCACCGCACTTATGGCCGTTTCGAAATGGGCCGTTACAGGGCACGTACTCCGGGGCAAGTTCTGATTGCTCTGAGTCTACTGCAGGCTTGGATATTTTTCTCCGCGTGCAATACAGTACATTAAACGCGCCTGTCGAGAACGTAGTCATGATAATCATAGAAAGTCCATGGCTGTATTTTCTCCCTCGTCTTTCCGGTGGAGCGAAGCTGAGCACAGATGACAGTCGCAAAATTGTACACAAGTTGCCCATTCGGCTGAAAGTGGGCATGAGCACCGTGTCTACAGCGGTGAATTGGAGGGAATTGAAAATAATTCTTGGACTTTGGGGATTTCGAAAAACTGCCTAAAGCTGGGGAGTCCTTCGAAATTAGACGGCCGTCTGTCAGGGTCCGGACGCGCTTTAGGGCGGAGTTTTATGACACGTGATGAGCTTGATAGCAGACGGCTCCTGTTCGACAGCATCCCAGCCATACCATACTGTAACCGCCACTGCATCCTGGAGCTTAGCTGCAATAGGACACACTCAGGGTGGCTGTCGAAGGACAGATGGACGGTGCCGACTCGTTTTTTTGTGTGGGATTTCAACTCGTTGCATTCTTCTGCGCGCTCCTGGCATGCTCGACCCCTTGCGCTCGTCCTGGGGCCTCGAATACCTATGGAGCCATGGCAGTGCACCTTTCCATCATGAACTTGGAAGGCTCGTCCTCGCCAAATTTTCCTTCTATAGGCATCTCGGCAGCTCGCCTTTAGCCCTTCTTCACCGTCGGGTTGTCGGCAATCAGACGCGAGCTGTTTGGAGGCAACAGTCGCAAACTGCTGCTCTTTGCTCCGCTTATGCCTCTCGAATTCACCAAAGGACAGCTGGCACTCGCGGCGGCGGCGTGCGCGTGTTCGACCGCTGCTCTACTCGCCTTGTCGCGCAAGCGGTCTCGCGCACCTCTTCCACCTGGTCCCAAGGGCTACCCTCTTATTGGCAGCCTCTTCTCGTGGCCGACAAGTCAAGAGTGGCTGACCTACTGCAAATGGCGCGAGCAGTATGGCGACATTGTCTACGCGAACGTCCTGGGCACGGATATCATAGTGCTCAACTCGCCGGAAACCGCGAAGGCGATCCTGGACGAGCGCGGCGCCGTCTATTCTGACCGCCCCCATCTGCGGTTTGTGCACGACATTATTGGATGGAAGGATAGCCCCATAATGTGCAACGCCGACCACCCATACTTCAAGCCCGCTCGCCGGTTGTTTTATTCGGCTGTCGGCTCGCGCGCCGCGCTCGATAACTATATTCCTCTCGAGGAACACGAAGTACGCAGGCTCTTACTCCGTCTTATCGATACGCCGGAAAATCTGCGAGCCCATTTGCGCAAGTAAGTACTGTACACGTCTGGGTTTCGTTTCAGTGAGGCTGAGAAGCTGCCGGTTGAGGTTTGCGGGGACCCTTATTCTGCGCATAGTTTATGGATACGACGTCAAGCCGGGTGACGACGAATATGTTAATCTGGCCGAAACCGTCAACGATGACATTATAAAGGGGTCTATCACGGGAAACTTCCTGGTGGACCTCATTCCCGCGCGTACGTTTGGCCCGAGCAGTCCAATAACCAACTCACAGACGACGCCCATATGTAGTTGCGTACGTGCCTCGTTGGTTCCCCGGGACGGGCTGGAAGGTCGAGGGCGATCGCATGCATGCAAGCTTGAACGACGCACTCACCAAACCGATCAACTTCGTCAAGCAGCATTTGGTCAGTGATTTACAGAAATGGAGATTTCCTGGTCTTACCTTCCATTTCCTCCCGAGGCTGCCGGAACTGCACTTCCCTCTTTCGTTGCGTCAGAGCTCATGAAGTCGGATGGGGACGAGCAGAAAGACGCGGACCTGCTAGCTTGGGCCGCCCAGTCGATGTATGCGGGCGGAGCGGACACCTCCGTCTCGGCCATGGCTTCGTTCTTCCTCTGCATGATGCTCTTCCCAGACGTCCAGGCGAAGGCGCAGGCTGAGATTGACAGTGTCGTAGGGCCGGACGTGCTCCCAACTTGGACAGACCGCGAGCGACTTCCCTACATTCAAGCTATGATCAAGGAGGTCCTGCGCTGGGCTCCGGTTTCCCCGCAGTCGCTTCCTCACTGTCCGAATGCGGACGGCACGTTTGGCGGCTATTTCATCCCAAAACGCTCCATGCTCATGCCAAATATTTGGTCAGTTTGCATTGCATGACGGGCTTCGTCGGAGGCTCATACTTGTGATTTCTCAGGGGGTTCACGCGAGACGCGACCGTCTATCCTGACCCGGAGAAGTTCGACCCCAGCCGCTTTCTCGGCGCCGAACCGCAACCCGATCCTCGCGACTACGTCTTCGGATTCGGGCGGCGCGTTTGCCCTGGCAGTCAGCTCGCAGAATCCTCTCTGTTTTTCGTATTCTCCAATGTTCTCGCGACGCTGCAGATCAGCAAGAAGGTCGGTAAGGATGGTGTTCCTATCACACCGACAGTCAGGTACTCCAGTGGCGCTGTCTCGTATGTTCTACAGCGGCACCCCTAACGCATTGGAAAACTGACCTTCTCGTCAGCCATCCGTCCGCTTTTGAATGCGACATTAAACCACGCAATGCTCGGGCTGAGTCCTTGATTCATGCTACGCACGACGCGCCGTTTGCGGGTTGAACGTTGAACGTTGAACCACGATGGTAGCTCTCACGCGGCCTCGGGTACTTTGAAGAAACCAAGCGTGCACCATTGTAAACACCAGAGTCACGATAAGAAAGAAAGAGTTTCGTCTTAACCGCCTAAGAACATGTGCAGGAGAGATAGCATGCTGATACTGTCGGAAGGAAGTCACGCCAGAGTCGGAGTCTGTGTGTGGTCCCTTCTTACGCTTTATTACTGTACCTGGCCAGGACGATCTAGCGGTGCTGTTACCCGCAACGCGCGCGCTAACACTGTTGGCGACGAGCGCGCCCGCGACCGTCCGCCACGTCCTCTTGCACGTGTTATCCAGCGCTCGCAGCGTTACCGCTCCCGCTATATATCCCCTCTCGGCGCCCACTGCCCCACAAAAAGGACATGATACCAGCGCACAACCAGCACGCGAACTACTCTACTTATCATATGTAAGTATCCGGCAATGACTACTTATGAGCATGATTTATGTAGGCCCGGCGCCACGCGAGCGCCGCTGCGCAGGCGATGATGCAGATGGTGCTGCGCTGCGCTCAAATCTCGTTCCCTGTTCAGCGTTTTCGTGATCACTCCTTCTTGCTCTGCTCTCTGCGTCGATGTCGGCGTCCGCCCAGCACCCCTTCCGCCCCGCGCAGCCGGGCGACTCGCGCTCGCCGTGCCCCGCGCTCAACTCGCTCGCCAACCATGGATACCTGTGCGTCCCGCGATATCGACGCGCTGTGATAGGCTAGCGCTGACGTTCTGCCTGCTTTGCTCTACTGTGCGAATTTGCTGTTCTGCTCGATACTCGTGACTCGAACTCACAACTCGCTGCTCGCTACTCGAACTTACTCTCTCACCCCTCGCTACTCGCTGTCGCTCGCGCCCGCAGCCCACACGACGGCAAACGCATAACCTTCCTCACGGCCTACCGCGCCCTCCGCGCGGGGTACAACCTCTCCACGCCCCTCGCGCTCCTCCTCACACTCGGCGCGCTGCTCCTCCTGCGCCGCACGTCCTTCGACCTCGGCGACCTCGCGCAGCACAACCTCGTCGAGCACGACGGCTCGCTCTCGCGCGCAGACGCGCCGTCCCCGACCTCGGCTTTTGCGCCTACTGTGCCGGATAGGGGGCGTGTTGAGTCCCTGCTGGCTGCTGGTGCGAAAAAGAGTGGGGACGGAGAGGGAGAGGGAGAGTTGACGCTGGAGGATTTGGCGAGGGTGCGCGCGGAACGCGACAGAGAGACCATCGCGGCGGGCCGCCCGCTGTCGGGCCTGCATGCGCGCATCGCGCGCGGCGAGGTCGCGCTCGCCTTTGCGCTCTTTGCGCGTCCGCGTGCCAGCGTGAGCGATGGCAGCGCGAACTCGTCTTCGTACAGCGCGCCCGCCGCGCAGCTGCGCGCGTGGTTCGGCGAGGACCGGCTGCCGTTCGAGCTCGGCTGGGCGCCGCCCGCAGCGCCGCACGGCCTGCTAGCCACGCAGCGCCTGGCCAAGGAGGTCAAGCGGCGCGTGGATGAGATTTTGGGTGGTGGGCTGAAGGAGAAGACTGAATAGGTTGTATAGTCTGGTTGAGGTGGATGCGGCGCTGTGTTGGGCGGTACTTACTTACTTTGCGATATCGGTGGTCTGGATCCTTATTTAATTCGTATTTATTGATCGTGGTGGGACGTATACCTAGGACGCGACGGTAATGGCGAGTTTGGCACAGCGTGAGTTCTCTCCATGGCCATGAACAGTAAGTAACCCGTGCACGGTCAAATTCTCGTCGATTTCGTCTTAGAGTATCCCGCAAAGTCGGAACGTGATACTCAGACAACGTCGGCGAATAGGCAACGGCGTCCAGACCTAGGTCAATGGCAGGCCCCACAGTCTATCAGCAAAATCAAGAAGGACAAGTCCCTCGAATAAAAGAAAGCGCTTGATGATTCAAGTGTGATCCGAGGGAATTTGGGAAGCGAAGCAGGAATCCTGCCAGATGAACATAAGTACATATGCAAGCGGGCGGCCGTGGTGTGACTGCAGACACAGTATTTGTTTTCCTGAGCATTTCCAAAGCTATCGCGCACGCAGACGGGAGAAGGACATGCGCAGGAGAGAAGCAGGTTTGGCGACAGGCAGGAGGGAAGCGCGCTTTCGAGGTCCGACTCGGAGGCTCCGACACTCGAGCTCTTCTCCTCAACCATCCGGCCCGGCGCAATCGCAATGCTCACTCCGGCTGTCTGTCCACTCATATCCCTACCCCGCCCATAGGCAGACTTTCCCATCAGTATGCCGGGCGGATTCTCGATACCACACGCTCGCAAATTTTTCTGACATACTTACACCCGTACTCCTGACTCCTGCTACACCCACCTCCAAGCTGCACGCTCCGCTACACTACACGACGACAAACGACGCACCCAGCACGCTGCGCACGCTATCCCCCACCTTCACCGCGACCGTGCCGCGCTCGATGGCCCACGCGCCGTCCAGCGCCCACACCGCCAGATTCTCCGGCACTGATATGGGGATCGTGACGGTTTGCGATGCACCCGGTCTGTCAAAGCGTCAGCATTCAGCATTGAGGCTTGCTTCGGATGGAAGGGCGGTGTGGGACGGCGAGACTCACGCGAGAGCGACCTTGCGGAACCCCGCGAGGAACTGGTTCGGCGTCACGACGGAGCTTTGCGCGTGCGTCAGGTAGATCTGCAAGCGCGGGCTCAGTGTCTATCTAGCTTTCTTCCGGATGCGAAGTCAGCGTGACGACGCACCTGGACGACCTCCATGCCCGCCACTTTGCCCGTATTCGTCACCGTCACGGAGACGCTGAACGATTTGGCTGTGGCGCTGACTGTTTGTGGTACGCACAGCGCAGAACTGCATCATCAGAAACGTGAGTGCTAAACTGGATTGTGAGTGTGCCCGGCGGTTTTCAATGCGCACTAGCTGAAAGTCGTATAGCTCAAACCCTACAATCCACATCCTCGCAGTCAGCATTCCGTCCCACCGCGCTCGGTGCTCGATGAGGAAGACTCGCCTGTCCAAAGCTCCACAAAGGCACCGGGCTATCGAGCACATACTACACGCACCGTACACCAAAAGTCAGTTTCATCTCCCTCACCCAGTTTGCCCGGCCCTCGGACGAACCTGATGCCCGAAATGCAGCACGCCAGCATCCGACACGGACCCGGCGTCGAGCGGCCTGCTGCCCTTGAGGTAGTTGTAGAACGCCGGCGTGGTGCCGACGCTGCGTGGGATGGATACTGGGAGCTTGCCTATGTATCGGTGTGCGTTCATTGCCAGTGAGCCTTTGTGCGGGGACGGGGACGGGGACGCACCGGACGGATTGACGTCGCCAAAGAGGACCTCCGCCAGGGCCAGGCCGCCCAGTTCGCCCGGGTAGAACTGCTGCACCACGGCGTCGGCGTCTGCTGGCGTCAGTATCCAGCTCGAGGGATAAACGACTTGGAGAGGCTTACGGTCGGCGATCCACGGCTCCGCGACGGGTTTTCCAGAGATGAACACGACGACCTGCGCATGGCCAGGTGTCAGCAGAGAAGGTTGGGAGGGTCCGTTCGCGTACGGTTGGCTTGCCCGTGGCCTTGACCGCTTTGACGAGTGCGAGCTGCGCGCCGACCAGCGCGAGGTCGGATAGGTCGACGTGCTCGCCCGTCGTGGCGTTTGTGCCCGGTTGCCAGAGGCGCGTCTGACGATTCCCGCGGTGAGTTTCTTTCCGCCGCCCGATATAATACTCCCTGGCTGACCTGGTCCAGGCTCCACGTTCCAACCTTTCCGTCTCATTAGCAACCGCGTTCACTTCAGCCTTTACAGGAAAGGCCTACTAGGACGACAGCGACATCCGACGCCTTGGCCGCGTCGACAGCCTCCGCGAAGCCCGATTGGTCGTTCGACCACATCTTTGCGCCCTCGGCGTAGTTGACTTGCACCCCCGTGCCCTCCAACAGCTGGTTGAAACCGGCGCGGGGCGAAATGCCGTTGTTTGTTGCGTTGAAGAAGACGTAGTCTCTGTGTCCGCAAGGCTCGCACTCAGCATGAATAGTGAGTAGCTGTCATTAGCTGAGTACGCACCCAAACTGATATAAAGAAGCATCCTTTCAGTCTCTCTGTCAATGAGCTGATGATCAGGGTGGACGCACCGATACGTAGTCGGCCAGCGGCCCCAGTAGCGCTACTTTGCCACTCTTCTTGAGCGGCAGCGTGCCGTTGTTGTTCTTCAGGAGAACGATAGACTCGCGCTCCATCGCATGCAGTGTAGCTCTCGTTTTCTCCGTGCGAAGGTACGTCGCATAGTCTTCATATGGGTATGGATCTGACGTGCAGGAATTTTTTTGTGTGTCAAGGTCCAATCGTGTCGGTGGCAATCACGCACTTTCGAAGAGGCCAAGCGCAAACTTCGTGCGAAGCATCGCAGCGACAGTCTTGTCGAGCGCGTCCTCGCTTATGGTACCAGCTTCGATTTGGTCTGCGGCAGCCATGAGCCAATGCAGTGCAGCGCAAGGTTTAACGGACCAGGAATTGTGAGGTATGTGAACGTCCCTCCGCCCATCTCGCCTTGCAGACCATTCTCCAGCGCGAGCTTTGCGGCGCATTCTCGGGTGGCGCATATCCCGTGCAGGCTGTACAGCAAATCGACCTACAGTAACAGGAGTTTCGTCAACACAACGGGTCCCTGCCAGTGAGGGCGAATCATTGCAGGTGCCAGGGAGGACCGATGCCCCTCAAGTACTGGAAGATGCGTCCTCCCGAATAATCCAGGGGGGGGGGGGGGGGGGGGGGAACTCACCGCCCCGGCGTCCGTGGTGACCCAATACTTGTAGGCCCATTCGTCGCGCAGCTGAAATTACAAATTAGTAGACCGTTCAATGGCAGCAGAGCCGCCTGGGTACTACGCGCCACGTCGACGAGCAAGTCTACATATACATGCGCCGTACAGTCAGTGCATTGCTCTGCCGCCGCAGCATTAATTGGTGAACAGCTTCCTTACGTTTATTCGCTGCAGCCGGGATGCCGTCGTAGGACGAATAGGCCGTCATGATGGACAGTGCATCCAGGCAGGCCCGGCTGAACGGCTTCAGGAATGTGGTGCGCAACTCCCGCTCTCCTCCCGAAACCTGTGCAATATTCCTGATAACAGCCGATCGGCGTCCGCGCATCAATTCATGCAGGGCCCGAAACGGCACTCACAAGCCTCCCTGGGGCGACCCGAACGCAGCAAAGTGCTTGCATGTCGCCGCCATGCGCGCGATCGCCGTGTCGCTCGCATTCCGGCGACTGCCATTCTGCAGGCCCGCGACATACGCAGCGCCCATTTCGCCTGTGCTGTCGACTCATCAGCCTGTGGAACCGGGGAGTCCAGCATCCCGGAGGGCTGATTCCGCTCAGCTCACAGGAAAGGGTCCTCCCCGAAGTTCTCCTCGACACGGCCCCATCGCAGTTCGCGGCTGAGATCCAGGACGGGCGCGAAGATGTGCGAGACTCCGAGTCCCTCGGCCTCCGTGGCTATCGCGCTTGCAACTGACTGCAGAAGCGAAGGATTGAACGATGCCGCCATCGAAATCGGGCTGGGGAAGATGGTGCCGTTGTTGGTGAACCCGTGCAATCCTGTGTCTCGATTAGGGCTGCGCGATGAACTCGGGCAGTTCGACGGTGCGGACCCTCGGACTGGATGAGCGCTGGGATGCCCAAAGTCGTATTCTCCATGAGATACTTCTGCCCAACGGTGACACCGTACGTAAACTTTTCCCAGGGTGTCGCGTAGCCACCTGTAACTGAATGTCAGTACCGCCAAGGATTTTCCCGGCCAAAGTCTGACCCCAGAATGCGCCCGCTTTCGTTTTCGCCATGTCGACCTGAAACCGTCAACACACATTCACGAGAGCAATAATAACTCACGAGTCCCGACGCATTGAACGTGAGTGTGTTATCGTTGGGGTCACTGAAGTCCATCCATCCGTTCATATCACCCTGAATGCTGAGATTGGTCAGTTCGAATGTTGCTGCCTGCGAGAATGCGCTACATTTGGGCCACTTTCTCCTGCACGCTCATTCGCGGCAGCAAATCCGCGACCCGCGCTTCGATGGACGCACTCGGGTCTTTGTACAGCGGCTTGCCCTCTCGTCCATGGCACGCAAGAAATGCCTGAGCAAGCAGGATCAGACGCGTCAGCATGGCAAGGGGCTTTGGAGGAACGTACAGTCTCGTGCAGCCTTTATGCATCACGCGCACGACCCTCCCACGTAGCACAAGCCCTGCGGCCCGCGGTAGCGCCCGCTTCGTCCACAATCCCCGAAAATTCTCCACGGCGTCGGCTTCTACATGTTCAACTGTTCGACCGGCCCGCCGGTTGCAGTCAAGAGCCCGCGAAGCTTCTTACATGATTATGTAAATTCAGTACTCTAGAGTCTAGCTAGTGACACAGTACTACAGAAATTGATACAAATTTAGATACGTATCTTCTACCTCTACAAAGCGTACATAAATCTATGGTGATAGTGTTACAGTCGGGCTCTATGCAAAGCTATGGATACAGTACTCTGGTGATTGGTCACGGCCTCTATGGTTTCAATGAATATTGCAGATACGATGGTTCATCTTGAGCTCTAGCGGGTAGGGTGCTGGTCTCTTTCGTGACGATTCAAGTTGCTGCTGGTCGTGAAATCGGCCGGACAGAATCTGCACCTGTATGCTGTCCTGAAGTCAACGATGGTACATGAGACTGGTCAATAAGCTTACGCCTTTCGTGAGTGTGTGTACGAATGTGGTTCTACAATCGAGTGAGACAAGTGTTGGTAAGCGGAAAGATAGTCAAGGTTAACATACGTCGAGGGCAGCCTGGCGATCGAAAGCTGCGTTACAATTCGGAAAGTTGCATATAAAGCGTCTCGGTCGAGGAGCAGTTACTGAGCCTTCGGGATGTGGCTGCCTGAGGATAGTGCCCGGTCGAGTCTGCTGGTCACGTAGGCCTCCTCCGGGAGCCGGGATCAATACGCTAAATCCTGGGGTTCCCGGCCTTGGTGCCTGAGGGGGTCTCATAGCAGGGTGGGGAGGAATGGGCCCAACTGGCGGAGCTGGTGTTTGCCCTCGCAGGATATGTGGGTACGCCGGCTGGCCGCCATGTTGAGGAACCTCCATATCCAGTTAGCTATGAATCGCAAATCGCTGTCTAAAGACTTACCGCTGCATATGTAGCCGGCGGCTGAGGACGTCCCTGCTGAGGCGGGAATGCAGCTGGGAAAACTTGTTCAACTCTGTCATCAGTGCCCGCAATATCGACGCGCTCACATTCGGGAAGAACGCTTCTTATAGGAGGCAGCGTGGGTCTGCCAGACTGGTTCTGCTGCTGAGGATGGCCAGACATTCGTAGTATGCGAAAGTTATTGAGGGACGGAAGAAAGGCGTAATGTGGAAGAATGGAAATTTGATGATGATGATTTGAGCTGGGGATAAAGGGGAGCTCTTATACTGTAATCCTAGGATATGCTATACGGATGCGGTACCTCGAGCATGACTTTGCTGCTCCTTGCTTGCACTGCGGGATCCCTGACGCCCCTGCACCCGCTGACACAGGGGGCGCTTCCGACGCCTCAATGTTCGTAACAGAATTAAACACGCCATATCTTCTGCAGCTGCTTAAGACGGAATTCTCAGTCTGCATGCAACATAGTGGCTTTACCGGCTGGTTAAACGGTCAGGTAAAGGTTGTCAGCACTTGAGCGGCTTTCTTCCTGAAGCAGTGCCACAACCGAAAGCTATGGATCACAGTCATCGGGAATGCATGTTTGCAGCATCGACGCGTCAGCGCCCAGGGCTTGGATAAGCAATTGGCCACCTTGAAACGCTCACCCCCTTTGAACCTGCGCTACAACGCAACATTTTAAGTTAATTGAGAGGTTAAAGAGAGCATCCTTCTCAGAGTGTCAGAGGATTATTTGCCATTCCAAAGACGATGATCGGCAAGATGATCCCCTTCCAAAGGCGATGGCGTCACATTAGGCTCTGTGGCTGTGCGCAGATCATCAGGGATACCAGGCCCCCCGCAACTGATGGGAAATGTTGTTTCCGGATCTTGCCGATTTCCATACGGAAGTTGCCGATTTGTCCGGACATTGCGGCCGTTTTGCCGACCAAAATTTCACTAAATCGACCACCACGGGCGGACGCTTGGGGCTGGGCCCCTGCAACTTTGTGCCATTTCTTAAATCCCCTAGACGCATGATTTGGCCTCTTACGGTTTGGGGAAAAGTCGCTGGTTGGGCCGGCGTGCATGTCCGGACATGCGGAAACAACCTTTATCGGGATTTTCGGGGGGCCTGGGATACCCCGATGCTCGCATGAACGCAATGTCCGGCACAGTTGTAGCTCAAACTGTGATGAGGCACAAAGTTATGATAGGCGAATATGTCTTACAGTGAATAAAAAAAATAATACAGGCCTGGTTATGCGCAGCGCATGATTCAGAAGAAGATCGACCTGGTCATGACTTGCTCGGTTAAACTAACCATTATAATCAGGCTGCGCCATCCTCAGGAGCACCGGAACTGTGATTCATCCTCCGCTATCTCACGGAATCCTCACGTACTATAATGTATAATCATGTAGAACCCGTGCGTCACCGCCATCCGAGTCGTTCGCCTGGGACAACCAATGCCTTTGTTGCACCCCAGGAAACCCGGAGAAGCTGTCAGGGCATCACAGACACGGCTACAGGGCTGCACTGCTGCAGAGGTGCATTAATGACTCGATCCGATCTTCAGGCAGTCGATCGCCACGGATTCGTTATGGGACTCCTTGCGCGCCACAGGGAGAGCAGCTTCGAATAATCCTTCCCCCCCCCCCTCACGGTTGATCACTGTCTGCGGTCGGAGAGTAACTTTAGCCCTCTTGAACAGCTTGCTATTCCATGCCACGTTGAATCTCAACCGTGCAGATGGTACGCTTGCTGCTCGGCCGGATCGTCGGCTGGACTGCGCGTTCCCCAGGCTGTTCAGCGCAGACGTTCCTGGCCTGACTGCGCCGACCTGAATGCATCGCGGAGCACTGAGAGTATACGTGCTGTTGCATCGCCTTCACATACATCGAGATCGGCAGAAGTTTTAGAGTTTCACCGCCCTTTCGGTTGCGGTACTTGTCTTTCGCTTCAGCCTGAGGATACTGCAAGCAAACTGAAACACAGACGTTCACAAATAACGATCGTGTCTTTGCGCATGTTTAACCCATGCCGGCCACGTTTTTGCAACGCCTCAGCAGCTCAAACAGGTGTCTACTGGAGGGCACTCCCTGAATCGGCGAGTTTCAAGAGAACAACATGTGTACATTATCTCATGTGCGCCTTCGATCATGGATAGTATGAGCTACATGGGGCATACATGGAGGGAGGCATTGTAATACAGTGAGTGATGACGTGCGGCGACAAACGGTAGGGAAAACATGTATGCAAGTCAATGTCCAAAGAAGTTGAAGTCTAGATGGAGAAAGTCTAAAGGGAAAAAAATTGTTCGAAGAGGATAAAAATGACGGATCAGGAAAGAAAACACTAAAGGGTAGCGAGCACGAATAATAGACAGACGGCGAAGAAAGAACTGGAAAGACGGGAAGCTGTCTGCCAGACGGGATCGGTATCGGTAAGTCTAAGTTTTGGGGAATCGGGGGCCATTACGGAAACAGTGGTGTTTGAGCGGTGGAGCAGCGACGAAAGCACGGGAATAATATCAAGACGGAGCCGAAGAAAGTCGGGTGCGCGGTCGAGGGAGGGGGTGGAAATGAGGCGCACATCATTACGCGTGTGCAGGTGTTTGTGGCTGAGATACCGATTAAACCGTGCTGCGTTTTGCAGGTATAACTTTCTGTGTGCGCAAACAGGCGGAATCATTAGCACAAGGAGAATAAAAGAAGGCATAAGAACGCACAAGAACGTGATGAACCGCTGCTGGCGGACGAAGGTGATTGAGGGTCATTGCCAGTACTGCCTTGGCCTTCACGGCACCGACGTTCGTGGCGCCGCATGTTGCTGGACGCAACGAACCCACGTCCACATTTTGGACATGCGAAGGCTAGATGAGATGAGATGAGCCAGAAGAAACGTGGAACGTATAGAGCGTCACGCACGCTTGTTGCCATCGTGTGCGTTCATGTGTGTCTATCGAGATGCGTCAGCTATGTACCGCGGGGAGAGCGAGCGAGACGTACGCGAAGGGTGCTGGGCCGGTCGAACTGGCGGCCGCACCGGTCGCAGACATGTCGGCCCTCCGCTGGATCTGAGGGCTCAAATTGCAGATTGCCAATCTTGGACAGGCCGCGCGGGTTGTTGGACTGGGCGTTGATGACAAGATTTCCGGACGACGACGGGGCAAGTTTAATGAATGTGCCGCCGGGCATCGCGCCCGCCTGTGGGAGTGGCGGCGGGCGCATAGTGGGCGGCGGCGGCGTCTGCATGGGCAGCGGTGCTGCGTGCTGGGGTGGACGTTGATCACCGTAAGGACGGGTCGCCGAGTACGGACGCGGCGTTAAAGGCGCGGGGGCGCGGGGCATTAGGCCAGGAGCGGAAGAAGGGTCGTAATAATTATTACGATGCATCGGCGGCATCGGCGGCGGCTGAGAAGGCATAAACGAAGAAGGGGTGCCGCGCGCCGGGTACGGGTGCTGGGGATGCGGCTGGGGGTACGGCTGCCATCGGCGTGAGCGCTCCATTGACGTCGACCAGCGTCGATGGATGACTGGACGTACAGGAACGGGATGCTGCAGCGGAGGGCTATAGGGGGATCGACATGATTAACCTGAATGAATCGCGACAAGCATGCCAGGATTTACGCACAGTTGAGCCGAGTGGCCGGGCGGGTGTGCCCTGGGATCTCCGTGTGGGTACTCGAAGGCTAGGTGGTGAAAGAAGAGCACGTCAGCGGGCGGCCGTTCTCGGTGGTAGACGGCACATACCTCCCGGGAACACATCTCGGATAGACGGCAGCGAGTTGGAATTGGAGGACCCCGGATTGTTGGAAGGATTAGTTGAACGACGACCGTGCTCCTGGCCTGTGTGCATGGTATAGAATAAAGACTACGGGGAACTTAGTCGTAAAAGACGAGACTGTCAGCGAGTGGCCCGATCCAGGAGGCCGAAGGTCGAGGTGATGATACTTTATACTGCCTTAGGATGGGCCCTGATTTGTGCACCCGAGGCGCAGAGCATGACAACGCTGAGAGCGCTTCCTTTGCTCGGGCTGGCAAAGAGACCAGGAAAGATCGAAGGATGCGGGACGCAGCAGCCATCGAGGCGCCGCTGCAGTGTATATGGCACCGCGGGAACATTCTGATGCTCGAAGGGCTGGCTTCGCCACTCGAGGGCCAGGGCAACAACACAGCAAAGCGGAAGGTGATCACTGATTGTCGTCCAAATGCAGACCAGTATACCCCGATGAGGCAGCGTCCGCCGGAGAGGAGTTTGCACCAGTGCTGGGCACACGGCTGACACTTGAAAAGTCATCGATGCCCACAGCAATGTGTGTCATCCCCTGTTTTGCAGTCTGTGCGCACTGGCTCTGCTTTGTCCTCAGATAGACCCTGCGATCGCTGAGATCGCACAACGCCGGGGCCAGTAAAAGACTGCACGCTTGTGGCTCTGGGAGCCCTGTCGATGCACGGGAAGCCCTGCAGGTTGCCGCAGCATCGACGAAGAACGATGGCCCGTCCGCCCATCTTTGCCTTCCGATGAGACCGAAATCACGAATCGTACCCGCCAGCACGACCAGCATCGCCCTTCCTGAGGACTTCTGCACGCGTACACCGGGCCCGGCCAAAGGAAGCGGGGGAAGCGAGGCGCTCGCGGGTGGCCGTGACGGTGGTCTCACCGGTGCGGGCATGCAATGACAGGTCTTTGCCAAACAATAACAACTTGGGAAGTCCGCTTAGGGCGTTCCACTTTGCTTCCAGCTTTCAACCGCACCCAGTCGGGGCCACGTGTTCTGTCTATCACCGGTGCTTCACGGTCAGACGGAGTCGTCCGAGGCGCTTGGAATAATTGGCATCGTGTGCTGTAGCGGGAACGTGACCCAGCCGGTAGTCGGTCAACGTCGCGTCGGGCAACGCTCGGCTTCGCAGAGGAGTCGAATCTTTAACCAGGACAACACAGAGGGTGTAACGATAAAAAGCAGTACATTAGCAACGAGCAAGTGAAGCACAGCATGACGAGTAGAGATTTGATATAGATTACGAGATCTAATGTCGAGAGAGCGAGGGGTTGATACCCAGCCGTCCTGTAATGCAACACAAGCGAGTTCGAGAGTCCAATGCATGGAAGGCGATGTGGAGGTGGGATAGCATGCGGATGGAAGGTGAATATAGACGTGGATTGTGAGAGACCGGCGGCTACCGTGGCGCATAGTCGGGTTGGCCACCCTGATGCATGCCTGCTCCAGACATCCATCTTATGGACTCCGGCGTGGCCGGCGCGTACCCGCCGTACTGACCATACGCAGCATATCCGCCGTACTGCGGCATGGCGACGCCGGGTGCGGCTTGATGCTGAGGCTGTGACTGCAGCATCGCGGCGCCATGCTGCGCCGGCTGCGGCTGAGATTGGGGGCGCATGGCGGCCGGGGCACCCAGCATGGGCTGCTGCTGCATCTGGTACTGCTGGTAGCCGCTGGGCGCCGCCGGCGACTGGGGGTGCTGTGGGTGGGCGTGGGGCTGGGCGGGCATGATAGGGGGCATCGTGGGGACGACCGGAGCGGATCGGGGCGGGCGGTGCTGCGGCGGGCGCGGCGCGTCCTCCTCCTCGGCATCGGGAGAGTCGTGCGACGACGCCGCCTGCGGCTGGGCGGCGTGAGTGCGCAGGTGGCGGCGCATGTTGCTGTTGACGCTGAATCTTCGCCCGCAGCCGGGGAACGCGCAGATAAACGCTGGGTGCCACGCAGGGACGTCAGCAAGGGCGTCCATGACGCCGCTGGCGACGGGCGCACACACTCACGTTTCTCGCCCGTATGCGAAGTGATATGGATCTGCGCTCGCGGAACCGAAATGTCAGCGGGAGCGTTGCGCGCCGTGGCTAGAACACACACGCACCTTTACGCTGCTGGGCCGGTCGAAACGCTTCCCACAGTACGGGCAGTCGTACTTGGAGTCGAGCTCGCGCGGTGCGGACTGCACGGGCAGCAGCACGCCCTGGGACGAGCCTTGGACGGGCTGGGCCGAGGGCTGCTGGGTGGCGTACGCGGCATACTGCTGCTGGTGCGCGGACGGGTGGTGGTAGCCAGACATGGGAGAAGGGCTGAGGGGACCCTGCTGCTGCTGTGGTAGCTGTATTTGAGCTGGATAGGCGCTTGGTCTTGACGCCGTAGCCTCCTGGGCAGCCTGTTGTTGCTGGTAATAGTTTGCGGCTTCCATCCGGAGATGTTCTGTCGCATTCATTAACAACAGGGGCCTAGATGTCAACAGACACCAGACAGCGGGCGCACCAGGAAAAAGCTGGCGGAGGGAGGGCAGGTTCGAGGCGTCTCCGAGGTCGTCTGGGGGAAAGGGAGGAAGGGTCGCGCGCCTGTCCATCCCTGATATTCGAGAAGCGGCAGATGATATAAGGTAAAGCGGTGGAAGGCGCGGAGAAGTCGCGGGGCGCGGGTCTTTATCCTCGCTCCGGTAATAACTAGACAATGCAATGCTGCCCCTTCACTCCAGACCGCGCAAATAATTGCACAAAAAAAGCGCGAGAACGGTGCCCAAAGCTGAGAGAAAAAAAAGGTCGTCGTGTGACGGCAAGGAGCCGCGTCCGTTCCGTGATGCGCGCCACTGCGCCTACTAGTCGATGACCTCCTCGACCACGGCCGGCGCGTGGCTTATAGGTAACATTTCTCGAGGCGGTGCTCACGCTGTCACCGTGTCACATCAGTATTGATGTAAGCTTCCTGTCAGTGTTTTTCAACAAAACAACCCAGACCGCCAGCGCTTAAATCCGCGTGCTTTCCGTATCCTATAGTCTATCTATACAGGCCCGAGGAGGTCGTCTACAAGTGCGGGAAATGATTCGTATAATGTGACGCCAATTGCAAGCTTCTCATCCCCCGCGCGGTATTTTCCTGTCTTGACTGAGTAAGGCGCCCCAAAACATTTTTCAGCCACATCCGAGCCGAACGATTGGCGCAGCCACCACTGTGCTCTTACCAAGTATCCTGGTCAACCCCAGTTCTACCGCTCCCTCGCCAAGATCTGACTCAACGTCGTCGCCCACGATAGCCACACTCTCCCAGTCATCCTTCTCGATCCCCTCGTCCCCCAGGCTGTTCAGAGCCAGCTCGAAGAACGCACGATTTGGCTTTCCGATCAGGTGCGCATGCACTCCGGACGCGTATTCAAGAGCCGAAATGAATGCGCCAGGTCCGAGCGACAAGCTTCCGTCCTCGGTCCGAACGTACCGCGCTCTATGGGTGGCAAGCAAAGGCGCCTCGCCCTTGGCTTCCTCGAGCACGCGAAAGGCGCGGTCGAGGTGCTCATAGGACAACCGTGACGGCGCGAGACCCAGAACCACAGAATCGTGTCCGTGACCGCCGTCTCCGCAGTTGAACTCGCCGAAGTCGGCCACCGCTGAATCGGAAAGTAACAGGAGCGGGCTGGCCATTTCAGTTCACATCGAATGCACATGCATGCAATGACGACGTTCAAACAGGAATAGCCGTCAGCCAACCGAGACGCTGCTGTTTGAATGGGGAAGCAGGGCCGACCTCTTGAGATTGCGCGCAAACAATTCCGCCTTGCACGCTTGCAGGCTTGTAAACAGTTCGCTGTCCTGTATGTCGAAGCCCATCTCGCGGAGCCTGGTTGCCAGCGCGCCTGAGCCATCCTTGGTCGTGTTCGAGCATATCCTGAACGGGATGCCGGCTGCCCGAAGCCGCCCAAGGGACGCCGCGGCGCGAGGGATGGGGCGCGATCCGATGTGCATCGTGCCCGAAAGGTCGAGCAGGAGGGCCTTGTAGGCTGGCATGGAGACAGCTGTAGTCCAAGCCACGCCCGCCGCAATCGCACCCGAGCTCTCAGCCCGTCACGGCCGTGGTATAACTCCGCCATGGCCGGCCACGGTCTCAGCGTCCACCGGCCGCCAAGATTGGGCTGGCCCAATGTATGCGACTTAGACGACACGTCCCGGGTCGACATGCGCCTGGGTTCATATCTCATCTAAGCTTCCAGCTTCCCTGCGTTTCACCACTTGCTTCCCTCATCGTCGCCAGATGACAGCGACAGCTGTCCACGGCTCGCTCCCAGCCGTCGTGCAAGCGTTGCAGCGATGCCCAGCATCGCATCGCCAGAAAGCCGCATGAGATTTGTGTCTCTGTGTTACTGTTGGCGAGTTCTGAATTGGTCGTCGCATCTAATCATCATCCCCATCGCGCAGCTGGATATGGTCATGATTTACGTCGTCACACATCTCGTCCAGGCCTGCTAAATGACATCTACATCTCGGCACCGTGAATGCGATGTAGTAGTTATCATTCTGCCATCGATGATAGCTTCGGGGCACCCGTTTGGCATGAGGTGTAAAGGGCACAGTAAAGAAGACAGACTGTCAGAGAGAAAAACGTTACACGGACGTCCAGACGGATAGGTAGAAACTGACGCGAAGGCACATATCGCATAAGCAATGTCCGCTTTGGAGCTCCTAAGTTGAAAGTTCCACATAGAAAAATGGTCACAGCACGACAACATGGCCCCCCACACACACGCAACAGGCGCCCCTGTCCAATTCGAGTGGCGTCCCGTGCCCTGCTTGCCCCAGCGCGACAGCGAAGCAAGGCAGGTACCCCACCGAATCAGTTTGTCCCACTGCGGCGCGTCCCAGACCTGGCCCGGATCCGTGCGGTAAGGAGACTCTGAGGAGAGGGGCGCAGCACATGAGCATGGCGACCGGGCCGCGACACGGTCGGGAGTAGGTGCCCGTTCGTGAGCGTGAACGACCGTGGAAAAGCGCCCTGGTTCCTCCTGTGGGCTTCTCGTGAGGTAAGGTACGCCTGACAGATATCCGGCGCAATGGTACGTTCACGCGCAGCGAGCGTCCCGTCTGTGTGATGTATGCGGGAACCCCGGTAGGCCGCCTGGGCCCCGAGGCCGTTCACAGCCTGAAGCCGTAGCTGGACCCGGCGTGCCGCTTAGCAAGAGAGCCCGGCTAACGGTGTACAATACTGTACACCGTACATACCGGGGAGCGTGCAAGATGCAGTCGATCCCGTTCGCGATGGTCGTATCGCGGTTCGCTTGGATTCCACTGGAATGATGGCTTGTGTAACTGCGGACACACTCAGGGAGAATCGGGAGGTACAAGCAGCCAAGTAACGCGTGCGTGACACGGAGCTGCCCGTGTTGACAAAGCTGGTGCAACGTCACGACCATAGTAATGACCCTTCACACGGGAGCGCTCGATTGCGTCGACTGCGAGCGCAATCTATATTACCTATGCATTGAAGGGAGCCGCACGAGAGCCAACTGAGCACATAGGACGCGGCCCTCCACTCGTAGAGATGACAATGCCATTGGCTATCATCGTTTCGATGACGGTCTTCTGTCCGTGCGGGACAAGCACCACTATCTTGCCAGCGCCAGGGCGGCACATCATCAAGGGACGTCGACAGTTGTCCCTCCATTACTGGTGTGGTCAACCCGCAGTGGCAAGACGCGGAATAACCTTGTGATGGTTATTGACGAAGATTGCCACCATGTTGGGCAACGCGTACATGAAACCAGCTGCAGATAAGCTCGCCCTAGGATGAAACTGATGCTGCGAGTTCGAAGCAGGGTCATGAGAATATAGATACGTCAAAGCACGAGTCCTTTCCGCAAACACAGCTCGCTCGGCGGGAAAGTGGGCAAACAGCAAGCCGGCGATAGAAACACACGACAGGCTCCTCGACAGCATGAAAATGTCGCCATTGCGCACGTACACACGGAGCCACTCGTAGAGTACCGCAGACACAGAGAACACGGGCTGCCGCGTGGTGATATAGACGCTCCTACAGTACAGGCGAAACTCCTTTTTGGGACGCGAGATCTCAGTGTTAACCAAGGACAAGGACGCTCCGATATGCCGCCCAGCTGGCCGACGCGTGATAGAACCCCAAGAATTCCTTAGGACAGCGGCGCTGACGCGCATTCAAGTGCACATGACCAGAAGTCGGCCGCCGACAGTGGCGCAAGCGCTGGCGCCGCGGTTGATTCGCGGCCAGGTCCTAATGCGGAACTGGGCGAGTGCGTTAGCAGGCCTGTAGCAATCTAGATGATGCCATGGGAGCTGCATAGAGACGTCGCATCCCTGAGTGGACAGACGGCGGTGGCTGCGCTTATTCGCGCAAAGGTGGACGGTTGTAGACTCGTGCGGTTGGCGCCTCGCCACCATGCGCGAGAAAAAGATCCGATAGGGCTCTGCGACCTAGAAGAGCGTCTGAAGGCGGCCATGATGCCCGCCAAGCGCGATAGCCGTGAGCTGGACAGGGCTGCCTCAGTTTAGAATCCTGGGCAACGCCGCAGCCTAAAGAGTCGACTAGGTTTTGCATTCCAATTGCAAGGTGAAAGAATGCATGTGGACGTTGCTTGCGCCACGTGGATGGCGTGAATGGTGAGGCTTGCACGGGTGTACTGTAATCCTGTCCGGGGCTCTCCAGAGGCGTCAATTGCAAGGTCTGACGGGCGCCGCGCCCAGTGAATGGACGCACGCAGGCTGCCACAAGGCGCGTGGAAACGCGATTGCGCGACGCAGGAGGCCAGAGCAAGGTGTGCAGATTCCCGCTACCTTGTAGTGGGTCTTTGGCGTGTGATGACCAAATCTGCAATACAACGCCTTTTGGCTCAAGATCTCTCGATTGATGCCCAGGTCGATAAATAGGGTAATCTTCCGCGGACGGTTCCCAATGAGGAGCACGTCCGCGGGCTCCTTGTTCCGAGGTTGATGCAGCTCTAGGCACAGCTCCTCAAGCCGCCAACTCTTGAGCTCAGGTTCCTGTGTAGGTAATGGTATAGTAGCTTATGAACCTAGTAAGAGTCTTCGTGGCGCGAATGGCGAGGCGCGAAGCGCCTCGCATGAGCGCCTCAGTCATATTTAGGCCGCCGCGCGTGAGTGCGCCCATTCAATTTCCTCCACCCGGTACCACAATGTTTATATGTGGGTGGCAGACGTGTTATATTCGATGTGCAGCGAATCACATGCATTAAGCATTGGACTAAGCAAACGGTTCGGGCGCACAGATGTTCAGTTCTTAACCTTAGTGACCACATGCCGCAGCTGCTTGCAGACTCCAGAGTTCATAGCTGTCATTAAGTCTCATGCCAAGGAAATGAGAACGATGTGTTCACTAATATCACCGAGACTAGGTACAGCTGCTGGCATTGTCTGGTGTGCGGGCGAGGTGCCAAACTGGCTGTCACGAGTCTGAGCAGCAGCACGAGCTATTACTTGTCCATCAAGAGAGTGGTTACTGATGAGGGAAATTCTACTCTACCTCCATAGTTCCGCTCGCAACTGTGTCCATACCTTCTCATAGACAGAAAACATTGGGTCTATGAAGGTAGCGGGTGGTGCCGGAACGGCCTATGGGACTTATGTGGACGGTTGGTCCCGGTGACAGTTTTTGAGCGTCCGAAAGTGTCCAAGGATCTCGCAGATCATTGGGATCTGCTCGGAACAGGCGCCGGCGCATCGCTTTGATTCACACTCTGGCCTCATCGAGGCGCCCAGGCAAGCGTCATCCCTGACGCGACCAAGATCTGCATCCTGTTACTGGTGAAATGTTCTAAATGTAGTCGTTGGATGTTCTCAGTCGACAATGTTCGTTCGCATGCCATTGTGAATTACTGTATAAGGAATTGAAGAACCGACAACAAAACACGGATGGCAGAATTCCAACAAAGGTAAGATTTGGCAGCATTGGAGCTTGTCTAAAGCCTACATGAAAATATATACAAGAATGTAAAGTAAGTACTGTAAATGTTCCAAGGCAGGGGGAAAAAAGTATGCTAAATGCAGCGAAACCACGACAACGAAGGTTTGATAAGGATAGACTACACAACAACACTCCATCTCGCAGTTCCCCCCTTCCGCTGGCGCGACGAGGACGATAACTCAGGCGGCGACATTGCATCAAGCAGGGAGAGGACCTCATCGCTGAGCCCAGCAGACTCAGCGACTTCGTGCCATCCACCATCGCCAATCTGCACCTGGTACACGAACGAATCGAACTCGTACTCCGCGCCAGCCGCCACACGGTCCGCGCTCGCCTCGGCGCGATAGATGCCGAACTTGGGGAACGTTGTGCCTGTGAAGAGGCTGGCGCCCTCAAGCCGCACCTGCGCCTTGCCGTCGACGAAGAGCTCCGCCCAGCCCGTTCCGTCGATGTTCGTGTTGATCGCCAGCCCTAGATGGTGGATGTAGGACGCGTTGTGCCCCGTGGAAAAGTTGCCGGCCCAGTATGTCGTACGGTTCGACCCCGTGGAACCGGGCGTGGTGTACTCCAGAGCGAGCTGGTCGGTGTCGGAGAAGAAGAGGTGGATGGGGATGTTCTGCCGCGGCGCTGCGAACTTGTCAAGCTTTTTCCTGCAGTGAGCGTGAGTAACACTCGAGAAATGCATCAAAGAAATAACTTGGGCCGCCGAAAGGCTTACCACTGGAACAGCACAAGGTGGTCGCGCATCTTGGGCACGCGCAGGGTGTACCCGATGTAGTACGTCTTATTGGGCTCGATCTCCCCGGCGAGCGCGCGCACCTCCGCGCGCCGGTGATGCGGGTCGCGGTGAAAGTGCAGCGCCGATCTGTTCGTCTTGTCGTCGAACTCCGGGCGGATGTACGCCTCGTCACCCGCAGCGGCGATGGAGAGCGTCTCGCCCAATTCCTGAGCCTCCAGCTCGACGATGCCCAGATCCTCTACTGGCTGGCCGCCCGTGTAATTGACGAGGAGCTTGGAGAAGGCGCTGGGTAGCGCCGCCGCAAGGAGTAGGAACGCGAGCGCAAGCTTCATGAGCGCGGGCGCGTGGGTGAGCGGGGCGGGAGTGCGCGTGTTAGGGGACCGTGACTCGGAGCGCAGGTCGACGCCTCGGATAAAGAGCACATGGCGCACGATGCCTGTAGGATTTAAAGTCGTCGTCTGCGTGCCTTGGCGCCGGCCTCGAGTAGTGAAGACGAGGGGTTCCGCTGCTCGGTCCTCGATCGATAACGGCGGACCGCGGGACGTCCCTGATTCAGCGAGGACGAACGGCCAAGGTCGCGGCTGGGCACCGCAGCTGTGCGATCTGCAGGGACGAGCACGCCGCTGTGCGCTCTTGGGTACATGTGTGGGTGTGCATTGAGGTTGGAGCCGGGTTTGGTCGGGTCTGCGAGCTGGCAGTGGCAGGGCTGCCAGCCTGAGTGCGCGTCACGATGGACGTTGCATTGATCAGTTCTGAATTCAATCCTCTGGCACTGCGCATGCCCGAGACCACCGTGAGCACGCGCTCGTGCTGCCAGTGTTAGACCGCAGATGAGCGGGCGGCGAGGGAGTTGTGCTAAACGTGGGGACGGTGGTTGACCGCACCAGTGGAGCACGATCTCCTGAATGGCCGGGCTGGGCGATCCGATCATCAGGTACATGTTGCTCACCGAATCTCAGAGCAGCATGCTCCTTGTAAGATTTGGCCTGCGCAAGGCACCGCTGGGCTTCGCAATATGAGACGGCGTCCCGGCGAGGATTCAGTTCGAGAAGTGCACCACTAGCAATGGAACAGCTGAGCTGCGGAGACCGGTACAGTTAACATAGTGGCCTGATCACAGCACGGGCTCCCGGGGGTTATGTCAAGGAGTCGGCATGGATTCAAGGCGTCAAACGAAGCATGTACTGTCATGCCAGTCATTTCGGCGCTGACGAAGACGAAGGATGGCGATGAAGCTCGGGGCGAGGCAGCAGTCCTGCCGCAGGTATTTTCCACGAGTGTCCCCCAAGAAGCACTCGCGAGGAAGCAGTCCTCGACGATCGTGGGACGTTCCGCGGCAGCGATCAGGCTTCAGGCCTTCGCGCGGCACCTATGTACCGCTATAGCCAAGGAGCACCGAGGCAGCGCAATCGTCCGAGTAGATCTCCACCGCGTATGGACCACTCCCAGGGAAAGGAGATAGCTCGTTGAAGGCGATCGTCGAGCACAACTGGGAGCCTGGATCCGCCTGGATGAGCCTGGTGGACGTGGAAAGTAAAAATCTGGAAGGCACAGAGATGAGCGCCCAGCGGATCCTAGAGTAATTATTTCCCAGTCTGGGGCGAGAGATTTGAGCATGAGTAGCGTTGCAGAATGAGCTGGTTGGGAGCACGTGCTGGAAGTCCGGAAGTTAACGCGCGTGGCGGACCTCGAAACCGGTTCCGCACCTCTTCCTTCCGCTCTGCGTCACCACAGCCGCGCACGCGAGCATGACCCTGTCTTCCGCGTCGTCGTCGTCACGCGCAACACCCGAGTCTACGCCACCGACGTCGCCCCCGGTGTCGCCCAAAAAGTCAGCTGCGTCCGCAAAGGCCAAGTTAGCCGTGCCAGAACTGCCCACTGCCGCCATCGATGGCGACACCATTAATCCTACTATGGCTGCACGTCTTACCCTCTGTACTCTGGGTCACGTGCTCTTTCTGAAAGATCAAATTCCATAGTAAGGTGTTTGACAAAATGCTGGGATAACGAGCTCATTCGCTGTAGTCCTGTCGGACAGCTGGCTAAGTTGGCAGCGCGCATCGACCCCGACGCAGTCAGTCAATTCATTTCTAAATAACTTATTATAAAGCCTTTTTGACACCATTTTACAATTGCAGGTCCCATCGAAATCATCCAAGAAGCTGCTTGAGGTGCGATAATAATTTCCCTGCACAGCGCCGTACAGAAGTCTAATGGTTGCGGCATTTTGCAGTTGCTGGACGTGTACGATTTGCTCGTGTGCCACCTACACACCACCTTCGACGCCCTCTCTCGTGCGTTTGCTCGGAACGCCGTCCGCTACCCTCCACCACGGTCGACCACAAAGGCGCATGTGATGCTAGCGCTCGGCCAGACGATCGCCACTTCCCGCTCGCGCGTCGTCGTCGAAATAGATGGATTCGAAGTGAAGGCCTACGGTCGAGAAGACGAAGATGGGACAGCTGAAGCCGACCGGAACGAACATAGCGAAGACGACGAGGAGCTAGAGCCGGAGGAATTCTACTACGAAGACGAGCTCCCGGCTTTTGGCGAAGACGAGGACGTCGACGACTCCTCGGACGAAGAGCAAGATGAAGGCGACGACGACGCGCAGGCGCAGGCGCGAGCCGACGCGGCTGCGCAGGAAACGGCGTTCGTCCAGGCCGAGCGCATGCTGTCGCGCACGATCAGCTCTGTCGACTCGTTCTGCACGGAAATGGGTACGTTCTCTTTCTCGTCTCGCGTATGATTTTCTTTTTCTTCCTTCACTAACCTCGTGCAGGACCGACCAACACTCACGTCCTCCTGCGCGCTCCGCGCTGCTTTGCGCATCCCGAGTGGGTTGCCCAACCGCGCTTCCAACGCGTGCTGGACGCGCACCTCGCCCAACGCAAGGACGGCGTGCGCGTGCGCTGCAATACCGCGGTCCCTGCGGCTGCCGCTTCCGACGATGCGGTGAATCAGGGCGATTCCGAGGAGCATGAGATGATCTGGTGGATGTGGAACGGCAAACTCACGGGCTTTGCGCTCCAGTGAACCTACGGGCTCTTGCGTACCAAGAACTCGAGCCGCTCACTCAATGCCGACGCTCGGGCTGGAACGTACCGCCAAGCGCTGTTACTTATGTATATATAGTAAGCCCCTCATCACATACGCTGTCGATATGTGTCTCTTCACTTGATCAATGTAGTATACAACATGGACTCCGACTTTAACACTGCTAGCCATGGCAAGATGCTTGCGTGACTTCGGGCATCCGCGCCCAACCGGACTTCGTAATGCTTCAACATACCGCGCCAGCATCTCACTGGCAGTGTGAACCTCTCATCCCCGAGTCCAGCGCCTGCGCCTTGCAACCCACCCACGCAGATTAACCATCGATATCGGCGTCCACGCTCGATAACCGGCTGAGCGACCGGCCTTCCTGCGCCCTTCTTCACCTATTACATTGCGCCGGCATCGTCTTTGCTACCCCATCACCAAGTTGGCCGCCCGCCCCTTGCCACCGTCCAACGCCCTGGCGGCAGCATGTTGAAGCTCATCGTTGGCCGCCGGCCGTTCACACGGCGCCGAGGTTATCTCAGGGCATGCTTGGGGCATACTCGCGCAAAGTTTTGCCCGCCCCCCTGCCAGCTTCTGCGTCGCAGTAACAGTAACACAGTCCCGCACGCCGCGCGCCGTCTACTCCCACGAGCCTTGGATTGTTCATTGTTGCCGTCGAAGGCGCAGGGGCAGGCAGCACGGTCCACGGTAGATCTGCTTCGCATGTTCTTCGAGGTTGAGTCCGCGTCCGACCGCGAATGCGAGGTTCCTCCCGTGGGATGGACAGTACATCTCTGAGGCGGTGGGTCTGGCCGACATTTCCCACCGTCAGCGCATTACTGACCTGACCTGACGAAGATAACGGCCGCAGCGCGACATCCCAAACGGGGCCTGACCGTTTTTAACTTTCGCACGCCTCCGCACGTGCCTTTGTTGTTCTTCCTCGCACTGTTTGTGCTGCTTCTGGCAGACTGAGACCGCGCGCAGGCTTCGGCTTCTCAGCTTGGGAAACAACGCGCGTGGATTGACAGCTGCCAGCTTGCAGTGCCAGCTGCCTTCGCGGTGCCTTCCGTCACCGTCAAGGCGTCCAGCTTCTACCGCTCGGCACCGGCTCTCCTTCGCAGACTTTGACTGTCTGATGAACCAGAGAACAACGACAACCTCCGGCGCGCAAGCTGGCACCAATACCTAGGTGAGCGTGGGTTTCTCAAACTGTAGATTGCGTATGCTGATCTCAATTGTCCAGCATGCCCCCGGCGCTGCTGCTCTCTGCTTGGCCGATTGCTTGATGCAGACGGAAAACAAATCACCAGGGGCCCGCTGGCATATCCTCCGGTTTTGGCGGTGTATTGTATGTAGGTAAGTTGACATAAACCCAGGGGACTTAATGAGCTGATGTACACCGCGTTCCAGGAATTATCGGGCTGTCTCAGACGCACGCCAAACGATTATCAACCTTGGTTAAGAGTCTTAGGACGTCCAGGATGCAGCTTCCAGATCAAAACGGTCCAAGATAAAGCCGCGCTGCATGACCGTACTGTGTGAATGCTGATGGATTTGCTTGGTGGCATGAGGTGCTGGAGCTGCTATAGGTCGACGTCTCCGAGTCGCGCCTTTATCGCACGTCCTGCGCGGCGGTGCTCCCCGAAGACGTACACGGAGAGATATCTGCTGTAATGCTACACTGAACCAGAAGCATCGAGCATCCTTCCCACCTCTCCGGACCGATGAAACTCTCGACAATCTCGCAGAGGACAAGAATATACGGAGCGCCGCGCTCGTTCCCAGTGCTCTGATGACTCTCAGAGTCTCAGTCGGCAACGCGATCGCGACTTGAAAAAGCAGGAGCAATCGGTCACTAATGACTGGTCAGGACCGTACCAAGCTGCAAGAAGCCAATGTCGCGCCTACGATCCTGAGGCTCCCATCTGGCGAGCTTTGCTTACCCTCGCGGCGAGGCTCGCCGGATGCCTAGCTGCAATGTGATGCGCTCGCCGCTCGGCGTCGCATGAAACCGGTATTGGTGTCACGAACGACGCTCAACCGTGCAGAACAGTATTCTCATATCAAGAAAGTATCTCACCTCTAGGCGCCAAGCGAGGCGGGGTACTACCTGCAAGAAGCCTTTCGACGCTCTGCAAGGCCGCTGGCAAAACGCAAGACGTCGTTGACAATGTGACATGCCTCCAGTGAGACACTAGCCCCGTTATCGATGCGCATATCGCCAAGATTCTGATACCTGATTTTATCCTTGCACGCCGCTTTGAGCGCACTTTGACCAGGTGAGGAAGTTCTGAATAGGCAGGAGGCCTGTGGGAAGGGATCTGCAGATGTCTGATGAACACGTGAACGAGCGCGAACAACGTGTAGTTGTCGATTCTGGGCTTATTGAGCGTTTCTCTCTTCATGCACCATGCCACAGATTAGTTTAAGGGTCATAATAAATGCATATTTGTCCCTCGTTCCCTCAGAGTGATCCAGGTCTTATTCGGGTAGCCACTGGTATATAGATTTATGGACAGAACGAGGAATAAAGACATGCTCTAAGAAACCATAATATTTAAATATCCCTACTCAAGAATCTGTCTATGCTTGCGGATAGGGAAGAAATACGACGTCGAATGTCCGGAACAGGAAGCCGAAGTGATTTGATTCCGAGACGCCACTCACTTTCCTCCTGCTCAGCTCAACCATCTCCGGGCGTGCCCGGCGACGTGAAAGTATGGCGGCATCAGTCTCTCTAGGGACTCCTTACTGGGAAGCATATTATTGTGCTCAACCAGGATGAACTCATGGTGTATGAGCCCACAGCTGCAGCTCTGCCAGCCCGACCGTCTGCTCCGCTGAGCTCGGTTGAGCCACAGAGCACAGAATCAGGCCGGCTTCTCAGTCTGTGTCCTCGCTCTACGGCGGCCTCCTTGAGTGCAGGTTTAGAGGCGTATGCATCCATCCACTAAGGACACGCTCGTTTGCGCCGGTCAGCCCGAAAGCTTCCCCTAAGGGGCACCAAGCGGCGCCGGCGAGGATGGATGAGCGAAAATAATCGTGATATGTTCCTCTATCTGTGTACCCGGGTGGCCTCTGGATGTGGCACGCAGAATAAACAGCTGTGGAAAGACTATGAATCCCAATAATTGCAATAGTTCAGGGTCAGTGAAAGGTAAAAAGGCGCTGTCTAGGTAGATTAATAGTACTTACGATGCGCACTCTGATGATTCAGTCCAAAGTCTCGCGGACCGAGCAGCAGATGAAGCACAAAGCTCCACAGCAGATAATGACACATTTTTTCATGAAGAAAAAAGCTGGATGAGTTCGTTCAAGTATCAGAAGGGGTAGGAGAGGAAACTGAAATCCGCCACTCACAACCAACTGCAACGTGTCGCCGTCAATGTCACCCAGAAAAGAGTAGCACGTCCACAAACAGGTGCGCGGCATGCTTTGAATGGTACAGAAGCCCGGTTTCGCGTCTATGGTGAACAGCAGCGTGGAGACGTCGTGGCCTCGGATCAAAAAATGTGGTCTACCGGAGCTTCGGAGCACGAAAGCGTGTTTCGGACATTGAATCTGCCCGATTGCTATCTCTTCCCCTTAATTCTCAGCGCAGGCATTAAGGGTCAAAAATAATGCCAAATTCGTCACCGTCACAATAGGGGGAATTACAGCTGTCGAAACGTTGCTAGAAACGGGACGTCGAAACTCTTGAAAGAAACAGAAACATCGTGAGAATCAACTGTGACTCCCCCCAAAACTAGTCTCCTTCGCAGACTTTGACGTTCAAAGATAATCGTTCGAAGTAAACTGCAGGCCGAAACTTGCAAAACCGACATGCCGGAATTTACATTCTTTTAGCAGGCACGCTTTGTTGAGGCCCTTAGTAGCATGGAATCGCATCTCGAAGAGTAAGAATCAAAGGGATGAATATTTCGTAAAGGGGAAGGCATAGCTGACAACCAGTTTCGACTGACCGTTTCTACCGGTGTTTTGATGAGTTTCGACCCAAGGGGACCCAGCCGGCAAAATCTGGAGCATCAGGTTAGGATGGATGGGTCGACTGACCTTCCGCTACAGAGGTTCGGGACCCCGGCCAATTTGGCTCCGGAGAGTGCAAAACGAGCCCATTTCAACTTGAGATTGACTGAGAAAATGAGTTCTGAAGCATTTGAAGTAGTTTTTGGCCCTGTGAGCCCTCCTGAACGGCTACAAGGGTACCGATCCGGCAGTCTTCGGATGCATATTGTACGCTGACATAATACATCAACGTTCCGAGATAGGACCCTTGGGCTACCTGCTGCATGCACTTGTAGTGTGGGACCCCATACCGTAGTGACCCCAGATCCGACCAATCTGACCGTTACTCTACCTTCCCCTCACTCCCTCCTCTTCTTTTTCTGCAAGGCGAAATGAATCATACTTGAATATGCTTCTCAAATTAAATCAGATTTTTTGGAGGACGGGATGGCTTGCAATGTGGTGGGACGGGAAGCGGTTAAAAGCTCCGACATGACGACCCGGCACATGGTAGGCTTTCATTTTGTCCACATTCCCCTCCAAATTGTCTCTCTGGACATAGAATAGGCTATAATAAGTCACTCTGTGAGGTTATAAGGGAAGGGCTTTTCCAGGTGTCGAATTATTGACCTTGCAAGCTCGGCCGGATCCATCAGCATAAAGCTTTCAGCTATTGCCCTCGAGTAAGAGCTCATTTCCCCTCCATTGCACCACAGCTATACACAAAGTATATCAAGATCTTATTCTGTAAAATTTGGAAGGGGGGGAAGCGCTCCTTAGAGCAGGAGACGTGAAAATGTACAGTTTGTTCGCATCTAGGGCCGGCGCCGGATCTGGGGTCACTACGGTATGCCTAATTAAATATAATCTTCGGAGCAAAAAGCTATCAGATACCAAAGAACTTGGTGAGCTATACGTTTCCGGAAGCAAACCGGAGGTATATCCGCGGAAATAGGATGGATGGGTCGGGCCTCGGTGGCTTGCAGCGGTTACCGACCCGGTGCCGTTCAATTTGCTTCCGGTGTCCCCTTGTTTCGACCGCTGTGATCCCCCCTAATCATGGGAAAGCGGGATGCCCCAGGCATCTCCGGAGACTCGGAGTACTCGATGTTTACCAGTCTTGAAGCAACAATTAAATATTCCTGAACCCTAGTTCAGGTCTCTCAATTCATTCCTGCTGTTGCGGTCATCACGGCCGTCGCAAGCTCTGTCCGTTCGTCCGCGGGTTTTACGCCGCTTCGCCGAGCGTTCGGTCGCTGCTGCATACAGTCGGCGCACTGTTTACCCTCGGACGGAGACTCGGCCAGGGTTATACGCCTCGGGCTGTTCAACTCGGGATATGATCTGCACGCCGCTCTCTACCCACCCAGAGGGTGAGACGACCTCGGTGCATACCCCAATTCGGCTCGGTGGAGGCTTCCTACCCTCGGACCAAGGTTCGGCAGCTCTCCCCTCGCTGTATGCGTCGGATATGGGCGTTGTGGCGCTCGGGACAGGCTCCAGGACCACCCTTCTGACCTCGGGCGGACTCGGTGGGTCACCCTGAACAACCTCGGAGGGTCAGGAACGCCTCTATTGGACTCCTCGTTGGTGCGATACCCCTCGGATGGATAATAGGCCGGTTATCATCGCCTGGTACAAGCTCGGCTACATCCTCGGACCCTCGGCCCGTGGCCTCAGCAGCTCGGCGCTCTCCCTGTGCACTCGGGAGGTGCTCTCCTTCTCGGTCCGTGCCCCCGGTGGGAGTGTGCGCGGATAGCATACCGCGGCATTGTTACGCCCGTGCCCCGGTCCGCGGACCTCACGTGCTCTCGGCATCACTCGGCGTCATTCTACGTCACTCGGCCAACTCGGTCAACTCGGCCAAGCTCCCGAATACCCGGCTTATCTCCCCTCGTGTTCATATGCTCGGGATATGTTCTCCTCATCGTCCTCTACCTCTAGACCTCTCCCTCACTTCTCTAGCTTCTCTCCTTATTCGCATACATCCACCTAACTCGCCTTGTCCCTACTGTATCGATAGTGTTCATATCCGGTTCGCTCCACTCGTCTTAGTCATTCGCCTCTCGTCATTCGCCCGATCCCCCGATACCTTACCCACTCGCTCTTACTCATCCTATCGGCCGATGACGACGATCTCTATTGATCTGAGGCCCCCTCTCCTTCGTCTCTAGGATACACTCCGAGTACATCGGATCACCTCCCCAGGTATAAAAGACCCTCGACTTTGTATCTAGCTCCCCAGTTACGAAATCGACATAGTCGTGCCCCTCGCACACTCTATCTCTCTCGTTCTCCCTTCGCCCGACTTACTCGTCTGAGTCCTCTGCTGCTCGCGGTCCCTTCGGTCGTGCTACTCGACGTAGCCGGTGTGCTCAATAACGCACCGAAGGCTCTGGTTGTTCGTTCGAGTGTTCTCTGCGCCCGGACGTTCGACTATCCTTGCAACCAAACCCCCAAGGCACAGCAGGCTTAACAGTATTTCGTAACTCGAGCTCCGCTCGAGTTGTATGGCCTTTGGGACTCGACAGAATCTCAGAAGAAACCAGGAAGAACCTCATCCTCTACTCGACTCCCCCGACGCTATCCTTCGCGAAGCCCGTCGTCAGGCTCGTCTTCGCGACCAACAACCTCCTCAGCCGGCTACGCCTTCGCCATCAGTCTCGATGTCGGGCACTAGCCGCTTCGGATCATCTCGGCACTCGCAACCGCCGAACGATGATGACGAAATCCTCTCGCAACACACTCTCTCCGGCTCGCTTCACACCTCGCGTTTCTCGCCGGCCCAGTCCACACTACGCGCGGACCCGAGCGGTTCCTACCCTCCCTCAAGTCACACGACGCGATCGCCCTCGCATCCCTCGACTCACTCGCTCGGCTCTCGACACCCTCTCGCGCTCGTTCCGTACACCGGCTCTCGCTCGACTCCTCGCTTTTCGCAGCACTCCTCGTCGTTCCGCGGCTTCTTCCCATCCGGCACCCCTAACACGCCCCGGCGTGGCGGCGGGGGTGGCGGAGGAGGCGGCGGAGGTGGCGGCGGTGGAGGCGGAGGCGGCGGAGGCGGCGGTGGCGGTGGTGGTCATCGAGGTGCTCCCTCGCCCTCGTCGCACCACTCGCACCACTCGCACCACTCGCACGGCTCGCATCATCCGAACCCTCCTCCCGGAGGTGGCGGCAGTGGGGGCGGTGGTGGCGGTAACGATCCTCCTGGTCCCCCGGGACCTCCCTTCGACCCTCCGTCGGACGGCTACGACTCGGACGTCGATCGCGAACGACAATTCCACGATCAACACGACAGCGTCCCTCGTGTCTACTTCGTCGACCGCGACAGCGGCTCTCGCATCGACGCCGCCAAACCCGACAAATTCGACGGCGAAAACGCCAACAAACTTCGCGGATTCCTCATCGACTGCAAAACCTACTTCCTCGCCAACCCTCGGAAGTACCAGACGTCCCGCGAGAAGATTCTCTTCACCGCGACCTATCTCTCGGGTCGGGCGAAGGAATGGTGGGGCGGCTACGTTCCTCTCGTCCCGAATCCGCCTCCCGGTTACGAGTTCCTCGAAGACTGGAACGAATTCAAGAACGAACTCACGATCACCTTCGGCGTCACGAACGAACGCGAACGCGCCGAAGTTAAGATTCGACGACTGCAAATGGCCGACAACGGCAAGGTCGCCCGCTACAAGCTCCAGTTCGACGAATACGCCAAACTGCTCGGCTGGGACGACGCTGCACTCGCCTCGCAATTCTATCGCGGACTCCCTCGCCGCATCAAATCTGTCTTCGCTGCCCAAGTAGCTCAATGCCCGGCTTCTCTGACGCCACTCGCTGCGCTCGCTCTTAGCATCGACGCCAACTACTGGATCGATAAGGACGAGCAAGCTCTCGAGCACGCGAACGAACCCCGTAAAGCGCAGAAGACCACCTCGACCGCGACGCCTCAATCGGGCTCCCGATCGAACACCAAGTCCAACGCGCGCTCCAACAACGGCAACAACGGCAACTCGAACAACCACTCGAACTCGAGGGGTCAGTCCTCGACCTCGGCCCGCTCGTCTTCGAAGACCACGACCAAGTCGAAGGACGACGTCGCGAAGAACCTCAACTCGAACGGCAAGCTCAACGACGCCGAACGACGCCGTCGCCTCGACAACAACCTCTGCCTCTACTGTGGCCACGCCGGCCACACCGCGTCCGAGTGCCGCAAGGCCGCTCACAATCGCGAGTCGAAGGGTCGCGCCGCTAAGGCTCAACCCGCGACTTCCTCGACGCCGGCTCCCGCTCCCTCGGGCGCCGCCGCTTCTGCCCCGGCGGAAGCGAAAAACTAACGGGCAGTTCCCCACGGGCATCTAGGGCCAACTGCGTCAAGCCCAAGATGCCTTACACTGGTTGAACGCTGCCGCGCTCACCGATCAAGACGCTCTCATCGTCGTCCTTTCCTCCGACGCTGTCCCATCCTTTCGCACACTCGTCGACTCCGGCTCCGAAGATCAGTTCCTCGATACTCAGTTCGCCGAGAGTCTTCGACTCCCTCAAAAGTCTCTCGATCAACCGCTACGCCTTCGGCTCTTCGACGGCTCCTATCGCGGTGTTATCTCCAAATACGTGTCGCTTCCCGTCCGCTTCCCTTGCGGAACTTCGATGATCATCAACTTCCTCCTCACCACTCTAGATCCGACTTGCTCTGCAGTGCTGGGATACCGCTGGTTGGCCCGCTACAATCCTAGGATTGACTGGTTCCATCACCGCATCTCTTTCCCCACTCGTGTCTCGCCCTCGGATCCCTCGGGTTTCGTCCCTGGGTTTTCGCTCGACTCGGATCCTCCGACTCCGTCGTCACCTCCTCCCGCGCCACGTACTCTGCCTCCCGAACCGCCGATGGACGAAACCGCCCTTCGCGCGGCCGCTGCTCGCGCGACATCAAGATCATCGGCGCCGCAGCCTTCGACACCTCTCGTCGACTTCGCGGCTCGATGGTCTCGGCCATCTACATTCGAGATCCATCGGTGCCCGCTCGCTCTGCGTCTGCCAACCCGGCCTCGGAAACCGGCGAAGGCATCCCCGAGTGTTATCACGAGTTCCTCGACGTCTTCTCAAAGGAGGCCTCGAATCGACTCCCTGAACATCGGCCGTACGATCTCAAGATCGACATGGAAGAAGGCAAGCCTCTCCCATCCGGTCCGATCTACTCGCTCTCCGAGCCCGAGCAACTCGCGCTTCGGGAGTACATTCAGGATAACCTCAGCAAAGGACACATTCGCTCTTCGTCGTCCCCGGGTGGCGCCCCGGTTCTCTTCGTCAAGAAGGCCGACGGTTCTCTTCGCCTATGCGTCGATTATCGTGGGCTCAACAAGATCACTCGGAAGGACAAGTACCCGCTTCCGCTCATCTCGTCCACGCTCGACCGCCTTCGCACCGCCAAGAAGTTCACCAAGCTCGATCTTCGTGTCAGATACAGCAACGTTCGCATCGCGGCCGGCGACGAGTGGAAGACTGCCTTTCGAACGCGCTACGGCACCTACGAGTATCTCGTCATGCCTTTCGGTCTCACGAACGCTCCAGCCGCTTTCCAGCGCTTCATGAACGACATCTTCTCCGACCTCCTCGACGTCACGGTCACCGTCTACCTCGACGACATCCTCATCTACTCGGACGATCCCTCGAAGCATGAGGAACACGTTCGAGAGGTCCTTCGACGGCTACGGGAGAATGACCTCTTCTGTAAGCCCGAGAAGTGCGAGTTCCATGCTGACACCATCGAGTAACTCGGGTACATCATCAGCCCCGAGGGCATCAGCATGGACCCGAAGAAGATTGCCACCCTCCTCGAGTGGCCCGTTCCTCGCAACGTTCGCGACATCCAGTCGTTCCTCGGCTTCGCGAACTTCTATCGACGATTCATCTACGACTACTCCGATATCGTCGTCCCGCTCACTCGTCTCACTCGAAAGACCGCAACGTGGAACTTCACTCCGCAATGCCTCGCTGCGTTCAACGAGCTCAAGAAGGCGTTCACTTGCGCTCCCGTCCTTCACCACTTCGATCCCGCTCTCCCTCGCGTCGTCGAGACTGACGCTTCCGACTACGCGATCGCGGCGATCTTCTCGCACGTCCTCCCGGACGGCTCTGTTCACCCCGTCGCTTTCCATTCGCGCACGCTCACTCCCACCGAGCTCAACTACGACACGCACGACAAGGAGCTACTCGCGATATTCGAGGCGTTCGAGCTATGGCGACACTACCTCGAAGGGGCCGAGACCCCAATAGACGTCGTCACGGACCACAAGAACCTCGAGTATTTCTCTACCACGAAGATGCTCACTCGTTGGCAAGCTCGCTGGTCCGAGTACCTTTCTACCTTTAACCTCCTCATTCGCTTTCGACCCGGTCGACTCGGCGGCAAACCCGATGCTCTCACTCGCCGCCACGACGTCTATCTCAAAAGGGGGGATGGTGGCTACGCCAGCGCAAACCCGCAGAACTTCCGACCCGTTTTTACTTCGGAACAGTTCGCCGCTTCCCTTCGCGCGACGTATGCTGAAGAGACTTTCCTTCGCGCAGCCACGATCATGGACACCCAGTCCATTCGGGATGACATTCGCGCCTCGTACGACTCGGACGAACTCGCTCTCGACATTCGCTCGAAACTCGGCACCGATGACGCGATCAACTGGTCGGCCTCGGACGATGGATTCTTGCTGTTCAAGGGCAGGATCTACGTACCGAACGCTCTCGATTGTCGCCTTCGTATCCTTCGCGAAAAGCACAATCACCCGCTCGCTGGCCATCCGGGTCAGAACAAGACACTCAAGATGGTCGCCCGCGAGTACTACTGGCCCGACCTGCGCGACTCGATTCGTACCTACGTCCAGGCCTGCGTCACCTGTGGGCGCAGCAAACCTCGACGACACAAGCCGTACGGTCGACTTCAACCGCTCCCGATTCCGCTTCGCAACTGGGACTCGATCTCGATGGACTTCATCGAACAGCTCCCTGAGTCCAACGGTTACACCGCGATCCTCGTCATTATTGATCGCCTCTCGAAGCAGGGTATCTTCGTCCCGACCAAGGGCAAGATCACCTCCGAAGAACTCGCGCGTCTCTTCCTCATCCACGTCTTCGCCAAACATGGCGCTCCCTCGCACGTCTCTACCGACCGCGGCTCCGAATTCGTCTCCCGCTTCTTTCGCGCACTCGGCTCGCTCCTCAACATGACCATGCACTTCACCTCGGGTCACCACCCGGAGGCGAACGGTCAAGTCGAACGCACGAACCAGACGCTCGAGCAGTACCTCCGTCTCTACTGCAACTACGAGCAGGACAACTGGTCCGAGCTACTCCCTCTCGCCGAGTTCACGTACAACAACACCCCGAACGACTCGACTGGTGTCTCGCCTTTCTTCGCCAACAAGGGTTTTCACCCGAACATCTCCGTCTACCCCGAGCGCGACGTTGCCTCTGCTCGCGCCCGCGACTTCGCTGTCGACATCCACGAACTGCAGGACGTCCTGAAGGAGCAGATCGCTGCCGCTCAGAAACGTTACACTGCATCTGCGAATGCTTGACGCACTCCCCCGCCTGACTTCAAGGTCGGCGACATGGCCTACGTCCTCTCGGAGCACATCAAGACGACGCAGCCCACTCGCAAACTCGCCGATCGCTACCTAGGCCCGTTCCCGATCGTCGATCAACCTAGCTCGCAATCGTTCACCCTCAGCCTACCCGACTACCTCGCTCGCGTACACCCGGTCTTTCACGTCTCGCAACTCGAACCCCACCCTCGAGAAGCGTTTCCCGGTCAACGTCAAGAACCTCCTCCGCCCGTCGTCGTCGACGGCGAGCAAGAGTACGAGCTCGAAGTACTCAGCGTACGCATCGACAATCGCCATCGTCACTCGCGCCTTCGTTTTCGCATTCGCTGGATCGGTCACATCGGCACTCCCGACGACCCTGAGACCACCGAGATGGGCTCCGAAAATCTCGAACACGCGCAGGAAGCAGTTCAAGACTTCTATGCTGCAAATCCCAGCGCTCCCGGCAGTTATCAAGAATTCCAGCAGATCCTCAAGAAATTCGAAAACATCTAAGCACTCGCTTTTCACTCGCTATTCCTTCGCTCACTCGCTTTTCACCCGATTCCAAGAAACAGTCATTTATTACATTTTTGGGCGACTTTGGTCGCACCCGCTACTACTCTATCCTATCGCCTACTCGTCCGCGTCCTCGGTCGCTTCCTCGACCGCTTCCTCGTCCTCCTCCTCGGACTCCTCCTCGTCCTCCTCCTCGGCCTCCTCTTCCTCCTCGCTCGTGAACGGGTCGTCGATCGAATCATCGATCGACTGACCGAACTGCTGCGCTTGCCACTGCAGCATCCGGTACAACATCCTCTCGATGTTGTGCACCGAGTTGTTCGTCCACAGGGCGTGGTTCTCCACGACCCTGCGGTGCTCGGCCGTCTTCGCGCGGTCCTCGGCCGCCCTCGTCCCCAGCGTCGTCCCCTCGACGATGCGCACCTTCTTGGGGCGCTCGGGCGACGCACTCGGCGACGCCGCCCTCTTCTCGCCGCGCGGCACGAACGGCTTGCCCGAGTGCGTACACTTGCCCCGGGTCTGATGACACGCGGTGCAGGTGTTCGACCGGTGCTGCCGAACGCACTGGCCGCCGCGCTTGGCGCAGGCCTCGCACTGCTCGATGTCAGCCCCGGCGAGCAAAACACGAACAACCGAAAACTCACCTGACTCGGGAACCGCGTCCCGTACGGCACCTCCGGCCACCTGTCCGTGAACTTGCCGCCTGCGCGCGGCTTGGGCTTGGGCTTAGGCTTCGCGGCCGGCGCCACCGGGCTCGCGATCTCCTCGACCTCGTCGTCGTCCTCGAGCGTCTCGCCGCCCCGAGCGACGGCGAGCGAGCGACCGCGACCGGCGCGGGTTTCGGCGCGACCTTGCGCGGCGCCTGAGTCGTCTTCGCGCTCTCGACCTGCAAAATAAGCGCACCTTAGCAACGTCCCGCAACCGCGGAAGCTCGACCCATACCTCCAACGCCCGCCTCTTCTTCGGCGGCGACTCGGTCTCCCTCGCGTCCTTCGCCGGCGCCTTCGTGCTCGTGGTCGGCGCCTTCGCCGGCGACGCCTGGCTCTTCGTCGCCTTGGCGCCCGCGTCCGCCGCGATCTTGGCCACGCGCTCGGCCAGCATCCCGAAGCGTCGCTGCGCCGCCAGGCGCAGCTCGGCCTTCGCCTGGCGCCTGCGCGCGCTAAACGCCTCGATCGCGTCGAGGTCCTCCTCGTCGACGGCCTCTTGCTGTAGGCCGCCGAGCGTCCGCTTCGCGTCTTCGTGCGCTGCGATCAGCGCCTCCATCGTCGGGTCGTCCTCGAGCGACCTCATGACGGCGCCGACGGTCTTGCGGTCGTACGCGGCGGCGACGTCCTCGAGCGACTCGTATCGCGGCATGGTGGGCGGCGGGCAGAAGACAAGAATGGTTCGACGATTCAACTCCCGACCCAACCACTTTTAATCTGCGTCCGACCCGTTCCGACCCGACCCGATCTTTTGGCCCCATTCGGACTCGAGTGCGTGCTATCTCATTTTTCGTATTCACCTTGCGTTGCTGCAGTCCTTCGTGGGCTCAGGACGTAAAGGGGGGATACTGTTACGCCCGTGCCCCGGTCCGCGGACCTCACGTGCTCTCGGCATCACTCGGCGTCATTCTACGTCACTCGGCCAACTCGGTCAACTCGGCCAAGCTCCCGAATACCCGGCTTATCTCCCCTCGTGTTCATATGCTCGGGATATGTTCTCCTCATCGTCCTCTACCTCTAGACCTCTCCCTCACTTCTCTAGCTTCTCTCCTTATTCGCATACATCCACCTAACTCGCCTTGTCCCTACTGTATCGATAGTGTTCATATCCGGTTCGCTCCACTCGTCTTAGTCATTCGCCTCTCGTCATTCGCCCGATCCCCCGATACCTTACCCACTCGCTCTTACTCATCCTATCGGCCGATGACGACGATCTCTATTGATCTGAGGCCCCTCTCCTTCGTCTCTAGGATACACTCCGAGTACATCGGATCACCTCCCCAGGTATAAAAGACCCTCGACTTTGTATCTAGCTCCCCAGTTACGAAATCGACATAGTCGTGCCCCTCGCACACTCTATCTCTCTCGTTCTCCCTTCGCCCGACTTACTCGTCTGAGTCCTCTGCTGCTCGCGGTCCCTTCGGTCGTGCTACTCGACGTAGCCGGTGTGCTCAATAACGCACCGAAGGCTCTGGTTGTTCGTTCGAGTGTTCTCTGCGCCCGGACGTTCGACTATCCTTGCAACCAAACCCCCAAGGCACAGCAGGCTTAACAGGCATCTTCGCCCTGTCTCGGATCAGGTTCGATTGGAGGTGTGGTAGGGTGTTGGCATCTTGGGAGACGATGGTGGATGGACCCTTTAGCTCCGGGATCACCCTGGACCGGATCAGCGGACCTTGGGGATGGGTATATAGGTTGTAGGGTGTAGATGCGTGTACCCTAGGTTTGGTCTGGTCAATTGTACCGCTTGTCCGTTCTTCCTCGTCTCTCTCTCCTCTCTTGGGCGTCGGTCTCGGCGAGTGACGAGCGCTCTGCCGTGACACCTGCGGATTTTCCCGAAACGTTGACTTTGAAATTTTAATGTCCGCTTTTGGTAACTTCTTTCCGCTATGACCGTTGTAGCAACGATGCGCTTTGTGCTGACTCGCACGCTCTATTTCATGTTCGTCGATCCCCACTCCCTCCTTATGGGCGATCCGCTTCTTGGTTCGTTGTTGGCTTCTTTTCGTCTGAGCTCCCCATCCTGTCTGTCTTACTACTGCGCAACCGTTCAGTATTTCGGCCCGCATACGCTACGCTCTGGCATCCATCATAATATGCTTAACGTACCTGCATTGTTGCGATCTGAGCGCAGTGTTCGAGCGCACTGCTCCTCCATATTCTTCGAGTCTGGTCCAACCTCTGGTCGTAGCGCCGCTCAGTCACAGCATGATTCATCTCCTGTCCTTGTCTTCGATATAAATATCAGGAACAACCCGTTTCTCTACACCCCCGTCCCACCGTGAGATCTACCTTGACCGATTACGTATGGCTGCCCCTTCCATTCCCACGTCTTCTCTCGGTGCTAGTAGCGAACAAGATTATCAAGCGTTTTACGAAAGATCGTGAATGTGAGTAACAATTACTACTAATAGTCTGCCATGTCGCTAAATCTGTGCACTGCCGTAGCTACTGTGTATTACGACGATTTGCCCTTTTTTAAATGGACGATGGTGCAACGGCCTGGCGAGACAAGGGTTGTAGTAAGTGCTATACACGACTTGTTCCTGGTGTCCATAATCCCATCTCCTCGTAGGCCGAGACGTTCTCAGAGATCTACGACACAACAAAAGGTCTGGAGCTTCCTCAATCGAAGATGAGCTTCATTGCGCCCGAGAATCTCAAGAACAGCGACCTCGTTTTGGTTGATGCGACTGTTCATCGCTATCACAAGCACAAGGACGGCAAGAAGACGGTTTATACTGAGTGGATTGCCAACTTCAACCTCAATTGGATTGCGCTCCTCGACGACAGTCTCCCCGAGGTCGCAAAGGCGAGCACTTCCGCCAACGAGGAGATTGAGCTTTCGTTCTAAAGCTCTTACCGTTGCTGTGAGTACAGTGTAATGACCATATCTTCATTTGCTGAATACAATCCCAGCGCTTGTTTTGTACACATCGCCACTCCGTGAATTTTGCCCGCTTGGGATTTTACAGCGGAGTAGATTGTATATAGTTCCTTTCGCCGCTGCGGTCTTAGTTACTTTCTTCTTCGGAATTACACTACTTTTCGATCGCGACACCTTTGACTCCGACTCCCAGACCTTAAAGACATCGGATCTGTTCGCTGTATGAGGCTCGCCGTAAGGGAGGGTTCAGGACACCCGTGCGCGCAGCACGGCCTTACCCTAAATTAGAATGGAGGCAGGGGATCCGTCGCACGTGGCGCGATGAGGACATTGCTCGCTCAAATAGGAAGAGATCACGCAATTCCCAAAAGAGGCAAGTGGAAAATCGGGAGTGTCGGACCGTGAAAGCGCGCTTAGATCTTGACCTCGTACTGGCATCTTCGCTTGTCAGATCCCTGCGTGCTGTATCCCGCCGGTCCTCTAGTATCGTGTGTGCCTGCGACTCAGGACTGCAGTTAATGACTGATCTGGATAGGTCAAAATGTCGGATCCCAAGGGTCTATTCATTTGTATTCGATCTGACAGCAGCACGCACTCACGCTTGCGCCAGTGCTCATTGGTGTCATTGGCGGAAGTGGCCTCTATCATTTGAACAACCTCAGTCTCGTGTGAGTTATGTACATTGCCTGAAATCGCAACTACAACTCAGCCATGCGTGAAGGAAGGAAGTCAATCCAGAAACTGTACGCATTCCCAGGCTCCAGGATAACTGTCGATCCTTTATAATGACTCGCATACGCAGCCGTGGGGTACACCATCCTCTCCGATCAGCATCTTTGCGCTGCCTAGCGGTGTCCAGCTCGCATTCCTCGCGCGCCACGGGCCGCACCACAGCTACCTGCCCTCAGACGTCCCAGCGCGCGCCAACATCGCCGCGCTCAAGTCGCTGGGAGTACAGTGCATTGTCGCATTCAGCGCAGTAGGCTCTCTCCGCGAGGAAATCCGCCCTGGCGACTTCATCATCCCCTCGCAAATCATCGACCGCACCAAGGGCGTGCGCCCCGCGAGCTTCTTCGAGGGCACGCGCATCGTCGCGCACGCCATGTTCGGAGACCCGTTTGACGACGCGCTGCGCGGCGTGCTCGGTAAGCTCGTCAAGAACGCGCTACGGACGGCAAACGATGTCAGGCTGCACGAGGACAAGACCGTCGTGTGCATGGAGGGCCCGCAGTTTTCTACTCGCGCGGAGAGCGAGATGTACCGTCTCTGGGGCGGCGACATTATCAACATGAGCGTTCTGCCCGAGGCCAAGCTCGCGCGTGAAGCTGAACTGAGGCGCGTATTGCCTGTTCTCTTTCTTTATAGCTAATTTGCAATAGCTACGCCCTCATTGCGACAGCGACTGATTACGACTCGTGGCGCGTTAGCGCGGAGCCGGTGACGGTGACGGAGGTGGTCAAGACGCTGAAGACTAACGCTGACACCTCTCGTTCCGTCACCGAGCAGATTATCGAGGACCTGCAGTCCGCGCTCGTCAAGGCGGACGTCATTCGCGGCGCTAAGGGCTCAATGCAGTATTCATTGATCTCGCGTCCTGAGCACTGGCCGGCGGAGGACCGCAAGAAGTTGGCGTACATCCTCCCCGAGTACTTTGCGTAGATATCCGAGGAGCTGTAGAACGTAAGAATATATCTAGACTGGAATCCTATTGGTCCGCTTGAGGATTCTTCCTTGGAACTGAAAATTGTCGGCGAAAGAAGCCCATATGATCTGAAGCTGTCCCGACCATCTAATCATCGGGAGCGGCACAGCCGACTGCTGCCGGTGTCATCCTGTGCAGGCTGTGCAGCAGCAGCTGCATAAGACGCCGGCCGGTGGCTGCCGCATACGACTGTCCTGTCTCCAACCAACATCGATATCCCCCGCCCGCACACCCCATACCCACATCCACGATGGCCTACCTCCCACCGAGCCCCCAGCCTCTGGGCGTCTTTGCGCCGTTCATCGCGCGGCAGAGCGAGAGCCTGGTGCTGAAGGAGAAGGTGCTCTCGCTCTCGGGCGACTCGTTCGACGTCAAGACGGTCGACGGCCGGCCGCTGTTCAAGATCAAGGGCGAGGTCTTCTCGCTCAGCCGCCGCAAGCACCTCATGGACGCGCAAGGAAACCTGCTCTTCGACATCCGCCAGCACCATCTGCGCTTGCACAAGAGCTTCTACGGCGAGGATCCCAATGGCAACAATGTTTTTGAGCTCAAGGGCAAGTTCAGCAGTGAGTTTTGGCTTTCCCCAGTATCGTCAAATAGAACTCAGGAGGGCGACGCTGATACTGCATCGTTTAGTTGGAACCTCAAAGTCGGAGTGCATCTTCAAGTCCATCAGCGGGCAGGAAGTCACCCTCACCCTCAAGGGCGACTGGCTCGACCGAAAGGCCGAGGTCAAGGACCAAGCCACCGGGCAGATTGTCGCCCTCATCGACCGCCAGTTCTTCAATGCGCGCGAACTCCTCACCAACCAGCAGACGTACGTCGTCACCGTCGCGCCGAATGTGGACATGTCGATCATCGTGGCCATGTGCATCTGCCTCGATGAGAGGGAGAACGAGGAAAGCTGAATGTACTCCTATCTGTACTATGTAATGAGCCCTGTTTATTTGATCGACGTCCGACGACTCAACGAGACCAATTGATTTTGCGGAACTCACATAGCCAATTCTTGAGCATAAGTAATGCGCTTGCAGGCGGCAGTTTGCAGGAAACTCTGGACTCTGGGAGTCTGCACATAAATGCACGTGATAGTATGCTGGTTGACTTAAGATCATGACACGCACATAGCCACACAAGTTGCACTGCACGCGCAGATTCGTCCTTTTCGCGCTGCATGAACAGGTCGATCGTCCCGGAGGAGACTGACAAGGCGGCCCGGGTCGTTATTCAACTTGAGGCTCTCTGGGACAGGGCTCGTGACATTGACAGGATTGCGAAGATCCCGGCCATTCCGTGACACGTCCGAGTTATACAGTTCAATCACAGCGCAAACAACACGTCGCCGGAGATGAACGATAGATTCTGGCTGATTCTGGAGGGTTGACATCGGGAGAGGCCTACAGCCACATGAGGGGAAGATCGAAGCACGTGTCAGCGTCTTCGTCCTCGTCCGGCATCGCCATCTACACATGTCACGGAGAACGGTGGCATAGAAGGTATGGCGACGACGTACGGGATATGAAGTGAAAGATTGGTCCCCTTCTACATCAGAATTTGCGACTGTGGCTATGGGCTATTTCATCGATGCATGAGCCGCGATACGGATTCGTCCGCCAGCGGGCTCTTGAAGCTTGACGACCACGGCGACCTAGACGAGGAGAACAGATTTTCTTTGACGCCTTCGACGCCGTCGGGCCGGAGAAGTTGAAACTGAATTTGCCGCGCCGGCCATACGGCGCGTCTGCAGGGACGCCAATGATGTGTGTATCACGGAGCCGCCAGACTTCGCCTGTTCGGTGCCGGGAGTCTCAGCACAACCGTAGAGGTAGCAATTACATTTGGGAGTTCTGGAGGATGTGGTCAGATGGTAAAACCTGTCAGTCTTTGCCGAATCGAGAAGAGACGCGCGGGATCAAAGCCCATGGTTGTCGGAGGTGCGGGGCAAGCATTCCCTGAAGAGTCTGGAGACCAACAGTGGGACAGAGCTTTGATGTTGGACGTTATTGTGTAGCGGGTGAGGGAGGGAACAGACTGCACAGTCCGAAGAAAACCGCATGCCATTTAAAAGATCAGTACCTAAAGCAAGACGTCGCGAGGTGCAGCCTAGAACATCATGGACGTACAAGCCACCGATCCTTCCGAGTTAAACGGGCTTAAAGAAGGTTTTTCCGAATCTGAGCTTGCCTCGTGTGCGGGTGGAATGAACGCAAGAGCAGGAGGCAATCCAAGCCGGCCTTCGAGGCGCCGAGCCCGGGGAATAGGCGCTCTCAGAGACGGCCGGGCAAACCTCTGAGAGAATCACGGGGAATACGACCCAAAGGCGAATAAAAGAGGGTTTGTCGGGGAAACGGTGCGAGGCAGGCTGCGCTGCGTCCTGCGCGAGGCGGAGGTCGCGAATTCGGGAATGCGGACCGGAGCCTCTTTCATCCGGTCCGCGGAAAGGGCCGGGTCGCCTCCGTCCGAGCTGAAGTTCGCTCGGCGCTCGCGCGGTCGCTCCCTTGTCTCTGCCCGCCCATGCGCACGCCCAGCTGATGAGCCAGCCACGACCGTATGTGCAGTCGGGCGACAGCCTCGACGCCTTCCTGCGCTCCTTCTGGCAGCGCCAAATCGACGCCGCAGAGCAGGAGACCCCAGACGTCCGCCACCCGCCGCTGCCGCTCGCGCGAATAAAGAAAGTCATGAAGAGCGACCCGGACGTGAAGGTCGGCTGCTCCCGCAGTGCTCCAGCCCTCAGCTGAACTAGAGCTCGACAGATGATCGCGGCCGACGGTTTTAGCCATTTCTCTCCATTATTTGACACCCGCCACTCACACCCATCCTCCGCAGCCCCCATTCTCTTCTGCAAAGCATGCGAAAGTGCGTATCAACCCACCCACTCGCGCAGGGAGCAGCGCCTCACCCGTCTCCCGCAGTCTTCATCGCCGAAATAACAGCACGAGCCTTCATCATAGCCGACTCAGACAAGCGCCGCACACTCTCGCGCTCAGACATTGCAAAGGCAATAAGCAAGTCGGACCAGTTCGACTTTCTCATAGACATCATCCCGCGCGAGGACGCACCGCAATCCAAGAAAAAGGCGAAGAAAGAAGAGGTGCGGTCTTCCGTCTTGTCTCTGCGAGCCCGCCTTACAATCCAAGGGTTCGACGCTGCCGCAGCGACCAAGATCGCTGTCCAACCCAGGATCAAACGTAGACATAGAGGTCATAGAGCACGGCACGGAGGAAGGCCCCGATCTCTCCCAAGTCGAGCCTCTGCAGCTTTTTGACCAGGTTCTTCCCTCTCCCCGCGCGTCCCAAGGCTGCTGACCGACCTCCACCCCCTCGCAGTTCTCCTCTCTCATTAATTCCCAAAGGGAGATGTGATTTTTGCTCCGATGTTTGCGCACGCCTCTGTACACTTATTCGCATTCTTCTCGCAATTTCTGGACAATACCCACACGTTCCAGTCTCTCCTCGCCTGGCCTGCCTGCCTCGTTCCTGCTCCACTTCTGCCCTACGACCTGCAGTGGCCGCAGACTCAGATGCTATCGCGGCGGTGTATCCTCGGGCCGCTATGGCATCTGGCGGCACTTCTTGCGCGCGTCAACCCATCAAGCTTGTTGTCTATTTCACGGCTATACTGAACCCGGTGCCTCGCCTCTGCCCGGCAGACGTACGTCTCGCGGCGTCTCCGCTCTTGACTGAATTTCGCGCACATGGTCTCGCCGCCCGGCCCTGCATACTTACAGGCGCCATTCAATTTAGGGCGATTTCGCTGCCCGATGTTTCGCCAGCCCTCGACGGCTTTGGGGAAACTGTCCACGCCTGCCGGAGTGCGCTGAGGCGATTCTAGGCGGGCTTGGGGCAAACTCGGCGTTTGGGTGTCAGGCTGCACTCACCCGGCGTCTCTTGACGTCTAGCTGCTTCTAGCTGGAGTTATATCCCAAGCTTAATTGTCGCGATCCGCTCCTAGTTCATTGCTCCGCAGGTAGCAGGCGAAATGCTGGGTCGGCCCCAGTTCCACTGGCGGGCTACGTTGGAAAATCTTTGGCGCGGCGAAACTCCCTGTGAGACGGGAACTAACTATAGGATGCGATTTTGCACTCTGGTAGGCCAGTAAATCCAGCTCCTGCTGAAATTACGCCTCCACTGTTCCTCATTATTCCACCGACTCGGCCGCGGGATTGCTGGAGCTAGGATTTATCCGATGAGAAGAGGTTCCTCTCTTCGATGTTTGCTAAATTTATCGACTAAAATCACTATTACAGGTACAATAGCCAAGTCGTGTATTCATCAGGTCTTTCTTCCACAATTTACATCATATATCCAAGCACCAACTTCAAGGCCCCATGGCTGACAAGACTTGCCATCAGGTAGCCACACTTCGACGATATCAGGAAGACCAACGGGTTCAGCGCCAGCATCTGTGGATAGGACATGTCAGTCAAAGCTCTCGAAATGCTGCGCAGAAACACTAACAGAATCTCGCAGTCCTGCAGGAGGTGCTCTTGCCCACCAAAAGGCACAGACGCGCCGCCCAGGTGCCGCCCGGCCTTGCCAGGGACGCGAATGCCATGGACAGTTGCAATAGCATGGAACAGCGGCGCGCCATCAGCCTCTCTCCCGCCGTCGACGGGGCGCGCGCCGTACGGCAGCTCGCCACCGCGCGACGGCGCCCAGTACATCTGCTCGGGGTTGAACGGCACGACGGCGAAATCGCCGTTGTGCGACACCTCGCGGCCGCCCCACGAGACGTACACCGGCGGGTTGTGGCCCTGCACGACCTTGCCGGGATGGATTCCGCCTTCGTGCGGCACGAGCGCGAGGAACAACGGTTCGCCTCCGCTAATTACGAGGTGGAAGAGGAAATTGAGCTGAGACTCCCGCGCAGGGGATACAGAGACGTACTAGTCGTTGGAGACGGGCCAACCGAGCACGTTGGGCGGCGGGAGGCCGTTGGCCGTGTTGAGATGAACTCCCCACGGCGGCGCCTGGAACTGCGGCGCGTAGTGCTGCTGTTGGGGGTGCTGGCCGTACGGCGCGGATGGCTGCTGGTGCTGCTGGAAGACAGGCATGAGAGGCGGCTGGCTGACATGCGCAGCATGCTGCACGGGGACCGCGGTGAACGGTGCTTGGTGTCCGCCGCCTCCTCCGTGCTGCTCGACGCCGCGATTATGCTGCTGATGGCCGCCGATGAGGGGCGCGATCATGCCCAGAAGCCCGCTGGCGCCGCCGTGGCCTGCACCGTGCGCGTCATGCTTGTCCTTCTTGTCCTTGTGTTTCTTGTCCTTATCCTTCTTGTCTTTCTTATCCTTGTGCTCCTTGCCAGCCTTGTGCTTATCCTTCTTGTGGTGCTTGTCTGAGCCAGACGAGCCGGAGCTCGACGAGGAAGAGCTGGAAGAACGGCTGCGACCCATAGCTAGGACTGGACGTTGCACTAACAATCGGTGAGCAACTGACCTGAGCCTTATATGTGGCGCGCACAGCATGAAGGCGGTGCAAGTGCACCCGGATCGGAGGACCGGAGTAAATGCCTTTCGTCCTTCCCGCTGCTACAGTTGCGCAGCAATTCCAATTGAGAAGACGCAGCAGGGTGCATCGCTTCAAGTATTATTGCACACCATGCCAGAGAGTATGAGACTCGAGGCACGATGTTTCGGAGGAGAATGTTACAGTGATACAAGGACCAAAGGACCGTTTTGCTGTCCAGCGGCACAAAAGCATTACTAGAACTGTCTAGGTAGCTGTATTATGATTTTTTTTTTTGCGTCTTTATGACCTTTACCAGCATGAGCAAGTGAAGTAAGTTACTGAGCAGTGAGCAGCGTCCAACTTCAAATCTTTCGAGCAGTGTCTGATTCTAATGGTCGATTCATTCTATGTTAAGCAATGACAGCTTTATGACTCCCTCAAACCAACTAGTGGTAAACTTTCATAGGTCAGCAAAGAGCCTGAAAGACACGCTGGATATTTTCAGGAGTCGGAATCTGAATTTTACCACGCGCGTCCTGTTCTGTGTGTCATCTAATGGCCGAACAAACGACCGCAGCGACGCTCGGACTGTCTTCCCTTCCTCTTGACCTTCTGCGCGACATTGTGGAACTTGTCGCCTTGCATTGGCCGGCCGACGGCGCCCGTCTTTGCCGCGTCAACTCAATCGTTCAGCGTTGGGTTCTCCCCGCTTTGTACGACCGCGTCACTTTGCACACAGCAGCCGACATGGATTCATTTCTTCTGGCCGCCCGATCTGGATGCGCGGCAGGCACTCGCTCGCTTTCGATGGCTTTGCCGTGTTTTCCTGACCCTGAGCTGGGCAAGACACGTTTCGACGAGTTCGATGCGGTAGTTCCTCGCCACGCTATATACGGATACCTTTCGGAAATATTTGCCTCGCATTCCAACCTCGACTGCAGGCGCTCATTGGACTGCGTTTTCTCTTCGAGGATCACCCGCTGCAGCTCCACATAAAAGAGCTGATCCTGGAACTTTGGCCCAGGGACGGCGCCCTTCACCAGCTCATCTATAGCCGCGTGAATAGCGTTACACATCTATTCGTGCCCGTTTCTCCGGATACGCGCGCATGCTTGCCACCACTCGTCAATTGTCTACCTTCGTTGACTCATCTCGGCTTTACGGCGACAACGCTTAACGACGCCCTGTCCATCATATTAACCCCAGAGATCATGAAGAAGAAGTCTATGAAACGCGTCTACTGCCGTTACACCCGCACGGGCAACTCGAAGTCTAAAGAAGCCGCCATCTCCGATTTGCGGGACGCTCTCGTGCTCTTCGGTCGTCCCTCTACTCAATTCGCTATCGAAGAGGTGGAGGCATCAGGGGACGACGCGGCCTGGGATGCCATGACACGAGGGGGGGGCGACATGTGGACCTCAGGCGAGGTGATTGTCACCGAGCAAAAGTGAATTTGTGCATGTCCCTTGCGCTGCTGGAGGTGCTCGCTATCTTCCCTGGAGGTACGTAGACATGTTCTTAGAGCTAGGTAGGTAGCTGGATGGCCAACCTCATACAGACCACGCTCCTGCCAATTACCGTCGCTGTGAGGCACATGGCACATGACGATTTCGATGTTATCGGTGAGGATCGACCCTTGGTTCATTGGTGGAGAGCTTGGGTTGAAGTCGAAATGAACGTTGTCTACCCCTACGCTTTCATAGCAGTCATTTGTGCGAGAAATGGAATCAGACCGCGATTCAGATGGCGCCTCGGAGCTGGATACGACTACAGAATGATCCCGCCATAAGTCGACTAGAGATAGTGCAAAACATGCGCAACTCACGGTTCTTCAAATGAGCGGACTGCCTGTTGCGTTTCCGCGAAGGCGTGTAGTAGTAGTAGTATTCAGGCGCAAGGTCCTACATAGAACGGCGCATGTCATTGGGAGGATCATTGTTTCTGTTGAATCTCCGCTCCTTTCCCCTGACACTCTTATATTCTGAGCTCGACACTGTACGTTTCCCACTGGCCCGTGGTCGATAGATGGAAGCAATGCGCAAAGCTCAGGCAGCATTTTCTGGGCCTGCATTCAGACAAAAAAAGGTGAGAATGCTCAGGTCAGCAACCTAATGTTCAGGCTCCTCACTGATAACTGTTGTAGGCTGCCACCATGACAGGCGTATACACAACATAATTGCAATACCATGGCCCAGCGGTGTCATCGACCATGACAGCTTTGGTATCCAATGTTGTCTTCGTCCCTTCGGCCTTTACGCCGCCACGGTCAACCTGGATACTCGAAGCGACGTCTCCTTCTGAAGCGCGCGCGAGACGAACAAAAACAAGGACCACTTCACTCTCCGTGGCCTTCTGCGCTTCCCTGCCTCGTGTTTGCCGGCCCGGACGCAGCCACGGTGGTCGCACGCTCTCTATATGAACGCGGCGGGACATCAACAACGCGACCTATAGTCTATCCTTTCCTTTGCGCCACCCAAATGCCGCGTTCGCATGGGCCGCGCCGCTCGTCGTCGTCGTTCTCCAGCACACTGACACTGGCAACCGTCTTCGAGGACGAATGCCTAGGCCCAGATGACGTCGAGCGCGATGACGAGCTATGGTTCGATGACGGCGACGTCGTGCTCGTGGCGCCAGTGACCGTTACGGCGGAAGAACGATCGTCTTCTCGGCCTCTGCGCGCTTTCAAGGTACATAAGAAAGTGCTGGTGCATCAGAGCGCTCGTTGGAAGGCACTCTTTACGGCGGCGGCCGCTAAGCCAAACGAACATCTGGACGGTGTCGACCTGCCCGTCGTGCGCTTCTGCGACGACGCGGAGGATCTGTACCACTTTCTGCAATGGATCTATGTGATTGGGTTCGTCCGTCCATGTGCTTGCTCGTGCAGCAGCTATTTACACAGACGCGCGCAGATACCTTGGACACTTCAACCTCGCATTCTGGATCGACGCTGATGCTTCAGACCGTGCGACATCCCTTCTTAGAGTGGCAAGCAAATGGGATGTCGACGCGCTTCGATCGGATGTCGTGGACTTCCTGGAGCGCGAGTGGCCTACGATGCTCGACGCGTGGGACGAGCGCGAAGACGCCGTGCGCGAGCAGATTGCAGAGGGCTTGATAGAAACGGGAATCGAGGGTCCTAACGCTGGTACGTGTGTCAGAATTCAGAATGCTGGTTCGGGAAGGCACTGACAAAAGCAATTCAGTGCAAATAATCGAGATCGCACACGAGCACAACATTCCCAGCGTTCTCCCGAGTGCCTTCTATCATCTCAACCGCGTCTTCACAGACCGCGCGCTTCTCTCCGCGTCCCCGCCTCCCTCTCCCTCAAAGAACGGCAGCCCCGCAACAGAATCCACGCTCCTCTCCATCCAGTCCGTTGTGCGCTTCACCAGCACGCTCTCACCCTCTGTCTTGCGTACCTTGCTGCGCGGTCGAACCGCGCTCTCCAGCTTCATTTCTCAGCAAGAACGCGACGTTGGGATCTGCGGCAGCGCACCGTGCTGCTGCCGCAGCGTTCTCAATACCTGGTGGGGACCATTCGCGCGGCAGCTGAGCGCGGGCATGCGCAGCCGAGACCCGCTCGCCGTGTTGCACGATGCAGAATCCGGGTTGCAGACTCTATACGGCGTGTGTGGGACATGTCAGCGTAATGCAGGTGCTACACTGCGCGATCGCCGAGCGGGCATTTGGGAGCGACTGCCCCAGTTCTTCGCGGGCGGACTGAACATGTGAAGCTCTGCGTCTCGAGGTGTAAGGTTTCGTGTCTTTTGCTTCTTCTGCGTGAGGACAATTGGATTGACAGTCCGGGTTGATAGTTATATGGCAAGCCACATGCGCCTTCCTTGTATTTGCACCCAAAACACCTGTATTGTAATTACATCCTATAATTCTCTCCTTTCGCGATTCGCACCCCACCTAATGATCGAATAGCACGTACAGGGAAATCAATATGCTTGATACTCAAAGCCTAGCTCACCTTTTCCAGCTGCAAATGAAAACGGAAAATACGGCGTGAATTATGCACAACCACACACAAGGAATAAACTCAAAAGAAATACAGAAACAGCGTCAAACCGAGAAAACTTAGACTGTCGACCTCACAAGACGGAAAGTCCAGCGCTTGCGGTCCGCGCGCGCGCCTGGCGGTTGCTGGTCACCATCTGCATTGACGGTCGGATGTCAGTGTCTTAGCCACGTCTTCATCCGCCAACTTGTGAATCGCGCACTCGCATAAGCCGCGCCAGGAGGATGCGAACCGCGCTGGGCTTGCGGGGGCGGGGGGTACGGAACTTGAGGAGCTTGCCCGCCACCGGCGTAGGACGATCGCCGCTCGTGGCCTGTGGGGTGAGGACGGCCGGTGCGCCACGCTTGAGAGTATGAGACGCGGCGGCTGGGGGCAGCGTACCTGGGTACATCGTAGTCGCTGTGGGGGGCGAAGGTCGCTGTTGCTTCTGCTGCGGTTGCGGCTGTGGTTGCGGCTGCTGTGGAGGCATGCCGTTGGCAGGGATGGTGAAGTTATACTGCTGGCTATGCGCTCGCTGGTGCGTCTGGCGAAAGTCCTGCGCAGGATCTGATGATACGCAAGTCAGCATATGATAAGACAAGAGAATCGAAACTCTCACCTAAAAAGGCAGAGGGAGGGACTATCCCGCTGACTCGTTGACCCGACATCGACGGCCGGCGATTGATGGTCGGGGGCGGCGCTGGCGTCGGTGCATACGGCGCCGATTCAAACAGCTGTTGAGGCTGAGGCGCTCCTGCAGACGGCAGAGGTGGGCCGCGCTGTCCCGACATCGACGACCGACGATGGATGGTCGGAGGAGGCGCAGGAGCTGGCGTATACGGTTGAACCTCATACGGCTGCTGAGGCGGCCCTGCCGATGGGGGAGGCGGTCCACGCTGCCCAGACATCGATGGGCGACGATTAAGAGGCTGAGGAGGGGCCGGCGCGTATGACATTTGGTCGTACGTCTGCTGAGTGTGACCGGCAGATGGAGGAGACGGTCCTCGTTGGCCAGACATTGACGTCGGGCGATTCATGGCAGAAGGGGGAGCTTGGGCCGGCGTATATGGTATGAGGTCATACGACTGCTGAGTAGGCCCTGCAGATGGCGGCGACGGTCCTCGTTGACTTGAGATCGAGGGTCGGCGATTAATGGTAGGAGGTGCCTGCTGTCCCGGGTATGGCTGTGGCTCAGGCATAGTTCCGTACAGCTTTTGACCGGCGCTTGAGGCTCTTTGATGATGTGTAGGTCGTGCGGGATGCAGTTCCTTTGCTTGAGCATATGTTGAGGTTTCGGGCGGGGCAGCGACAATGTCAAAGTCCTTGGTTGCGATTACAAGTGCGCCGGGGTCACGGGTCCCCCACTGCGCACTGGCTTGCGCTGCAAGAGCCTGCATTGCAAGCGCCTTCGGATCGTTGGGCGCACTGGGAGCAGGGAACCTACATCGGGAGTGAGCAAGAGAAAATCGGATATAAGGAAAGAGAACGCTGGCAGCGGGAGACGAACCTAGCGCAGAAATGATTAAGAACGAGATGGCGCGCGCGAATGCTCTTCGCGAACGCGCCGGCCATCTGCGCGGTGGCGTGACCGCGGCCAACGACGCGCTCCCGCACGGCGCCAGAACTCTCATGCGGAAGATGGGTGTCCGTCGCCTCATGAACAAGTAGCGTCGCGTCCATCGCTATTCGTGAGAGAGACGACGCATCGCAGGTGTCGCCGAGCACCACGATCTTGCGACCTGGGAAGATTTCGCGAGGATCTCTGTCCCGCTCTCGCTCCCTCGGACTCTCCATATCCCTTTCCGACTCATGGCCTGGCGGCAGTGAGAAGCTCACTCGGCGCACACGCGGCGGTGGTGCTACACCCGGTCCCAGGCTGTTTTCATCGTCGGCTTCTGATGAGGACGAGTGCGAAATGGTGAGCGAGTCCGACGGATCGTCCGGGTCAAAAACACGCGCACGTGGGACACCGTGCGATCTCTCCGTGAAGACATAGCCGATGCTGGGAACTGATTCTGCATAAGCTAACCCGACCTCCCGTTCACTGAGGACCCTCACCGGTGTGCAGGACAGGCCCAGCGCTGATAACGATCTCGCCACCGGCGCCAACATCGAATTCGCGCCATAAGCCGGAGCGGTCACATTGCACGTCGAGTCCGGGAGCCTCGCTCGGCAAGAGAAGGTGCGTCGGTCCGCACGGCGTACGCGCATCGTCGTCCAACAGCAGCTCATGCACAGCAAACCGGCCGCGCGGGTGTGCGAGCCGCAGTGCGCTCAGCGTGCTGCGAAGAAAGCGGCGGAGGCCCGCGGGTCCCACCAGTGTCACGTGAGGTGCACGCGAATGCTGTCCTCCCTGAGATCAGCATACAATGCATCTGTGGGGCGAGCAGGAGGGGCGGACGCACCGGCGAGTGGACACCCGCCGTCGTTTGACCAGGCGGACTGGGGTTGTCGTTGAAATCGCGTTCGTCCTCGGCGGCGACAGCATCGCCTAGTAGACGAAGCAACATAAGTGGAAGACCTGCCACATGACCCGCTGCACGCAAGATGAGTGACTCTCAGTTGGCCATCACGCGAGGGCGGACGCACGGTGCAGGTGTGTGATAAAGATGCGCGTGATGGGCACGCGGAAGTCGACCTCCGTGCTGGTACCGGGCAGGACGGCGCGCGGGTGGTGCAGCGCGCGGAACGTCTGCAGTTGGCGGTACGCGCCGTCGCCGCAGTCGACCACTGTGATAGTTCCAGTGACATTCAATATATCGTTGAGCTCAGGAAAGCAGAACTTACTCCACATTTCCTTGCCCAGATGAAGGAGCATGCATGGCGCGCCTGAAATATAAGTGAGAAACCAGGGCGGCCAAAACGAACAAGCAGGAAGTACGAACCGCGCGACGCAGTAGGCCCTTCGCCCGCGGAGGTGCCCAAGAAGGCGAGATAGAGCTCGCCGAGCATCTCTATGGTACCAGTGGTCGTTGTGGTGGACGAGAGAAGCCAAGGTAAGTAGGAGGCGTGGGACGGGCATGCTGGCTAGGCGACTCCGTTTCGGGGCTACAAGCATGCGGCTGCCGCGCTGCCCGTGTCGCGTGCGTCTGGAGAACGTCGTAGAATCATCTCGCTAGACGTTCCCCCGCCTTGCTGTGCGATGTGGGCGGGATCGGTGGAGACTGCGACCGCGTCAGCCCCCGTGCGCTATCGATTGAAATCTGTCACTCAGTAAGCGCGGGAATCGAGACTGCCTGACGCGCGTCCAGAATCCAGGATACAGGAGCCTCGACTGGTCGCTCGAAGGTCGTGAGCCACGAGGGATAAGGCCTTGCGGGCGGGTCACAGGTTCCACAGCAACCATATCCTGACTATATCGAGAGCCGCCCTCAGTCCGTCGGAGAAACTATAAGACGAAGACGATGAGGTTACCACGGAGCTCTCCGTCAAGTGCATGAGCGGCTGAGATGCGTCCTTTAGCACGCCGGGAATCGTGGCGCCGGAATTTCTGTGTTTCGTTGCGCAGAATCCGCAGATCCAGACCCAAGAGGGAGTGCGGAGCATAGGGCGTCATCAGGGGGCGCCAGCGATGCAAGGGCTATGAGCGCCCTGGAAGGTGTCGGGCTTTCTGAGCGGGAAACCCCACGCAGATAGTAGCTGGAGATGACAGAAGCGACCGGTCAGGGTAGGATGCGCCCAAGCTGCGCGCCGTGATTATCACGATTGTGTCGAGCCAGGGAAGGATCGAATGCCAGCGTGGTATGTAATATCTGGGACGATCGCAATCAACCCAGAATTCAGATGGCTGTCGGCAGGAGGAGACCCTGAGGGAATAGGGTTGCAGTAAGAGTAAGCTGTTGTAATGGTGCATGTCCCGGTGCTGCGGGAAATGAAGGACGAGAAGGGACGAATGTTTGGGTGGCGCATTTGGCTGGGAGACGCGTCATGAGTTGGATACTGTTGTGGTAGACCGAGAGTGAGAGGAGCTTGATGCGTATTTTCATGTTGCGTAAATCGGTATTTTCGGGTAAGGAAGTAAAGCTGAAAAGAAATATTTCAGTAAACCATTGAACCGCGTGGTGGCAGGAATTACTTGAGAGGAAAACGCCAGCAGCATTCGAAACCGAAACAAAGAGCTCGAGGTCAGGGTCGTACGGGTCCATTCGGGCCGGAGTGACCTGTGATGCCTCGAGGCAGCCCATTTAGGACGGAGACCTCGAGGCAGAGCTGAAGGTTGGGCGACTGGCTGAGTGGCAGCAATTTCGCGCTTGTGGCTTGCGTGTGCGCCTTTGAAGCTTTGCGCGTGGACGTCGGCAACAACGAGCAAGAACAATGGCGAGTCCTCGAACAACTATGCGGCGGGGTCAGTCCGGCAGCCTGTCCTGTACGTACTGTCTTCGCTCCGCCCAACTCAGCTGCTCATCCTCTTCCTTGTACCGTGACTGTACAGTTGCAGGCCCCCCGTCGCCGTACGGAACGCCCGCCCGCCCCGCAATGCACGCCGTCCAGCCCCAGCCACCGCTGGCCCTCCAGCACTCGCCCACAAGCGAATACCCGTCTCAGCTCCAGCACACGCCGCCCGCGGGAAGCCTTCCGACGGCCGCAGCGAACCAGGTGCCAATGATCGCACCCATGTACGGCTCAGCCGTCACCGCCGCCCAGGGAACTCCGCACAGCGTCCGCCGCGTGCCGCCCCCGCACTATCCTGTCGCAAACGAGCCTTGGGCTGTCTCCGAGGACGTCCGGAGCGGCGAGGTCGCCGTATCGGACGTCGAGAAGGGGGAGTCGCCGTACGCGCCCATCGTCGCCCAGTCCATGCAGCGCCTCGACCAGCGCAACAGCCCACGCGACTCAGGCCAGCAGCAGCAACAACAGCCGCAGCAGCGCACAAGTCCGCTGCAGCTGCAGCCGCAGGACGGTGGTAGCATCAAGCCGGCCGCGGCACCAACACGTGGCCCGCGCGTGCCCGCCACGATGCCCGCCACGACGCCTACGCGCGCGCATTCCTTCCCACAGCCGGCCCAGGCGCAGCTTCAAAGGACCCAACAGCCTTCGCCCCCGACCTCCATTGCGGGCGGACGCGACATGTACTACGCCCAGCAACAGCAGCAGGTACTTCACCGCCATCATCGCAGCGACTCTTCGGACTCGAGCTCACCGCCGTTCAAGTATGATGCCGCCCAGCAGCAGCAGCATCCGGGCCTCCAGCGCCAGAATAGCCGCCAGCTGCTGAAGACCCGCACCCCGGACCGCAGCCTGCCTTTCAAAGAAGAGGCCGACAACGACAACGAGCACGACCCGGAGCCCGTTCGGAATCCGCACCGACTCAGCGGCCAGTGGGCGAGCACCACTGTCTACGATACTGAGGCCGGCTACGCCGGCGCTCGCCAGTCCGTCGAGCCGACGCCATACGGTGGCCTCGCCCATCGCTCGCCGGAGGATACGGCGGTGGACGACGACCTGGACGACGACGACGACGACGACGAGCCTCAGGCGACGCCACCCGTGCCGACCTCTCGGACGAATCTTGCCGAGCTCAAGAACATGAGCCACCATCTACAAGAACCGCATGAAGCGGTGCCTGCTGGCGCCGACTCGCACTCCAGCGGCACGCCGCGCTCGCCGTCGGTACATCTCCCGCCCGGCATGTCGATGGCGATGGCGCAGAGCCTTATGAACGGCGACTCGGTGCTCAGCACGTCGTCCGCGGGCGCTCCGTTGGGCCATCTCGCGTACGACATCACGACGGACCGATTCGATCCGGACGTCTTCCAGAACACCACGCTCCAGCAGCTGCGCGAGCCGCCGCCTCCGCCGACGGTCAGCAATGCGCGCTATCCCGCCCAGCAGCAGCAGCAACAGAGGCGGGCGATGCAGCAGCAGTACCAACAGCACCAACAGCAGCAGCAGCACCATCCGCAGCAACACCCTCTGCAACATCCTCAGCAGCAGCACCAGCAGCAGTACCAGACGTTCCCGGTGTACACCAACAACGAGACCATCGCGGCGCAGCTGCACAAGATGCTGCAGATGGAGGACATGGCCGGGCTGCCGAGCATGGCCGCATCGCCCGTCTACCCGCATTACGCCCAGCACCAGCAGCATCAACAGCAGCAGCATGTGCAGACGAACGGCTCGAACGGCTCGAACTCTTCGCACCTGCATCCCGCGCGGCCGGACGCGCCAGAGCCGCCGACGCCGCAAGAGCCGCGTGGGACGCCGTACCCATACACATACGGCCTCGCAGGCTACGACGCGCAACTCGCGATGATGCGCGCCGCGGCCGCCGCAGCGCCGCCGGGATCGGACAGCGCGTTCTCGCCGGCGACGACGCCGTTCCCCGTGACGGCGTTCTTCCCGTTCCTGCCGCCGCACGTGTACGCGCCGACCGCGCGCTCGTCGCCCACGCAGTCGCACGTCGAGGGCCCCGGGATGAGCGGCGGCATGGGCAGCTTCTTCCGCCGCGCGGGCGCGGCGAAGCGCAAGAAGCGCAACTGGCAGAGCGTCGTCGTGCCGCAGCGCGGGGAGAGCACCGCGCCGCCCGAGACGGAGTACAGCGGGGACGAGTACGGCACTGAGGCGCAGACGGAGATTCACGACGACGAGCTGAGAGACGAGGAGAAGGACGCGGAGCAGCATGGCGAGGACGAGTGGGTCGATGTGAGCGACGAGGACGATGAAGATCTGCTTGGACTGGAATTCCACCCCACGTATGTCGCAGGCGCTGAGCGCCGGCGCAAGAAGTTCGAGAAGAAATGGAATGGGCTCGTCAAAGCAGTACGTTGCCCCATTTCGCCATTTACCAGTTACTGACTGCGTCGCCTGCAGTTCCGAGAAGTGGACCGCTTGACGGACGCGACCATGGTGCTGATGGCAGCGCCGCCAGATACGCACACCTTGCGGGCGCTGTCCTCGCGCTCAATTCGACGCGCAGAGGCCGAGCATGCAGCGCACTCGCCACACATAAGCACGATGCGAGCCTCCTTTGCGCGTCTCGCGGCGCAGCGCGCTGCCGCACGCGGGTCGGCAGGCGTATCGCTCGCAGATCGCCTGGCGCAGCTGTCGCTTGCGGAGGCTGGAGGTGCGGGCGGCAACGAGGAGGCTCTCCGGCGTGCGCTGGAGACGGCGCTGGCGAGCATCAGCACTCTGGGCCGCATGTACGAGGAGCGCGAGGCGCGCATCCAGCAGGAAATGTTCCGCCAGAGCCAGGACCGCGAGGCCGTCGACTTCGTCCTGCGCCAGGCGCTCGCCGGCGGCGGCGGGTACAACTCGTAACGGTGGTCAGGCCGCTTTCCCTCTACCGCTTGCTGTCTTGCTCTCGCTCCCATGACCAGTTATGAAGTTGGATTATACGTTAGGATTTAGGATAGGAGGTAGTATGCAGTTTTCTCACTCTGTCATTCCCCATGCGCCCTGTCATCGTTTTGTAGAGAAGTAGGTAGCTCCAGCGCAGCTTTGTATGCATCGATGTAGGACGTCGTATGTAGCATGTCTTCATGATTTTTTCCCTGAATATTACCGCGTTATTCTGCCGCTCATGCAGCTCACATTTTTGCCTGGGGGTCGATGGCGTGAATGAGGTCCAAGGTTCTGAATCTCCGAGGTTTCTGTCTTCGTGGCCGAAGTGTTGAGGTGTTATGGACACTGCTGAACACTCAATTAAAGGCGCAATCTAGGGAGTAAAGGACGCGAGACCGGCGTGCGAGGGACGGTACAGTCAAGGTCCGCGCGGATGAGAGGACAAGAGTCGGACTTCGCACTTTCATCTGCGCCGTGCTATGAGTCGCAACAATTCTAACTTGTGTAAATGTCTAAGCGTTGCTCAAATTGTTATACAAAGTGAGATTGATTCAATGGTTGCTAACGGAGGCGATATGATACAGTGACTGGAGCAGCCCGAGATGCGTATCTAATAATCAACGCCGCGCTTGTCCAGTTCCGCTCGAGCCCTCTCCTTAGCTTCCTCGCTCGAGCTATCATCTGAGAAAGGGGTAATGGGTAGTACGTCAGGGCGATTGATGCACATGGGAACGTACTGCTCAGGGTCGCCGTATAACCGCCGATGACATTGCCCTCGTTCTTGCCGCTGTTCTCGTTGGCGGTGGAGGTCATGTCCAAGACGTCGGAAGGCTCGGCGACGACTTCGTCGGCGGGGATAGGGTCGTCGCGGTCGCCGGGGTCGACGTACTCGCCGCTCAAGTCGCCATGCATGTCCTCCATCTCCTGCAGCACCTCGCGCGCGTGCTCCCGCGCCTCGTCGCCGACACGCGGGTTCGCAATGGCGGCCTTGTAGCCGCCAGCAGTGTTCGAGTTGATGGGAGCGGCGTTGTCGACGGGCATGATTTGCGTTCGACGAGTTTCAAGTCGTGGTTCGTTAAGGAGAGCGATGGCGGCGTACCGAGCCTTTATGAGCCCCAACGCAGGGGATGACGTCGTGCTCGATGCAATTACCTATTTAAACGCGATTACTTCGTCATTTATGCGGTGGTCCGCGGGTGGAGTTCGAACCGGCGATCGCGCAAACATTCGAACGTTCGCCTCCTCAACGGTGGCGCGTGGGCTCGCGTCGTACAATCAACTGAGAGCTACTCTGTATACTCTCAGGATTGAGGGATGCGTGTATGTGGTATTTTAATTTGCAATTCTGTACGAGGAAAAAACTCTTGAGTGCCGTCGAGATTGTTTCCGTGAGGCTGACAATGCGGCGGGGATCCCCTGTCAACGTTCCCGTAATCCCAGAAGCCTTAGCTGCGTTAACTACCAGTATATGAGGCTGAAATTTGCCTAACCTTCTGTGCCGTCCTCGGGAGACCTACCCTGAGGTCCCACGAAGTCACGTCGGCAAAGTCCGCATCTCCACCTCAAACCATCGCCAGACTGCCATTTTGATCCTGGATCCAGGTTAGCTCTCAAAGATTTGAGTCTTGAGTGCGGTTCTAGTTTCTCTGCTGTTCGGTCATTCGATGGGAGTGAAAGTGCAAAGAAATGCGCACCTTAGACACATTTCCCACCTCTCACGTTGAGGAGCACGTTCTACGAAGTCATGAGAGAAATCGCGGCACTGGCATCTCCAACAAGGACATCGCATGCAGGGCAATGTCTCCACGACGCGGATATTCCGTGGATTTGCTAGGCGGCGGTAAAACAGGTGCAAGCCACTGGTCAACAGCACGTTCCACACCTGGAGGCTCTAAAGAACCGTAATCCTACTAATGACCCACAACAATTGTTGTCAGATATTTCCGCGAGATAGGGGAGGTGCGGGGTATGTAGACTACCGCTAAGCACACTCGCCTTCACGCGGCTGGAACAGCGCGCACGTTTTCTTGGACGCGAGATACAGACGCCTTACATCCTGCCGCACGCTTCGGCTCTGCTTTACTGCATGACCACCACGGCGCATGTGACAGTGCACGCCGCCTGCGAGCTGCTCGCGCCATACGGCGCGCGACGCACCTGTGCGTCCTCGCGGGCTACCTGCACCTGTGCGAATCCAGCTGGCGTACTGCATCCAACATGCCGTCCAGCGGCTGACGCATCTGGTATATACACTCGAGGAGCGCCTCGAGCTGTGCGCGCTGCAGCCGCTGCGCGTGCACACCGCGCCGGCGGAGATCATGATGGGGCCCGCGCCTGCAGCGCGTGCGAATGGCCGGCTGCTGTACTACCACCCGTGGCACAGCCGCGACAAGGACTCGATAGAGAACAGCGTGCGCGGCATGCGTATTCAGGATCGACCCGTGTTCGTCCGAGTAGATGCTGGCGTGTCAATTGATAAACTGGGCGCTGGGAGAAATCATGAGTCGGCGGCCAGGACGAACAGTTCCAAGGTGCACATTGTGGGGCGAACATAAAGATGCTGGGTATGTGGCCCGAAGCATTAGTGGGTAGTAAATGCATAACCAAGCGGCGAATGTCGTGGCAGCCACCCGTCAATACAGTAGTTTGTAAGCAAAACGTCAGCGTCCAGCCTTGGTCCAGAAAGAGCAACAGCAAAGGCCCTGAAGCACAAATAATCGTTGGGTCGAGAAAGCCGCGCCCTTGACACAGAACGAGCAGGCCGCTGTTGAACATGATGCCAAAATACGAGAAGCCAGGTCGCTCAAAGAGTTTGATTGCGAGAAGAGGGAGTTATGCAGCATGCGGGCGGTCCGATACGCGCGAATCGTCGCTGCACAATGCCACCGTGGGTAGAGGAAATGACAGAAGGTGAAGTTGTGTTCACCGCTTGAAACCCCGACCACAACTTGACCACGGCCGCCGAATGCCGGGCCGTGTCCTCTTCGAGTCGACCGCCAAATACTTAGGTGTTCCTTCCACACCGCTCAGATAGTGCTTGGACGCGCTGCGTTTTAGACAGCAGACAGACGGCTTCCGAGGCATCACCTTATTCTGCCACAATACCTGGCTACGACAAGGGCTACGATGTCGCTACAGCCTTTGCGGCTTCCTATGGAGCTCATTCGCGAGATACTGGACCATTGCCCCGCCGAAAGCCTTGCAGAGCTGGCTACGTTATGCCTCGTTAACGCGGCTGTGCGTGCTTGGGTTCGTCCAACGCTGTACCGCACGATACGTCTTGCGACCAGGAAGCAGTTCACATCCTTTGCGCGCTCTTGCGCAAGTACGGGCGGCGGCGAGTACACTTGCACTCTCCTGCTCAGTATTCCAGAAGCCCTACCCCCTGGCGACCTCGACAGACTTTTGCGCTGCCTCCCAAAGCTTGCCAACCTTCGCATAGCGGCGCTCGACATGCGCAATGTCACGCAACGTCATTCTACATCGCGCCTATATCTCGCTGCAAACCTTCATGGCAGCAACTGGCAACGCGGCGCCGCGGTGGCGCCACGCGTCACGCATCTGTTCGTAGAGGACCCGTACTGCCCCAACACCCTCACCCTGGGTCACGTGCAGCATCTCTTCCCAAACCTGACCCACCTGGCCTTCGTGACGCGGCCCTTCGAGCTGCCGCTGCTAGTCCGATTCGTGCAGCTCTGGCTGGCCATCCCGACGCTGCGCCGGCTCGCGGTGTTCATGGTCTACTACGACGCGCACGAGAGCGCGCGCTGGTTCCCCCTGGTGTGGGCTGGGCTGCACAGCGTGCAGGATGCGCGGTTGTACGTCACTGCGGTGGACGCCACTGCGCACATCTCGGAGCAGCCGATGTCCGGCATACGCAGGGCACGCCTGACGGGCGCCGCGCTGGGGAGCGACACCGTCCTCGGGAAGCTGGACGTGTGGACGCTCGGGACCTGTGTGGTTGCGGAGAGTCCGGACTCATAGCAGTGCGGATGTCTCTCCCGGCGCTGTCGTTACGGGCGAACAAGCAGCCTGAGAGGAGCGGCTGACGACGTGCGCGTCTTGACTGGCGATTCATGGAGCTTCGGATCCGGACATTGCGCATTGCAGTCACGACCGGCCAGGCTCTCAACTGAAGCGGGGTATACTGTATAGCTCTGGCACCAACAGCATCGAATCGACCACCTACACCTACTCATCCGCCTTCGACTATGCATCCGGGCAGCCCAGATGACTTCTACGTCGTGATCCCCTTCATCTCCGACGACTTGGAGCTCAGACTCCACATGCCATCGTCTACTGGCTCGCCAGCAGGTCCGAGTACGCCTCTCACTCCTACGAAATCATCAGCGACAAGAAGCCTGCGCCCTACAGCCCCAGCCAAACTTCTGCACGGGTGCTCCCTCAAGGACACCATGATTCATAGCGCGCGCTGCCTCGTCACTTCACCGTGAAGTTCTACTGTATCGCCGGCGCGTTTAATTGCCGTTGGCCAAGGGCTTACCAGGTTCCGAGTCTTCGCGTTTAATTGCCGTTGGCCAAGGGCTTAGCAGATTCCGAGTCTTTAAGAGCCCTCAACATGTATCTCGACTCGGGGGAAACTGGATTTGGGTCAGTGCTGTACTTCCGACTTCGCATCGACACTGACAGTATCCGCGGACAATCGGCAGAAATACCTATATTGTATGTAGATCTAGTAGTAGAGGACTTCCGAATCCGGGAGTTCAGACTTTCAGGACCGTTCAGTCCGCGGCGCACCACTGTAACTTAACATTTTGATCGTCAACACTCAGGCTGGAAGGCTCCCATTGACACTTCCGCTTCGGGTCCGCGGCTCTCTAACTTGCTTTCGATGCAATCGCGGTAAGTTACTAGTTAGCACTGAGTTGGGACTCGGGCGTGCGGGGTATGGTGATTCGTGGCCCGCGGAAAACGGCTGTTTTGTCGCTGCTCCGAGGCAGGCAGACGACTCGAATCGGACGTCGGACGCGCGAGTGCAAGCTGTCCGGGGCCTGCTTCGAAGGTGCTGTGAGGTGAGGTGAGAAGGGACGGCGCGCACCCACACTCGGCTGTGAGAATGGGCGCCACAGCATCCGTAGACCCGGATGAATTAAAAGCTCAGACTGGGTGGGTGGGCCGGCAGCGTCCAAGAGGACGCGAGCGGGATCCCTGCCTGTCAAGAGTCAGGACTCGGCACCGGTGTTCATGCGCTTCCCGCGGATGGTGCGCGAGAAGGGAAGGACTGTCAGTGTAGAGTGTACTAGTAGACTGCAGCCACTCGGGCCGTGCGCCCTAGCATGGACCATTGGAAGAGGATGCCGGGAACGTCGGCCGGACGTCAATGACAAGAAGAGTGGTCGGTGAAGACGGCGTCAGCGCCGTCAGTAAATTGTCGAGAGGTCGAGGTTGGAGTAGGTATGCACTGCCTGAGAGACGTCTCATTCTCACAGACAAAACTCAGGGACTGTGCGCGGCACCGGTCGCTGGTCCGATGGCGACATCCGAGTCGATGCGCGCTTGGGCTGAGTAGGTGTGTGAGGGCGGAGCTCGGGCGCCGCGGGACACGCTGCCTGTCAGTGTTCCACTGGCTGGCTCAGCGCTCAGCGCTCAGCGCTCGCGCCTGAGGCTATCCCGCTGGCGGCGCGCGCCAAGTCGGGCAGGCTGTGGATTCCCTGTCAGGGCTCGAGGCGCGTCGATCCCTGGGCGTGAGAGTGGCGAGTGCAGTGGCTGAGACGGAGGGAATGCGCATGGGCTGCCCAGTGCGATGCCGCGAGGAACAGTTGCTGGCCAGGTCCGGATCCGGCCGGCAGATGGTTCACGCCAGACGACGGCGGGCGCTTGGGGTGTGGCACTGGCGGCGCGCGTGCGCAGCTTCGGGTCCCCGCGCGCGCGGGCGTTCCAATGGCGATGGGGCGGTCCGGCGGGAAAGGCGAAACAAAGCAGGCGTAAATCCAGGATGGGATGGCTGCTGCGCGCGTCGTTGACGGCGCCGGCGGGCGGCCAAGCGATCTGTCACGCCCGGCGCGATCACGTGGGGGCTGGCGAGGGCGCGGCGTTGTGGAGCGAGCTGGCATGGGCGGGCGTCATTTTTGGGAGGGAGGGAGGCCATCCGGCACGGGCGGAGCGCGCTTCGCGGGTGGCGTGCCTGGCGGCGGGCACGAGGCAGGGGGGCGTCTGCTGCCGGGCGGGCGGAGTGCGAAAGACGCATGCATGGCACGGCGGCGGCGGGCGGCGCCGGCAGTTGCCCGATGGGGTCGGGGCGTGACTCGGGGGCCCGGTGCCGCGGCCGGGGGCGGGAACCTCGGCCTGCGGGCCTCGGGGCACGCGGATCGGCTTCGCACCGCGCAGAGTCAAAAGCCCGCGCCGCATCCTTGCCTCCGCCCCCCCACTGAGCCCCCAGCCCCCCATGCCCCCCGACAACGACAACCCCGCTGCTCTCGCCAAGCTGCTCAGCGACGCCCTCGCCCAGGTCGACGACCTCAGGCGCCAGCTCGCAGAGGCCGAGCACCGCGCCTCCAAGGCCGAGCGTCTGCTCGTCCAGCTCTGCCCGCCGGCGCCCTCGTCGTCGTCCTCGTCGTCCCCCACAGCACACTCGAAGGACCCGCTGGTCCTCCTCAGCGAGGCCGACGACCGCGCCGCAGCCGCCGAGCGCGTCGCGGCGCTCGCCGACGCGCGGCTGCGCGACGCCGCAGACGCCTGGGCGTCGCTCGAGCGCGCCATGGCCGCCACGCGCGCCGAGCTCGCGCGCGTCCTGCCCGCGCCGCCCTCCCCCGCAGACGCCGGCCTCGCGCCGCACGCGCCGCCGCCGCTGCGCACGCTGTCGCGCGTGCCGACGCAGATCGTGACGCTCCCCGCGTCGCCGCTGACGACGGGCCGGCCGAGCTTCCCTAGCCTGCCGCCGCCGCCCGTGCCCAACCCGCGCATCCAGCAGCCGCTGCCGCTCGCCGCCCAGCGCTCCGCCCCGCCGCCCGTGCCCACCTCGTCCTCCGCCGCCGCCGCCGCCGCGCCGCCGCCGCCGAACAAGAAGCCGCGCATGGAGCCGTCGCTGCCGTCCGTCAAGAAGCCCCGCGAAGAGCGCGCCCGCTTCTCCGAGTCGCCCCCGCCGCCCCCGCCGCCGCCACAGCAGCAGCAGCGCCTGCAGCCGCCGCCGTCGGCCGAGACCGCGCCCGGCCACCGCCGCGACGGCTCGAAGGGCTCCATCTCCGCCTTCTCCAGCGGCTCGCTCTCCGACGAGGGCCGCAACAAGCGCAAGCGCGGCGAGGAAGGTGCGTGTTCGCTGTTCCCTGCGCCCCTGCCGCAGCCCGCCGATGACGTCTCGTGCAGATGAGGAAAACGACGAGCTGATGAACGACGATGACGACGACGGCAGCCGCAGCGACATGAGCCTCGACGAGATGATCCTCGCCGTCTCCGGCACCCAGCCGTCGTCGTCGCACGCCGGCCCGCAGTCGTCCGGCCACTCGCACCATGCGTCTACAGCGTCCACCTCCTCCAGTGCGCATTTAATTTCTTTTTTTCTTTGCTTGCATACATTGCTGACTTGTTTACTCGCAGCATCGACCCTGCTCGCGAACCCCAACAGCGGCAACCACATCCAGCACGGCGGGCGGCGCAAGGTGCCCGTCTCGGCCGCGCACGTCGCGCCGCTGTACCCCGCGCTGAACGCGCAGGGGCACCGGCAGTGCCGCCAGTGCGGGCAGGCCGGGCGGTACAAGGACGGCAAGTGCGTCGAGAAGTGGGGCCCTGGGCCCGCCGGGCCCGGCACCGTGTGTGATCGGTACGTGTGCTGTCCTGTTGTCCCGTCTGTCCATCTTCGGCCGGGCGCGCCACCCCCACGCGCGCCGGCCCGCGCGGCTCCTGTGTGGCCCTGCCGTAATGCCGGCGCGACCGCTGTGCCTTGCGGGCGGGTCATGTGCCCCAGCTTCCCCTCCGCTGCGCTCCCATTTGCTGTGCTGACCTTATCGTATAGATGCCGCAAGAAGATGAAGCGCGTCGAGCGGCGCGGGTACGAGCTTGTGCGCGACGGCCCGGGCTTGGGCGCGGGCTCGACGATCTCGATGAACAGCACGCCGAGCCAGTCGTTCTCCCAGAGTCAGTCTTCGCAGCCTACGATGGGATCGCAGGCTACGATGCTCGGACCCGCGCCGGGGCCGGTGCCGGCGCAGTCGCAGTCGTTCTCGGCGCACCCCGCGCCGCGCGTGCACTCGCCGCCGCAGCGCACGTCGACGTCGCCCGTGCTGCCCACCGCGTCGTCCTTCCTCGCAGCCGCTGCCGTTAAGGAGGCGTCCGCGTTCGGCTCCTCCTCCTCGTCGTCCACCGTCGCGCATGAATTCGCTGCCAAGGAGTCGCCCAAGTTCGCCCCGCATAAGGAGCCGTCGAATTACGGTGGGTCGACCAAGGAGGCGTCGAGTTTCGGTTCGTCCGCCTCTGCGGGCGCGAAGGAGGTGTCGAGCTTCGGCTCGTCGCGGCGCGCGTCGCCCGCACCTGTGTCCGTGCCGATGACGCGCGGCGATACGCTCGTGGATATTCCGCTGCGCGGGTTCAATTACGAGCCGCCGACGAGCAGCGTGCGCAGTGGGTGGATGAAGAGCGAGGAGGTCGAGCCTGTCAGTTAGAGCGCGCGCGCTCTTAGGATGCGCGCTGTCTCGCAACGACCATTCGCGCCGTCTTTTCTTCTGCGCACTTTTCCCTCCGCGAGCGTACTTCCCCTCCCGAACAATTTTCTCTTCTCCCTTCTCTCCACCTCCTCCCCATGTCCGTTTAGCGTCTCCCTCTCGGTTTTTCCTTTTCTTTCTCTCTTCCCCAAGTCAGTCAGTCAGTCTGTAGGAGTATGCACCCACCCCCTTGCTCGGTTCCGATAGCGAAATCCCCGTTTGTATTGTAGATTTGGGCCGCGCGTTTTTTTGGCGAATAATTCTGAGAACTGAGAGCTTGAGATCTGAGGTTTGTCGATGTATGGTTTTGGGTTTGGGTTTGGGTTTGGGTTTGGGATACTTACATGCGGAATGAACTTTGAGAACTGTAGAACTGACTGGAAATGAACTTTCAGTCATACTGACTGGAAATGAACTTTCCTACATAGTAATTGTGCTGACTGTTGATGTTGATGTTGTTTGTGATGTGTTTGTTTGTGTGAGTATTCGATCAATCTGTCATGACACCTTGCCTGCCTGACCAGTGACTGTTTCTGCCTCTGTCAGTGTCAGGATGCGCCAATTCAATTTTTTTTTGTCAGATACTCATGGTCAGACGCTGGCACTACATACAGTATTCATATTTATCGTGATGAATCTGGACGTAGGGCAGTCTAGTCTAACGCCCGTCTCTCGCTCCCTCGCTCGCTCTCTCGCTCGGTCCCGAATCATCTGGGAATCTCACGAGCTCAAGGCAGGAAGTGCTACTGAGGATCCCCGCCGGTGCCGCATTGCCAATGTTATGTTTGGGCAGCGCAGCGCAATGCACGTGCCTGGGACGGGGATCTCAGATTCCAATGCCTGGCAATCTGACGAGCGACCGCCCGGCGCATGGGAGACGCGACGTCATTGGCCGCTGGCCCTACTGCACCCGACGCCGGCTGCAGGGGCGTGCAGGGGCCGGAAGGCGGCGAATCCCAACTTCGCCGGGGGTGCAATTTGAAGTTGGTTCGAAGGCGAACGCGAAGCTGGACTCGGAGCGGACAGGCAACGCTGCGCGGTTATCTGGCTTGCATCTGCGTCTGTGTGGGTTGGGTGTGTGAGAGGTGGGCGGTGGATAGAAGCCTAAGGTGACGCGGAGGACGGGGGCACGTGGCGGTCAGGGAGGCAAGCGGTGGGCGCTGGCTGTTGGGCGCGCACGTGCGATTCTGAGCCGGATGGCGTCCTGTCATGAGCAGCGTCCGTGGGCGGGAATATACAGTACGTCAGTCAGCCAGCAAGGGATACGCCGAGGAGAGTGCAGCACGCCGTAAGCTGGAGCTACTGTAAGGATCTCAGCGCGCCACACACTGGCAGGAATCGGGAGCGCGTGCATTGAGAGGCGTCGACGCGGGTTGGAGAGGCCAGTGCGGTGATGCCAGGACGACTCGGACAGGATGCTGACGCCCGAGCCCTGGGCGCCATCGACCGTGCACCGTGCCAAGTGGGGGATCGGCGAGTCCGTGGCCCCGACAGCGACACACACTCGCAGTGCAGGCGGGTTTCGTCCGGGAGGGCCAGTGCTGGGCGCTGGGCGCTGAGCGCTCAACGAAGACGGTGCGGCACCGGGCAGAGACCCGGGAGGAATCGCCGTCCCGTCACTTCTCATCAGGAACGTGTTGACGTTGACGCTGCCAGGGAGAATCCGCGTGCGCCCGAGCGTGCGCCCGAGCGTGCACCTTCGATGCCAGCCTCGCCCCAGAATGGGCTGTTCCTGGAGAATCGCCTGCTACAGTATGTCCTCGGACCGTATTCAGGACACAACGGCACGCAGGATGCACGGCTCACGGCCCAGTGCGCACCGCTAACCCGTTCAAGGCATCCGCCAACTGAGACCGTGCCGGACAGTGCAGGTCGGCACGGGAGGGGATGGAGCAGGACGTAAGGCGCAGCGCTCCGAGTAGGTCGCCATCCGCCCCGGGAGGCCTGTGTCACTCAGCGGGAATGTCAGGAATCAGGATGCGATGCGCCGCGGGAGATTGCCATTAATATTGCAACTTCTGTCAGTGTCGACCCCGACGTCTTCTCATTTCTACGGGGCACGGATTTTGTCGACTTCCGACGAGGACGGCGACTCGGAGCGCGGACGGCTTGCCGGAATTCCTGTCGCAGTTCCGCTCGCTCAGGCTGGTAGTGTCTCTGACTCTGTGAAAGTTCGAACGTTGACGCCTGAAAGTCGACACAGGTCTCATTTCCAGGGCGGAAAATCCGAGGTGCCCCTCTCCGTATTGTATCTGCGCTGAGGAAATGGCCGGGAAATGATGCAAATCGATGGGGAAAGTGTGGATGCCGCTGCGTCCTGAGTACTGAGTGCTGAAAGTCAGCAAATCTTCATTACAGATCTACGAAGATGACGCGGAGACGTACCGTTGCGTCTGCCGCGTACAGATAAATAGACATGCACTGGCATTCTGGATCTGCATGGCAGCCCGCACGGCCCCCGCAATTGAACTCCCCCGCGTCGCTGAACACCAGGGGCGCGATCTTCAAGTTCAGCCACGTCTGAATCTGCACGAATCGGACCGGGACGACGGTGGGCGCGGCCGAGACGGGGAACGCACTTCCACTGGCAGGTGACGAAGCCCACGACGAACGGGTCCTCGGCGCACACACCATAGGTTGCCGCGAAATCCGCCTATTAGGTGTATCCCAAGTCATCAAAGGATGGGCCTTGCAGGGTGCGCAGAATGAGGAGCTCCTAGTTGCTCCTGCGGCACCACGATGCGCAGTTCAATCACGATGTAGCTACTAGAAGTGTCGACTGAACAACTGACTGACACCCAACAACATCCTAGGTCATATTCCTCCGCCTGTGCCGCACTCTCACTGCCTAGTTACTGCATATCTCCAGACAGAATCACCTAGGACCATGCAAACACCGAGTCTCTGCCTAGTCAATGGAGCCAAGCCTAGATTTCGACTCAGTTACATTTCCATCGCTCAGTATCTCCCTAGGCACTGATAAATACCGCCTACGACATTACTCCATCAACTTATCTGACCAGTCACTCACTCCCTGGCGCTGTGCATTGCCTAGGATTTAGCTATGAACCTTTCCATCGCAGTCTCCGCCTAGTCGCTCCTCGTCTCCTTGACTCTGACTAGTCACTGGATTTCTTCCCTGCACTTCGCCTACGTACCGTTTACTTCAGGTGTTGGAATAGCATCATTGACTAGCCGCCCAACCTTTGCCCCTAGTGATTCGCCTAGGCACTCTCTGTCGAAGGGATCAGTCAGCAGAGGAATCGCCTAGTTGCGGTTCACACCCAAATATGCCCACATTCTGACACACCTTGCTCAATCTCTCCCTGCAGCACTCATGTCCTCCTCACCAGCATCGTCTCCTGAAGTGCGACACCTGCGTCTCACGGCTGAGAACACCTCCGCCGCCGTCGCCGATGACGACACCGCATCAAACTGCGACAGCACACCGGAAAAGCCAGTGTATGATGAAGAGCAGCCGACAGGAACTCACCTGGAGACGTGGCGACGTCTCAAACTCGTCGAGTATGATTACGAGAAGATTCTCAAAGGCCATCTCGACTTCCTCGACGAGATGGAACCGTACCTCATCGAGCTGTACAAATGCAAGGGTGCGGAGCGATGCTTCCAGCCGGGCGACGATTACCATGAGCGTGCATTCGAGGCTGCGCGGGAGGCCCTGTGCGTCCTTATTCTTTCTTTTGCCCAACGCCTCATCGAGACTTTATGCAGCAGACGCGAGGCAGCGCAGCGCTCTGCTACAGACAACAGTCACAGTTCTTCTCCCAGCACCGAGGGGAGTTGAGGGCATGCCTGTATACTGCCTAGGAGAACGTAGTCGCATCTCAATACCACCTAGTCGATGCCGGCAGTCTACGCATTCGTAAGAAGACGCGTCTCAATAACACCTAGTCGCAACTCAGTAACACCTAGTCGCTGCCCGCAGTCTACGCAATCCTCAGAAGTCGTTGTAGGCGAGATCCTAGTCAATCCTATCATATCATATCCTCGGCGAAGAAACGCCTAGGCAAGACCTCGACTACACAAAGCTCAATGCTCCATGGTGCTGATGTGGCTAATACTGCGTCAGCATTGTGCCATTTCGTGAGATTGAAGCACTGACTCGGTTAAGCTTTTGCAGGCACTGTCCAGCGCCTCCACACTGACTATGAGTTCCTCGCGTGCATCGTTAAGGTTGGACACGAGCTCTGCGAAACGCTCCCGGACGGCGGGTGCACCCTGCTGCACCGACAGTACATCCGCCAAGTCGACCAGGCGGTGAATGACCTCCTCGACCTTCTCCACGGCGTCTGTATCCATCGCCGCACGCAATGCTGCATCGATTGCTCGCTGGCGCTGCGCCCTGCGTACCCGCCGCTCACGCTGTGGCAGTCCAGTCTGCCTCCACCCGCGCGCAACACGGGCTGTTTGCTCCAACACCTCGCGTGCGTCGTCGAATTTTGGCGTTATGTCTTCCCCCATCCGTTCGTCGAGCACGCGTGAGGGCGGCATCTCAGTTTGTAGTCGCAGTCGGTCACTGGCGCTTTATATCGCATGATCCGCAGCCACTAGTCATTGCCTAGTCTGCAATATCAGCTCTGACCAATGCCTAAACACATTTTAGTCTGCCTTGGTCCAGAGACCTCAAGATTGCTAATGACTAGGCAACTCCTAGGGTCAAATGCCCACCTCCCCAAGGACTCATGCGACATAGTCGCTGACTCAATATCAACCCAGTCATTTACTCAATTTCACGAGCGTTGCGATCAATCAACTAGGCATTAGCAGAGGTACTACTGAGCACACGCTACATATCGATCAACGACTATGCCCCGTTGCCCTGTTGCCCAGCCTGCATGTGCATGAGCTGCTGCATCTGCTGCATCTGCTGCATGAACTGCTGCATCTGCTGCATCATCTGCTGCGGCGTCACGGGCATCCCAGGCGCGTTCGGCGTGGTGCCCTGTCCTCGTGCGAGCATGGGGACGAAATTACCATCGCCGCTTACAAACGGCATGAAGTTCCCCTGTCCTTCCCAAGCAGCGCCAACACCGAATCCTCCGTTCATCGCGTTGCCGGTCATTGAGTTGCCGTTGCCCATAGGCATTGCCTGCATGCCGCCCATCATCGCGCCTTGTGCAGCTTCGTAGCCGAAGTTGCTGGTAAACTCGACGTCATCCTCGTTGTAGGCGTTCGTCGGGAGCGAGGGGTGGAGCGCTCGAGTGAGCGCCATGTTGTTCGCGTCGGTCGTAGTCAGTTCCTAAACACCGCCTAGTCAGTGCCTTCCCGAATATGACGCACAGCCACCCACCATTGGCTGGTGGTACTGGGCGTGCGAGTCGGTCGTAGACATTGCCTAGACAATACCATCGTCAACTTCATCCTGGAGAGCATGTCCACGCACCATCGGCTGGTGATCCGTAAACGAGGCGGTATGCGAGTCGCTCATCGGTGCAGCCTGATCAACTAGTCAGTGGAATCCCATAAGAGCGAGGACCACCTACAACGTGAGGCTCGTCGACCTGCATGTTCTGGGCGACCGGCAGCTTCTCCTGGCTGCCTGATGTCGACGCAATACCATGCCCGCTCGTGGAAGCCACAGGAGGTGCGGACACTGACTTCGCCCTGCCGGTCTCGGCGGCTGTGTCAAGGTTGCCAACCTTCGCAGCGCTCTCGTCTACCTTGCGGCGCTTGCCCTTCTTGTCCAACGTAGCATTCTTGCGCTTGCGCGGGATCGACGTCGAGGCGGCCGGGGCGGCTGGGGCGGGTTCTTCGCCGCCTTGCTCTTCTTCTTGCGGAGCGACCGCGGTCGTCACTGGCATGATTTCGCCATCGGCGCAGTTGCTGAGAACGTGGCGAACGCGGCGGTGGACCCTGTTGCCTTCGAACAGCCACACGGCGACTTCTTTCCACTGACCCGGGTTGCTCTCCCGGAGCTGCATTTGCGCTGCGCATATCGGACGTCATCTCGGGATGACAAGCACATAATGAAACGGCATACCTTCTGGGATCTTCTCAAAACGCAGAGAAGGTAGCGGCATACCTTCCTTCCAGTGCAGCGCCTCGTAGACGAGGGGAATGAGCTTTTTGACGACATCGCCGGGAAAGTGGCCGGTGCCCTCGCTGACCATCATGGGCGTGACACAATCGGGCGGCCAACCGACGACGCGGTATCCGGCGCCGAGTGCTTTCTTGTCGAAGCCCATATTCGTGCCACGCTTGGCAGCAGACATCGCGTCGTCTATCGTGCCTGTAGTTGCGCTCAAAATGAGTTCCATGAAATTCAGGCTGTACATACCGATCCACGCCTTCATCGCATTCTTCAAGCACTCACGCCTGCCGCCCTGCGACTGGGCAAGTGCGCGCTTCGCAGCCGCTGGCGAGTACTCGTCGTCTGCGGCCTCTATCTGCATTTGTGCCCTGTTACTGATGTTATGATATGATGCAGTTTGTCACGCGCGATCTCGTACCCGTGACTCTGTATGAGCTCCCCGAGCAACCCGACGACGCTGCTACCGCGATCATCCACGAGCTGCCGGGCGACTGGGTTGTTGGCGAAGGTGCAGCTCGCCGCCATGGCGGCGATGTCGCCGGGTCGTAGGCAAATTGCGAATCCAAAGACCGAGATATGATAACGGTGGTAAAAGGGCGTAGTCTGCGATAAATAGTTAGTTAAAAGAGCCAGCAGAGCACTACTGCTCACATAATCTTCGATCCCACTCACCACGCGCCGCAACGCGTTCTGCGCGCCAACCCGGTCCAACTCCTCCTTGGCGATATCGTCGTGATAGACAGTCGAGAACGTCATTAACTTCTTGCGCAGCGCCTGACGCTGTTCCGGTGTTTTCGCCGCCGCCTTCTCCTCGTCGTACGCCTGACGACACTTGCGCAATTTTGTGGCAGGATCTATGTAGACCAGAGTCAGTAATCGGGCATGTTGTACCCTGCGCAATACTCACCAGATGTGTCGTGCTCATTGCTTGCGTACCAGCTGGCCTCGTAGAGATTCCAGAGCGAGACGTCGCGCGGTGCCGCCTCGACGAAGCCGCTCTTGGCGAGCAGGTACTTCTTCGTGCATCCCCATTTCGCCGCGCGGTCCTCGAGAACCTGCGCGAAGTCGCCGCAAAGCTGCGCCCATTCCTTCTGACGCGCCTTTGTCAGTGGCCCAGGTTTCTTCTTGGCCGCCGTCTCCTTCGCTGCCGGCTGCGGAGAAGTTGAACGCGACGACGTCCTCGACGACGCCGACTCCATGCCGGCATCCACGTCCATCGCATCCAGGCCGACCATCCTGCCTGGCTCGTCTTCATCGGAATCCACGAACTCTCGACTCTTGACATTTCCAGCGCGTGTGCGCGCCCGCAGCACCTTGCCTGCTGGTGGAGCAGCAGCGGCGGTGGGCGGAGCAGAAGGCGGAGTAGGCGATGCTGTAGGCGGAGCGTCAGAGGCGGTAGGCGATGCTGTAGGCGGAGCGTCAGAGGCGGTAGGCGGAGCGTCAGAGGCGGTAGGCGGAGCGTCAGAGGCGGTAGGCGGAGCGTCAGAGGCGGTAGGCGGAGTGTCAGAGGCGGTAGGCGGAGCGGTAGGTGGAGCGTCAGAACCGGCAGGCGGAGCGGTAGGCGCTGTTGTAGGAGCTGCTGCGGGATGCGAGGGTGCTGCGGCGATAGCAAGCGGACCGGCAATAGCTGATGGCGCGGCAGGAGCAGCAGTAGGCGCGGCAGCAGGTGGGGCCGGTGCGGTGGATACTGACGGCGCGGTAGGGGCAGGCGCAGGGGCAGCGAAGGCAGACAACGATACTGCTGGTGCATCGTCGTCTTCTGGTTCCGAGGATGGTAGCGGTGGGCCAGTGTACCGCGGTACCCTCGGTACGCCGTCCGGCGGTAAGCCAAGCTGTTTATATAGAAGTTTAGTCTCGTCGACCATCAATTAGAAAACGAACGTACCAGCGCGGCCTGTTGCGCCTTGATCTCCTTCGTTTGCGCGTTATCCCAGCCCGGCAGTAGTCGCTGCCCCCGTCGCTTGAACTCGTCATGCGCCTGCGAACGAATCGCGGACAGCGCCTCGCCCAGCACGCGCAACTGCGCTGTGGCGTCCGCTATGATGTCGCCCGTCGGCACAATGGTCGGTATCGTAACCCGGATTGCCTAGCATCCAGCCGTTAAAGAATGCTGCGCCTGACACGTCGAAATACACACCTCGAGGTCCACCTCCACGTGACCACGCCGCTCGAGTCGCTGTGGCCGCGGTCGACGAATGAAGGCCTCAGTGGGGTCACCATCGGCATCAGAATCTGAGTCGTCAGCGGCCGCCGGCGCCTGACTGTTGGCGCTGGTAGACGGCGCCTGCTCAGTGATGCCGCCGCTGTGCACAGGCTGCACAGGATCGTCTGTACCGGGGCGCTGCGGCGACTCCGCCGTGCCCTCCTCAGACTCCTGTCAATATTTGTTAATTAAACGTCGCATGGCAGTCTGTGAACATTCACCTGAATCGGTGTCAGAGCGACATCGACATCCTGTTGCTTGGCCTTGGTCGCAGTCTTCGGTTTCCTCTGAAAGGTTATAAAATCAGCGTCGGTGCCACGACAATGACGCTGGACGCACCTGAGAAATGGGCTTCCCCCTCTTCGAGACCGGCGCCTTCGCTTTGGCCTTTTTCTTCGGCGGCGCTGCGTTGGACTCGTCGTCGGCGGGTGTCTGTCATTTCACGACACTGTCAGCTGGTATTGGCGCATGTGTACACGGACGCACCTCCGACTGCTCATTCACCGCCGTTTCCGCGTTTGTGTCTTGGGGAAAAGCGCCAGACTCGCCAGGCCCTGCACCGCTGGCCGTGTCGGAGGCACGTGCTGTTTGCACGCCCCTGGCCTTCACTGACGTCGGCGCAGGCGCAGGCGCAGCCACAGGCAGTGGAGCTGCAGCCGCAGCGCCAGCGGCAGGCTTTGCCTCCTCCTTGCTTGAGTTGCTGCGAGTCGTGGCGGCCATAGTCGCTGGTAGGCGTCGACGAGGAAAATCTGGGTGCGTTCAGGATTCCGCCTAGTCACGCGTTTTAAAGCTGGTGCGCACCATCACTACGTCGGCAGGGAGCAACGCCTAGGGCGGCAGGGAGCAACGCCTAGGCGTTGCTCCCTGCCGACCACGCTCGACGACTTGTCAGGAACGACTGGGAGCGCACCGGGATCTGCCGATGGCCGCGTGATAACGTGTGATAGTCATCAACTAGGCGCTTGCCTATCTGATTGCCTGCACATCTAGGCGTTATCTGCAGTGACGCAGTCAGTGCCTAGTCGATGCAATCGGTCGATTTGAGACTTTGCGAGAGATTGGTCATTGTGAGTACCATGCGCCTCGGCATACCGCCTACGTAATATCAGTGCATGTCGACGCACAAAGTTCAACATTCAGTATTCAATCCCGGCCGATCTCGCGCCTTCTTTCTGTTTCTCTCCCTCGTCGATATCTTGTGGTCTTGCTCTGCAGGCGAGAAGATTCATCTTTCTTTTCATCTCGTGTCCCTGAGTCGCCCTTATAGCATGAGCTCCCCGACTTCGCAGGATGAACAGCTTGAACGGTGCGTTCCCAGAGCTTAGTTCTCACTGTGTGATATTCACTCCCTGATCACAGCCAGCTGCAGAGAGCCCGTGAGCAAGAGGAGCAAGAGTACGTGTGCCTTTGCTCACTCTGATGTTACCTTGACCTCCTTCCAGCGTGCAAGACGCGTGGCGCAACTGGGATCCTCAAACGCCGATGCCAGACATAATCGCAGCGCAAACTCGAGGTCATTCCGGCTGGGATCTCGAGTTTGAGGCGCAGATCGCCCGCAACATGGCGAACATGTCGCCTTGGCCCCAGGAGCCCCGCGTCGCACAGCGCACGAACCGTGCGACTCCCGGACAAACGGTCCTGTCAACAACAAATGGTACGACCAGCGAACCCGGCGGCGACGACAGCGACGACAGCTATGGCGCAATACCTCAGGACGACGACTTCATGGATCCCCTGGAAGACCGAAGCTACCTCGAGTTTGTCCTACTCCAGCGTGATTGCGTGGCGCGTCGTGCCGCGCATGATCTGCCGCCCACCAGCTGCACTCGCTCCGCACCGTGCGTGGACTGTCGGCAGCACGAGGGCTTCTCAGTGCCGATCACGTACTGGCAGTTCATTGCGGACGACGCGCTGGAGGAGCACGTCGGCAACTACCTGCGTATCCGGCCGTCGCTCCCCGTCTGGCAACCGATTCGGCCAAGCAACTTGCATCCCCCACAACTTTTCTTTGGGGGGCCACGCTCGCCCGCCGGCGAGGGCGAGGCTGTCCCGTCTGCCGGACCGCCGGCGCCGTTGCCATTTGAGGACGGGCTCGAGGACCTGCGGACCGACTAGTCGCTGCGTGCGTTTTCTCCTGCGTCCAGTGGTTTGATCCACGCTAATATATGTCTGCCTTAGGCGTTGGTACGGCTCCGATTGGTCAGGCGTTCATGGGGCTTGTATTGACTGAGGACCTTCGCGCGACATGTTTCTACATACGTTGCCATGTCAATTCAAGCCGTTTGAACGAAGACTCGAGTGAGGTCCCCCCAGCCTCGTAGAACATGATGAGCTCGTGAAGCGCGTCGTATACCTCGTGAGCGTGATCGGCCAGCACGCCCAGCGCCTGTTCGCAGATTTCGTCTCGCCGCCGCCAGGCCTCATGGTGTGCCTCGTCCGCGACCTCCTTTGCCATGCACACACGATGTCTCTCCAGCCAGATCGTGTTGAGGAGGCGTTTCGAGGGCCGTTTGCGTCCCTGCAGAGCAATGAGATCTGTCGTATACTCTGACCAGCGGTCCGAGTCGCGAGTTGCGTCGAGCCAGTACCCCATGTCGCGTTCGACTGCGTGTAAGACTGGCAATAAGATAGTATCTTCCTTTATAATAATAGGCGTTCCTAGTAGCTGTATGAGACGCAAGGAGAGGGTCATTAACACGCAAGGAGAACTTCAGGCTGAATACTTACCGCCGTTGTGTGCGGTAGCACAGATTCCAGTGTAATCTCCCGTCGACGACTGGCCGCGCTGCGTCTAGCATGCCAGCGACGCAGCGCGGAGGCCCTCTCCGATTCTATGTTGCTGATGTGCAGCTGAGCCTCGATTGTAGTTCGTTGTGCGCTACTTACCGTGCATAGTACGCCCGTCGAGTTCGCCTCCTAGCCTCCAATCTCTCCTCCTCTGACGAGTATTTCGCCCGGCGGCCCATTCGGGATCGAGCGAAGTCCTGGCTGTCCAAGTTACGAGGAAGACTTTGATGTCGAATAATATTTGCAGGTCGGCGCGCGGAAGAGAGAGAGGTCGGGTTGGTCGCCAATTGCCGTTTCACCGTCTCCTAGGTCTGACGCAAACGACGATCGACTGACAATGTATGAAGTCGTAATACCACTTGATTCTGGCGCGGATAGACCATACTACTCGAACCCTTGAGATACCTTGGGAAAATCCCTCCAAACAATGCCTTGGAAGAATATTTTGTCGCTTCTGGACTGCAAAAACCCTGATACAACCTGGTAAATGACAATAGTTAGCCGTTGCAACTTCTCCTGGAACTGTTTAATGAAAATATCAGTAATATATAACATTTATTCCGTCCGTCGTGCTCAAAAATGGTCATTTCCCTATCACAGCTGTCGTTATTTTGTATCTGAGCGCTGTGCAATCTAAGCGAGTCGCGAATCGAAAGTCCGAACTTGGACTCTCACTCTTTCGCCGCGCGGCGCCGACAGCGCTGGAGTACGCACACCGCAATGAGCTCCCGTTTTCGCACAGGCACGGGCACGAAGCGCAAACGCCACAGTACTGCAGCCGCACAACACGCGGCAGCGGTAGCGTCGGGCCTGGCAGTCGAACCCCCGCCGCCGGTCGACTTGCGTCAATACAAGCTCGAGCCGGTGGATAAGCTGCCTCGTCGGCGCCGGCAGCCGGGGGAAATCAAGCTGCCAAAGGCATTGCGCGTCCAGGGCGCTTTGCATCTGCCTGGTGGCGAGCGATTGGCGCAGCGCCCGAACTTACCGCCAGCTGCAATACCGGGACAGTCAGCAACACAGGCTTTCTTCGCCACTTCTACTCGCCGTGCTGCCCAGTCATTCCAAGGCAACGACGACGATGACGACAGCGCGCCGCTGCCCGACGCCTCTTGGGACGAAATCCACTGCTTCACCGTGTCCGGCCTGCGCGAGTCTAACGCCTCGCGCCACCGTCGTCGTCGAATCGCTCAGCACGTCAACTGGAAAGACGTCATCAACGAGCGGCTTATCCTGCAGTACATGGCCTTCAAGAACCACGAGAGCATGTCTGCGGATCGGACATGCACATGTGCTCATCGCCGTTCGCTTTCGGTGGCGTGGCTGGACTGGGCTGGTACGTTGCGCCTCTTATAAGTACACTATGAGCTCACTGGGCGCTGCTCGCAGGCGTAACGACGAGTTCTATCGATATATGCGGCTGCTTCGGGGCAGCAGAGCAGCTCGTGGCTCGAGGCTACTTCCCGTGCGCACCAAAGGCACCTTCGCTTGCATTCAGCTTCGAATTGTTGGATATGATATCAATTCACTCTCTGCACGTCGCGCCCAACGTCACCGCCTGGTCCGAGACTCTGGAAACGTTCTGGACGCGCCGCGGAACGGAGGGCAAGACGTCGGTCAGTATGCGGACTATGCCTTCGGATAATCTGACACAACGCGCAGGGTCGACTTCGTAAACGGCTAGGAATGGCGCTAACATGGTACCAAGTCCTCGAGAATCGCGTAGAGCAGAAGATAATTGCAACGATCGATGGTACGGAGCTTATGTTCGCAGTGGTCTCCATGCGCGATTAACGCCTCATTTCACGCAGATTCCCATAGTCGATGCGTGCTACATCAAGCCGCGACATCGTCCGAAGAACCTTCCACGAAGCGCGCGCGCTTGGAGGTGGCAGAAACCCGACAGGAAGTCCTTGACGGGTCGCTCAATGGGCCTCATCCACGCCAGGCAGACGTCGCGCAGCAAGTTGACAGACCTTCGCGTGAGCTGCGCAACAAGTGCCAGCTCTGCTTTGGCGGTTCACGGCCGACATTGGCAGACAGCACGTGCGTATAGCCTGCTCCATACCGCGCAATATCGCGCAGATCAATAATAATTACATTACCCAGGTCCCATGTTATCGTCTGTCTAGACGCAAACTTCGCGCAAAAGCGGCGCAAGTGCGCGGAAGCCGACCCACCCCTCGATTTCCAGCCCACGCGCTTCCTTGCGAGTGCCGAGTCCGCCGCTATGGAGGAGGAAGTGGAGCGTCGCCGCAAGGGACCACCGAGGCGGCGCAAAGGCAAGGGTACAGGCTCACTTGTCGACGACGACACCCTGGACGACTGCGAACGATCCTTCGTCGCCGCTCAGGAGAAGATCACCAAGGCGTCCAAGAATTATTATTCCGACACTGGCCTTATGGCACTGCTATGCCGACATGACCGCGTCCTCTGGGTGGTTAACATGACGACACCGGGCGAGCGCCAGCATTTCGCGCTGGCACTGCTTCGCAAACTGGGCCAGCATCTACCTTCGGACTGGAAAATCGGAGTCCTGTATGACATTGCGTGCCAGCTTTCGCGCAGTATCGAAAAGGTGTGCCCCGACGGCCGTGTTCTGAATGATACGAAACTGATGTATATCCCACAGTTTGGCCTGCTGGAGGAGATGGCGGACCGGTTCCAGTTCGGCGTGTCGGTTTTTCACGCGTACGGGCACCAGTGGGGCTGCCAGATTGTATTCCACCCGCGCAAGCGCGTGGGCTTTGGTCTGAGTGACGGCGAAGGGTGTGAGCGCTTCTGGAGCGCTATTCGCCATTTAATACCCTGTCTGCGCGTGTCCGGCGTACGTCTGAAGGATGCCAACGCTCGTGCTGGCCTGTCGGTACTGACATACACTAGTTTTACAGACGCCTATTCGTGCTCGATCGGCAGATGCAAGCTATGAACGGCGCTGCGCTGCGCAAGATGGGCGTATGGCTGCGGCGAAAGCATGGCGAAACGATTCGCCGGCTTGCGGAGGCCAAGGACCTGGTTGATGGATGCGGTGTGTCTGTAGAAGAATTGCGTGCGCTCTGGCGGGCGCAGGTGAAGGCGCAACTGAAGAAACCCGCCCGTAAGTCGGCCGACTGCTGCCAGCAAGCATGGCGGCTACTAATTATGGGCCGAGTAGGACAGGACGCCAACGCAGGGGACAAGACCATCGACGAAATACTCGTGCTCATGGGCCTAATAGACGACCTGAAGCAGCAGATTCGCAGCGACAGGACGCGGCTGCGAAAGGCGCACGCATTAACGCCGGCGCAAATGCAAGAATTGACGTCGTCAATCGAATCGGCCAACCGTGACGTCGAGGCCACGGAGTCGCGGATGGCGGCGCTGCATGCAACGCTGGGTACCGAGCGGACGCGGCGGCTCGAGACGCTGCGTGGCAACGCCTACCTCCGGGCGCGAGTGAAAGCTCGTGCTCTGCGAGCTGCGATAAGGAACAACCTTGTGCAGCACAAGTTTGAGCACAGGAAGCTCGAGCGCGACTTCCGGCAACAAGCTCTTCGTACGTCAGCTGGACAGTGGCCCTTTCGCAAAGTCTGACGGCCTCTGCAGAAGCGAAGGAACATGCGCAGACGAAGGGTATCGTCGCCCGCCGTGAGCGCAGGATCGGCGACCAGGTGCGGGAGTTCAACAAGCTGGTCGATGAGATGGCACTACTTGCAAGGCAAGGCAAGAAGCCGACAGCTAAGACGCGCCTGCCGCGCAAGCTGGAACTCAAGAAGATGTTCAAGCTTGATGTCGACGATGACATCTGGCAAGAGGACATCGGTCTAGGCCCCCAGGACGAAGCAAACCTGCCTCGATGGCAGACAGAGGACAACGTCAAGAGAGGGATCCTCGCGTTGCAGCAGTGGGACCGCTGCCGCGAGGAGATGGAACGGCTCGACAGCGAGGTCGTTGCGCTCGCGTCATGGTGGATAGAAGAGTTGCGCGTGATGGAGAGCCTGCTAGCGGAGGATGCCCTACAAGGTGTGCTATGCATTCCGATAGTGTATACGCAGGCCTGGCTAACGAAGGCGTATGGAGCCGAGCCGGTGATGCGCGCGGCGATCCAGTCTCGCATCACGCACCACGAGGAGCTGCGCTCAAGGTGGCTGCGTGACATGTCAGTGGGGGCCCTTGGTGCTCGCTTCACCAGTCTGCTCGTGCAAGGCGCGCTTGCTCACAACGTCCACGTCCACACGGTTGAAGAGCCAACGCTCGCAGACGACTCAGCATCGACAGTCGTTGACGCAGACTCAGACGATGCGTCGGACGCGTACGACGAGGTGGTCGAGGAGGAAGAAGAGATAGGGGAGCTCCTTGTGGAGTTGGAGATCGAGGGCGGCGATGGAGACAACGCACACGTAGCTCGGGATGAGCGGCGCGAGTCGTCGGTGGATACGGTCGCAACCCTGGACGCAATGCTGCCCAAAGGTACGGTTCTACTGCCGTGTAGAATTGCTGACAAACCTATCTATGCTCAGATGTCCTTGACGCGGCGGCAAAGGGACAGGACGGGCGTGAGGTGGATAAGCGCCCAAAGTTGCGCGTCGTGTACCGTGCGGGCCTGTTCATATGCGATGAGGCCGACTTGGAACGACTCGCGCATCCGCGCAAGTGGCTGAGCGGGGATGGCCTCGCGGTGTTTCTACAGCAGAAGCTGTTGGCTTCTGCTGTAGCTGACGTCTCGCTCATTCATTCACGAATGCTGTGGGACGTTGAGTATTATCTTAGCTCGCTGGACACAGCTACTCCCGAGCGCAGTGAGGCCAACAAGGCCCACATATTTGCCGCTCTGGCGACGGTGCGGTCCCACCGTGGATCTCCATGGCTCGTGTACTGAATATATCCACAGGCCATTCACCCGCAGTCCGCGCGCAAGTGGCTCATCCTTGGCCACGTGCAAACGCCGCCGCATTGGACACTGCTCGAAGTCCGCTGGAAAGAGAGCAGTGTACACTTCTATGACAGCATGTCCGCGGTCCGGGGTTATGCAGACCACTTGAAAAAGATGGTATGTGTGCTCCTGGACTTGTGCGGGGAGTATTTCAGCACCGGGACAAAGGGCTCCGAATTCAGTTGGGTCGGAGAAGCGGTATTTTTCTATTCTTTCATGTGACGAATGTGTTGATAGTGGGCACTGCAGAGACCAAGTCGGCAAGATAATGGCTGGGATTGCGGTCCGTTCGCCGCTGTGGACGCTGTGAGTCTCATGACCACAGATGACCCAAGCACGATGATCCAGGACGATATGAAGGATTGGCGACGCGAGATGGAGTCAACCGTGAGGGCGCTGCGTGCGGAGGAGTGGTTTACGCCGGAAAGGAGAAGATCGCCGGTGCCGCAAGACGCGGTGTGTATTGAGATATATGATAGCGACTAATGCATCGACTGGCCTACGTACATAACGAAAGGAGAAGAAATAGACGCTTGTTTTCTCCGACTGTTCCAACGCCTAGGAGCGACTAGGAACTCTCACCAGCGACTAGTCACTAGCAGGAGATGACACGGGCAGTGATATTGGAATGCGTGACAACGACTCGTGTGGAGTCGTTGCTACAGCTCGAGCCTCAGTCGTTCTGAAAGTCACGACTGCGAACTTGAGTCGGTCTGAAAGTAACGACTGCGAATCTCAAGTCGTTCTGATTGTAGCGACTGAGGCGCAGTGTGTAATCCTGGTGGACGGCGTGGAGTCGCATCGGGCCAATGAGCTAGCGATACTGAATGAGCAAGATGCAGAGGTCCTCATAATCCGATATGTATGAATAACTTATATTGCCTGCCCAGAATGCTGCGCAGAGTAGGCGGTGTGCGGAATGCAAGCGCGCGGCCGCAACGACGAATGCCTGGATGCTATTCATCCTAGGTGCTGCAAGTACTGACTAGGGGATATGAGAGGCGGACAGGGTCCAAATTTGCACAAGGACTAGTCGGTCAGAGGCGAAAATAGCGGCTGCGTAAGGGACTAGGCGTACGATAGCAGGCAATTTATAGTGACTAATAGCGTACCTTGGGCGGGTCCCACTTTCCCTCTGCTCAAGTCCATGTCCTTCGCGCCGACTACCAGCAAAGACAAAGCCCCGGTGCCAACGGCGGGGAAAGGCGAGACCACGGGCGCCTCTGGTGGCAGGGCAAAGTCGCCTTCACACCCTGGCACTCCCGTGGACCTGCGTCGTATGTTGAACCTGCCAGAGGGGCCAAACGCCGCCGAGCTCGCCAATTTCCGCTCGATGGCGCAGGTCAAAATCGGCTTCGAGGAAATGAGTCGCAACATGCAGACCGCTGCGTCACATCCCGCCGCTTTCGACAAGTACAAGGAGTCATGGAACACGATCTGCGATTTGCTGGAGGAGGTCGCCGAGCTACGGAAACGCAATGCGGAGCTTAACGCTGAGAACGACATCATCCTCGATCTCGTCAAGGAAGTCGGCGACCTGCGCGGCGAGATAGCGCGCCTCGAAGGGGAAAACGCAGCGCTGAAGCAGGACAACGAGCAGACCAAGGAGACGCTGCACTCGAAGATCTCGGCAATCGCAGCGTGGGTGCGTATCGACGGTCAGCGCGCCAGAGCTCAGGCGGCAGTGCACGGTGCAGAGGAAAATGAGGAGGTCGATGCACAGACTGTCGCCGAGGAAAGGTGTGTTCTTCGCGGATATCATGTGCAGCTGCTAATACACGTCATGCAGCAAGTAGCATCTCCGTAGTGACGCGCCGGTCTGAACTGTATGACGTGTATTTATTCGGCAACAGTGATGCACAGCGGCCAGAGCGGCGCCGAGTCGATGATGTAGTGAAGTCCTCGGCACAGCGACTAGATCATGAGAACGAGGTCCTAGGAGGCTGCAAGAACGCCTAGGCGGACGCAGCTGGTGCCATAGTCAAATGATGTATTTCGAAGGAAAGGTCACGGAAGAAAGCAAAAGTTAAGCGCCAGCCGCAATTCAAGTTTTAATCCTCTGCCTTACGCCGTAGCGTCTTCCTCAAGCCGTGCCATGTAACTCAACTCCAGAAGCCGAAGGAAATACACGAGAGCTTGCGGTGACATGAATGCTACGCGCGCTCGGTACGCGTTCTGCATGCGTGCGAAGTAGTCCGACATCGTCTCTACGTAGGGCTCTCTCAGCGAATCAGCAGTAAAATGGCAGAGCGCGCACCGTGGTCATGGAGGGGATTTATCCTCATCCAATGCCAGATGTACAAGTCATAGAGGCTGTCGTGGATTGACATTGGCATCGCGGAGGACGTGGTTGTCGAGGTGAGAAAGAGGTTAGGATTCGGATCTGTGTCATCATTCCGTAGCAATACTGGTGGAAGACAATGCCTAGGCAATGGCGCAGGAGATGCTACTTTATTTTGAGTACAAGTAGGTGATGATGAGTCGTTGCCTAGGCGCTGATGCACACAGCCTTTTCTCTTCAAGGGAAGCTCTAGGCGTATCCCACAGTAGCGATAGGCACAAGTAAAGGCGGAATAGAGATCATAGATCTCCTTTCTCACTGCCTAGATGTCCCAATCCGCCTTATTATGCACAACAAACAGCACCAGTTTCACCTCAAACGCCCACGTACGAATGAGCGACTCCAGTTCCGACGAGCTCAGCGACACGGTACCAGCCAGGATCTCCAGCGATGCGCCGGTCTTTGCATCGAATCCGCTTGCCAGACAACTGCTGGAGGAGACGCGAGCGCTTTGCCGGAACTACTCGCAGACGCGCGCAACCCCGGTTCAGCTCGGGATACTTATACTCGGGCGGCATGCCGTCGCCGATACGGCATTCGCGGCTGCGAAGAACGGAGACATCTTGGATTGCCACAAAAAGGTCGCCGACCAGCTCGTCGCGTTGGCCAACCTGCTTCTGGTGCAATACGGCACGCCTGGCGTGCATGAGCGTCTTTCAAAGCTATTTCCCGACCTCCTGAACGCGTGTGCCGCCTTGAGGGAGTGTGTGGAGACGCTGGAGTTCGCGTGCAAGGCGACAATTGAGTGAGCAGGCCGTCATTGGGATTCCATGTGACTAACGGTTCCAATTCACTCCTGATAGGCACATTGAGCATGAGGTTGACCTCCCTATGTGAGATCACGGTATCTCTGTTGTCCCTGGACTCTATGACTCTATGAGAATCTTTTTGCGTGGTCAACGTCATGGTGCAAATAGTCAGAATGAGGATGGACGATAATGACTAGGTGCTCACGCGGCTACATGAATGCCTGCAGGCTCGTAGGCATTGATGGAGTGCACGGCGGCGGTCTCATGATCTGAGCGCGAAGGAATGAGATTGAGCCTAGATGGAAGACGATTTGCGCCCTGAGCACCTAGGCAAAGCATAGAGGGGCCAGGCGAAGTCCACGGTCAGCAGGCGATGAATGTGCACCTAGGAGAACTAGAAAACCCCTAGGCAGAGTGCGTGATCCGCAGGCAATAAATGTGAGGCTAGGAGGAAGACGGTGCATCGAAGCAAGAGCCTAGGCAGACCATGCTGTTGACAGGCGATAAATCTCTGCCTGGGAGAAATAGGAACTGAGGACCGAGAGCCTAGGCAGAGTGCGATGCCGGCAGGCGATAAATATGTGCCTAGGAAGAAAATCTCTGCCTGGGAGAAATAGGAGCTGAGGACCGAGAGCCTAGGCAGAGTGCGATGCCGGCAGGCGATAAATATGTGCCTAGGAAGATGAGGGTGCAGCGGAGAAAGCCTAGGCAGAGCGCGCGCGGTCGTCAGGCGATAATGTGTGCCTAGGAGGAAGACAATGCAGCGGAGTGGAAAGCTCAGCATCTAGGCGGAAGTTCCAGCTCTCCACCTACATGCTTGGTCAGATCGTGGGCAGCAACCTACGGTAGTCAGTGCAAGTAGGAGGTGACCGATGGTTGACATTGAGTCTTAGGAGAAGCGCAAACAGCAGCAGGTTATCTTCAATGAATCATTAACTTGAGGTGTAGGCGGTTCAGGTGAGAAGATATAAGTTAATTCAGACATAAAGGTAGTTCATATTGGATATTAGTAGATGATGGGCGATGGACTTATACTACGGTACAGGCAGGGTAGGGAGTGCCAGGGGGTTGTCTAGGCGGACGGGGAACCGACTGGCACAGGGCGGAAAATCAGGCAGGTATTACTAGGAGAACCTGCACCAGGGCCCCCCACAAGGCCTATCATCTACATGAGTGGAATGCACCTAATAGGTCGGATATAATGAGGGCCCGGGCTGGGCGCACAGGTGCGTGACGTGCGTGCAGGTGCCAGGCTGTACAGGTTGCGCAGGTCGGGAGATTGGGGAGACTGGGGAGGCGGCGCAGCAGGTCGTCCAGTTCTCAGCCTGGCGCGAGGGGCGCGGGGAGAGACTCAGAGTGCGGGTGTGCTCTCCCGGGCCTGCGCAAAGGACGTGAATGGGTGCATTCGTGCGGACGCGCATAGCTGAGTTGACGACTCGGAGGCATAACGTGGCAAGTAAAGCTCGGGAGCTAGGTGCTCGATTATCTCGAGAACGAAGAACAGGCGGCGTCGGCATTTTAGCACCGTGACAGTACGGGAAGTAGGCAAGTACAGTAAGCTTTGTTTTTGAGCAGAGCTGTTTGCTACTAGACGAACGCGCACTAAGACCCTGCGGATATCGCGTGGACGGGTGGTGGACGACAGAAAGAACGGCAAATGTCGCGGGATGTAAAACGTTACGCAGCATGGTTCCGAGTCGAGTGGGATCGGAGCTGGATCTGAGATCTGACGCTCGAACTTCACTTCAGACAGGTCACATGGGCATTTCTGCAGGTCCCTCAGTCTCACAATATAATGCTGAAACTGAATAATCGCTCATAAAGTCTTGTGCGGGCGAACCAATTGGTATAATTATCAAAGCAGAAAGTTGATTACAGTATGGTATCATAGAGATATGTAGGAACAAGTACGTGGACGCGGTGGATTTGAAACCTTTCTGTAAGGAAATGCCCATGAACTAACTACATAGACACACGGCGACGGCGATCAGTACCAGCATCGAAGCACCCGCGCGAGTCCCTGGCCAACAGCGAGCTCGGCGATACTGTAGAACTTCCTCGCGAGCGCCGCGGGGAATCCGAGCGCTCGTTCCGAGCCGTGGGAGGTTCGCCGGTCTCGACGCACCTTCCATTCAAGCTGGAGGCTGTCTTCATTCTCATTCGCGGGAGGCTGAGATCTGTGTGAGAGGCTGCGCGTCGCTGATGAGATGGAGGATCCGGGGGCGCTACGACGTCCTTGCGGTCGTCTGCGACGATGGGCGCGGGGAGCGCCCGTGCAGAAGTTTGGCTGCCTGCTTCGGAGATGACGGGGATTTGGCCGGGGCGTAGAGGTACCCATCGGAGCGCATGATGATGGTTGAGGTGGCTGATAAGCCTTTCGACGCTTTTTCTGCCAGAGTTATACGAGCACCTTGCTGCAGTGCGCAGTCGTGATTTGCGCAAGGTCTGAAGCTCGAGACTGCACATTGACAAGGTCCCCGTCCCCCCCGCTCGCAACGATGAATGAAGCGATGCTACCACTGGCAGTTCGGATTCCGCATTTGTTGCGAGCTTCCTCTGCAAACGTCCAGCTTCCGGAAAGTTCTTGGACGACACCACGACGTATACTGACCATCTTCCTGCAAAGGAGACTAGACATGGTTGATCCGAGACATGATATCGCAAACTGTAGTACACCGAGGTCGACATCGCCTATCGCCTACTGCCTACTCCTAGCACAATCGCACGGATATGTCGGACCAGCAGCGGAAATCCCAGGTGCCCCGTCCAGATGCCGGAATGTCAGATGTCGCCCGGCACTGCGAGAGGACGAGGACAGCATGGGGCGGACGTCGTGCAGTATTTCGAAGTGCCCCGTCCCAAATGTCAGATGTCAGATGTCGCCCGGCACTGCGAAAGGACGAGGACGAGGACGTCAGGCTCTCTAGCTCTCAACCTGCAGCTGCCGACTGCGCCCATCGCCGAGTCGCAAACTGTCACAAACTCCGGGGCTTCTCACTGCTCAGCCAGGCCACCGCCAAATGCTCGGAGTGGAGCGGGACAGCGGTAGAAGATGCGCTGTTGCGACAACGACATTGCGCACGCATCCGGATCCAAGACTTGCTAATACTTAGGAATCTCGAGACCCACTAATAGGAATCTCGAGACCCACTAATAGGAATCTCGAGACCCACAGTAACAGTTACTAGTTGCCCGACGACCATACAGTATGAAATCCCAACGCGGGAAGGTGCAGGGGATAGGGCCGCCAACTCGGAGAATGTTTGACACAGTTCCGGATGCGCATTGCGCAGTGTCGCAGTGAGGAGAGGGTCGGCGCTGGTCAACTGAGGACGGGATTAGAGACCTGACGTGTACAGAGTAACATGTCGCGCTGCGGAAGACTTGTTCTTGCCGATGCCCTTTCCGGCGCCAGATTCGTCAGTCCCTGCACAAGGCTAAGACAGAGATTGATTCCAGTGCACAAATCCGGTCCCTGGAGCTAACAGGTACCTCTGGTGTCCGCGGCACACTCAACTGTTGTTCCTGTTGGAAATTCGCACTGCCTCGGGGATGGGTGATCCGTCAGGCAAGACGATTTGCAGAACGGCAGAAAAGTGAGATCTCAGGGGAGACATGGGATTAGACGATTGAAGAGGGGCCAGTGCATTGCAGCCGACTCTGTGGGCGCGGCGATAAGACGCAAGTGGGGTGGAGGAAGGCGTGTGTGTTAGGATCTTGATGCGTCGGACGGGCGGCGGTGAGGACGTATGGGACGTATCAGCGGTGCTGTTGCTGCGGCGACGGCGCTGAGTCACTCGGAGAGTCTCAGCCGGAGGGGGGGCCCTGTTGTGCAGAGGGCAGGGCAGGGCAGGACGAAAGTGCAGGGACTTAGAGAGTAGAGTAATGGGTGTTGCAGCCTGAGGGAGGGATGGCAACTCCGGGAGGGTCGAGCCGGATGGTTGCGAGGGCGGAGTGCGAAAACGGTGTTTCTCCAGCTCGGACGGGACGTTTGCGACGGGCCTGTTCTTGCATTTTTTCAGATTTTGCGACGATTACCGAGGGCGGGCAGGGGCACGTTGTGCTATTGATGATTGCGTCGGAGTGCGAGGTGAGACGAGTGTCGGTCAACCACACCTCGTCGCCGTTCCCGAGCCCGAGCAGCGCCTTCCTCCCGCCGCCCATCCCCAATAACCACGAGTTTGCCAACAAGGCTGCCTGGACCCTCGCTGCCAAGCGCAAGGCCGTCAAGGACCAACAACCGCCCGCCGACGACATGCTCAACGGCGCCGCAGCAGCAGCCCCGCGCCCCCTGCCAGACGGCATCGACACCGCCGCCGCCAACGCCCTGCTCTCGCCGACGCTGAGCAGCGCTAGCAGCACAACGACGACGCCGACCCAGCACTCCGCGCTCTCCGCGTCCTTGCCGACGCCCGCGACGCCCGGCAGCTCGCACTCGCACCGCTCCTCGCTGTCCGACATCCACCCGAGCCGCGCCGCGCCGCCGTCGCCCGCCCCGTCGCGCCGCGGCTCCATGCGCCGCTCGGCGTCGTCGCGCAAGTCCGCGTCCAAGTCGTCCATCTCGTCGCTCGCCAAGGTCCGCCGCTCGACGCCCGGCGAGGTCAAGATCCGCGACTTCGCGTACCCCGCCGCCGACCCGCGCCACGCCGGCGCCGCGCCGCCGCCGCCCGCGGACGAGAAGGACGGCGCGGGGTCGTCGCGCCGCAGCTCCGGCTGGGGCGCGTCCTTCCGCTGGAGCGGCATCGCCGCCAAGCTGCCCTGGGCGCGCTCGCCCAGCCCGTCGCCCGCGAGCGAGGCCGCGCCGACGCAGTCCGACTTTGCGCGCAACTTCGCGGACGACGACGACGACGAGGGCGAGGACGTAGACGAGGGCGAGTACTTCCCCGACGCCGAGGGCGAAGGCGAGCTGCGCCCGGGCCACTACCGCGCGCTGTACGCGTTCGAGCCCGAGGGCACGGCCGAGATGGCGCTGCGCGAGGACCAGCACGTGCGCGTGCTCGGCCGCGGCGGCGGCGTCGGCTGGGCCGTCGCGCGCATGGAGGGCGGCGAGGGCTGCGCGCTCGTGCCCGAGAGCTACCTCGAGTGGCTCGCGCCCTTCGGCCCCGGCGAGGAGGAGGGCTACGACGACCGCGCGGACGACGGCGACGACGGCGGCGGCGAGCTCGTCTACGCCGCGGCCGCCGCCAACCAGCCCATGGACGTCGACGCGCCCGCGCTGCGGAAGAAGGACGACGCGAGCCATACGCCCAAAAGCGCCGCCCGCGCGCTGCCCGGTTAGCATTGGCCCCTTGCTTTCCCGCTCGCGTCTTGCGCTGGTCCGCGACGCCCTCATCATCTCTCGCACCCGCATGTTGTGCTATATCCACACACACACACGTCCCCCATACCTAAGTAAGTACTCCTACGACCCTCCAGCTGTAAGCAGACCGACCCGCGCGTGTCTTCCCCCGGACTCTCTGTTGTAGCAGTCCCCTCGTCGTTCTGTCCATTTCCCGTGTCGTCGATTCTGTCCATTACCCGTGTCGTCGATTCTGTCCTGTGCATATTCTCCCTCCGAGCCATCGTTTCTGTGCACTTCCCTCCTCCTCCACTCTTGCCGCCCGCCGTCTTTCTCTTCCCTCTTCCCTCTATCGCTTCTTGTCTACCTTTTTTTTTGCGTACACTGTCGCCTTGCCTTGCCCTGTGACTGATCCTCTGAAAGTACTCATATCAATCCCATCAGCTTTTATATCCTCAGACGGTTCGCGCAGGCTAGGATATCTGTGGAAGCTGACGAGAACGAGAGTGCCAATACATAGTGAGGCAAAAGCAACTTCAAGCTGCTGAGTTTCAGCTGTTCGCGCATGCTAGGATATCTGTGGAAGCTGAGGAGAACGAGAGTGCCAATACATAGTGAGGCAAAAGCAACTTCAAGCTGCTGAGTTTCAGCTGTTCGCGCAGGCTAGGATGTGGAAGCTGAGGAGAACGAGAGTGCCAATACTGAGGCCGAAACCAACTTCAAGCCAATGCTGAGTTTCCACTGACCAGTTTAACTACTCGTGCCATGCAGTCACTTGCTGTAGGAAATCGTTTGCCTTTTCATCTCATGACAGGGGATCGCTTTTCGAGTTCTCCGGCTGCAGCAGCTGAGATCTGACTGCCGGATGAGGCTGTCTATCAGAAAGTTGTTTTCAATGCAGCTGCGGCCCGAGCTGCAGGCCACTATTAACTATGAGCGCACACGACACGGCACAGATCTCTCGCAAAGAGCACTGACGCGGAGGTTTGAGTCGAGAAGTTACTTTAGAGTCGCATCGGGATTCGCAGGGCGCGCGCGAACTTATCATCAAGAGGGACGCCGTCGGAATTGGAGACTTCGTTCTTGTTTCTTGTATCCCGTGCCCCTCGCTTGCGCTTCAAAGCTCGTGCAGGCGTCTGTGAATATTGAACGCCAGGCAGGAGTAGCCACGAGAGGACCGCGTCCACACTGGCCTGCGCAGAGTCAGCAGGCAGACAGACAGACTCGGACGCTCAGATTCTGATCATATCGTGATGGCGCCGGAGTACAGTACGAGAACGAGAACCCGATTCAGGTCACGGCGCGGCGTGGGTACGCATCCGGGTCGAGCTTGGCGAACCTCAGCTTGAGGCCCGAGAAGGTGACGATGGCCCGGGGGACGTCCGACCCGCGTTGCAGCTCAAATATCCTTGCAATCGCCGGGCCACAGTCTGCGCTGCGGTGCTGTACTGCGAGGCCAGGTATAGTCCAGTCGGCGGGCAAGTATGGAGCGCGCGAAGCATCATATTATAATTCGGCCAGCCAGATGTGCGCGATACTGAACTAAGCGGGCTGCCAGTGCCAGTGGGTGATAGACACAGCTGCATGTGTGAGGTGTAAGGTGTACGGGACAGTCTATATCCAGAACAAGAGCGGGCTTTATCGAGAAGAGCCACTGGGTAGAGTACAGCCTGAGAGTCCTGATCATGACGCAGCAGAGGTTACAGTAGCAGCGACAGACGCATAACGCATTGCTGCGAGCCGCGCGTTCAAGAATCTCGCCCTCAAGCTCTTCTAGGGATTGACGAGTATGGGTGGCGATTGATGCTGTAGAACTAGAAGCGGAAGGAACTGGAAGAACGAGTCGCAGTTTTATTGGAAGTCCGACTCAACCTTCTTAAGCTTTCATCGATGTCACGGTCTTGCCCTCGGATAACGCCCTCTTCATTGTGCTCTGCATTCATTCGGGTGCCGCAACACCTCACCTGCCTGCGTACACCTTGAGCTAATTGCTTTGACGCATCTTGACTTGATCTTGACCAAAATGTCGCCTGACATCCCATGGGAGCTTGAACAAGGAGCTCTTTTTGCAGCGTCAACATCACTGCCAGTGCCTTTTGTTAGGCGTTTTATTTAGCTGTCTGACAATGACTGGACAGGAAGTACCGGACTACGGCGGCCTTAATTAGCTACAGGCTCATTGTTTGACTCGATCTTCAAGTTGTTCACCTCCGCGGCCTTGTCTTTCCTTCCGCTACTGCGAACTGTCCCTGCACTACCAGATGCGTTTCATGCGGCTCCCTCTCGGATTCAGGAATCAGCCTTGGTTTCGAATTTCTTCGCAACTCGGCTCGCCAACCCTGGTCGACTGTTTGGATATGAGGTCCCTCGCAGGGTCCGTGAAACACGCGCTTCGTCTCTTCGTGGACGCCAACGACCGCTTCTTGTCGTTGAGTGTCGCGCTCAGGGGCCCTCATTCTCACACGAATTTCGATGGGAATCCCATAACGATCTCTACCCTCCGCGTCATGCAGCCCAGTATTCGGGTCTCCGGACATATACCAGGAAGTCCGGAATCGATGTCATGGACGACGTTGCCCTTGTACTTATTAGTTCTGGTATCGCAGGACTTGACTACTATGACATCGGCGGATCGCTGGATCTGCCAGGCTGAGCTCCCGTCAGATCCAACTTCCAAGAGTGCGTCGACGTCATCCCCGACCCGACGACTGCGATACAGTATCACTCAACGTCGAGGTCACCCGTGCCTCTCGCGTCGGGAGTCTCAGTCTGCGCTGGCTGCCTCAGTCTCAGGTCTGGGCCTGGACGTATTCAATATGTACGCGATCTCGGAGATCTCTTCACGGTTTTGTTCTCCCTCTGTGTGCCGAACACTGCGCGACCCTGAGTCATGCATTCAGTCGGCCCTGGCATGCATCAGATTCACAGCATGCTGACAGTTTTTTTGTCCCCGTGCGTCCGCGGGAACGCGCACGTGTGGACTTGCGAGGAGTGACGAAAAATCTCTAGGAGCCCCTATAGATACGACGCATGCTTCCTGATCTGGACGATCCATGGCGACGCCGCCTGGAGAAGTCCGGCCGGGATGATGATGGCAGTCAGAGCGAGCTTCTGCGGTGCAGATGTGTAAGGTGTCAAAATTTGACATGACATCCCGTCGGCGCACATTTTGTACGTACGACCTCAATTGTTCGCAGTTCCGATGGCTTACTGCGGCCGCCGCACAGCTTGCCACACTCCGGTACTTATGCTCCCTTCGCGCGCGCACATCCTACTTGCTCTGCTGCATCCGCATATGGTCTTTGTGAGCGTAAGTGACGATGTGCAAGGCCGGAACGATCGCCGAATCATTCCTGGAGTGTTGCATATCCATCAATCGGTGATGCGCAATGTTTGGCTTCCTTCCTCGACGCGTCGACCTTCGGACATCCCGCCTCGGACAGAGCTAGAGAAAATACGGAATAATTCCTGCGGCGAGCCGTGTCACTGCAGAGATCATTGACGACTCAACTGGCCTACAGCTGGCTCTTATACTTGCCGAATTTACATGAAACACGCATCAGGATGACAAGATAAAATGCATCGCCTACGGACGATGTCATCGTGCGCGGACGATCGCTATGCTTTGGATTACCCGGAGAGCTCGAGCTGGACACAGACTCGGGACGGAGAGAATTGAAGCTCGAAGCATGTTATGGGTTTCTCGATGCGCACAAGGAGGGAGTGCGGGCTGCCGTTCCTCCCCGTCTAGCTTCCCCATCTTCCTATCCCGGAGTGCAGTTTCAGGGCCGGGCGGCTATGTGTATGGTGCATCGTTTCAGCTGACGAGCTTCGATCTGGAGTGACAGATTCCAAACGGCCGTCGAGAGTCCAGAGACAAAGAAAGCCGTTAAACTTAAAGTTCCTGCCGCGACCGACTCAGACGAACGGCAACGTACGGCGAGGCCCTGCTACGGTGACGATTTCGGCTTGCGCGCTTGTGCGGTGAAACGTGTTCATCGCCGTTGCCCAGCGACATATACGGATCGCGTGGCGTAAATAAGCCGGCGCGGCTCATTTTCGCACGTCCCCGGCGGCTCAGCCACCCGCGTGTCCGCTTTTCTCCTCTCTCTTCCTTTCCGCGTCCATACGCTCTCCGTCGCCGCGCCCGCAGATGGCTGAAGTCGTGCCGTACATCCTCGAGGACGCGACCGCCGACGCCCTCATGTCCACCTTCGTCGACCTCGAAAAGCGGATGAAGCTGCAAGTCCGGCCGACGCGCCAGGACCGCAGAACCGTCGTCGTCTCCGACCTCCTGCGGCCGTCGTCGTCTCCCATGGGCTCGTGGGAGGCAATGCTCACTTTTGCCCCCGATGGCTCCCTCGGAGACGTACACTTCGTTGGCCGGCAGGCCATGCCAATGTCGCAGTACCTGCAGCCCATCCACGGCGCGTACGTCTGCGATCGATCCCCCTGATAAATTTCCTCCGACTCACCCCTCTCAGCTCTCTGAATCGGTCCTTCGTCGCTGGGAACGGCCGCGGCTATGCCTGGTGTTACCGTGTTTCAGAGAACGAGAACGAGATCTGGACGGTGTGTGCCAATCGTGTTAGCCTCGTGTCCACCGCGATTTTCTGACGTATCCCTCCGTCCAGTGCCTTGACGGGAACAACCAGGAAGTGGCAGACTACTCGCTGCCCTTGGAAGACGAGAACTACGACGGTACCTCCGGCTGCACGTTCACCGTCAGTCTCAGTGCGCGGGACATCGCAGCAGGTGAGTGTTCGACAGCCAGGCCGATGTGGCGATTGCCTCCCCTCTCTTGGCTCACGCTGACGACGATGCCAGAACTACTGGCCTCGCTCACGATCATGCGATACATACAACAAAACTCTCTCTAATATCGGCCCCCGCGGCACCGTCTGGCGCGGCACGATCCACTGCACGATCTTCTCTTCTCTTCTTACCCGTTCCCACGCTCTCGACACCGCGCCGCATGCTCTTGGTACCCTGGTCAACCATATAATTTCACATCTCATTGTAGCAACCTCCCCGATCGCCTGCGCCCGTTATGATCTATCCTGCTCTCCATTCGCTTAGACCTTGCGCTGATGTCCTTCCTTATCCCCTGCCTAGACAGGTTTTTACGGCTATAGTACTGCTCTGCTAGTTGCATACCACATCGCATCCCATGTACATCGCATCCCACACCCGCACCCTGCATCTCACGGTCACGTTCGCGCAGCACCTACATTGCACGTACTAGTATTAATTCGCATACCGCTCCGGTTTCGCCCTTCGTGCAATGTAATAAATACAATGGTCTCGTCTTCGGGGGTCTAGACGTCCGTCGTCTTGTCACTGTGCGCAACGGTTATTTTCTTTTAAACAAAGACTCATCTCTCGCGTCTCATGTCTGCGAGGATGATCAGCATTCATATTGTCCAATATGCGTTGCGCAGAGATACTGTCATCGCCGCATGGCTTCGTCGGGAGTGGCTCCACGGCGACTTCCGTACATTGTCCTCGTGCCATCCACGACTCCGCACCGTCTCGGATAACTCACCTCATCCTCCTCTGAGACATGCCACGGCCAGCGCGGGTATTGCGAACGAGGACATACGGGCGCAGGCGGGCCGGCCGCAATCGACTGGCCCGTTTCGAAATCGTCCCTGCACAAAAGCGCCCGTCTGCCCGACCTGTCTCCAGCACCGTAATCTCACGCCACACCGCCAAAGATGTCTCCTTGCTCTATCACCACCTCCACGCTCGCACAGGAACTGGTCGACCATGCCCCCGAGGAGACTCTCCTCGGTCAGCTCCCGGCACAAGGCCTGATGGCGGCGCGTCCTCCCTCGATACACTCGGACTCAAACTCGACAATATATTCGCTCGGTAACGAGGACGCCTACTCGGGGATCGACAGGGGTAGCTTGGCGACGCCCGCAGAACGACGCAGCTCCGGACATGACAACTTGAAGGCGGACGACTCCAAGGTCATCATCGTCCTGAAAAGCCCTCTCAGGCAGCATGTCTCAGAGGATCTCGGAAAACAGATTCCCGCACCCGTTTACAGGCGACGTTCGTGATTTACCTGGGCTGGATCGCCGTTCTGACATTAGTTTGACTTGCACAGGCCGGGCCTTCGGTGTCGACTTGGAAGCTGCCAGCCAATTCGCTTTCTGCCCCAGCATTGTCGAGGGACGCCCGCACCCGCTCCCTATTGCTGTTTTTGCAGCCGTTGAGGATATCTGTTTGCGAGGTCAGCTCTGGTTTAGTCCGAGTCCTTTCCGCTCAAACTTACCATTTGGCTTTCTTTCAGGAGCAATATACGACCCACGCCTCTTCAATCTCCTGCCCACGCCGCGGCTGGCCCGACTTGTCGAGGAGTTCGACTCGGGCCCGCGCTACGGACACCAGTTCCCGCTTTACGCCGAGGACCTGCAAGACGTCTGCGAGCTGTTGCGCGTGTACCTCGAGCGCCTCCCGCGCCCCGTCATCGACCTCACGCTGCGCTCCGCGTTCATCGACATCTGCTGCATCCCGCCGGGTTCAGAATCCCAGGTCAAGTCTCAAATATCTGCCGCACAGATCCTGCTCCGCATGCTGCCCACGCCGAACTTCCACCTCATCGTCTACCTCCTCGCGTTCTTTGCGCAGATCGCACGATTCAGCGTCGCGCTGGACGTCTCGGGCGTCGCCCTCATCTTCTCGCACGCCTTGGTCTCGTCGAGGAGCACAGACGATTACAAACGCGACCCGGAGCACGCGAGGGATTCGCAGCGCATCCTCGACTGGCTTCTGCGCCACTGGCGCCTGATTGCCGTTGGTTTGTTTACAGACCGCCCGGTGCCTGGGCGCCCGTTTGTGTGGGACAATCAAGATGTCATGGCAACGTTTGGCCACGGCGATTCCGAAGGGGGAACATCTGCAGATCTCGGGCTGGAGGGGTCGAGCGTGCAGGGGAGCGCGGCCGTCTCACGTGAGTGTTTCATATCCACATCGTTGTGATTTACTGGCTGACATATTTTTCTTTCCCTCAGTTCATGAAGACTGCGCACTTGGTCGCTGTGACCAATGCGATACGCAGGCAGCGACAATCTTGCAGCTGAGAAAGCGCGTTGCATCGCTCGAGCACCAGCTGGGCACGGAGGCTGTCTTTGCGAAGTCTCAACTGCGGGACCACGTCGAGGCCTTGCAGCGGGAGAAACAGGCCCGCCTTGCCCGAGAAGCCGAGCTTCAACAGGCACTGCAGGCGTCGAACCAGGCCTTGCTTCAGTCCCAAGACCAATTGGCATCTGCCCTACAGCGTCTTGAGACGCTGACGTTGGAACAGGACGCTGCTTTGCTCTTGCTTGGGCGGATTGGCGAGATCGCCACTTCTGCCAGCGCTAAACGTTCAGAGAATTAGTCGGAACAAGCTGTTGGAGTAAGTGCGCCATCCGTCTGGAACCTGTTGCGCCGCAACCTTATTGTAACCGTTGAACTAGTAGATTCATTTATTGAGACTTTGTCTGCGTTGCGCCACATATAGTCGCAGCGAATTTCTTGAAATAGATAGTACAAAATAGCCACAGGGCCATCGATCCTTCCTCGGCCATCGAGAACAGGCACAAAACATCGCACGTAGCTTAATAAATGTCCCAGCCATTGCTGCCTCATAGTGCAATTGGTCAGGAAGGTCGCCTAAAGCCTCTTTCGGATTCCAGTCCGCCCGCTCCAACCATCGTAGTCCGCCCGGCTTCAGTAGAAAGCCTGGAAGCATCCCGTGACCTCTTGAAGCGTGGGATAAGGAATTGTCAGCCAATCTGCGGTATGCGTGAAGTGTTTCCGACTTCAACTCGGGACCGCCTCATGGCGGAAGGTATTGAAGCTGGCAACAACAGCTGGGAAAGAAATGGAAGTCAACATCATTGGACATGGTCAGTGCTCTATGCCACGGGCACCCACCTGCTACGCTGCGTCCTCCTCCCCCATATTCCCGCCACGCGCCAATATTCAAGCCTTGCGGAATGCTGCCCTGAATGACAGTGGCACCGTTGTTGTTTTCCTCTCCGCGGCGGCTCCCTATCTCATCCCAGTATGCTTCGTTTACTCTTGCCTGGCACTAACAGTTCGGGGAGCAGGCACTGGGCGACTACGGGCGTACATCTACGCTTTATCCGCGTTCATGACATGGGCGGCTGGCGGCTTTCTCACGCTCTATACCACAGTGCGCGTCTCTCACCGCCTTTGACTCACTGTTTCGTGCTTTCCCAACAAAGCCATATGCTCAGTCGCTTCGTATAGAGTTCTCGCAGCTCATCGTGACGTAGAGAGCCGAAGGAAAGCCGCGCGCCCATGCCCACGGCCTGTGCATAGTCCCGACTCTGGTGCGCCATGGCCATAGCCAATCCCTGCGCTCCAACCGAACGGGAGCGACACCGGCATTCTGCATGGCTTATATGTGGATCAGCGATAAGAGCGTCGGCACGTGGAACGTGCGGGAGGTGTACCTGAGCTGAGGCCCGCCCCGTCACTGTTGCATTGCGGCGCGCTTTTCGCTCTATCGTTTCTATTCACTTCATTACGAGATCCGACCGGGTGAAGAACACTCGATGGAGGTACCCAGTACGTCGATGCTGGGCGTCGCAGACCGCCGGGAGGTTCTGTGTTCTGTTCTGCTCCAACTGGCGATGCCTTGCCTTTCCGGATCCGTCGCTAACATGGTGCACATGGCCTGAAACCTCGAGCTCTCCTCGCTGCTTGCTCCAATTATCACCTCCGCACGTGCGGTGGCGTCATGCTTCCAGTTAAAGGGTATAGGATGCTAAGCACGATACGCTGGACGCGTCTGCTCACTGGTGTCATGCCGGCATGTCTGTTTGGTTCGCCGTTCGCGCATCTCCGCATCTGGGCCACTGAAAACGACCGCACTGACTGCTCTCGGCGCGATGTGGAATTGGGAAGGCATATAGATTAATCTGGGTGCGAGTGCGGGCTTCATTGGCCGAGTCGGTTAGCGATACACTGGATACACTGGCGGAGCTTTGGCAGGCGAGGAGGGCTCTGCCTACACGTATTGGGTACTTCTAGCTGCATTGAAAGCTGGGGAAATCATAAAGCTCGTGTGAGCCACGGGAGGTTGCGCCCTCCGATGCTGGACGGCCGGCACGGCGTGGGGCCTGGTGCTCGGCCGACAGTGTTGATAAACTGTCGTATTTCGATAACGGGCGTATATTCTCGTTGGCGAAGGGTGCAGGTGCATGCAGAAGGCTGCGGTCCAAGCGCTACCGGCGCGCTCAGTGCGAATGGTCTGGTCTGGATGAACTAGCTGGGTGCGATCGGCCGGCGTCAGCATGCTGATCCACAAATGGCCGCTGGCTGGGGTGAAAGGCGTAGGTAGACGTGTCTGCGCGCTGGCGACCCAGTGGAGGGAGTTCGTATCCACGTGGCATTGACGGCTGAGGTAACGTGTGCCTTCTTGCATGGGTAGGATGCGCGTGAAGCGCGTCGCTCAAATGGGACTGTTGATGCGCGACAGGCAGGGGCGGCGGGACCACGACCCATGCTCTGGACGCCGGAGCAGGCAAATGGCCGCGCTGGTCGACCATGGGAGGTAAGTGCAGTGCTGACTCATCACTCGCGAGTGCAGGAGCGAATCGGTGCCCAGTGGAACGGTCGCTGTCGAGCCATGCGCTGTTTGGCGAAAAAGAACTGGAGTCGCCGTGTGCAAAGTCCTGCGCGAGCCCGGAAGCCATTGGCTCTGGATCCGCTCCAACTGAACCGGCATCATAACCACCGGGCGGCGAGGAGTCGCGCCTGCCGCTCGAGCTCGTGTCTCGACGAGGACGCGTACGCGCGCGAAAGCGTTGGGGCCCCGGGCCCTGCGGGGTCGTGCTGACGGTCCAGTAGCCGCCTTTTCCAGGTTCATTGTGCGCGCGGGGAACCTTTTGAAAGGCCTTGATCAACGACAGGTTATGCCGGACAGAATTCTGGCGGTACTAGTCAGGACGTGGCGTCAACATTTCCATTTCAGGTGGCACACCTTCCATCCTTCTCCCTGTGCGCGGAACCAGGGGTACTGGGTATGGCCTTAGTAAAAACACATGCGACAACAGTGTGACTGACTTTATTTTCAATGGCAGCATAGATCTCCTGCAGGCGCAGCTTCCGCTCCGGGCTGCTCATAATGGCGGCGCGAATCAGGACGGGGTACGGGTACCGCGGCTTGCCGTCCGTGTCTCTCAAGTCGTCGAGGGACTGCACCGAGTCGAACGGCATCACCCAAGTCTTTGGCTCGGGCTCGTAAGGAATTGTGTGCATGGCCGTTTGGTTCACGGGAAGTAACGGCTGAGACATGTCGGCTGTCGGCGGCGCAGAAGCGGGATACGATACTGAAGACATCGACGGTGCTGGTGGCGGGGATCGAGGATACGAATTTGCGGCAAAGCCGAACGGCGGCGGCGATTGGGGCTCAAACGAATGAAGGGACATCGGCGCAGAGGCGCCAGCGTGCGAGGACGAATCGTAGGCGTGCCATGGCGAAGAGGGGGCCGGCGGAGGGTACGAAAGGGGATGCGCAGGCCTTGCGGCACGCGCGGCGGCCTGTGTACCTGAGCGGGCGAGAAGATCCGTCGGGAGCGGCGCGCTGCGCAAGCCCGGCGGTGGGGGCGGGGCCGGGGCGCCGTCCGGGAAGGACGAAACGCCCTCGACGAGCTCGCTGAACGAGGGAAGCCGCATTGCGGGCTTCGAGCGCTCGTCTGGGCGGGAGCTAGGGCCCGAGGCGCGGTGGTGGGCCATGAAGGCGTGGAGTGCGAGGTTGCCGCGGTTAAGAGGAGTGCAAACGGGCGCGTCGGGAAGGGCTGGGTGAGTGCAGAGCTTAGACATGGGACAAGCGGCGCATGGGACGTCCGTTGCATAAGATAATAATTCTGGCTCAGCGTGCCTCGATCCCTCGACGGACATCGCCGGCAACGATGTTGGCAATCCTCCGACGATTCGCCAACCCGCCGACGTCTCCAACTCCATTTCACATCGACGCCAGGGACACCGCGTCGACCGAGAGCAACCGAGCTATCAACGCAAACACTGCTTTGTTTACAGGTCCCCAGACTCAGTCACGCGTCATTCGGGCCCACAAAGCCTATGGACTACGCTGGAACATATTCGGAGTAACCTCTTTCTGGAGGTCTGCACGGCGCGAAGCTCAAACACAGTGCGACTCCCGCGTCTGCCCACGGTGCACAGTCCGTCTCGGACTCTGCGGTGAGACCGTGTCCTGCATGCGGGCGGGAATTGGCAATGATCGACAGCCCTCTCGGTTTGTTTGTTTCTTCGACAGATTCACGTTTTGCTCGAGGCCTCCACGTGCGCCTCACGTGGTGTGCCTTCTGCATACTGAGGCGTGCATAGAAACCCAAGTATTTGATTACCAGGTGGCACGCCAGATTAGAGAGAAGCACATACAGGGCCTACACGGGCGAGTCGAAGCGATTGTGGCAGGCGTTGGAGCTGCAGCGATCGAATGCTGATTTCCAATGTCGGTCATTCCGGCGGGAGTAATCTGGGGCTCATGTTCCTCATACGTATCGTTATCCCCACCTCGATGATCGCCGTCGCCTCTCAAGGAAAGGGAGGGTCTAAATAGAGCGGTATCTGGCGCGCCGGAGAGCTCAAACTTGTTCATGTTGACGACGTGGACGCTCGTACTGAAACCGGCTGTCAGTTCGCCGGACCTGGCGTCTCTGGTAGCTGCTGACTGTGCTCGCACGATACACGCTGTTGCGACAGATTCGGCTGTCTGCTTGTCAGTATAGTATCATGCGGCGGATCGGGAACAGATGTCACTGGCAATTGGCAGACGGGAATCATCTCCAGGACGGTCTGGTCGGGCAAGCAGCTGCAGCTCCCAGAGACAGGGCAACTTCTGCCCGCTCCAGGCCTCGCAAACGTCACACAACTCTCCATCGTAGCGAAGTGCAAGCGAGACGATCGCACCCTAGGACCCGCCATGGCCAGTGCATGTGTATAGACCGGACGCCGTTTGGCCGGTCGATGCGAAGGCGAGAAGATCCTTCCGCTTTCGAGCGCGCACTGCTGTGTGATGGCGTATTACAGTAATGACCGGTATGCGGACCTGAGCCGGTCTACAATCTGGACTTCGATTGTTTGCTGACGCCGAGAAACATGCAGCCATCGCAGGCTTGCACTGTACTTCTGCACAGCGTGCTCAATCATGCTGCAGATCGTACGGTCGACAGAGTGCTAGCAAGCCACGAGTCTCTAGTCCCTACCAGTGGCGGATTCCCTCATTCAGTAGCATCTCAGGGTACGTTCAGGGCTCGAACACCAAGCGAGCACCCGAGAAGCCGGGGTGCTGCGTTGGCATCAGTACACAGAGGCATCTAATGGCTTGAATGCCAGCAGTTGGGCAGACGTGGCCCATTCAGAAGTCTGAAACAAATGAGGATGCCACTGGCAGGGAAGAGTCTTTCACTGTTCAGAATCAGACCCTCAGCTTCCGTTTCGTGTCAGGGCTCGGCAGCAGTGCAGATTAGACTCGCAGGCGACGCTTTTGACACACATATCCGCAGACCTGGCGTGGGTGTTATATCTCGCGCGTCATCACCAAACCGGGAAAAATCCTACAATCGTCGTCCAGAGCCGATAAGATCTCACATCGCCGACAAGATGTGGGATCACCGACCAGTGATTGCAACACCGGTCGGCGGCATCGTGGACTCATTTGGCTGACTAAGTCCAGTAAGCCCGACGGTCGACTCGTCAGAATCCCGTCAGCACGGCGAGTAGTTGGCCGGCCGTCCCCTACCTTCACTCAGGCATGATGCTCTCTGGCCATTTTGACGTCGGACCTGAGTTGCTCCGGACAGCTCTTCCATATTATCGCAATGCTGTTCTACCTCTGACCGGTCTGCTCTATGCCTGACGATGTGATGACCAGGATGGAACCAGGACGGTCGCCTGCAGACCGGCGCCAGATATTTTTATCTTAATCAAATCTCACGATATGGATGCGCAGCGGGGTGGGCGGGGCAAGCGGATGATGCAGGGCAAAGCACAATGTATTATTGCAGATCGTAATATAGCTAGACCTCGTCTTCGGGGACTGCGCGCTCCCTATTGGTGGCGTTGTTCAATGCTTGCCTCTCAGCGTCAGCCTGCGCGGCGGCGGCGGCAGCGTCGGCCTCCTTCTGCGCGGCTGCCTTCTTGTCCGCGGCCGCCTTGGCGACGAGTGCCGAAATGCTGTTCTCGTCATCCGATTCCGCACTGTTGCCAAAGATGCATCTATGTGCGTGCGTTAGCATAGACGAATGAGCCACAATGAAAAACGCACTCGTTCCACTCCGAAAAGAACTTTTCGCCCTCTGGTGTACCATCGAAGTTCTGGAGGAGCGTCATGATCTGCTTGTAGTACTTCTCGTAGTCGAACTCTTTGTCGTAGAGCTTGCAGCGCTTCGACGCGCTAATCGAATGTCGGAGCTGTCAGATGATCAGGGATAATGAATAGGAGGCCTGCATGAGGGAGGACGTGCGCACCACAATCCCATTGAATCCAAGGCTTGGCCCGTTGACCTGCTTCTGCCCAGCAAGGTCGCTGTTGGAGCCTTTTGCGACTCGGCCTTCATTCCCGACCGAGCTAGGGCCAGTATAGACCTGTTGGTAGGACTTTGATGCGCGTCAGCTAAATATCGTAACACGGGGAGCAGGAAACACACCAAGCGCATGAGCCCGGACGGGTGCAAAGCGCCGCAGAGCTCTTCAGGGTTGTCGGCGTCGAACTTGTAGTCCTTGAATAGGATGGCAGGCAGCGCATTTTTCTTGTGTTTGTTGCTTAGAAGGCCTTCGCGGACGCTGTTGGAGTTTAGCGCTGTCAGCTGTAACGGCGAACGGACACACCCTGGCGCATTGATGTCAAAGTTGACGGGGCAGAGCAGCATGGCGGTCGTGGGGTTGTTGAACCCGAGGCACTCCTTGTTGGTAACGGCGCTCGGCTTTGTCGTGTCTTTGGGGATGATGCTGACGCTGTTGACGGTCTCGGAATCGATCCATTTGCATATTTCTGGGGTCACAGAGTCAATGCTGTCACTGCGAGCAAGTGACCAGCCCTTATCAAGCTGTGCCCATTCAGTGCGCGAGCGGGAGAACAGACGTCGTTGAACTCACACGGCTTTTGAGCTCACCGAGCCTGTCCTCAGAGCAATCCTTCAGCTCGACTGTGAGACGACCACGGCAAAATTTGGCAAGAGCAGGCCATTGCGCATAAACGTAGTCGTCACTTGTAATGCAGCGTTAGTTCGAGCCCGAGGCAGAAAAAGATTTGATGCGCACTCGTCCGTTGAAGTTGAAGCTTCTTCGCCGCCGAGCGTGAGTGCTAATCGCAGCATGTACTCATTGATGACTGCCGAGGGTGGTACAATTGCGTTCCCGTAACGACAGTACGCCTTGCCATACGAGTATAGAAGGCTTTTGTCCATGCGCGGCGGCGGCAGCGGCCTGAGCCATCGGCTGTCAGATACATGCGATATTGCCTGGTATGACGACTCACGACTGCGAGCGGAGCCGGCGGGCATTGTCGCGCCCATTATTCTCACTATCTCGACGTGGACTGCCACTGCGACGAGGGCTTGCGTTGCGACGCGGGCTGCCGTTGCGACGCGGGCTGCCGTTGCGACGATCAGGGCTGCGACTGCGTGAGGGGTTGCGGCTTTGCAGAGGCTGGTTCTCGTCGCGAGCTGCAGACTGTCGCCCTCTGCGGCTATAACGCGCGGACATCGAGCTTGGTCAGAAGAAAAAAGCGTCAGAACGGGAAGAGCATGGCGACGGTCTTATATACCTATCCCGCATTGAAACAGGCACCGGAATGGGGCATCAAATTGCGCTCCCAGCGCTGCGTGCGCCCACCAGCCACCGGTTCTGTCTCCACATTCAAGGACTGAGTCTACACTGGGAAATGAGTCTAGCTCGTCTGAATGCATTCTGACGTGGAAGGGGAACTCACAGGTAGTTAATGCGCCTTCACAATCCACCGTTCAACGTCGAGTCGGCATCACGAATCGGATTTGCAGAACCTGATTCAGAGCCTACTCTGCCGCGTGTTGTAAGTGAATTTGAGCAATAATACTCTTCCCACGCTCCTTGGACTCTGATACCCACGTCGAGCTCACCGTTATGTCTTCCACGCCGACTGTTTCACTCACTTTCACCGGTGACCTGACCGAATGCTCTTTTTCGGGCGGAAGCCAAAGCACCCAGGTCGCTCTGCTACAGAACGGCGACGGTTCGAAGGTACGTCGGCCATGCTGGGAACTCGAGCACTCGTTGATAGCGCCAGACCGTGACCATTAGTTTCCCACCAATGATTCCAAAAGACAAACAGAATACGGAAAGCCTGAAGAACGCCCTCGAAAGACAGTACGAGCGGATTCGGGACTTGGTAACGCGCGCGCATCAAGCCACGGCACAGGATCTTCGCCAGCATACAATGCGATATTCGAATCGCGTCGAGGCAGCCGTGAAGCGAGTTTCTTCGCTCACGGAGTCAGAATACTCTGACATACGCATCCCAGCCTCGCCATCGAAGCAGAAGGTACGCATGAAGTGGCCGTGTTTCAGCAGAGAGGGTGATTACTGATTTGCCGTCACAGCGTGCTGCTCCAGTTTCACCACAGCGGCCCGCGAGGGACGGAAAAAAGACCAAGTTGGAACACGAGACATGATCGCGTCTCGTAGATGTAGCCAGCAGAGAGTGCTCGTCGCCAACAAAGCATTATTTGTTATCGTCCGAAGTAATCATAGATGTAGACCAGACTGAGAAACTGAAGCAAAACCTAAAGACTGAACTGAACGCTAGCTGAAATGAGCCACGTCGAGTCCACCCGCTCGACGAGCTAGACGATGTGTTGGTGATCGGTCGCGCGCTTGAGTTGGCGGAACGATTCCAGAGTCCGCCAACTCGTTGTCGACGCTCTTCGGGTCTCGGCGGCCTCCTTTCCCATGGGCACTCCTGCAGAGCGTGCTAGGCTTGCTGCTCTGTACGGAGCAGTCTACTCCGCATGCTCGACACGGCAATGATGACATTCAGCGGCGTTGTGAGCGCCACGAGCTGCGCGAGGTTGTTGGGTTGCTCTCGAGATAGGTGCGTTTCTACACTCAGGCACCACTGGGTACAGCTGACACTTGGACAGTCGAGGCGGCTGACGATTGGCTTGTGCACCACCCTGCGGCGATGCGGCTCGTCGAGCCTGCAGACGACGCTGGGCTGCTGAACCGTATGCCCGCTGGCCATGACGCAGATGAGGACGTGGTGGTGACCGCTTGCGTCCCGCTGCCGCTGGTGTCGCTGAGTGCCCAGCTGGATGGCCGAGCGGCGACGACGGACCAACGCCGAGCAGCCCGCTATCGACTTCGGGCAGTGGCCCGCCGTTGACGTCGGGCAGCGGGACGCCGTCGTCGCACCAAGCGGTCATGCTCGCTTCGCGCCGCCTGTGCGCCGGGTTCTGGTTGCTGCGCGCCGGTGGGCTCTCCAGCGCCGGCAGCGCACACGCGCGCTCGGGTTTCCGCTCCCCGCGTCCGCCGCCCGGCCGCCTTGGCGCGGAACGGACGCGCCCAGCAGCCCGTACGCTGGTACGAGCTCGCTGGGCGTGTCGGCGCTCTCCAGCGCTCTCCAACGCCGGCGACGCGCGCGCGCGATTCCGTTCCCCGCGTCGAACCGACGCGCGCCGCCCGGCCTCCTTGGCGCAGAAAGGACGCGCCCAGCAGCCCGTACGCTGGTACGAGCTTGCTGGGCGTGTCGGCGCTCTCCAGCGCTCTCCAACGCCGGCGACGCGCGCGCGCGCGCGCGATTCCCGTTCCCCGCCGAACCGACGCGCGCCGCCCGGCCTCCTTGGCGCAGAAAGGACGCGCCCAGCAGCCCGTACGCTGGTACGAGCTTTCTGGGCGTGTCGGCGCACTCCAGCGCTCTCCAACGCCGGCGACGCGCGCGCGCGCGATTCCGTTCCCCGCGTCGAACCGACGCGCGCCGCCCGGCCTCCTTGGCGCAGAACGGACGCGCCCAGCAGCCCGTACGCTGGTACGAGCTTTCTGGGCGTGTCGGCGCACTCCAGCGCTCTCCAACGCCGGCGACGCGCGCGCGCGCGCGATTCCGTTCCCCGCGTCGAACCGACGCGCGCGCCGCCCGGCCTCCTTGGCGCAGAACGGACGCGCCCAGCAGCCCGTACGCTGGTACGAGCTTTCTGGGCGTGTCGGCGCACTCCAGCGCTCTCCAACGCCGGCGACGCGCGCGCGCGCGCCGATTCCCGTTCCCCGCGTCGAACCGACGCGCGCCGCCCGGCCTCCTTGGCGCAGAACGGACGCGCCCAGCAGCCCGTACGCTGGTACGAGCTTTCTGGGCGTGTCGGCGCACTCCAGCGCTCTCCAACGCCGGCGACGCGCGCGCGCGCGCCGATTCCCGTTCCCCGCGTCGAACCGACGCGCGCCGCCCGGCCTCCTTGGCGCAGAACGGACGCGCCCAGCAGCCCGTACGCTGGTACGAGCTCGCTGGGCGTGTCGGCGCTCTCCAACGCCGGCGACGCGCGCGCAGCTCGCCCATTCCCGTTCCCCGTGTCGAACCGACGCGCGCCGCCCGGCTTCCTTGGCGCGGAACGGGCCCGCCCAGCAGCTCGAACCAGCGTACGAGCGCACTGGCGTGTTGGCGCTCTCCACCGCCGGAGGCATGCTCGCCGAGGACCCGGGGAATCGCGCGGCCCTGCCAGTGCCGCGTCCCACGCCCATACGGCCCGCACGGCGCGTACTCGCGGCCATCGCCAACGCGCTCGGCGTGCACGCCCCATATACGACATCACGCCGGCCCCGACGACATCACCGAGGTCGTCGTCTTCCCAATGGCAACAGCCTGCCGTCGACCAAGGCGCTCAGCTTCGACCGCGCGTGGCCGTTTGACGTCGACGCGACATACACGGACCCGGCCAACCTGGCCTTCCGCTCGTCGCCGTTCATGACGTCCTTCAGCGACAAGGACGTCAGGCTGGACACGAGGCAAGCTGGCGCCCGTCAAGATGAATGGCATCGTCGCGTACTACCCGTCCCGTGGCGAGTTCACGCATCCTTCTGCTCGCCTCTGCGATTTCAGCGCGCGACCAGACTGTCACAGGCCTCGCATCGCGTCTCGCCCACACGCAGCGGGCTCGGTAGTCATCATGCCGAGTACCTCCTGCTCCTCGCAATTCACGGTACGTGCTTTTATCGCCAGCTTCGCTGCCGCTGACGCTCTCTAAAGGTTATGCGCCCAACACGGTGCTCATCATCATTGTCCCTCCCACAGCCTCCCCTCACCGCCGATATTAGCACGCGTGTTGCCGACGTCTAACGCGTCACAGCGCCGTTGCACCCCGTCACCCAGAATCGCCAGGCGGAGAACACCATCGAGTTCTTCCCGTCCCGCTGCAAGCCTGTCCAGTCCAACTACCTCGACTTGCTTGTCAACGCCGGCGGCCTCACCGAGTCCAGCAAAATGCTCCACCAGGTCAACATCTCCACCAGTGAGTTAACACTGCCTTCTTTCTTTCTTCGTGCTTATCCTTGTTCTCGACAGTTCTGCTCGACGCGCGTCTGCCGACTGCCAGCGCATGACGGGCGAGCGCAAGGACGGCGGCGCGGTTGCGTAAGAGCAAGATGACGACAAGCCCAATTACCCGCGCACCATGGGCCTGTTCGTCAGCCCGTCAGCCTGACCGATGGCTCACCGTCGAGTCGTGGGCCGGCCGTCACAACTCTGCGATCCAACTCTGGCAGGCACGGCGGAGGTCGACGCACTGGCGCTTGCGGCCGTGCAGGCGAGCAATGCGCCGCGGTGCCGCGCATCAAGGCCGCCGCAACGCTTTACGCGCTCACCGGGGGACTCTTCTGGCACTGTCTTGCGCGCGGAGTGCCGCGCGCTGCCCGGCACGCGCGAGCACGCGCATTTTCGGCGGACGCTGTGCACGGCGGCGCAGTGCGGCGCGCATGCGGAGGTCGTCGCGCTCCTGCGGGGCATGCTCGCTACTACTGACAGTGTTCGTGTAATGCATGCCGTGCCATGTCCTTGTTACATTATGGCAAAACAGGCGGGCGACTATACAGAGTCGCATGCCCGTGATCTTGTGCTGGCAGTGCCGCATGACTGAACGACATGCGACTCTGTTTAGTTGCCATCTTGTAGCCAGTCCGATTGAGATGTAGCTGCCAGTTCGTAATACGCGCAAGTGATTGTCCACGTCATTATTACTGACTGCAAAGGGTTATTTAGTTGTATCCATTTATCATAGTGGATTAGAAGTTCACGTCGTGGAAGTCATTACTGCGGTGGACAACGATGTTTTGAAGATCCGCACCACAGCTCTTAACCCTACCAATCAAGCGGGCGCAGTGTAGCATGCCACGCTGCCGAGGTTGCGACACCGATTGGCCTTCGGGGAACGCCCTGCGTCGCCACATGTCTAGCTGCAAGGACATCCAGCAACCAGGCTTACTTGCTCGCGCGCAGCAAGCAATGCGTGCCAAGGACAAAGCTCAGGACTTGAAACGCCAGCACGAGCAGGCCGACGAGACTGGTGCTGTCAAGCGCACACGTACCGATAGCCTGGATGATTTGCGAGACCAGGATGAGGTGCCCATGGATCTGGACGAGCAGGAAACCGAGCAGCTGGATCCCACAGCAGCTGAGCAAGTCCCAGTACGGAATGAGGCCCAGGTACGTGTCTAGTTCACATTCTACGCACATTCCTGATATTTTAACAGGAGGGATCAGTGCCAGCTATGCAGCGATATAATCTGCGGAGGCGCGCGCCGCCCTTGGTGCAAGACGTGATCCCCCGTGGCCCTGAGCCCATCGAGCCTGACGCTGTACCTCCTCAGCCGGGGCAACCTGTGCAGCGGCAGCCTGGAATTCCTCCACGACCGTCTATACTGGAGACCAGGCCCAACGTGTTCGGTATCTGGCGACGTTACGCATATCGGCCAGAACGCGACCCTGCTCAGCTCGCCGACCCCGAGAATTTCCTTGCTCCCAAGCTCTTGGCACCGGTGTTGCAGGGTTCTTCCGAACAACCCAGAATGTCCGTTGAAGCTGATGCTTCTGCTGCTGCGAACTATCAGCGTCTGCTCGCCTGGCAAACATCGGGCTCGGGTACGAAGTCCGTGGCAGACACGGAGGTCCTCGTCAATACGGTTCTACGCCATCCCGGCTTCAATCCGGACGTCTTCAAAGACAACGCATGGAAGCGAGCTTTCAAGGCCGAGGGTGCCTTCCAAGGCAACGCGGATGACTGGCGCCAGGCGTCATTTACGATCGACATACCCATTTCAAAACGTTACCGCAAGCTCGCGGTTAACAATGGAGCCAAATCTGCGTCCTTCGTTATCGACGACTTCAACTACCGCCCCCTCTGTGGCTTCATTAGGGCTCTTGCGGAGAAGGATCCTGCAGCGGCGCGTTTTATCTATACCCCGTACGAAGAATTTGTTCGCCTTCCAGACGGCACAGTCCTACCACTATACGGCGAAATGTACGCAACGCCTGAGTGGAGGAAGGAGCATGAGCGGATACAGAATCTCCACATCCCACCGGAAAAGGAGCAAGGTGGGGGCAAGCTGCCTCGCGCGCTCTTTGTCCTCATGTTTGGCTCGGACGAAACGCTTCTCGCGCAGTTTGGCTCTGCTAGCGCATGGCCCTGTTACGGAATGGCTGGAAACCAAACGAAATACGAACGGGCCCGGCCTTCGATGCACGCCATTCACCAGATCGCATTCTTTGTCAAGGTACTTTCCCTTACTTTTCTTGTCTGTCGGGAAGACTCATTCCAGCCACACAGCTACCCGATGCAGTGCAGGACTTCATTAAGACTCGCCAGGGCGGCGCAGCAGCGAAGCGCGCGCTGTTGACTTTCTGCAAACGCGAGGCAATGCACGCGTCCTGGAAGATTCTGCTCGACGACGAGTTCCTCGAAGCATACGAGTGGGGCATGGTCGTCGACTGCACAGATGGGGTGAAGCGCTTGCTCTTTCCTCGCATCTTCTCGTACACTGCGGATTATCCAGAGAAGTGCGTATTCGTCTATCGTGGGATCGCACTATTAATGCACTGTAGGTGTATCATTGCCACCATAAAGGACGGGGGCAACTGCCCATGCCCACGTTGCCTTGTCGAGAAGGGCGAAATACACAAAGCTGGACAGCGGCTTGATATGCGTAGACGGACGACGAAGGCTCGCACGGACGACAGTGCTCGGCGCCGCAAAGTGGAGAGTGCTCGAAAGGTCATTTTTGAGCATGGATACACTGTCGACTCGAAGGGCATCGACCCAATGCTGAAAGATGAATCGTTGACCCCGAACCAGGTATGTGCCGTGCTCCCACTGTCAATGGATATTCTGACACACAGATACCCTCAGAATGCATTTTCTGATCGTTTGGGGCCGCTCATGTTCGATCTATTTCGGATGCTGGTCGTCGACCTTCTGCACGAGTTCGAGATCGGCGTCTGGAAGGCCGTCTTCACCCACATGCTTCGGGTGCTACAGGCGCATGACAAGGATCTTCTTGCGGAACTGAATAAGCGGTGCGTAGGTAAAACATGTCAGTGTTGAGCTAAATCCATAGCAGCTTCCGTAACATGTCGACGTTCGGACGGGCAACCATCCGCAAATTCCACAATAATGTATCGGAGATGAAGCGTCTGGGAGCCCGCGATTTCGAAGATATTCTCCAGGTGTGTGTGCCCAGCTACACGGGCTTTTATGCGAGCATTCAACATCTTCAGTGCGCGATAGCTGCGTTCGACGGCCTTCTACCCGACGATCTCGACAAGGTCTTCATGGACCTCCTGTTCACGGCCGCTGAATGGCACGCGTTAGCCAAGCTGCGCCTTCACACCGAGGAGACTTTGACCGACTTCTCCGCGACCACGACGGCCCTGATGGACATGCTCCGACGGTTCGAGAAGGAGACGTCCGGGATCGACACCAAGGAGCTCGAGCGCGAAGCTCGCGCGCGACAGCGGCGTGCCACTGCATTAAACCCAAATGCCAACGCCACCTCGTCGGCCGCGCAGACGCGCCATTTCAACCTTTCAACATACAAGATTCACGTTCTGCCGGATTACGTGCCTTTCATCAAGAGACTTGGGACAACGGACTCCTGGACATCACGACTGGTGTGTGGGCTCAACCGTTTTCTGACGTTGGATGATTCCACTAAAATACGAAACGATTGTTTAGTTCGAGTCGGCCCATCGCGTTGTCAAGCGCGCTAATCGCAGCACCAACCACCACAACCAGGTCGCGCAACTGGCCGCCAGTGAACAGCGCGCCCGCCGTATCCGTACGCAAACCGGCGGAACTGCAGAGCAGAAGCGCGCCGCAGACACAGCACCATCCGCATCGCCGGACTCTTCATACGACATCGCCAAAGACATGAAGCACCCAGTCCATATGTCGCACTTCACCAGTGACTTGGCAGATGATCCTGCAACTCGTGTAAGTCTTGCCCTACGCACGTCCGAATCCGGGTCTTGACTCGAACGCAGGGTTTCTTTGAGCAGCTCAAAAGCCATCTCCTTGAGCGCATGGGAGTAGTGGCCGATCTCCCGGATGAACGGTACTCGGAAGCCTTACGCTCGACTATTGTGATAGAGGGCAATCGGCTTTTTATGCACCGGACAATGCGCGTAAACTACACGACGTACGACTTGCGACGCGATCAGGATTCAATAAATCCTCATTCAGCACACTGCGACATCATGATGTTTTCGCCGGAAGAACGCCCGAACGCCCACCCATACTGGTATGCCCGTGTTCTCGACATCTTCCACGTCAACGTCTTGCGCATCGACGCAACGTTTCGCGAGGCTCCCAAGCGCTTCGATGTGCTGTGGATTCGCTGGTTCGGAGAAGACCCAGAGTGGCACGACGGTTGGAAGAAGCGTCGCCTTCCACGCATCGGCTTCGTCCCCGCAACCGACCCTGATGCTTTTGGCTTCATCGATCCAGCCACAGTTGTTCGTGCATGCCATTTGTTACCGACATACGACGAGGAACGCACTGATAAGCTGTTGCCGGTCAAGAACTCCATCGCCCGCCGCAACGGCGACACGGATGACTTTGTCAATTATTACGTTGGAATGTGCGTGCCAGTCCCTGCCATGTCAAGCTCCGATACTCATATCGCAATAGCTTTGCCGATAGAGACATGGTCATGCGCTATCGGGGCGGCGGTGTGGGACATCGCTTCTCCTTGCCTCCAGCACGTAGCAATCGCTGGCTTCGGGCGGTCACGCGTTCAACAGCAAATAGTCGCTCACAGCTCGCCGCGGGCGACGATGCACACGACGATGCGCCTCAGGCTGGCGATGTGCTCGGACGGACGGCCGGACAGGAGCTCAACGCAACGTCATACGAGGTTTCCGATGACTTGGACGGTGAATACGACGACGAAGAGGAGGAATTAGAGGACGTCCTAGACGATCTCGACGACATCCTGAACCCCTTTGACGACTCTGACCCCGAGGAGTCGGACGGTGACGACTCAGAGGATGAACTCGGTTATGACATGGACGACCCTGATGCCAATCTGGATGATGATCTGTAGCGCATTTTCATAATATATTGCATGTGGTACAGAACTACTGCAGAGCCGACTAATAACGGAAACTGTATAAATCATAATTCCTCATGTGTAATTTCTGCGTCTGCCTGGCGGGGTGATATCTCAGACAGCACCAAGACTGGGCACGATCCGTCCAATGCAGATCTTGGATTACGAGCTGCCGGGGAGGGACCTGTAATGCAGTGCGCAGTCTGATCGGTGCTGGTCGGCGCCAGTCAGAGCAATCATGCCAGTGTTCTGCTTATCGAAGATCATCAGTTGCTTATCGGCCTGATACGTCCCTGCCCACTGACGCTGTATGGCTCGGAGGCTGTGATAAGATTGCACATCGCTTGCAGGCGCAGGTCAACGCCCGTCATCAATTTCCTAGGTTGCTGATGGTTGATTCGCGCCGGGCCCAGTGCTTCGCTGCCTCAGTGGAGGCGCCGGAACGCCGTCTTCGCGCACTGGCAGGCGGGAATGGGATGGGGGATGGGAATTAATAGGACTTTGATAAGCCCCGTGCACTAGGACTGGCAGGTCCCGTTCGCCGGCGAAATGGGAAGCCGTGACACTGCAGGCAGAATTCGCGCGAGCATTGGAAGAGCAGTTACTGACAAGCCGGGCGATTGACTACCTCGGAATCGGAGAGTGCGAGTAACAGCATCGAAAAGGCAGGAGGAGTACGACAGCGGTGACATCATAGCGTACCTGCTCGCAAGGAAGCAGCTGATGCGTGCCGTATCATCGCGGGATTCCAGTTAGATCCTCAGGGCAGCGAAACAAACCAGATTGCATTCCAGTCAATCGATCCTACTAGCTCGTCTCAAAATCGCATCATCCGACCCTCGTGCGCAGCGCTGACGACCAGGGACGACTATCGCCGTGGAACCTCGAGGAACGATCATCAGGACTGCACGCCGGCGCCATAGAGACACCGCATGAGCTACTGAATTGAACCGAAAAGAGCCACGAGGGTAGTTTGTTCGACATAGCAACATGACTAGTGCATATCAAAGAGGGTTCCTGGTCAGCTGAGCAATGAAATATTATTACAATCCCGTTGTCCTGGCTGTCAGGAGGAGCATGAGGAAGATACGGAGGCCGCAGTGAATGTTCAGGTCTGGGAGAAAGCGCAGGGAAACAAGAGAGCGTGCAGCTGCGGTGTCGAGAGGGCTCATGCGTAGATAATTGCAGCGGTCCGTCGAAGCCTGTAGTACTACATACGGACGATGGCCTAATGAATGTGGGATACTGCCTTCCGTATTGAGCACAAGATACGCTTGATGCATATGTCCACGCTGAGGCTCGTGTACCTGGAAGTGGAGCAGTACGGTGTAATGACAGCAGATACTCCATAAGACCTCCTTGTAGGACAGTTACCAGATGCCGTTTGCCAGGAACGATGCGTCGTTGGGGTATAAGTATCGAGAAAAAGGCGTGACCAAGCCCACATTAAAAGTGTCCGCTGCATGATAACATCGGGCACTCTGGAAAGACTAGGAAAGGCTTCGGCGACGAGGAAGACCAGTTTCAAGTCTGGAAGCTTGGAGACTGGCACACAGTTGGAAGAAAAAAAAAATCGTCGGCGCTCTCCGGCGCTGTTCAACGTTCAAGGTTTCTCACCAGATTCTCTGGCGCGGCGATACCATCTGACTTACTCTTCCTGAGGACCGGATTGAACGCGGTTTGCCATGCTCTGAGGACGTCGGTTCAGCTTCGACCGTCGGGTTACCCCACGATTTCAACCACCATCCAATGGAATCGCTCGGTACGACGACCTATGCATAGGAGCCGAGTTATCGCATGCTGATCTGTCCCCTCATGGCTGGATCACTCGTCTATGGCCCTAGGATCGCTCAGCACCTGCGCACCAGGATCGATCTGACACGTTCTGTATTGTTCGGGCTCTTGGCGATTGCGGGCAACTTCAACACAACTAGGGTACATGAGCGGGGAGCAACATTTCTGGTACGTCTTCAACTGCACAAGTCTTTCTACGGCTTCGGAAACTTGAAACTTAACACGACGGTGAGGCGCGCTCGTCCAGGCAGCCGAGCCCGAGAGCGTTGTCCTCGTCGTACGCAGCGGGAACCCACTGACCCATCCTGCGAGGCAGAGGGCTTATCGCGCGCGCTCTGCTCCTGGCCTGCGAGCTCGACTCGGCGCGCATGCTCTGCTCGACGTCACCCGCGTCCAGCAAGGCGTACTTGCGCCTTTCCCAGGCGGGCGTATGAAGGGCTCCGAGAGGTGACCACGGGCTTGTGCTGAGCAATGGCGATACGCTGCTGCGGCTGGCCAGCGGCGAAAAGGTGCTGCTGCTGGCCAATGGCGAGAACGTGCTGCTGCCTGTCGACGGCGACCAAGTACTGGGGCCGCCGGATGAGGAGCGATACCCTCCTGCCTTGAACCCGGCGGACAGCGACCATGGCACATCCAAGATATCGCGGGGAAGGCGTGTGTAGTTCCTCCCGTTGGCGAGCGTCTCGGGCCGCGACACATTCAGGATGTCACGGGGCAGAGGCATAGCGTCTTGCGCCGGAGCCCCATCGACAGCCGACGCGGTGGTGTCACTGACGATAGTGCGCTTGCGGCCGCGGGGCACACGCACGTCCTCCACAGCGGCGGCTTCCTTCCTCCGCTTGTGGCCCGCTGCTCCAATCGTGCTGTCGCCATCACACGACCTCTTGCGGTTGGTTGGGGTAACGGCACTTGACTCATCCACGTGGGCCGAAGGAACCGTGGCCCTCGACAAGCCTCGGAGAGGATGTGTACCAAGATTGACTGGTGGAGGCGGCGGCGGCAGTGGCAGCGGTCGCGAGACGGTGGGCTGAGAAGACGGGGATCCTGGCGTACAATCCGGCGGTGGAGACGAGGAAACTGACGGGGTTGGAGCGGCTGCTCGAGGCGGGCGGCTTTTCTTTGCCCGGCCTTTCTTCTGCGCGCTTTGCTTCGCCTTCTCGCTGTCCTTCTTCTCCTTCTTCTTCTGCGCGCTGGGCTTCCTGCGGCTCCTTGAGGTCGCGATTTCGCCTTTGTGCAATCTCGGATCGACATCTTCCAAGATTATCCACAAGTCTCCTCTTCCTGCGCACGTCAGCCTAGAGCGAGTCCGACGGGCTAGTCTCATACCTGGCTCAATCTCCGGTCTAGGGATATGCATGAACATGTCCCAGAAGCTGAGGTCGTGCCGGACCGTTTCCTGTGCGGCGAGAATAAGGTCACTGTGCAGCCACTGAAGGTAACAACTGGCACACTCACCCTCCATTCCGTCGTTTGCTCGTACCACGGGAACTTGGTCTGTATGGCCGTATAAATGGCGTCAGCGGTCGCCGCGCGGTCCGGGAATGTGCGAATTGCGGCGGCTATGAGGACTTTGGTAGTATAGCGGGGCCGGTTCAGAGTGTCGCGCAGATGGCGCAGCGTAATCTGGTCCTTGGGCAAAGCTGGCGGTAGGTTCGGGTATGCCGCGTAGATGTTTGTGTTGTGGGCCATCGATGAAAGCAATGGGGATCTGGGGACGGATGGCGTTGGGATCGGAATCAATTGATCTGGCCTTCATGGGCTCGCTTAAATATGTCAGGACGGATAACACGCGTCAACAAAGGCCAACAACAAACACAATGCACTTTGGTCTGCTTCGTGTGTCGATAACTGACTGATCGATGCTTGAGTCACCGCCCAGGATCGATATTTATCTGGTCATCCTACCCCCGTATGGTATCCAACCCCTGTGAGCATGGTCATCAGGTGTGACCAGCCATCCAATCCGCATTAGTTCCTGAAATCCTGCCGTTTTACTGGCAGATCTGACTCTGCCTCGGCGCTCGAAGCCTGGAAGACCGCGAGGTTGCGCTTCCTCTCATTTCCCGGGCATCTTTCTTCTCACTCTGTTGCACTGATCGACCCCCGGCCCGGTAGACCCACAAGCAAACGAGGCATGCACGTTGCTGTAGAATATCGTTCAAGAAAACAATAGGCGACTGAAGCCGAATTGTGGCTACATCCGCCCCTGAAGCGCCGGCGAGCGAGCACCAATCCCCTGATAGCAGGCACACTGGCAGTCATTCATTAGGCACTATTGACGGCAAACACGGATCCTCCGAAGACGTTCTGCGCCCAGCGCTGATCTCCTTGACGGTCTCGAAAGCGGCCGTCAACTCCTCGGAGCGCCGGTACCTTTACACGTCGACCATACATGGCCTCGCGACATCGCACAAGCCGCCTATGAAAAGCAGCGCAATGCGTCAGTCTCGGCGCAAGGACCTGCGACGTCGGCCAGTGAATCTTCCTGTCTGGACGGGCCCGGCGGGATAACCTGCACTAGCCGAACATGTGCAGCACTACCTTCCGCCGCTGACTCCTCTTCGGACAACAGCGAGCAGCGGCACTTTTAGAACCTCGAAAAAGGATTTCCCGCAGCAGTGCCAGTGAGAACAACAGACTCGATGGGCGCCGTTCTTCTCGGCGGACCGAGAGAACAACCCGAATTAAAACAACTGACCGGCCCCATGTCACCGCTTTCATGTCCGCTGCAGCGACTTCGTCCCCACTGCTCAGGCTTCGGTTATACACTCACTAAGGGTGTTGTGTGGTGCGGTGCGGTGCGAAGACTCGGCCGTAGGCCCGCGGCGCGGAGGTCGCCATCGGCAGTTGCAACTTGCGGGCGAGGACGAAAGGTAGGCTTCTCAGGATATCAAATATCGTGCAACAGGTTCCATTCGTTATACAGGCAGGAGAACAATTGAAAAAGATAACCCAGATACAACGAGCAGCTCGGGGAATAATGAAGTATAAAGTACTGTACATAAAGCTGGTATACTGTAAGTAGTCCGCAGCGGCATAGCGCCGGCTAGTTAGAATCCACAGCGAAACCATCCACAACTCTGAGGCGGCGTGCTCCAGTTGAAGCCATGAAAGCGCACAAGACCGTCCGGGAGACGAAGTAGGCGTCGATGTCCAGTGCAACAAGGGCCGGAAACATCACGGGTTGGCGGCACGCCGCAAGATAATCACGCAGCGCGTCGCCGTTATCTAGCGCAACACGCAGATAACGCGCGCGCCAGAAGGTGTCGACGACGCGCGCGACCGTTTGTAGGTGCTCGGCGCCGAGCGTGACGTCGTCGACGTTGTCGCAGAGCGAGTGCTGCATTTCGAGATGATGTAGAGCGTGCTGTATCGCCTCGGCGGAAATGTTCTCGAAGCGGCGCAGATACGTGTTCGCGCCATCGGCCAGGTCGAGCGTTGAGCCCTCGAGGCGCAGGTTCTCGACGGGCGCAGGTGTGTCTGAAAGCATCTCCACGACGCGCTCGTTGTAGGCCGTTGCGAGTTGAAGCGAGGCAGAAATTTCGCGGATGTGTTTGAGAGGAAGCATGTCCAGCAGCATAACCGTGCCGCGCGCGTCCGACAGACGAAGTTTGAGATACTCAAGTCGACGCGCAGCGACGCGCTTGAAGCGCAACCGGTCGATGATAAGCAGGACGTTGTGCAAGCTGAGGTAGGCGAGGTCGGAGCACGAGGAGAGGCACTCGTGGAGGATGCTCATCGGAAGCTTCACGTGGGACAGCTGTAGATGCGTCAAATTCGACTCGGAGAACAGCGCTGGCCAGTCGTGCGGTTGGACGCCGTCAAGGAAGAGTCGGGTCAAGCTCGGGGCAGCGCCAAGGTCTATGGTGATGTGCTGGTTGGATTGCAGATGGAGCTCGGTCAGGTGCGAAAGGTCCGAACGCCAGAGGGCATCCATTATATGCGGACCTGGCCCGAAGGGCCCAAGACACAATCGCAGGCGGCGAGTCCGGCACAAGTCGTTCGCGACGTCGCTGAGCGCGGCCTCTGCGGGCCGCGGGAGCCAGCGCTCATCGCCGAGGTCCACATCGAGGTAGAGCATGCCATCGGCGTCGTATGAGCGGTAGCAATATGAGTCGAACATGTTGGAGGTTCGGCGACAGTGTTGCATGGCCATGGCGATGATATTCGGGGTACAGTGGGGACAGCGGCGGGCCCGCTCGCCGCTTTATACGAGCAGGATACCACAAATCACGACCACGAAGCCTCCATTGTGGTTACGGGGCGGAAGCGCGAATGAAGCGTACTTGGACGCCTGTGGAGGGTAGCAGGCCGTTGAAGCCATTGAAGCGTGACCAGTGAGTCCCAACGAGCATATTCCGCGTCGGCCGTGACTATTGTTCTGCAAATACAGCCGAATGAGCTTCTTGGCATCCGGACGAAAGGGTGGCTTGCGGAAATTGCCGCTGAAGCACAAGCGAACGCCGCGGCACTTTCCAGCAAAACCACCACGACCATCTCTCCCTCCGACCATCACCACTTCCACCGCGACATGAGCTCTGCACATGATCCCGCCGTGTGGGCCGCAGAATTTGAGAAGTGGCTAACTCGCGGCGACTGGAACTGCGTGCTCTTCGAGCAACGGTTGGCAGCGATGAACGCCTTGCTCAGTGCAGAGCCAGACGCGCCTGACCTCGGGTCAAGAATTATGGATCTTTTAGAGCCGCCTCAGAACGAGAACAATGCGCGTCTTGACGCACCAGCTGGCGTACAAGACCAGGACTCGCACGCCGTACAGCCATCCTCGATGTCAACTCCCGTTCAGCAGTCGACGTCTACTCCTCCGCCTCACATCGCGTCGCCGCAAGCCTCTTCTAACTCTGATGCCTCCAATTTGCTGTCAAGGCCGACACCTGGCTCGACAGCGATGACCACGCCCGCACCAACCGCGACCACGGGCGTCGACGACCCCAAGCCACACGGAACGCCGATCCGAGCGCAATCCGCAAACGCGACCATCGCCGAGTCCAGCACTCAGCACAACATTTCACCGACCTCTAGTGCTCGCCCTTCGCTTAAGAGGCGCGCCTCGGGGGACGCAGAGTTCTTCTCTCCGCCGGCGACGAGGCTGGAAACTGCTGCACAAGGTACGCTCGATCCAACCTATTCCATGCCTAATCTGAACAATCCTAGTAGTGCCCCACGCGATTGAAGGCCAGCGCCTAGACTTTTTGCCCCATTCAGCCAGTCGTGTGCAGAATGAACATCGGAGTGCACCGACGGTGGTGGCTAACTCGGCCATCGGCGCCGGCGCAATGGTGTCGCCACCGGCGCCAGCGCCAGAGGCTCCGCAACGTAATGCTCCTCAAGCAGACTCTTTCATTGCCCGTCAGTCGCTCAAGCGATCTGCCCCAGGGGACGCAGAGTCCCTCCCACCGGCGAAGCGGGTAGCTATCTCCGCTCAAGGTGCGCAATGCGATCGATCCTACTTCTGCCAGTTCTGACTCTGCCTCGCAGTAGCTAGTACGAGTACAGGAGCGGGCCCATCTTCCCAGGCCATGAAAGCCAGTCATTGGCATCAGCTTGCTCAGCGCACCGCAACGGGCGCGGGCACGGTTGCTAACGGCGCGTCGATGTTCGCGGCGCCCACGCCAGTCCCGATCGCTTCACAGCGCGTCGCACCCACGTCTCAGCACCACGTTCAGCCACCTACGCACACGCGCTCTGTTGGCCCGCGTGCACCTCAGACCGTTGGTGCACCTCCACCTGCGCAACAGCAGCCCTGGCGTCCGCCTCCAGACAAAGGGCCCCTTAGCGCCAGGAAGCACTCTGGAGGCAAGAGTTTCTGTACGACCGGCCCTGCTCCTTTGGATAAGGAGCTATACTGCGAGCCCTGTCACCAGGCAAACCACACCGGTGCCCGCTGGTTCAATGCAACGGGGCTCAGGGAGCACCAACGCAAGAATTGTCGCCATATTGACCGTGGGACTACCGGGGCTTGAGCAGGCTTTCAATGTAAGTTCGTCTTCCATGTCGAGTTCATCAGGTCCTGACGCTCCGCAGGGAGCCCTGAGCATCCCAATCTTTGACCGCGTCTTTTGCTTGGAGTTTCGAATGTCTTTTGCACGTTATATCATCATTTGTAGTCCGAACATTTTGTACATTACCTAACAAAGGAATTGTAAGTACAGACAGAAAACAAGAACTCAATCGTCATCGCCCTCGTCCACAGTGTCCTTGGAGTCATCCGAATCATCTTCGAAATCGTCCCAGGAGTCAGAGCTAAATTCGTCGGCTGCGTCGTCAGCGGCTGCTGTGAGTAGTTGCGACGTCCAGCTCTGCACACGCCCAACCACCTCGGGCGTTGGCTGAGATACTTCGGAAAAGGCGTCCCAGCTCGAAGTTGAAGCGCCTGCCAGGGATGGAGGCGGCACCGACGATGCTATCGACAGCGCATCGTCCTCGATTACACTCCCAGCGGGCGTCGGGGCAGCGTCAGCAAGCGCACGAAGATCCTTGACGGTCTCCATGCTGCGCGTCCGCTTCAGCCCGCCGTCCCACTTGAGCAGGTGCTCGCGCTCGCGCTGGTGCCGGTTGAACATTTCGTCCCACATGCTGCGCGGCGGCGGCGGGACGCCGAGCCGTACGGTCCACTCGACGTCGAGAAGCGAGAGCACGCTGACGTCCGTCCAGCAGCGCGTGAGCGGGTGCATCGCCGCGCGCCGGCGCACGCCCTCGTGCGTGAAGCCTAGCTGCACGAACTTGGCGACGGCGCGTGCGGTGTCGTGTGTGTCTCCGCGGAAGATGCGCGCCTGCACGCGGTGCGCGCGCAGCGTCTCGAAAGCTTTCTGCAGCACTTGTGCAATGGCATACGTTGCGAGCCCGTCGGATGCGAACTGTGGGAGAACGGCGACGCCGAGGTTGTACTCTCCCGGCGACTCGGGAGATGCGGCGAGAAAGATGATGCCGGCGAGAGGCCAAGTGGGCCCGGGCGTCTCACTGGCAGCCTCAGGTTTCTTGGGCGGAGTCGGCTTTGGAGCTGGCGGCGGGTCAAGAGGATGTGCGGGGTCGATAGTCAGAAGCTGTGCCTTGAGGGCGTCCAACCACTCAGTCACGAGCTGCTTGGATGCGACGCCAAAGTTGTAGTCCGTGTAGACGTGCTCGGTGTCGACTCCATTAACTGCGCTATTGGGAACAGCGTCATCAACAATGGAACGCACGCCGACCACATGCTGGCTAGCCACGCTGCGATCGACGACGAATTGGACGGTAGCCAGGTCGATACTTGTGTGAACGCGCAACACGCCGTACGCGTCTTTGGTGATGAAAAGGAGCATATCATCGATAAGGTACGCGCCGCATTCGCCCGTGCGCGAGCCGCAGTTGATTGTCACGGGGGAGAACTTGCGAAAGGCGTGGAAGTTCGCCAGTGGTAGGCGGGGAGCGAGAGCATTCGCGGGGGAGGCGCTAGATTGGGGAAGAAAACGTAGCGCACGAGTTGCGGAGACGGCGCGAGATATTGTGGCTGCCCAGATGCCATCCTCCTTGCCGGATGGATCGTCCAAGAACAGGGTTACGGAGCTCATCTCTCCAGTCAGGGATCGAGAGCAGATCTCGAGTCCATGAAGTTGGTGGCCACAGCTAGACCTGCGCTTCGGCGCAATGTTAATAATGTCGTCTAGACGAATGACCCGTAGATTGGATGCGATGGAACGAGATGGCCGAGCAGTAGAAGGAGGCAAAAGGACGAGCTTGCGCTCGAACAGATAGACTTCGAGCACCTTGTCGTCGCGGCCACGTTCAACTTTGAACGTGCCGTGCTTCAGCAGGGTTCCAAGCTGTATGATGTCCTGGCTATCAAGCGGTAGCTTCTCAGCCAGAATGCGCTGATGGAAGGCGTCCGCAAGTCGGGCGACTTCCTGTACTTCCTCGTCATGGTGACCCTCAGTCAGTTGACCAACAGAAAAGGGATCCTGGGAAAGTCAGAAGTGGTCTACCTTGAGAGAAACAAGTCGACGCACCGACTCAGTTGGAGATCTCCAGGAGTAGTGGACATAGCCCCAGGGCCGTTTCATACGCCGTAGCGCAATTTTCTCGCGTGGCGCCTGCGTGGCTTCGGAAGTGGTGGTAATCACTTCCCGTGATTCTTCCTGCTGGGGAGGTTCAACCAGTTTGGCGATAGTGCCAAAGTGGATGCAGGACTGCGCGAGATCCCAAATGTCTGAGTGCTGCCGAGTACCCTGCGTCGCATCGACACAGGAGTTCTGCATTAGCTGCCAGAGGGTCGATAAGCTTTCGTCACCGAGTGGAACGGCGTCGTAAACGATATCCACGTCGTCCCGAGCGGCCGTCGACAGTGCAGAAGACATCGTTCGGTATCAAGGTGCGAAGCGGGAGTCAAGCCGCGAGCGCTGATGCCTTTTGAGTCTGACAGCTGACTCGGAGTCGCCGGTTAGGCTCCTGTTTGCGAGCGGTGCCAGTGCGCGGTACCGCAAGTCACTGACGATAAAACTGAGCACGTAGTACGTCAACCCTCTATCGGGATTACATTGGCGTGTTGAATTGCTCCTCTTCGCTGTGTTCGGGGATGGGGATGAGAAGTCCGGTACTGGTTTGAAACTGAACTGCCATCGGGGAAAAACCGAAAAGAGTTAAATGCATTACAGTCATTCAATTGGATTATGGACATTCTAATGACGCTCAATGTTGCGCTTGCACTTGAATCTCGTTATAATGTGGCTCAATCTTTCACAGCCATCCAAATGTCCATCAATGTTGAACTGGCGAGTAAAACCGGTGCCCAATATTGCCCGTGACTTGCAATGGTGGTCAACCTCAACGTCCAAGTAAAATAGGCGGCTCAATCTTGCGAGGAAGTTGAAATGCCAGCGCGATCTCGTACCGTTGGCGCCTACTCCCCACACGCCGGAGGACTGAGTGGCCTTATAGATGCCATGACTGGGAGGCATGTCCACGACGTTCAAGCGGTCAAGCGCACACCTGCGAGGAACATCCAGCGGACTTGGTTGAAAAGGCAAGGCCGCTCCACCGTAGCTCCACCGTGACTGGGGCTCCACAGTCGGTGGAGTTCATAGGCAAAGGAGGGATTACGGTCAATGCCGACCGCCTGTCTTCAAGTTCCCCCCATGTGCCGCGCCGTCGTCCATTATGGTCGCTAACCGTCTATCGCAGGCCGTCACACCTTCATCACCATGCCCGCTTGTCTTGTCTGTGCTGACGCATGACGGTGGCGCGGCTTTTTGGTAAGTTCATTTTTTCCACGTTGACGGCCGTCCACAACTGAGTGCGCCGTGTTTCTCAAGGTTTCGCGCTGGTGTTCTGTTTTCTGTGGTGCGTGCAATGTCGTTTCGTTTCATTCCATTTCTGGGCACGGTTAGTGGCATCATAGGCAGCAAGATGTGGGCGTGCTCGATCGCTTCCATGCAGCTAGCGAGTGCCCTGTATCGTCCGCAATATAAATACCTTTGTAGCCCTTGTAGATCCTGATACAAGGGCATAATACAGCGCTTTGAATCTTATTGTAGCATATGACTCAGTTATAATCTCGTTATAACGCCTGTATAATCTGAGCCTAATCTCGCTGCAAGATTGTGCCAACATTGAGCCAGAATTGAAATGACCCCAACCTCAGTTAAATCGATTGGGCCCATTCAATGACATTGAGGTCGTTGGAAGGCTTTAGAATGCATTGCGGCCGGTTCAAACGGCCACATAATCATTTCGGTTTTTTCCCGATGGCGGGACTTGAAAGCTAGCTCAGACTGACTCTTCCGGTCACCACATCACAGAAACCCTATGACAGCTACCAGGCGCGCGCTCATCCCTGTCGCCACAGCACCCCCGAGAGCCTAAGTTGGGAATGAAACAACACACTGGCCTCGTACTTCCAGTCATCCACTCCATCTCCGGCTGCATTTGAACTCGAACGGCGACATCCAGATGTCTTCGGCGTTGTCAGTAGCTGCTCGCGACGACGTCTGGGTGACCAACTGCTGTCCTAGCTGGGACTTTCGACTTTCTTCATCTCATGAACTCTGGCGGTTATTCTTAACAACATCCGCAATCGCTAGCGCCTCGTGTGCAAAAGATTTGCACGAGCTTGCCGCCCACTGCCTATATTTTGCTCGCATTTACAAGCTTGTGCAACCAGAGCAACAAGCACTGTCCTTGCTAGACGTGTCCGGCCAGGTCGTCAAATGCTCATTAACGCCTTGGTCGCTTGTTCATAGCTACTGGACGCCCCCTACGCCACCGCCCACAGTGAGTCATTAGCAACTTGCATTTGACAAAAGCTCATGGAGATTTCCAGGACGCTCATGTTCTGAGCCAAGCCGATCTCGATATTATTGCTCTGAACCTCCAGCAGCGCACCAAGACGCTCCCACACCGGGCGCCTTATCCATCTGGTCGCCTCCGTCAATACACCGTTTATATCAAGGCAGTCAACGTTGCAGATGGACATGGGCGTGAAATCTTACGCGCCTATCTGTTCGATACTGTCATTTACTTCGTGGTCGAAGTAGGCAGTCGTTCATTCGCAGCTAACTCAGCACGACACGCCCACGACAGCCAACTTGACGTTGTGGCCCAAATACGCCTGGCCGACATCGAAAATTTCCAGCTCGTGCTCAGCGGTATGGCGGGTGTTCTCCCGCTTGGGATCGAGCTGGTAGTCCGCGAAGGGGTGCAAAGCACGAGGCGGGTAACTTTGGGATTCTCTTCGCCAGCTGAGCTCGCAGCGTGGGAGAGGGAGCTGCGAACTCTTCTCCAGGCGCGCAGTAAACACGGGACAACAGCCACTAAAATGCCTGCGGATGCTGTGAACGTTTTCGCTCATGTGGCAGACTGGCGAGGGGCATCTGGCGACCTGGGCACCTTCGTCACACAGGCCACCGCCACTATTGAGCGCGACTCGAGCGACCCGGACCGGGCTGCGCGCGTCGGGGCGTATCTCTTAACGCGCACGCTTGTCGTCCTGTACAGCGTCCGCGGACACCCTGGCCATCGCGTCTACGTCGCGGCGCATGTTGACCTGTCATACGTGCAGAATGTATCACTCGAGTACGGCGGGACTACTCTCCGCATCTCCACATGCGAGCCTGATAAGGGTGACGACAGCCTCGTGCGCAAAGAGTACACTCTCGAACTCGACGATTCCGCACAGGCCGCTGCGTGGTTGCGTGCCCTCAAGGAGCGGACACCGCCATCCACGGGCGAACTCTTCGCACCCCCAGCGCCGTCTTCGTCCTCTACCAGCGTTATCGACGAGACATGGTGCCTCGCAGGCGCAGTGTTCCTAGCGCCGTCGACCTCTGGCGCTGAGAACGAGTACAACATCGGGGTGGCAGTCGTTCCGGCCTTCCAGTCCCAAGGGCTCGCAACGCACGCCGTCGCGCACGCGTTGGGCATTGCATTCGACACGCTCGGCGCGCACCGCGTGGTCGCGCGCGTGCTGCATGACGCGGATACTGCCGCCGCCACCGCCGTCCGCAAATTCGTGCAGCTGGGCTTCGCGCACGAGGGCGTGCGCCGCCGCTCGGCGATGCACCCCTCGTCCCGCTGCTAGGTCGACGTGAGCGAGCTCGCGGTCCTCGACTCCGATTGGGCCGTGCGACACAGCGTGCCGTCAGCGAAGCGCGCGCCCAACCTGTGGGACGAGATGTTCGCGCGGCATCAAGGCGAGAGGGAGCAGATGCTGCGCTGGGAAGCGGGCGGCGGGCTCAAGCGGACCAAGAGCTCGGAGACGGTGCGACACACTGTGACGGCCGCACGCGAGCTGGAGGACGCTGCACCAACGCTCAGCATGGCTGGCGACCAGGTGTCCGTGGCGGACGATGCATCTGTCTCTGCCCCAGCGCCGGACGCGGTTGCGAAAGACAGCACTTCGGCTCTGCAGCTGCCACTGGCGTCTCTTTCGGACGCGGCTTCTCGTTGGGACGCTATGTCCGACGTGTCAGATGTCGAACCGCTGCCGGAGAAGATACAGCGCTGGACAGCAATGACACATGCAGCAGATGGACCTTCAGACTCAGAATCCTGGGATGATCTAGAGACAAAGACTGACGATGAAGGGGATGGTTTCGTCAGTAGAGAACAGGGCAGCAACACGTAGCGAACTGTACAACTATCCCATCTATCCAGTGGGAGTAACTTTCCTTGTATTCTGCATATCCGTCTGTACACTGTACAAGTGATCATTACAACATTCTCGAACTCGTACGTGCACCTTCAATCAGCCGATGTGCCGCTGCCCAGGCGCAGAGTAACCGTGAGGGAACCATTAATGATCAATGGTCTTCAGGCGGCTCCTAGCGTGGTAGTTTCTCTCGCGCAGGCGTGGGTTAACCGACGTTGACGCGTTGAACATCGCCCACATCGAAGGCGGCAGAACTAAATGCAAGATAACAATATAGATTATCGCCATCCGGCCGGGACACAAGAGACACTCTATGATACACACCAAGCAAACCCAGACTAGCCTGCCCACTGGTAGTGGAACGTCTGACCACCGCCGAACGGCATGCCGCCCTGCTGGAAGAACATGTTGAACGGATGACCGCCGCCCTGGTGGAACGGATGTCCGCCCTGCTGCGACATGGGGTCCATCGGGTCCTCGCCGTTATCGAAGCGCTGCCGCAGCTCGGGCTTGGACAGGACCTCGTACGCCTCGTTGACCGCGGCCATCTTCTCCTCAGACCCGCCCTTGTCGGGGTGGGCAGTCATCGCGGCGCGGCGGTACGCCTTCTTGATCGTCTTCTGGTCCGCGTCGCGCGACACGCCGAGCACCTTGTAGTAGTCCTTCGCCTTGCTCTGCTTCAGTAGCCGTTGCGCGCGCTGCAGCTTCTGGTGCAGCTCGCCGCCCTGCCGACCCTCCAGTTCCCACGCCTTCTCGAACGCGCGGACGGCGCCCTCCCAATCTTCCTTGATGAGAGCGAGCTCGCCGCGCCCGATGAGACCCGAGACGGCGTTCTCATCCATGCGGAGGAGCTCCGCGCACCACGTCTCGCTCTTGCGGATCTGGCCGCTCTCGACGAACGCGCGGCACGCCGCATCGTATATGGTACGCCGCTTCGCGCTCATGCGCAGCGGGTCGATGGTGGCTGGGAGTGCGAGCGGATCGAGGGCTTTCTTCATGGCTGCGTCGAACTTGGCCGCCAGACCGTCCTCCGGCGCCGTGACGAGCTTGATGGTGGATGCCCAGGCGCTACCGTCAATAAGGGTTTGCAGCTTTGCGAATTGCTTGTCGAACTGCTTGAACTGCCGGTGCGCCGCAGCGCACACCTTAGAGTCGGGATCGCCGTGGAGGCACTGCTTGAGCGTGCTCTGGGCCTGTTGCGACGGCGGCAGCAAGTAGTATGTCAAGCTCGCGAGACGGAGGAAGAAATCGGTCGTTGGCGGTGTAAGATGCGTCAGTCGAGTGAGATCGGCCGCTGCCTGTTCAACGTCTCCAGCCGCCAATGCACAGTCTGCGCGCAATTGACGAAGTTGGACGGAGTGCGTTGCGGTGTGTAGTGCGGCGGTTGCTTGCTCAACACAAGCTGGCCAGTCCTTGGCCGCTTGCGCTGCCAACGCCTTCTTACTGGCCACCTCGCCTTCTGATACACCGAAGAGCTAAAGGAATAGTCAATGCAAAACACCAATACAGATATAATTACTGGCTTACAAGATCTCCTGCGTTTCTGTCGGTCTTGATCTTGGTCGTGTAGTGCTTCAGCGCATCACGTGCCTCCACCCAGCGGCCTTCACGAGCGTATATCTTGCCCTTCATAAGATAGGCCTTGTCAAACGAGCCAGACTCCTTCGTAAGCGAAAGCACGGTGTCGAAATCTTCGAGCGCAGGAGCGTGGCGGTTGGCAGAAAAGTAAGCAGTTGCACGCTTGTAGTACAACAGGTATTGTCCAGGAGACATTTCTAAGGCGAAATCAGGCTTTGTATACACATTTCAGTGCTTCACTGACCTATAGCATCTGAATATGCACGTGCAGCCTCGGAAAACTGGCCGGCTGCCAGCAAACTGTCGCCCTGGGCTATCAGAGACTGCAGACCGGGCGGGTCAAGCCCCGCATCGGCCCAGGCAGCGCCCGTAAGGGCCAATAGAAACGAGAGTCGGGCAAGGAGCATGAAACGAAGGCAAAGGGACCAGGAAGAGTGCAAGTGGCGGAGTTGAGTCGACGTGTCACTCCAGCGTCACACTTCACTGGGCGCTTATACTGCGGAGCCTTCTGGAACCTTCCGCGGAGGTAAATTCTTTGGTCTCAATCTGTTCTCAGTATCTTGGTAGATCAAGGATTGAGAGGGAGAGAATATAAATCAGAGGACGGACACGCACTATCATCGTTGACAGAAAACTGTCCCGGAAGGCACCAGTCTCGCGATCGAAACCGCGTCCGGTGTGAGAGTGTGCGAACTGCATACGAGATCGCGATGCCAGCGTCTCGAAATTATCGACATCCGCAGAGCTCTGCACGGCCGTTGCGGCTGTCATATACTACAAGTAGAATCCGGACAAAGCTTCGTTTGGCACCACGATTTATAGGGACGATTTTGAATGCGGAACGTACAAACTCCGTCTTTGAATCTTTCTTCTCGATGGGAAATTGGGTTATACAAAATGTTTCTGCACATGGGGCAGTTAAAATGAAGGCTGAGGCCCATCTCCATCGTCCAAAATATGCGCGAGCAAACGGTCGAACGTGACAGATATCGACTGAATCGCTGCCGACACAACGGAGGCGTCGCAAAGCAGAAACTAGAGATTTACCAGTTCAACGGGTTTATGAAAACTCTCCGTCACGCATGTCAAGCAGCGGAGAGCGCGACAGGGAGCATAGCAAGCGGTCCATGTTCCGCTCGGCGGCCGAGAAAAGTACGAGCGATAACAGTAGACAGCAAGGCAGCCCACGAGTAGGTCTCCCACAGAATTTTAGGCATGGGAGAGGGATAGGGTCGGCATACCAGACGCAAGGCGAGGGGTAACAAAATCAGGACTTCGAGACACGCGGAGAGGTTGGCAGCGATCACGCAACTGGGCAGTTGCTGCCACACAGAACAACAGCCCAGCACAAATCGTCAAGCAGGAGCTGCAGCATTAAGAACGGACGGATTGGTAGGTAGAACCAGAACAACTCATTGCTAAGATACAAGCGTCCAATTGGAGGCCGGGATGCGGGACTAGGCTGGGAGACGGGAGCTGGGTCGGTGGAGATGATAATCGTGCATTTCTTTTCAAGAATCAAGCCTCCGAGCAGGGCGTACGACAACGGGGACAAGGCTGTCTGGGAAAGCATATTCGCACAGTACGGCGCTATAACTCGCGCGCTCCACCTTCAGCTGCGACGGCCTTGGATACGCACTCAGGTGTGAGCGGGATTGCGTTTTAGTATGGTGGATCGTAAGCTGGCGCGCTTAACTGTTTAGCTGGTTCAATTGTGCGGCGCGCAGGACTATGCGTAGCAGCGCCAGGGTGACAAGATTTACCGCGTCTGCTGGAGTGGGCAGAGGCAAGGGGCAGTCGCGCACTTGGAACTCAGCTGAGCGCGTATTGTCGAGTGGGCACGTGATTCGACGTCATCGGCCGCACATAGCCACTCCTTTTTACGTCATTTTCCACGAAGAAATATGATTTGAATATCCGAAAAAAGGCAGAAAAGCCTTGAAAAGGGGTTGAAAATGTCTTTGCAAAATTTTCAAGCTGTTTTACAGTATGGAGAATGACTTGAAAAGGGCTCCTTGAAAAGGGCTGTGGGGTGATACACCGGAATGACGGCAGATGCCATGTGTTTACTGATATCCGCATCACTTTTTTGACTCTTCATCATAATTCTTCAAGTACTTGCTCAGTTTATACGCACCCGCAGCTTCCCAGCGATGTCTATTAGGACTATCAAGAGGACCAGGACTCCCGAGGATGGGTCCAACCTTCCACCTCGAAAGGTTCCCAAGCTCGCTGGCCATTCTGGCAAAGATGAAGACAGCGTGGCCATTCTAGATCTATCTGCGTGGCGCCTTGAAAACCTTGTGGACGCCGAGGTATACTATGTGCCAAATGTGAGTAATTACATTGGTGTGCACTTACTGTAAGAGTCTAAATTGCCATAGTTCGTTACCAGCGAGCTCGCGGTACAATGGTACGAACAACTCGACAAGCTTGATGATTGTAGACAATTTCTTTGGTCCCCGAATTTCTTGCCGACTGACCATTTGCCAGGGTACCACCCAACCTTGAAGGTGTACGGCAAGGATGTCAGACAGAGCCGGTCCATCGCAGGTAAGGTTGTGTGGCAAAAAGGTCACCCACATTATCGAGCGAGTCCACAGCATATGCAACAAACGCATCGATATCAGCAAAGTATTCCGGCCACAGTGTCGACATGCATTATGAATACCCTTCTCTTCTCCGGGACATCAGCGTTCGAGTTTCTAAGGCTCTCGGTCTCGAGTTCAACCACATCATGCTCAATCGTTACGCGTCCGGTACAGAATATATCGGCCGACACAGGGACACGAAAGAGAATGGGGTATGCTCTCTCTGCGTTCAATATCTTCTCGCTCTTGAGCATTTTTAAAATTGTCTCGTAGGTAATCGCAAGTCTCAGCCTAGGCGCTGAGCGAACGTTTGTGATGACGCCCAACAAGAAGCAGGTCGAGAAAGGCGCGTCGGTGCGTCGCTGGATTCTTGCGACGGGCAGCCTTCTCGTTATGCAGGGCAACACACAAGCCACTTGGAAAGTAAGGGGTGAGACTGTGTCCGTCGAGATGCGCTGACCTTTCGCAGCATGAAATCCCGAAAGAGCCACGCGTGAAGGACGGACGCATCTCCATCACCTTCCGCCAGCTGCCAGTGCCCGCCAGGTGACCGGAATCCAGCTCCAATTCTCCCGCCGCTCACACACATTCGGACCGTAACGCCAATCAGGGCCCAGCGTCGCTCCTCGGCGTTCCGGGATACAGCACGCACAGACCAGACGGCGTCTAGCGGGATTGCAATGCAACACGCGACGGCGTTCGCATTCCACGATCATGTTTGACCTTTGCACGGAATCACTAGAACACACACTACTTCATCTCGTACCACCCACTAGCGAGCCTACCCATGTCTGCGCCGTCAGGCCCAGTGTACGACCAGCCCGAGACTTGGACGCCGCGCTTTGTTGGTCTCTTCCGCTCTGACCTGGACGGCCGCTGGGTAGACATATCCGAGACGAAATGGTCAGATGGGTGGACCGATGCGAGTGCGTTCACACTCGTCAATGCCACCCTGAATCCCGCTGCTGGCATCGGCGGGGCGATGTACTTCTTGAACCAGCTTCAGGGCGTGCTAGATCCTCTCCGAGTCCCTGCAGTCCCTTCGAAGTCTTCTGGCTCTCCGCCTTCGCCATCTTCACAGCCGCAAGAATGGATGGCGCGTCTGAAACGCGGTTGGAGCTCGACGTCGCGCTCAAATGCTAACGGCGTGCCGTTTGACTTGCAGAGCCTAACATACGAAGGCAAATATCGCGACGACGAGTCGAGCGCGGGTGCTACGAATACGACGCTCGTGGACAGCGCTGGACCGAGCAGCCCAAAGTACGACAGCAGGCGTAAACGCACGAGCGATGTCAGCGCCCCGCCAGCAAGCAGCCATCCGTTCCCCGTCCACCGGCGCGAGGCGCGTCCGCCGCATGCGCGCTACCCATTCACGCAGGACTGGCCCTCGGTCGAGCAGCCGTGCGTCGTGCATCTGCAGGGCGTCACGCGCGAGGTCTACGCCTTTCTTACGACGAAAGACCCATGGCTGGCCGCGAATTTCTCCATCGCGCCGGGCTTTGGAGCGCAGGACGGCGGCGGGTGGCCCGCGGGCGCGCGCTACGGAAACCTGACGCTCGTCTCGCACGCGGTGTGCGTGCGCGGGCGCCCGTTCATCCTGGACTTCCCGAACTCGCACCCGGCCGTCTGCGCGCACGCCGTCTTCCTCACTGTCCGCCTGCTCGCGGAGTCCGGGCACTATCGCAATGTGCTGCTGTGCAACAGCCTCCTTGAGCCTCCCGAGAACTCTGTGCCCAAGGTGGGCGAACAGACGCAGCAGATGCGCGCGCTCACGTCGTGGCTGTTCATGGATGATTCGTCGAGCAGTAGCTCGAGTTGGTCTGGCTGCTCCGTGCACGCTGGCGTCTTCAGCGGCCGCGTGCAGCCTGGCGTGCGCGACGATGAACCGGGGTACGAACTTGTTGACGCGACGAATGAGCTTGAGTATCCGGCTGGTGGGCGAATATTGCATACCGGCCAGCGCGACGTGCGCGTCGAAGTTGGGACAATCGGTTTTACAGCTGGGAACAAGGATCCCAAGCCCTTGGCAGTCACGGCGCGATTTTCATTTTCGCCGGGTCCTCACATGAATATGGAGCGCACTGTCATCGAATGATTCCTGCCGCGACGGGTGACCAAGGCCTTCGTGTTCCTCCTTTTTACAGGTCTTCTGTGGTTCTTCCACAACACCTGTTCATGTCCTGATCTAAGCATGCATAGATACTGTGCAGCATGTTCAGGAGCTTACCCTTCTCATTTTTTGCGACATGTTGGACGCAAGGCTCTCGTCTTCCGGGATTCATTTGCCATCGCGTTCGAATTCGACTTGTGTACAGAGGCTTCAGTCAATACATCACGGCTCCATGTTAAGCTCGCGGTCACCACGGACTTCAGCTGGCTTGCGTCAGCCTTGCACAAGACTGACATCATGAATGAATCTCCAGGAGATTGATTCGCGATATATATGCGCAAGATAAATACAGTGTGGTGCGACGGCGTGTCTCGTGCGTGACAATGCAGATGCTAAGGGTAATCACGGCCGGCGGCTCGACCAGGGGTATGCATGCGCGCACGCTTACTGCGACCAGTAGACGACGGTGGACTGGAAGCCAGACTCGTTGGGCTTCTCGTCGATGACGCCCTTGCCGTCGACGGAAAGCATGTTCACCGTGGCGACGGTGGAGAGCGAGTAGATGTGCACGTTCTCCGAGTCGGACGAGATGTCGTTGATCTGCTGCTGGCAGTTGTGGTTCGGGATGCACTCCTGCGCGTAGTTGTCGAAGAACGAGTACGTGCCCGCGCCGTACACGAGCACGTTCTCCGAGTCGTGGATGCGCAGCGCCCACGCCGAGCCCGAGCTGAAGTCCGTCGGGTCGTCCCACTGGCAGTCGGGCGTGAACGGCGCCGGCGCGGCGGGCTGCGGCTGGAAGTACGGCGACTCGGTCTGGATCAGCGCGAGGAAGTGGTCCTCCGCGCCGACGAGGTTGTACTGGTACAGGACGTGGTGCTCCGAACCGGTGCCGATAAGCCAGACCGGGCCCGCCGACTCAGAGTAGATGCCGCGGCCGGAGAAGATAGAGATCTGCGTCGAGTTGTTGTGGTCGATGTCGTGGTCAGCGAGCCAGACCCAGAGACCCTCGATGTACGCCGACGCCTTCTGCGTAATGTGCAGGCCGAGGAACGCGGCCATGCACTCCGGCGCGCCGGTGTTCTGCAACTTGAGGCAGTTGGCCGAGTTGAGGTTCGTGCCCTCGGCACCGCCGATGCGGATGAAGGTGTCCCACATGCCGGCAGCGCCCTTCTGGCCCTCGGGCTCGTGGACGTTCCACTCGACGACGATGGCACCGGGGCTCGGGCCGCGCGTGGTGAACGCAATGTCGGAGATCTCGACAATGCCCACGTCGCCGGGCTTGCCAACGCGGAACGCGACTTGCGGGTTGTTGATGTCCGCGAAGTTGTCGCCAGCGGCCATCAGCTGAGTCCAAGCCTCGCCAGTCATCTGGGTACCGACGGGGATGTTGATGGTCTTCGTGACGAGGTAAATGCCATGGTCGAAGAAGATGAGCTTGCAGCCTGCGTACTGCGACAAGATAAGCATCCGCATGACACAATGTGGATCACAAGCCAACGCACCTTGTCGAACACAGCCTGGATGGCATCCGAGTCGTCGGTCTTGCCATCACCCTTGGCACCTTCAGCGCGGACGCTGATGATGTCGTCCGGAGAGACATCGGCGTACTGCGGACGCGTGCGGCCAACGAACTTGCCGTTGTCGAGGAGGCTCTCGGGCTTCGTGGGGCCGGTAGCCTCGCCGCGGACGTACTTGGGCGTGTTGCTCGTGCCCTCGTAGACGTTGCCCTGAATCCACTGGTTGATGACCTTGTCGCCACCTTCGAGAAGGACACCGCCGTCCTTGTCAGCCACCGCGATCTCGACGCCCTTGAGCTCGGCGTTGTCGATGACGATTGAGCCTGCGAGCGAGTCGGGCTGGTTGGTGGTCGTCTGCACGAAGATCTTGGTGTTCGAAATGGTGGCGTCGACGATGTTCTGCGAGCCAACGGTCTGCGCATCGGCGTTTCCACCGGTGTTGATGAGGAAAGCGACGCCGCAGTTGTTAACCTTGGTATCGAGGAACGTCCAGACCCAGTTCCAGTTGGTGTAGATGGCGACCTGGGCGTCGTTCACCTCGAGGTTGCGCACGGTGAACTGCTGGTTTCCGAGGTCGAGCGCGCGCTTGCCGCCGTTGAAGACCATGTCTCCCATGTAGCCACCGGAGCCGTTCTCCATGAACATGCCGACGTGGTTCGTCGCCGGGTCCTTGCTAGCCTCGACGCGCAGGTTGTAGATGGACGTAGCCTGGGAGACCTGCCAGTGGATGCCCCATGCGCCGGATTCGACAGGGAGCTGGGTCATGTCAACGACGAGGTTGCGCAACGAACGGTAGAAGTTGTTCTGGTTGACCCAGTACTGGGCACCTCCATCTAACAAGAAAGTAAGCAACCGTGGACGTCAATTCCATTGACACTGACCGAGGTAGGGATCAGCATCGATGATAGCTGGACCACCCGCGAAGTCGGGGGCAGCGAGGATGGTAGGTGGGTTGGTGGCGTCACCGACCATCTGGGTGTACCAGTTCATGACGATGGGCTTCTTGACCAGGTACTTGCCCGGCGGGAAGTAGATCAGTCCCGGCACGATGGTGGACTCGACACAGCCAAGACCACAACGACCACCAGAGGACAGCGCTTCGCTGCAGATTGCGTTAGTACGATGACGTCGAGGTGGTCGCGATGGAACGTACTTGATAGCATCAGAATCATCTGCGACACCGTCACCGACGGCGCCAAAGTCCTTCACGTTGCGCTTGACCTTGTAAGCACCGTCAGGGTTCAACGGAGATATGCCCTGCGACTTGAAGCCCTCGAGCCAAAAGCTTCCGGCAGCGTTCGTGGGGATACCAGCAGCAGAACATTGGGAGCCAAGAGCGAGCGAGGAGTCGACGAGTGAGATCACTGCGACAGCAAAAAGGCCAAGACGGGCGGCCATGGCGAAGTTAACACGCGGTAGAGAATGCGGGCGTGGCACGACGGGAACGAGAACTTATAAAGGGCGGGCGGTGGCTCGGACCACAAGAAAGGGGAGAAGAAAAGAGCTTGGTGATCTTGTGGACCGGCGTGGTGGGCGTATATGTACCGCGCAGCCTGATTAGGCGGCTGTGCGCCGTTGTCATGCACCCATTCATCACACGCACGCTACGCACGCTTCAAACTCCATTTGGATACGCACGCACCGTGCACGAGCGGTCCCGCTCGGAGGCCAGCCAAATGTAGCACACAACAGCGGACCGCAATGTGGGCGCGCAATATCGCAGACCCCGGTTGGCGTTGCGCAGAATCCAGCCAGCTCAGGATTCTCGGGTTGTGTGAGTGCCGCAGTTAATAACGTTGATGCAAGTCGCAAATGATCCCGGCGAAGATCCGGATAAACCAATGCAGCCGACGAAGAACAACGCAGGTTGAGACTCCAGCCAGACGCACAATGAGCAGGGAAGACCAAGGGTATTTCGGCACTTCGTGGGAGCGTCTTGAACTGGAGCACAGCAGCGAAGGCTAGAGCGTGCCACGTAGCCATACAGAGGCAAGCCTTCTGGAAAGCAAGAGCAAGTCGTCCACGGCGCAGTGTGGCACAGGGAGCAACAGCAGCTTACCGTGGTCTCCGTAATTTGGCCCGAAAGAACGAGTCCGAATGAGTTTAAGGGTCCGCTTGTCGCCAGCGGTGCCAAATATTCTGTAAAGCCGGACTGGAAATCAGAGCCTCAAGCAATGGTGTTGTGCAGGATGCTGTAAGTAACAACCATCATTCAATTTTCATCTTCAACAAAAGTTCTTCACAGTCCTTGGCGGAATGCCCAAAATCCATCGCAAAGGTGATGATGTCATCGCCGGACGCGTGTGATGGCCGCCAGCTCTGACTCCATCCACGACGCTGCTTTAACAGACTCTTGTTATCAAGGGCGCAATGGAGTTTCCACAGCTTTTAAACAAGTGAACTGGTGGGCACAAAGGAACGTACTAGTAGTACGGGCTACGATCCTTGTAGCCAGGACGCAGCCCAGCGGCATCAGGAATCCTCGCGTCCCAGCTACTGTCAAACGTCTCTAAGAGTTTGAAATCCACACCAACCTTCGCCCCGACAGCCTCTTGAGCCCACAAGTTGACACCGATGGTGTTCTTGCCCGAGTAGTTAAGGATGCCAGGCGGCACGGGGAATTCGATCTGATTCCCTACGCTCTGGATCAACTTGCCATACTGCAACATTCTGGTTCAGCCGCGCGCGGACGGAGTCTGCGAGATCGATAGTACCTGGTATCCGTTCACGAACAGCATGACGCGGAAGTTCTTGCTCTGGCTGATGGTCGGGTCCAGCTCGAACGCGAAAACGGCGTCGAGCCCACGCGGAACGCTGATATCGACCTCCGTCCTGTAGAACTTCATACCGTCCGTGTTGATTCCCTCGGAAGGCCCACCAGCCGAGATCGGCCACTTCGACGCATCGAAGCCGGGGAGGTGCCAGCCCAGGCGCTCGGCGTGCAGCCCGCCTTCAGACAGCGTGCCACGAACGGGGTCGATGTTGCCCTCGGAGGAGCCAGCAGTGCCAGCCATCCGCCAGCTGTCAAACCCACCAGTGCTGCCGGCAGTGGGGAGGCCCAGCAGCGTCGCGTTGAAGATGCCGCGCGGGATGAGCGCGAGGTCGCGCAAGCCCTTGCCGGTGTGGTCCTGTACCACCAGTAAGACATTTTCGCCCGCGTTGAGTGTGGCGTTAGCAAAGCTGAACGTCGAGTTGGCGGTCACGGTGTACCGCTCGCCGAAGAACGAGCCGACAAGCTTGCCGTTGAGGTACGCGCTGTAGCCCATGGCGTTCCCTCCCGCGACGGATAGAAAGACGCCGGCGGCGTTGTTGCCTGTGAACCGGCCACGCCAGAGGATGTTGCCCATCCATACGCCGTATTCCTCACCGTACAGCACGGGAAGGGTGTCGGGCTGATAGCGCGAGGGCGTCGACGTCTTGTCGGCGCGCACCCACTTCGAGTCATCGTAGTCGGCAGCACGCTCGGGCAGGCCATCCGCAACACGCCAGTTGAGCTTCCCCACGCGAACGGCCGCGTTCAGATTGGAAGGGGTATAGCGCGCAACGAGAGACCCATACGGCGTGCGCGTGGCGAGGAGCAAACGCCCGTTCCAGCTGAGCGCGAGGGCAGGGAGTGGCGCAAAGACCTCGATCATTGTAGCAGCGTTCAGGTCGCCAGAAAGAGAAACAACAGGCCCCACGATCTTAGCAGAGCGAACCAGATGCGCACTCAGCACGATGAGATTTTTGTTGTGTGGAGCGGCGGGGTCTGTCGTCAAGCTGGGAACGAATGTCGAGTAGGCAGCGGGTCTGTCGAGGACGACGACGCGCAGGCCGTCGGAGAATTGCAACACACTGGTGCCAGATACTGCAGGTATGCTAACCAACGTCGATCCATCCTTCTGAGATACGACACGGCCGCTACCTTTGGCGAACTTCCCGGAGCGAACACCGGTGAGCAGGAACTCTCCCACATGGCCGGGCGTCGCCCACAACACAAGCACAGGAGCACGCGAGTCAAGCGTGGAAAGGGTCAGAACCTCTGCGGTAGAGTATACAAGCGTGCGCCCGCCAGTCAGTGCGTAATCAACAGAGATGATTTTGGATTCGCGTGCGACAAGCGCGAGCGTCCCGCTAGACTGCGGGATGGTGACTCAACAAGCCGTTAGTGATTGGCTGCGACGCAGAGGGTACTCTTACAGTTTCCGCGGGACGTGGCCACGCTCAGCTTGAACGCGTCCGTGCTGACCAAATCCGAAGGGTTGTGCCGAACGACATAAAATGAGGATCTGGTGTCTGGATTCACCAACGCCGTCGTCCAAATCAGAGGACTGTTGGTAGAGGAGGTTCCCTGAGGCCGCAAACAAATCAGACAAACCGGAAAATGCCAGCGGGTGAGACGTTACTGTACCATGCCAGTTCGCTCGGTCTTGACGAGGTCTTTCGCAGCGCGAACTTGGAGACCGATAAGTTTTGTTTCCTGATACTTGTTGGCGAGTAGACGCGTCTCCTGGATAGGACTGAAACTCGTCCCTCAGCTTCGTCTTCACTGAACTGCAATGCCATACCTGGAGTAGTCGTAGCTGGTGCCGACGAGGGGGCATGCCAAGCCTCCCCAGTTGGTGCCACCGTAGAGCATATACAGGCTGTGCATGGTCACCCGCTGAGCGATGTTGTCACGGTAAAAGAGGTTGACGAAGTCTGTATCGCTGTTAGCACGGCATCCGCCTTGAGGACCGCCCCAGGGCTGAAAGACTCGTGAGCTGAGTGTGTCAAAACGAGCAGCACGCATACGTTGTAACTTCCTCCTTGGAACTCCGGCAGGAAGGATGGCTGCGTTGGAGACATAAGGGCGAAGTGGCTAACAATCATGAGTAAAGCTGCGAGCATGGGCAAGGCATCACTTACGAAGCGTAGTCAACGACGTTCTTCCATCCGATTCATATCAGTTCTCGTCAGCAGCGCACGAATTCGACGCACGAATTCCTTGATGTTGCCGCACTCAGTCAGGTCGCAGCTCCAGCAATTGGGATACGAGTCCAAACCGTAAATATCCTGCTCGCCGCCAACGTTGGAGTAATCCTTGGACCACGACCTGCCACGAGTATTCGGCGCATTCGTGAAGAGCGGCACATCGATGCCCGCGGCGCGCGCGTTCTCCTCGAGCGCGATCATGTAGTTGATGGACGGCGGGTTGGGCACCTTGTTGACCGGGTCCTTGAACTGGCTCCCGATCTCGTTCTCGAGCTGGTACAGGATGACGTTCCCGCCGCGCGTGACGAGGTGCTTCGCGACAATCTGGCCGATGTGCGTCATGTACGGCGTCCACGCCGCCGTGTAGCGCGGGTCGTCGTCGCGCAGCGCGCCGTAGTCGCCCCGTGTCACCCAGCCGGGGAACCCGCCGGCGTTCGTCTCCGCGTTGATGTACGGCCCCGGGCGGAAGATGACATACAGCCCGACCTCCTTGGCGATCGTGAAGAGAGGGTTGATGTCGTGCGCGCCGCTGGAGAAGTCCGTCGTGTTGGGCGTCGGCGCGTGGTACGCCCAGCTAGCGTAGAAGGCGACGGTATTGAAGCCTGCGGCCTTCACCTTCTCAAGAAGGTCGCGCCATACACCAGGGCTGCGAGGGAAGCGTTAATGAAGCGCCGGGTGCAGTTGTCGCTTACTTACACTGGGATGCGCCAGTAGTGCAGCTGCGACGCGTCGCGTTAGCGTACCTGCACAGTCCCGCGTCCTTGATGCGTACCTCGCCAGACCACACGAGGAGTCGCTCGCCCTTGACTATCAGACTGTAATGGTCCCTTCAAGAGACAACCATGAGGAACTGACGCGTCGTTGATAGTGGGTCACGACGCACCATTGTACAACCTTGTTAAATCCGTTGTCGTGCAACGGCCACTCTGGAGTCTGCGCGGCCGCGCAGGCAAGGAGGGCGCCGGAAACCGCGAGTCGCCCGATCCGCATGCTCGCTGCTCGCTGGGCGTGCACAAGGCGGTCGCGTCATGAGGCAATTTATATGTACTGCATTCTTGCACAGTTCCCACGCCGTGTGCGCGTGACGTTCACGGTCCGGACGGAGAATCACTGGCAGAAATACGCCGGGAGGTATTAAACCCTGACACTGTACAGCGCTAACGCGCCAGAACACATTAGCTGAGCGGGAAGCAGAGAATTAAGATGGAAAATTCGCTTACTTGAATCATAATGGCACTCAACAACGCCTTTGAATGCGAATAGATGTGGACTCGAGTAATACTGACGGGTTCTGACTTGTACGCGGCGCCCAGGATTATAATTGTAATCTTCAGGTGCTCGTCATGATCTCTGGCATCACGCGGGCCGTCGTGCGCCCGATTTGATGGGCTTCATTGGCGGCCCATGCTGGTGTTCGTGTCATTCAGCAAATGCCTAGACGTGCCGCTCACGGACCAGGTGAGCCCAATGAGTGGCGGTAACCAGGCCAGCACGAGCCAGAACGGCCAGATCTAGAGTGCCCATGCCGACCGCCTTGACCACCCATGATTATTTTCCCACCTGTCAGAGCTGCACCGTTAGGGCAAAATGTCCTCGTCGAACCGCGTTGCACTCTAGAACGCGCAAATTTTTCAACAATGTGAGCGGCGGCGACTCGCAGAGAATTGAGCGGGCGTTCGCAGGGCTGCGCGGCTGCACTCGAGTCTCGAGGTCCCGGCGAGTCAACTCCAAGGCTATAGGCACGCCGTGAGGTGCTGAGTTCGGCAGAAGCTACTACGGCCGCCTGCAGGCTGAACTTGAGCAGCATGGGCCGCGCATACGTACTGCGTCGGCGTTGCCGCAGGAGTGGAGCATTCATCGCTGGTGAATGAAGATGTACGTGTTCAAGTTTGCGCAGAAAATGGAGAGCAAAGAGGCATGACACGATTTAGAGCTCCGCGCGGCCTGGTCCAGGAAGGACACGTGCACGACTTTTCCCTCCTGACGGGATAAGTTATAGGAACTTTAGGTACGGTTCTTTGGAAAACTCCAGCCTCAGCCTTCTTTTGGAGACGGCGACATAGCGGACATGGTAAATTTTAGTTGGTAATTTCATCTCTCGAGTTGATCTCGACTCGACGGTTGTTCGACGATCCTCAGCGCACCAGAGATCCTCTTGCCCAACTACGCAGGGCGATCTTTTCCTTGGATATGATACAATAGCGTCATTTCGGTACCAATGGTTGAGGTCGATGAGTAATTACAACTGTCTTGACCAAGTGAGCTCGCAACGGCACTCGCAACGCTGTCATCGCAACACGCTTAGCAACCTCATTGTGCACCCCCTAGTATTTAAGATGGTCAGATGGATGTTTCTCAGCCTCGTACACACCCCACGTGACGCCGAGTGGATGGCAACAATCCGCCGGCGGTTGAATCCCAGGATTTTAGCGGAGGGAGTGCTAGAGACAAGCTCGAGGAGAAGTGAAATCTTTCTATTCTGATTCATGTCGCGCGCTCCCATCCGCAGTCGCGTTAGCACAGGCATGGTGCGAGACGTAAACTTGGCGCAGGGGGTGAAGACCAGGAATTGAAACGCTCCCTCGTACGATTTATTGACGTTAGAATGGTCATATTACATGAGATTTAATTTGGTCAATTGTGAGAGTGCTGGGTCAAGCGCGCTGCCGGGTACGTAGCCGCCAGACGGGGCCAATCTCAGCATCTCGGATCCGGAGGCCCATGTGGCTCGAGAACTCCGCTAAAAATTTTGCGGTCGCTTCCTCCCTCATCCCATCCTGCACGCCTCCGAGCAGCCATGGACGTGCGTACGCTGGCCAGGGCTCAGTGCGCGTTGATCGAGCCCTCCTGCAGGCCACATTCCTTCAAAATTTGCACGGGCTGCTGCAGCAGGCAACCGCGCCCGACACCAATGCTATCAAGGCGGTGAGCAACCTGACGCGCGCCCGCACGCGTTATTTTGTCTCTGATCTGCCGGGATAGGCCACCGCTACTCTGAACAAGGAGTATTATAAAAATCCGCAATGTATCCCGGCGCTGTTCGAGATCATCGCAACATCGCCCAACGAGGCCGTTCGCCAGCTGGCCGCCGTCGAGCTTCGGAAACGCATAAACGCAGACGACAACAAGCTCTGGGTTGCGCTGCCGCAGGAAATCCGTAATGCGATTAAGGAAAAATCGCTGCAGGTTGTCCTCAGCGAGTCCAAGTTCGTATTTATTTTATTTTAGTGAATTTATGTCTGACATCGTCTCAGATCCCTCGTCCGCCACTCCACAGCTCGCGCCGTTTCCGCTATCGCAAATTTCGAGCTTCCGCTGAGCCAATGGCCCGAACTTCTTGCATTCCTCGAGCACTCGTGCAACAGCCAGGTCGCGGCGCATCGTGAAGTCGGCGTTTACATCCTTCAAACCATCCTGGAGACCATCGTCGAGCAACCGCAATACGCCAAGCAGACGCCCAACTTTATGCAGCTCTTTGGCCGGCTTCTGCAGGACCCGGAGTCGCTCGAAGTCCGTGTAACGACGATCAGGTTGGCTGTCAGCATCTGTTTCACGTTCACATTGCCCACACACTTCACAGATGTCTTGGTATCATGGCCGAATATCTTGGAGAGTCGGACAAGCAGGATATCGTACGTCGTGCAGCATGCGTGCCAGAATTCGGCGACTCACATGGATTTTAGAAAACATACGCTAACTACCTCCCTGGCATGATCACTGTCCTTGGCCAGTGCATTGCCGACAACGACGAGGGTAACGCTCGCCATATCTTCGATGTGCTGGAGACGCTCCTCATCCTTGAGGCACCTGTCATCGGTCGTCACACCGCCGACTTCGTGCAAGCCTTCGTCCAGTGGGCCAACGACAAGAACGTCGTCAACGAGCTGCGTGTCATGTCGCTCAACTCGCTGAACTGGGTCGTCAAATAGTAAGTTTCATTGCAAGCATTACACACGCGGTTGCAGCTTTCTGACATGCATGCAGCAAAAAGTCCAAGATCCAGAGCCAGAACATGGCGCCGCAGATCATCCAGTCACTCATTCCCGCCATCGGCGAGCCCGAGGATGACCTGGACGGCGAGTCCGTGTACCGCGCAGCGCTGCGCGTCCTGGACGAGCTGGCGCTGAAGCTGCCGCCGTCGCAAGTGTTCCCGCCGCTCCTGTCGATCGTGCAGAACTGCATCGCGTCGCCCGACCCGGCGTTCCGCCGCGCTGGGCTGCTCGCGCTCGGCGTCGCGGTCGAGGGCTGCTCGGACTTCATGCAGTCGCACATGCATGCCGTGTGGCCCATCCTGGAGGCCGGGTTCAACGACCCGGAGCCGATCGTGCGCAAGGCGTCGTGCAATGCTATCTGCTCGCTGTGCGAGTACCTCGAGGAGGAGTGCGTCGCGAAGCACGCCGTGCTCGTGCCCGGCCTGCTGCACCTCATGGGCGACGAGGCGACGCAGAAGGACGCGACGACGGCGCTCGACTCGCTGCTCGAGGCGCTGCCGGAGGTCATCGAGCAGTACCTGCCCGTGCTCATGGAGCGCTTCGTCTTCCTGCTCGACAACGCGCCCGTGAAGGTCAAGACGCTCGTCGTCGGCGCCATCGGCTCCGCCGCGCACGCCGCGCGCGACAAGTTCCTCGTGTACTTCGCGCCTATCATGCAGAAGTTCGACGCGTACCTGTCGCTGCCCGACGAGGGCGACGAGGGTGACCTGCGCGGGATGGCCATCGACGCCATCGGCACGTTCGCCGAGGCCGTCGGCAAGGAGAGCTTCGCGCCCTTCTTCCAGCCCATGATGGCCAAGAGCTTCGAGGCGCTCGAGTCGACGCAGAGCCCGCGCCTGCGCGAGTGCTGCTTCCTGCTCTGGGGCGTCCTCGCGCGCGTCTTCGAGGACGAGTTCTCGGGCTACCTCCCGCGCTGCCTCCCACCGCTGCTCAAGAGCTGCAAGCAGCTCGAGATCGGCGAGGAAGCTGACGGTCCGTTCTTTTCCATCTATCTTTTTGAGGTCGATGTTGATGAAAGCCGCAGAGACCGAGACCGGCCAGACGCCCGCGGATGCCATCGTCGTCGAGGAGGAGGACTTGCTCGGCGACGACGACGGTGACGGTGCGATGATCGAGGTCAACAGCGCTCTGACGGTCGAGAAGGAGATCGCTGTCGACACGCTCGGCACGCTCTTTGTTGCGACCAAGGGCGCGTTCCTGCCATACGTGGAGGAGTGCACGCTTGTCCTCGTCGACATGCTCGACCACTACTACGAGGGCATCCGCAAGGCTGGCACCAACTCCCTCCTTGAGTTCGTTCAGACGTTCTACAAGCTCAGCAACCCGCAGCCGTGGACGCCGGCGGCGACTGTTGTAAGCTGCATTATTTGGTTTCCGTCTTTTTATGCGCTGCTAATATCAACGCACAGAGCACGCCTCTTCACCAGAACGTCAAGGACATGTGCAACCATGCACTCAGTGGGCTGCTTAACATGTACCAGACCGAGGATGACAAGTGGGTGCAGTTTCTTCTTATTTCTCCTTTTCCTCTACCCCTCTGCACGATGAGAAAACCTTCACACTCAGCTCACTACGACGCTTCGCGGCGAATGAATGGAAAGATACTATTATCTGACTTCCTCCTCGCTTCATATATCTCCCTAATTCTACCTTTGCTGACCCATATTCCTCAGGGAAGTCGTCACGACGCTCTTCAGCGGTCTCGCGGAGACGCTCACGCTCATCGGGCCGGCGTTCATCGAGGGTTCGTCCGTTCCGCGCGCTGGTGTCGTGGACGCTGCGCCGGTGTCGAACACGCCTGTGCCGCACATCGATGCCATCGTCAACATGGTCGTGCAGGTCCTCGACAAGAAGAGCCTGTGCCAGAACGATCCCGACGAGGAGCAGAGCGGTGCCGAGGGCGAGGAGGAGCAGGCCGAGCTCGACTCGGTCCTCATTCAAGCCGCCGGCGACCTCGTCGCCGGACTCGCCGTCGCGCTCGGCCCCGACTTCGGTCGTCTGTTCGTCGTGTTCTTCCCCAAGATCTCGAAGTACTACGTGCGTCTGGTAGTCCGACTACCTCATCTACATCTGACGCATGAATACAGAAGAAGAAGAGCTCGCTCATGGACCGCTCGTCCGCCATCGGTGTGCTTGCTGAGATCCTGGCCGGCATGAAGTCTGCTGTTACGCCGTTTACTCAGGTCCGTTGATCTGTGGCGCTGTTGTTATACCGCTTACGCATCTATCTATCTAGGATGTCTTGCAATTATTGGGCAAAGCATTGAATGACCCGGAGCCCGAGGTGGTCAACAACGCCTGCTTTGCCGTCGGTCTGGTTATTGAGCACTCCGAGGTGGACCTGAGCTCGCAGTACCTGCCCTTGCTGGGCACGCTGCGGCCGTTGTTTACGCCTGCGGAAGGCTCGAAGCCGCCTGTCTACACGGCGCGCGATAACGCGGCTGGTGCTGTGGCGCGGATGATTATCCGTAACAGCGCAGCGGTACCCTTGGATCAGGTGCTGCCGGTCATTATTGGCATCCTGCCCCTGGAGGCGGACCCGATCGAGAACAAGACTGTGTTCCGCGCGCTCCTTACTCTGTTGCACACCAACGCCGCGCCCGTCATGGCGCACATCGACCAGCTCCTGCCTGCGATTGCTAAGGTGCTTGACCCGAATGCGGAGGACCACCTTGGCGATGAGGTCCGCGCGGGCCTGATCGAGGTCGTGTCCCGGCTCAACCAGCAGGACCCGGGCAAGATCCAGGCGGCGGGCCTGTCTGCCTTCGTGCGGTGAAGGCGCTGACAGCGGCGCCACTTGCCCCGTGACGATTTGTTTACGACTTCCCGACTGACTCCGGGTTACTTTCTCACACGGATTTCCCTCGACGCCTCCTCCTTGCTTGCATTATCTCTTTAGCATTCCCTATCACTGGTTTCCCGCTCTCTCGCTACAGCCGCCGATGGGCATAATGGCCTAGTAGGTTTCATAGATCGCGCTTGCCCGCATGTTCATACACCCACAAAATTGACCGATGCGAGATTACGATATCTGCGTGTGAAGTGCGGGGAAACAAACGTGGAGCGAACACGTTATCTTGGACCGTTCGGCGGGAGGCGCTATCTGCTAAGCCGCGGCCACACTAATAACATTTGTTCCTGGCCCGGGCAGGTATATAAAGCTCAAGGCGTTGAACGGCATGCACTCAACCCCACACATTTACACCACATCCAAGTTCCAACTCGTACGTTTCCCCCTCGTCCTCATCCCTCCCCCGCTTCGTTGATGATGTCTGTGCGCTCACGCCCCTCAAGTTCAGATGTTCACCGAAACCACCGTCCTCGTCGACGCCCACTGTGGCCAGCAGAACTGCAGCTGCAGCAACAGGTGCGGCGCCCGTCTGCTGCAGCCACTGCGTCGCGCTGACTGTTTCATCGCAGTTGCCAGTGCAAGCCTGGGGAGTGCAAGTGTTGAATGAGCGTCGTTCGCATCGCCCATTTTGTGTCAGTGTAAGATTTGTAGCGAGTAGTCGAGTCGCGTATCGTAGCGTTGTTGTGTGCCGGTTACCCACGTTGAGTGTCCACTGGTGACAGATGTTCTGCTTGCGTTAGCTTCTCCGCGGGTCCCCGTAAACGCCACACTTCCAAACAATATCCGCCGTCATGTGTTCATATAGCTGTGTGCTGTTCAAACGGTCATACCTTATATGCCGCCAGAATTAGCTGTCAACATGCACGGCACTGACGGTCGCCAGTGCTGTGGCACCACGAATAGAGCAAGGTTTGATTGAGAGCGCTCCGCTAACTCAAGCCATTCACGTCTCAGTAAGCAGAACGAGAAATTTAAAACCGCCTAATAGATACGGCATTGCGGTGTGCGGCGGGACCGGCCAATGGCATTCCGGCAGCGCTGACGGCCAGAGTGATAGAGTGCACCACAACCCCCTCACAAGGCTGTTGCGCTCGCAGATAGAGATGATATGCCAGCTGCTCATGCTACCAATTCATTCGTGCTTCTCAGCAGAACTCATGCGTTCCGCGACCTGACCTATTGACGTTGACCATCTCGAGAAGAAATTTCTCACTCAACGTACGTCAATTTCTACCTTTCCTTCCCTATGTGTCCGTAAATCCAAAGACGTGGGCCGAATCCCAACACGAAGGTCATCTCATAACCGCGAGGTTCTGAGACGAATAATACTGCATGTCACTTCTCTGCATTTTACTTCAAGAACGCGTCGAAGTGCGAGATGAAGAACTCGATCTGCTCGTGGCGCACACTGCTGTACCTCAGAACCCATATACTAAACTCAGTAGTGGACAAAGGGACACACATGTCTTTCAACGCGGTAACACTTCCGGCGTCAAATATGATAATATCTCTGCGCTCCGAGTATTCCGGCCAGGGATCACCTGCATAGAGTGATGAGCATCCAGAGACCTACCGACGGGATTGAGGGAACTTACCGTTAGCAAGCCTCGGCACTCTATCGGAAATAAATTGCAGATATCCATCTAGCAGCGTCTGAGAAGCATCGACGTTCAGCACCGTCGGCCCATACGGCCCAGTGCCAGGCCCAAAGAGCGACACCTCCAACTCGGCACCGTGCGGCACGCCGCGGAAGGGCAGCGTTCCATTCGCCGCAATGTCCCATGTGAAGCCGTAGCTTCGCCCCGTGGCGCTGCGCAGGACGTACCGTTTGGCGCTGTTGAACTTCCAGTCGCCGTAGATGGCTGCGGCGCGCTTCCACTGAGGCGAGAGCCCGAATGTGTCGTTGCCCGTCCCGAATGGCGCGCCGAGGGAGGGGTCGTCTGGGTAGAGCTCGAGAATCTTTTCGAAGACGCTTGTTTCCAGAAAGGTTGGCGGGTTGAGCACCGCTGGAACTCGTAGCGTCAGCGGCGACCCGGAAGAATGACAGCGCTTCATGGAACACGCACATGTAACCATCCTCTTGATGTCCGCCGTTGAGTTTGTAGAGTTGAGAGTAAAGCTAAAGATGCCCATTTCAGTGTTGTCTCATCGATGTCAATATTCTCACAGTGTTCCATCATCCGTCGGTCCGCCCATCTGAGTGTTAGGTAAGCGACACGGCGGAAAATACAATCAGAACAACACACAATGATCGGGAGCGGGAGCATCCTTCGCTGCCTCATAGCGTGTGAGCAGCGCTGCCGTATGAAAATGCCATCAAGGACAGGCGGGAACGCAGTATACGTCGGATCGGCCCTTGCGCGCTGGAGCAGGGTGTTGGTGGCATTGTACAGCTCGGCGAAGGGCATTCTGCGCAGGCATTCAAGACGATGTGGGCCATCGCAGCCGGCCAATGCGACGAGCTGGGAGAATGCGCCCGTGGTTAGGTCGAAAGCCGCAGGATCAGCTTGAGGGTATCTGATTACCCAGGGGCGGGGTGAGTAAGACGGACATGGCTAACAGTAAGAAAGGAAATATACGTGGTCGGTCCTCCGGAGTCCATAATTACGGCGCTGAAAAGTTGCTCGCGAGGCGACGAAAAGAGCCAGTGTAGAGAAACGGAGCTGGCCCCCGAGCTCTGACCCCAAATTGTGATGCGGTGAGGATCCGCACCCAGTGCCCGCGCGTTCGCTTTAATAAAGCGAAAGGCTTCCTGCTGATCGCTGAGACCTGCATTCAGGTCTTCAACGAATCCATTGCTCAGTGGTATCCGACTATCATGGGCGCATCTACTACTGAACTCACCTGTAGGCTCCATGCTTTCAGATGCGAGAAAACCGTAAGGACCGAGTCTGTAATTGATGGCGACAAAGATGAACGGCTTTCCCTGTGCATCATGACGATTTGGAGGAATAGGATAGCGTCACACTGACTATTTGAAGGCTTCTTTTCATGAGAACTGAGGATAATCAACGTGTGCCATCACGTTGAGCTCAAAGCACGGACCTGTTGGACCTCTGTCATTGGCAGATCCTGGCTTGAGAATCAGGGTTGTACTATTCGCGTGACCCGACACGATGGTACCGATTTGGAAGGCCCCGCCATGAAGCTGAAGAACTGTGAGCGCCAGTCTTACTCTGTGAATCATCTGCACGAGCTCACCCAAATCAATACAGGAAGGGGTTCGTCTTTAACGTTCTCCGGTTTCCATATGTTGAGGAACAGACAATCCTCGTTCTGGTCGTCCCTCGCCGGCGTCTGAACGCAGGTAGCGCCGAACTGCGTTGCGTCGTGGTTCGCGTGCGGCGACGATGCAAGTGACATTGCGTGCCTAAATCGCAGGTCGCCCACGGGTGGTTGCGCGTATCGTATACCTGAGCAGGCTCGGATGCACGAAGCAAAGCACAGAAACATTAATCACCGAAGAATGTTTGCAGGCCATCTGAGTTGACGGCGCCAGTGTGCATTCCCGTAGAAAGCAAAAGAATAGGCGGTCCAGCTCGCGATACGATGGACAGCACGCTGCGCAGGAGCAACATAGCTTGAAGGCAGTCAAGTGTGCGACGTAGCAAGCGTGGCAGGAATGATAGCTCCTCCATTAAAATAGCTGTGGCCATGCCGCAAAGCATCCTCGCATTTTCGTAGAGGATGTGCGGTGGGAGAGAATAGAACGAAGATAGCGGTTGCAATCGTCCTGGCGGAGGCTCGCAGTGACTGAGTCGGGAGCGCCATTCGGAGCAATGGCGCGCCGCCAACCAGGGGCTGTTGAATGAGAACAGCCGGCTTGAGTAAACGGGAACATTCAGGCGGCCGAGCGAGTTCTCCCGTGGTCATGCTCATCAGGGAGAAGACGCGCAAACTCCGAAACAACTCCGCCAGCAAGCTTTTACTTTGTTTTTTTCGCTTCATCGCTTAAATCTGACTCGCAAATCTGGCAGCTGCCAGACATTCAAGCTTCAACTACTTGTTGGTTTCGGACTCCCTGACTCGAGTGAAGACACTCCAGAATACAGTACTGATTGCAAAATCTGTCTGGCTTTGCAACGCAGTTTCGGTGGACATGCGACACATTTGGATACTCACTGCTTCAAAGCCCACTGAATCGCAGAAATAGAGGCCAATTTACCATACTTCCCAAGCCCAACATCACCGAAGAATAGTCCTCAGCGTTGGAAGGTCACCCAAAACCACGGACACGTCCTCCTCGAGACCCGCCAGTGCCCTGCCCAAGTCGATTTGCAACCCGCGTTGACCAGCCAGCCATCGAATACTGTCTGCATCGCCGTCCTCGCCGTCCTTAGCGAAAGCTTTGATTGCGGCTCGTAACAGTTGCGTTGCATTCAACGCGTAGACGCCGGCACTTGTCTGGCTAACGGTGCCGCCAGCGCCCAGCATAATCCTGCGAGGACCCACGATCCCAGCCTCGTACCAACGCACTTCGACGGCGACGCCCGAAGTCGTCGTATAATACGATGTCATTGCTCCAGCCGCAACTCGCGGATGCCACCACGAAGCGCCGGGCAGCGCGCGCTTCACGACACCGAACTTGCCATTGGCGACGATGCACTCGATTCTCTACGTTACCGCTCAGATACGCCATCTGCAGCTCCGGATAACACGTACACTTGTGGGACGGGGGCATCCGAGAAGAGCCAGTGCGTACGCACCGCACAGCGCGTATTGGGCACTTGGCGCGCGCGAGAAGGCGATATGAATAGCCCGCGCCGTCTCCGCGAGATGTGCGCCAGCCACGCGTGCAGGCTCGAACGTCGGCGCCGAAATAAGCGCGGACGACGAGGGCGTCATCGTCATTGTGAACGAGGACATGACGCCGTGTGTATGCAGCACCTGCAGCGAAGGGCGACCGGGACCGGGACACCATCACATCGTCCTATATCAGCGTGCCGCACAAGGGCCCAGGCAGACAAGGCCCAAAGCAGCTGCACCACGTGTCCAACGCGCCTACCGGGTTGGAACGCGTCCTTGTGTTCTGACTGCTCTTCGCGCGCAGGGTCATCGCGGCGGCGATCCCGCGAGAGTTGGTGGCTGCGACCCGTGACCCGCTTTAGTCTGCCAGGCCCTCGACCGCACTCTGCGTCGTGGCGTGGGCGCGGCGATTGCGTCTCGTGATGTCGGCGAGGTCAAGCGTCCATGTTGTCAAATGCCGGACCGATGTCGTCTCTTCTGTCTCTCCTACTCCTCTTCGCACGCCAAGCTTCCGGATTTCAGATTCAAACTGAGTTGTGTCTCAGGAGCCCTGCAATGCTGGAAGGTCCCCCAGCATTCGTGCATGTGGCGCACAGACGGCGATCCGAAGAAGCTAGCGGAACTGCCATATTTCACATGAAGGTGCCATCCAAAATCATTTGTAGTGATCAACACTGGCTACTACTCATTCATTGACACCGTGACAAGGACCTCGCGGTCGCGACGATCTGCCATACGGAACTCAGGTTGTGTGTATCGTGTACGTTTAGTTCATTTCATCAGCGTCGGTTTCTTCTGCAGGATCGATTCCCAGTTGTTAGATGCATCTCTATGGAAAGCACCGAGTCTATCTCTGAGAACATTATTCTAATGCTTCTCATGGCTTAGTTCCTGAGCTGAAGTAGTTTTGGCACGCAGATGGACCCTCAGGTGATACCCAGATCGAAGGAATGGGGGCTCAAATTGTTGGTGAGAAGTCTTCCTTCGCTGTCAGAGGTCTACGAGAGGCCTACTTTCAGCGTTCGATTACAACCTCAGGGCTCAGCAATTGTGCTTTACGGGCGGAAGCGCTCAGGAATTCCCTTTCGAGGCAAGCCGGTGCCGGGCCGAACCAGGACACGCTTGTCCGTTACCAACCCGCGACGAACTCAACCTGGGCGGCTTGAACGCTCCTGGCATAGCCCAGGCAGACTTTTTGTTCAACTTCGCGACTATCTATGCCCGAAGACTCGATTCAGCGCGCGCGCTCTCCCGCAGGCTCCAGCACGAGCTCCGTATTGCAGCTCGACGTGGGCGAACCCCTTAGTATGTCTTAGGGGGCAGCTCGTTCATGCTTCGAGCTGATTTATTTGGCCTCAAGCTGCTCAGCTCGTTTCTTTGACCGTTCAGGCGGCCAGCACGACCGCGTTTCCTTCAGTTGAACCTGGAAATGACGCGATAGGTGGCTTCAGTAAGTGTCAAACCAGCTGTCAAACCGTTATGTAACTGACTGACGCCGCGTTCTGAACAGCACAAGAATCTCCCAGCTCGTCCAGGCTGACGGACCGCGACAAGCTCACTGCCTTACCAAGTGCATCCTCCATTGCGCAACGACCAGCACTTGGTCGCGGGCGGTCGGGCTCTGTGCCGAGCAGATTCGAGTCGCTGCCCAATTCTACACACTCTCCCGGACGATCGACCGCCTCAGATCCTCAGCAAACGCACGGGGATGGCACCAGCACACCGCCGCACCGCGTCTCGTTCGACCGCGACGCGAACCATTCTCTGCCGACCGTGTTCAAGAATAGTCAGTGCGATCGCGCGCTGTGTGCGCGAGTCTGCAGCTGACGATCCCAATCCCAACGGACAGCGTTTGGCCGTTTTGGTACCCACACCTCGTCCGACCCCGTGCTGCCGACGCACAACAGGGGCACGGTTCCTGCAACGCCGCCGCCGCGACAGCGCACAGACTCGCAGTCACACCGCACAGCGTCACCACTGCGTTTCTGGGCTGGCCTGCCCTCGCTGCACCGCCCGCACTCGCGCCCAGAGCGCGAAGAACCGTTCGTACCCAAGGACCCGTACGCGGTCGGCTTCACGTCGTCCTCTGCTTTTCGCAAGCGGCGCGAAAAGCTGAAGGACTTCTGGGACGAGCTCATGCGGCTCGCGTACCTGCACCTCCTGCTGCGTCTTCCGTCCGTCTACTTCTCGCGCGTATCGCGCGTGTTCGAGGACGCCGAAGTCAGCCGGCCAGATATCGAGCGGCTCATTGAACGTGCGCGCATCTCTGAGGGGCGGACGACGATGTCGTTTCCGAGCCCGCGAGAATGGGCGGTCGGCGTGGAGCAAGGCATTGTGAGTCCCGCGCTGGATCGGTTCAAGGAAAATTGGGAGGAGTTTGTGGATAGCTTAATGCGCGAGTGGAAGACGCTCAACCTTGTGTCTGCGCTGCTGCTCTCGTATGTATCACGACTACGGCGTGACACATGCTAACGAGGACCAAAGGGCTATAGTGACTGTGTTCCAGATTGAAGACGCGGCGAACGACCCGACGACGCGGACCGCGGCCTTTATTAGTCTAACCGCTGCGCTCTTTTCCCTGAGTATGTCGCTGGGCTCTGCATGTCGCGCGTTGCTCACCATAGCAGTCTACGGTTGCATCTTCATACTGCGTTTCGGAACAATGCGTCGCATGGAAAAGGCTTCGCGGTGGGCGGAGGAGGCACAGCGGACGACGACCAACATCTGGTGGAACGTCTGGGTGCTGCTCGCGACGCCGGCGATCTGGCTCGCGTGGTCCGTCATCTTCTTCTGCGTCTCGGTGCTCGCGTTTCTCTGGACATCCGGTACGGACAACCCCCCACAGCCACTGCCCTCGGGCGACGCGCTCATCCCGCGTATTATCGTCACCGCGGTGTTCGCCCTCGGGGGACTGTATTTCGTTCTCGTCATCCGGACATTCAGGAGCTATGGCTTGAGTCGCTCAGTGGTTGAACGGGACGCGACTCGAACGAGCATCGATCCCAACTCCATTGGCCATCCGCTTTCCCCGCTGCATACTCGAGATAGTACTGCTGCAGCCGCGCCGCAGCGCACCGCAGAGGGTATCACGACGCCCAATAAGGCCGAACCTCGCTATGCGTCGACCTGATCGCACCAGCCCCAGCCCCTGCCTCAGGGCTGCGGACGTCCACAGCAAATATTCACATAGCTGAATTGGCTGGCATTGGAGTATGGCTATAGTCACGGTTGCGTCTCGACCTTGTGTTCGTGATAAACGCTGGACAGTGAACATTGTATTTTTCCCACACATCGCACACCTGCATTGCTTCACTCCGGATAAATTCGTTTCCCTGTATCGCTACGCTGGCTACTTCAGTATCCAATGTGCCCTCGACCAAATTGCACCCGAGGGCCGAAGTTCTGTCATCATCTCACGTTGATGACTAGGATATTCCCCGATAAGCTGCGCATCTGTCGCAGGTCCCTGTAGCAGCGCCCCTGATGAACAGAGTGAGTTTTGTTAGATCATCATATTGGCACGTGGGTGTTGGACCGACTAGAAGCCGAGGTCAATATTGTCCTTCTGTTGAGGCTGCAGCCAGATAACATTCAGCCTCAACTTCAGTGTAACGAAGATGCTAATGTTATTCCTACCGTCTCCCACAAATTTGGACCCTGTAGGATGGACCAGCACTCTTTCGGAGCCGTCACATAGTCCGAGTCTCACGGAAGTTCCTTCGCTGTGATGTGGAGCCGTAGATATTGTTGTGAGCGGCCGCAGTCGCTCGATGCTGTACACCAGTATGGAGGAACGTTCGGATCCGCGTTTGAAACGCATCTCTTGCTCCGCCGTTCGAAGGCATCTCTTGACAAAATCTTCTGTTGAACAATCTCACGACAGGTCACGTGAAGCGCCTACAGAGCTATAAGACCGGAAGCTGCGGTGCAGAAAGCCTTCACTATCCATCGAGTCAACTAGTCTCAAAGATGCTCGCCATCACCAAGCTCGTCCTCCTGCTCGCCCCACTTGCCGTCGTCGCAGACCACACAGTGACCTTCGTCAACAACTGTGGGCAGACCGTGACGCCGGTCTACCACGACAACGGCAGGACTGTCACTCTCGCTGCCCTTGGCAAAGGAGGAAGGACCTCTATGCAGGTCGCCGAAGCTGTCAGTCTTCAGTGTCCCAGGTGCATATGAAACTGACAATATTACCGCGCAGCAACTCGCATGGCGCGCCTTTGGCCAGACAGGTTCATGCACGTATGTCGAGCCCATCTATCCAGCACGGCCAGATCCTGATTTGCCACAGCATGCCGGATGGGGCACACTGCACGCTTCTCGAGTGCAGCTTCGATAACCCCAACTTCCGCCAGTGCAACCTGTCTCGCGTCGACGGTTTTAACGTGCGTATACAAGAGCAGGACCCCTCACTATTTTGACACTGTGCACGTAGATCGGAGTGTCGTTTTCCTGGCCCGGATGCAGCGGCAATTCCTGCCCGAATAGCTCCTGTGCGTAGCGATGATTACCTCAGAGTCAATATCTCTGATAGAACCTTTGTCCAGGCGGACCCAGCCAAGCATTCTCTACCCCGACAAATGGAGGTGGTACGTCCGAGAATGTCGAGTTGAATTCTGGGACAGGACTAAATGCTATGCAGCTTCGCTCCGTCAATGCAACACTGCTAACGTCCCCATGACGTGAGTTATGATACTTCCACTGATCCAGTCTTGTTACTGAAGATGACCGCAGCGTGACGTTCTGCTGAGTTTGCGTCCGTTACGACTCGGAATGGTGGAGAGCGCAAAATAGCTGTTTCCCTGCACGGCCATGCTCCAGTAAAAATGCGTTGTGCAAATATGAGATGTTCTTGAGACGAAGAGAGTGAGAATTTCTAGACCGGCGGTTGCAAGTTCAGCTTAGATTTCTGTTGTTCCGTTTGAAAGTCCGACGTTGTCTCTTCTCCGCCCTTCACGCTGCTTCTTATTCACCACAGTGCGCGGTGATGCTATTAGCGAGCAACATTCATCTTGAATCGGCTGCCTATGCTGTCGCGTTACATAGCTTGGCGCTGCCTTTTTGCCGCGCAGCTTGCCTTGTCTCTATTCAAGAAACGTTGGATAGAACAGTACAACATCGCATAGCGCCTGGTAGCTCTCTGTCCGCGTGCGCTTTGCATTGAACTGGTGTGTTTGCAGTGATTCTTCAGCCTCATGATCATTGTTACTCCCAACACAAGCGTCAGCTCTGGCACCCTCGGGCGCGACTGTACATGTACTTCAAGAGCCCTGGGCTTCCGTAATTGAGCAAGCAACCATTTAACGACATTTACCAGTGTTCTACCTGGAGCCAAGTTCTCGCCCAGCTTGTATTACACGAGGAGGTTATTGCCATCAATAGTCTGCCGCCCGTCGACTTCCTGTGCATGCGCACACAGATCGAAGCCGTTTGGACCGGACGTCGAGCCTTTTCAACAACGCTAGGCCTCTATAGCCACGCAGTCCAGCACTTACCTACCTCGGTCCCAACATTCAGCATCAAGTTGAACACAAGTTCACGTGCGTCGTCCGTTGTAGCGGTGCAGCGAGGGCGAGGATACTGGCCGCTGATGAACATCTTTCATATATTCACTCTTTGATGCACGGGCGGTGCGCACACCTGGTATCGTAAGTGTTGACTGCCTAGCAGTAAGTACTTTGGCGCCATGGACATTGTTGTGCGCAGCTCCGGATGTGCGATGCAAGTTCGGCTGCGCGCGAATGGCATCTTTTTGGTTTCACAATCTCTCAACCGATCGAGTAAAGCGCCGTGAAAGATATAAAGCAGGCTTTCGGGACACGGGAAGTCCACCACCATCTAACGAATCGGCCACTCTCGGAGATGCTCAGTTTCGTCAAACTCGTCATCGTCCTCGCTCCTCTAGCCACCGTTGGTAGCGCCATCGAGAAGCGCGACCATGTCGTTACCTTCGTCAACAACTGCGGGAGGACTGTGACACCGGTCTACCACGATGCCAACCAGAGGACTGTCACTCTCTCATCCATTGGCCCGGGCCAGGCAACGTCTCTTCAAGTCCCCGAGGCCGTAAGTCTCCAATGCCACACTGAGCGCCCCCGCGGCTGCTAATGTCACTGACCAGCAACTCGCATGGCGGGCCTTTGGCCAGACAGGTCAATGCTCGTGTGTCGAGTCCCTTTGTTGTGCATGACTAGATGTTTATTCTTTACAGCTTGCCAGATGGTACCGGCTGTACGCTCCTCGAGTGCAGCTTCGACAATCCCGGATTCCGCCAGTGCGACATTTCCCGCATCGACGGTTTTAATGTGAGTATATACACTGTATGGCAAAGCGTGCCTGTCAATTGAATGCTCTCACTTAGCTCGGAATGTCTTTTTCTTTCAACGCTGCAGGGTGTGGTGGCAATGCTTGCCTATCTAGCTCCTGTGCGTGGCAACGAAATCAACGCTGTGTTATTATGCACCATTGATTGGGCTTCTCCTCAGGCCCTCCTGACCAAGCATTCTCTGACCCAACCAATGGAGGTGGTGCGTCGAGCATCCAAGTGTCGAACACTGGGACATGGCTGAATTGCCCGTTCAGATTCCATCCGTCAGTGCAACACCCCCGGAGTCTCCATGACGTGAGCCCTGAGACTTATTGTGAATTCCTCATACTGAAGACGTCCACAGCGTGACGTTTTCATGCTGAGTAACATGTGGCGTCAACACGAACGGGCACGGAAGCCGTTTTCCCATTATTAGAGAGCTCAAATGGCAAGCATTTATGGAATTTTGGGGATTCTACGCTCTCTGAGGCGGAAGACTGAAAGTTTCTGCCCTCACCTGGAGGACATTCTAATTTGAATTGCTGTTGTTGCGATTCAGAGTCCGCTGTTTCACGGTTCTTCCTCCGACGTTCACATCTACTGCATCCGGATGATTCGTTTCAACGACAAACGGCACGGCGCGCGGCGTCATATGTCATATGGAAAGGAGCATGGTTTAAACCCGCGGTCCCGGTCTGGTCCAGGCGCTCTCGGTACCATAAGGACGAACTGGCTCGATGGAGCTGCGGAGAGCACTTAAGCTGCTCAATCTTGGTATGCCCAGGTCTCATAGCCAGTGGCCGATTCATGCCGATCACCACTTTCTGCAGTGCAAATTGACGCCTAGAATTCCTCGTCCGTCCAGTCAAGACGCTTGTAACACTCCACGAGAACACACCCTAGGCTGAGCGATGTGATGCTTATTGGAGCACGCAGCATCTACATCTCATTCCAATTCGGGAGCTCTACCCTCTTGTCTCAAATAGTAACTCCGTGCTTTCTATTGCTTGCTGTCCAACGGCGATTTCCACTTGTGGCTCTGACGGATTCGGAACCTCTAAACCCAGAGATTGGCGCTGGACTGATGTGCGTCCATTCCTCCGAGGTTGCTCTAAGTACACGCAACCATTTCTTAAGTAAGCTGTCCTGCAGCCTTTCAGAGCTCACTCTCTTTCCGCCGCAGCTCGCATCTTCCCTCCTGAACGTACTCAACCCAGTGAATCTGTCAACTCTTTCTCTCCGTCGCATGGGTGCGACGGGTCAAGTTGATCTTCAACAACGGGTGCACTCGTGTCCCATGCGTCCAGGCCGTCAAGGTCTTGCACCGTCTGTACCCGCTTCACGCGGGAACGCCAATACAGTCTCGGTTGTCAAGCCCCGGGGCCGCCCAGGGGCCCTGCATCGATCGGCAACTGGTTCCACAATGACAAGGCACTCGTGTTGGGGAAGAAGACTGACGGCCCACTGCTTTGTCCCATCCCCCACTTACGACGGCACGGCCGTGATGGACAAGCTCCAGAGTGCCTTTGCCTCGTTAGCGCGAGCCAGGGTTGTATATGTACGCCCTCAGACTCTTGACATCCTGCACGCTTTTTCTCACATCCTCATAGAATGTACATCGTGCGTAGCAGTATGGACCGTACGGACTCGCCTGACGCCTAGCATTCCAGTATCCGCGGCCTGTCTATTTGTACGTGATCTATCGACCTTCGCAAACAAGCATCGACGCACTGAATTCTACTACCCAGTTCTATGATCACCTCACCACGTTCTCCGCTGAGGTGGAATTTGTATGGCCGGCCCGTTGGGGTGCCGGAAAGGTCCTCTTCTTTGCGGCACGCTATCCAGCGTGGCCAGAGCTCCTCCTTACACTATACAGTACGCATGGTCACTCGTTCACGCGTCAGAGCTGTAATAGCTGTTGACTGAACCCGCTTCAGTTGAACTTTTCGATGTCCGCCCGCAGGCTTGCCATGCAATTTTCACTTATATGTCATGTGAGCAGAGATGCCGCGCAACTGCATCATGCGTGCTCACGACCTTACTACAGGGTCTACGGTGCTGGGAATTGCGGCTTCAGAAAGTAGGCCACTGAAGAGACGCGTTAGCGAGTTACCAAGCTTACACTCCACGAGTGATTCTTGTTCTGAGAACCTGGGCCATCTGGAACGGCATGCGATCGATGCTTCTTGCCCTCGTTCTGATGCTCCTCGCCGTGTTTATCACAGCAGGCTATCTCGTTGCACTTTATATCAAAGAGTCTGCCTGTACGCCCGTCTTTCATCGTGTCATCATGTACTCACAGTCTCAGTCATGAGCGCGTCTTCGATGGTCCCCGGTCTTACGGGATGCGTACTTCATTCATCGACGCATCGTGTTGCTGCAGCATGGATCACCTTCACTGCATTCGAACTCGGTTAGAGCATTCCCCGGTGCATTTCTTCTGTACTGACCGATGCGTCCAGTGATCGTGGTGATGACGCTGATCAAGGGACTTGAGCACTGTGCAACTTAAAATTCCTGCTGCTGCCGGATTCACTGACACAGTTGCCAGTCAAGCATTGTTCCTCGAACCTCCTCACGTCGCTTTACCGTGACGGTACGACGGGGCGCTTTCCGCGGTATGTGAAACACTGAGCAGCTCTCAGGCATTCTGTACTTCCTCTGCTTGCTGGGTACGTAGGCCTTTCCGGGCATTAGCGCTGTCTCACGCGCCAACGGACAACGTAGCAATATCTGTAGCCAATGTGACTGTGCTCTATACCACCCCGGTACGCTCTTTGCCACCCAATAATCAATTCTTGCTCTTCCGAAGCTGACGTCTCACTAGGCAGAATACATTGTACTTCTTTCAGTGTGTGTAATGCACCCCCTCCCACCACCGCATTACCTCTGTGAGAACTCTGACAGGCTATCTTAGCATGCAACGCTCGTTCCATTCCATTTTCGCTTGCCGAATCATCCTACACCTACAGGCGGCCGCAGCAGGTCGCGCGGAGGCGACATCGCTAGAGATATACACCGGAACTCTTCTACACGGAGGTTCTCATACCCTGACTCAACGCACCTCAGTTCGGCCCGGGAATGCTCCTTATGTGCCCGAGTTAGAATCGCCCTTGACACCAGAGACGCCGATTAAGGCGGAATATATCTGACGTTCTGCTAAGGACTTGGGGAGTTGAAGTAACATACATCGCTGTATTTCTCAGTATGTGTGTGTGGGTGCTGGATGAAGCTTGAAGCCCTGGTTGCGATGGAAATTAGGCGCTCGAGCTTGGGATGACTTGAGTCGGCCTTCACCGGTTCCTAGACGCGTCTTGTCGGAGTCCACGACAGTCAACCGTGATCAAGCCATGCAAGACGGCGAACGCACTCTCCTTGACGAGATGGCCGACCTGGCACGTGCAGAGAGCAAACGCGCCCTTGCAGTACGGAAAGCAGCGCCCTTCGGTCACAACGTTGTCGCGCCGAAGGACATGTCAGTTTGTACGTACCTCTGGTTAATCAACGTGTCAGGTAGCTCAATCAGTCCTAAAGGCAATATGTATTACCCCACAACATCTGCTGAAAGGCTTCATTATCGAACGAAGGCTGGCAAGGTATTGTTTTCACAACGGCTGTATTCGAACCGCTGGTTGAACTGTGTGTCAGGCTGTCACACCGTTTCAATGGGCAGTTTATGACATTGCGCGCACAATCCCTGCAGGACGTGTCCTTACATACAAGGTACGTACATGCTCTTATAATCATCGATGCATTTCCCAATAATGTCGACTATCCAGGGTTTATGTGCTCGCTTGAAGCAAGGATCTCCTCGGTCAGGTATGTACTGTCGAGAATGAGTTTAAATTGAGCGCGAGGCCTGAATTCTTGATGATAGTAGGCGGCGCTTTGCGCCACAATCCATTCGCGCCGTATGTGCCGTGCCACCGTGTCATTGCATCCGACTTCTCCCTCGGAGGATTCTGCGGCAAGTGGCAAGCGGGCAAGGAAGCCGAGAACAAACTGGCGCTCCTGGCTGCGGAAGGAGTCCGATTCGATTCCAAGAAACGACTGCGAAACCGCGAGTGCATATGGAGGGACTAATTCCATCTGTTAATTACACTGTAATTGTCCTCATGCCTCCCTACACCATGTACTAATCAGCCTCCTTTGTATTATCATTAGAGTTTGGCGACGCCTCGTGGATCAGACTTTGCGCGCGTGCGGATTCTCACAAAGGCCGTACGAACTACAATGCAACGATTACCAGGTGGCGCCGATGCCTTTATCAGTCGCAGACGTGCCTACATTCGCGTGTCACATTCTCTTCTGCATCGCGATCGCCATGTCTGACTCCGTTGAACGCGCTGTACACATCAACTTCGACCGGGACGAGCGCGAGCTTGCTCCGCGAGATACCTTTGTCGTGCTCACGGGCACCACACCCGAACCTCCGGCGTGCGACGGGAGACGTGTTGGCGACGTGTATCTGTGCAACGTCGACCCGGTCAAACGCACCTTTGACGGCGCATGGTTCTACGCAGGAGAGCACGGCTGGAAGAAGGCAAACCTCGCCGACGTCCGCGCGCACAACATTCCGCACCCCACGCTCGCGAATCGCATCCTTTCTATCTCGCCCGACGGCACGAGTGTCAACTGGTCGAAGCGCGACACTATCATCCGTCGCGAGCGTCGCGCCCGCACGCTTTCGCGCTCCCAGTCTCAAACTGCTACGAACGATTCGCTTCCTTGCCCCAAGACACCCCCGCCGAGCGGCATGCACTCCGCGCCTGTGTCGCCGCAGCGCAGCATAAACACCGGCAGGCGCCCTGCGCCTTTGGACCCTGCGGCCTTTGTCTATGCGCACTCGTATGCGCCTGTCTCGTATCCCCCGCCGTCAACCCCGCGCACGCCCTACACGCCCCCACTGTCGCCGCACCGCATACGCTACCCGACGACGCCGCAGTCTTCGCGCAGCTCGCGCACCGCGTGGAGTTCGCCCGCCTCGACGCTCTTCAGCACGCCGGGGTCGCGCGCGGGCTATTCGCCCGCCACGTCGCTCGAGTCATCGCCCACAAGCCCGGACCGCTCACCCAAGTACACTGTGCCGCAGAAGCGCCGGTCGCTCAAGCACGACTTCCCGCCGATCCCACCGCAGCCCATCTTTCAGCAACCCGCCGCGCCCCCTCCCCTTCTTCCCTCGGTTCAGGAGGTCCCAGAGCGCGGGGACGCGGTGGATGTCTTTGGCTGCCCTGCACCCTTAGCTCGTCTGCCTCCGCCTCCGCCTCCGCCTGCGCCTCATGTGCAGTTTCGCCCCGACGCGCCGCCATTCATCCCGCGCGAGCACCCCTTCGCCCCCCTTACTGGCGTACCTGCCTACCGCAGCGACAACGCCGCTCTGCACGCGCTGATTGAAGAGCGCGTCGCGGCAGTGGTGGCGCGAAGGTGTCGAGTTGATCAAGAACTGATCGAGCGGGAGGTCGAGAGGAAAGTCGTGCAGTTTGTCAAGGAGCAGGAGAACCGTCCTCTGGATCTTGACAACGAGTCCGTGAAGGTAATAAAGGAGGTGATCGAGCATCTTCAGAATGTTGTAAGGCAGCGGTCTCCTGCGCCTTCATCCTCGCCGCAGATGTCAAAGATTGAAACCGCAGTTCTGCGCTCTTCCTCATGATTGTTGCTCGCTTCATTCGCTCGTAGCCAATACCTTGTGTCGTTTTACCCTTCGTTTTCATTCATCAAGCTACTTGTGTCGACTGTACTTAATCCAAGAGTTTCCCTGCTCGCAATCGAAGGCGCGAGATTATGTGACTGATTGCTACGGATTTGGCATTGGAACAGCCGTTGTGTCTGAATGCTTGAATGCCCGTTTTGCAGTCCGGATGATCCTCAGCGTCGATGGGCAGTGGGGATCGGGGCATGCCACAACTGAGTCGCTCGTCATCCAGTCCGCTGCCTGCGTCGGCCGTTGCTTGGCTGCAAGAATTGGCATCAAAGCAGCTGAGGATTGATTATTGTCCCTGCGCGACACCTTGGATATCTAGAAGCATACCTAAAGAGTATATAGAGAAGCCCTGACCAGCAGGGAGCCTGAGAGTTTCTCCCTCCAGGGTGAAAAAGTCAAGGGGCAGGCAAGGGAAAAATAGTGGACACGCACCCAAAAAAAAGTTATAAGCGGTTTGCCGACCCCCCCTCCCCCCCTCGGAAGCAAATTTGACCCCGAGTAACGCCTATCTGGGTCAGAAACGAAGTCTACTCCGGTAAAATGATCAAATGGACAACTTTGAAAGTGTCCAGCAGCGCAACAGACACAGCGCAGAGTGGTCGCGCTCTGGGCGGAGGTAAATTCTAGAAAAGGAAAACCATTACATAAGCTCCGGACATCGCCGGTCCCGGTGTGCTCCTGCGCTCAGATGGCCGAATTGCAACATAAAGTCATAATTCCATTTCTGCTAGAGCTCTTTGTGCCAATAAAGACAGAGGAATGCTGTGGGGGATACAAAGTATCTCAAAATGGGCCTTCTGGACCCCCCTCGGAAGCAAATAAAAAAAAAGTTATAAGCGTTTGCCTGGACCCACCCCCCACCCGGTCCGTGTACCGGACTTTGCCGATGCCTGCCCCTTGGAAAAAGTCACCAATTTTGGCACCACCTAAGCCGCCTAATGAACTTTGAGCGAGAATGAGAAAAGGTTCCACTTACACATCAACTGTGCGCCCTCTGGTGCTTCAACGACCACTTTGAGGTCATAAAGTTCGAACTCGTCGCTGGCCAGCGTCATGGCTGAAGCAGATGATCGGCAATTCGGGCCGTAATGACTGCCTTGATCCAGTGGCCACAACAACGAAGAGCCGTTTTATACGATTGATCCAGGTGCATTCATACAGTGGTATTACTCTACAGCAAGATCCAGGGTCCCCGACGAGCTGATTGAGCTCCGAAATGATTCTGCCCGTATGTAAGCTATCCGAATGACGACGCCAGGTCGAGAGCTCGCCGGCTCATGATCAACTTTTTCCTCCCCTCTCGTCGGCGTAAGGGTAGCTGATGGTCTGCTTTATCGTCTCCAGCTGTATCTGCACCGGCTCGTGGCGGCTGTCGCCGTGCGCGCGCGAGCCGCCGCGGTAGTGGTATGGTGTCCCTCCGCGCGAGCCGTGGAACGCGTGGCCTGCAGAGTTCTGCGAGGCGCCCGCTGTGCGGGAGGTAGAACCACCTCCGCTCGTGGTGTCCAGCGGGTGGGAGTTGCGAGCGGCGCGGATGATGATGTAACTGAACTAAACGATGAAGCGTCAGGGTCTGAACGATGCGCCGCGAGACTTCAGACGTACGACGATGCCAACCAGAGGACCTATCTGTGGAAGATGTGAGAGATCCTTGCCCCTGCGCTTTTACTGCACTTACGAGGTTGATGAACGTGAACGATGTCGGACTGCCGCGCGCAATGGCAACGATCTCTGCGATGAGGACGGCCGAATATACCGCAGCTAGGGGAAGGAAGATTGACCAGGTCATATTCTCAATCTATTGGCGATGAGAGACGTACATACCTGACTCAACAATGAGTGTCAGTAGACGCGAAATAGCATCGCTTCTGTTCGCGCGGTTGCCACTCGAGCTGCGTCTGACCCAGATGATACGGCTCGCAATAAGCACTGCGCAAGGGATTTTTAGTCTGAGATCGAGCCGTCGAACTGAAGAACCTACCTGTGCAAAGACCATTTGCGGAGAGCGTGAAGTAGAGGAATATCGTGAACGCCTCGTTCACTCGAACGAAAGCCTTGACTCCGTTCTTGATGTCCGCGTTGCATAGCGCATAGATAACGTACGTTCCGCCGCCTAAGAATATTGGTATGAGACTAGCCGCCCTGGGTGTACCTGGAGACGCACCTGCGGTTCCCATGCAGAGGAGTGCAGGCACAATGATGATGAGGAAGCTATTCCTCCATACTATGAAGACGCGGTATATCTGCTTGCCAATGAGGGGGTGGAGAGAGAAATGAGGGAGAAGCTCACCAAGAACGCGTCGGCAACGACGGTTATTGCCACAAGCAGTGTGTTGGTCATTATGCTCTCAACCTTGACAGCGCGAAGGTGAGACAGCATCGGGAAGGGTCTGTGAGAGTCTCACCGATTTGGGCATGCCGAGGTCAATAGCCCCGGTATCGGATGGGTTGGTGAAGGAGATGATGGTGCGTTTGAAGTCCACCGCCGTTCTCTACGCAGGTTCGGCCTCAGCATGAGCCCGGCCGCGGATGCATGCGTGTGTGTGTGTGCATACCATGGTGATCATCACCCAGAGCGCGACGAACGTGAACGTCATGTACCAGTGCGTCTTCCTGGCTTGCGCCCTCATTCGCAGCGCCTGAGCGCACTCGTACGCGACGACGCAGAACGCGCCATATAGGAGGACCTCGAAGAAGATTCTACGCGTTCAACGCGACGGTGATCAGCAGGCGAAGGAGGCGGCGCGTGAAGCAGGCGCACCCTATGAGAGTCTCCTCGACTCCGGGACCGACGTGCGGCATCCTCAGGGAGCGTGCGGGGCGGGGCGGGGCAGGGCGGGGGAATCCGGGGTCTCCCACCAGGTCGTCGGCTTTATGTATCCCGGTGCGCCAGCGCAGCGTGGCAATCAATCGGGGGAAAGGAAGGAAGGGAGGGAAGGCAAGGAAGGAAGGTGTGTGTTCGCTGATGGCTACCCGTTCCACGCTCATAGGGCAAATTATTTGTTGCGAGCGACCTGTTTGCACAGCCACGGCACACTTGCATGAGGGACTGGACCTTTTCGGGCGCTAGCACTGACTGTTTTCGCCATGACACCCGCCGTCTCAGGCGTCCCCTAGCGGCTCAAACGCGTATCCTGGGATTCCGACTTGCCTTTATGAGCTTGAATCCATCGCGAAAACGTGTCCTTGGCTAATTGTCGCAGTGGTCGCGGACTCTGGTCGTGGTTTCGGTCGCGACCGACGGCCGCGACGACCTGTGGGAATCCCGGAGCCTGAGGCCTGAGATCTGAGATCCGCTGCACGTGCTTGGCACGGCATCACATCGCATGGAGCCCCTGCCAATGCCAAAGAATTTCCGCGAAGACAAAAGTCTAAAGATCAGAACGATGTTCGTCACCGTGAGAAGTTCGTCCCATCCATCTGCACCCTGCGCTCCCTCTTACAGACAGACAGCCCCACGGCTCGCGCTGAGTACTGAGTCGACTGCCTGGTAGTCAAGGCGCACAGCAGATTCCGTTAGTTGATGTCAGGGACTGCCGAGAGGCACCTAGCACTCTATGTCCGCGCAGGCTGAAGTTGCTGACAAACCGGATGCTCGCCCGCCAACATCGAGGGCGTCGCTCTCGCTCTTCTTTCGTATTCTGTTCGAAAACCCCCGCGTGCCCGCGAGCAGCGGGCTGTTGATCCCTGCGGCCTGAGAATCCCTTCCGATTTCGAGGGTGACAAGACAAATTGATTATGGATTTCCCGTCGCTGCGTGCCCCTGTTCTCCAGGGCGGGATTATGCGCGCGGGGTTATGAGGCCGAGTAAACGTGAGATTCCCCCAGGCATTGTAAGTAGGCTTACAGAGTGGCCATTGGACCGCTGGGATATGAACAGATCCAAGATTCGAGATTATGTATCTGATTGTGCGTACGCGCATCGACAGAGCGTGGGAATCCGGCTGAGTCTGATCGATATCCGCGTGAACATTTGGTATGTAATCACCACTTACTCTTCGCGATTCAATTCAGTTTAGAGGAGCTTCAATAAACGCCCCTCATCTGCCACTGACCACTGACAAGGCCTTTGTTGAGATTTGCGCTCCAGCCACTAGAAGCGAGATTGCGCAGCCGCGGGCTCGACCCTCCTCTCGCTGTCGGGATCATGCGACGACGGTGGGAAAAAGCTAACAGATCGGTGAATGCTATTACTGTAAGTAACCGCATGCGGGCGCGACGTCATGCACGGTGACTCGGGGGGGCCAATCTGCCTAGCGCCGTTTGCAGACCCGACTAAGGACGGTGGTTCCATGACGATGCAACTTAGGCGTTACGGTAGGATACTTAGCGCGATCACAACGATAAGTATCCCTGTGAGACGGCCCGGGGCAACGGAGGTGAGGGCTAGCGCAAGGCTGTGACGAGTGATCTCCCACAATAGCGTGGGCACAAGTTGCACACGAGAGGCCGTTTCGAAGGCTGCAGACAAGTAGATGCTGAAGAATAACCATGAAGGGAGGAGTTGCTGTAATATGGGTTTCCAGTCGAGCGAAGATTCGGAGACCCGTGGGAATTGCGACAGCCAACCACGCGATGACAAGTCCGGAGTGCACATGCAACAAGTTCGGAGAGGCGCAAGACCGGGTTGAGCGCTGGATTTCCATTATGTATGATTTTTCCGTGCGATGGAAGAGTATCAGCGAGGCAGCACCGGCCGCTCGGATGTTGCGAGTGTCGGCATAGGCAATTCAGAGCGAGCCGGTGGAAGAGCCAGGCGAGCCCAGAGAGACAGCCGTACGCTCATAGAGAGGCAGAAAGATAGTCAGAATAAAGCCATGCCCTGCCTCATTCCTGTGCGTATCCCAACGGCGTGTCACAGAGTATGATGGGAAGTCGTTTCTTGCGCGAGTACTGTAAAGCAAAACGCGCTCAGGGTGCCTATGGCGGACAGCAAACGGAAGTGAAGCTTGCGGTATTGGCCTCCGAGTTGCTGAATCGTGAATTCATGTGAAAAAAGACGGCGTGGGAAACAAGAGAGAGTCAAAGACGGTTTCGCTCTTCGAGGCAGCTCAGCGCTGTTATCACCAGTATTGGTGAACAAACAAGCGGCGGGACAGGTAGGTATGTGTGTGCCAGAAAGCCTTGGAAGTGGCTGTTTTACGGGCAAGATGAGAGCAAAAGGAGAGCCAGACTTGCACAGCCATCGCTGACAGCAACCGCAAACTCCGCTCGCCAACTTTCCCACGGTCCGATAATGCTAGTCTCGTAACCAGCCGGTCGGGCAGCGGACTTTGAAACCCGGACACGTCCGCTTGCGGACCGTCTGGGACGAACGGGCGCGGTTTAGATATGTCACAAACACAGATACTGAGCGTGACACGGGACTTCGCCAATTCGCACCCTCTTACCTCTCGGCGACATGTTTCCACAGACCATCTCAGAAACGATAATTGGCAGGTTCTGAAGCAAATGAGAGGCACATTTTTAGTAAAATATTTGGGATAAATTAAGCCTCCAAGAGGCCTAAAAAAGTCTGAAAGTGCTCTAAATCAACTTGAAAGGTGCTACAAAAATGCGTAGCGGTGGTTGCATGTGCGGGATGCGGCGGCTTGGACAGCAGCTGGAGGCCGTTCAAAGTCCGCACGGAGCCATCCTCAACCAGCCGACCTCGCTTTAGTCGCACGGCTGCGAAGGAACGCGATTTATCTAAGCCGTTTTCGACCTTCTGCGGCCATGATATACTTATTTGAAGCTGAAATGCTCGGTTGAAGCTCACAAAAAAATGCAATATATGACCTAGCTAATTCGTCTCAAATTCGTCTAAAAGTCGTTCCTGTGAGGGTGCAGAGAAAACAATTTCTGAGTGAGGGTAGGGTAAGATTCGGTGAAGTCCTGTGTCACGCTCAGTATCAGGATTTGTGACATATCTAAACCGCGCCCGACCGTCCCAGCCGCTATTGAGGCGAGCCCCGAGCGGACTTCGAAATAGCGGCTGGTGACGAGCCTACGATAATGCCTTCACTAGCCCTACAGCAATGGAAGAAAAGTCTGAAGCGATGGTATTACATATAGTCCAGCATGACTGAGCGATGTAAGCGGGGAATTCGGACCTGTAGGTAGGTCAGGCGCGACGGAGCAGGGATTGCCGCCACGATCTAACAGTTCCGACCATCCATGCCCACCGCTCCTCGCCGTCTCCCAGCACCACCGACACTCACCCCGGCGTATTAGTTGTCAATGAGTCGTGGAAAGAGATGAGGTGGCCGGCGTCGGACAGGGAGCGAGATCATATGCCGCCAATCCGTCCCGACACGCGGCAAGCGTCCGCACCGCTCAGCTTCAATCTCTCACTCAGACCACAGAAATGCTGCTTCCCGGGGTGACCTGCGCCCCCGCTCTGCCGCCAGCGAGCAGGGCACGGCGCGCTATTCACGCGACCTTCGCTCGGCAAGCTGCGATGATGATGGCGCTCTGGCGGGCCCAGCAGCGCACCAGCGGCTCTGGGCGCGTCGAAAGGGTGCTTGCTGGGCTGTTGGGGTGTTGGTCTGGGTATACTGCTGCCAGTGCTCGCACGGGAGCTGGACGGGCCGATATTGCGTGCGGCCTGTTCAGGGCGATTGCGACAGGTTGCAGGCCTCCATGTGGGCTGGTCATTGCGGTGCGCGGGTAGATGTGCCGACGCGCAGGGCGTCGAGGAGCGGGTATTTCGGGCGGCGCTTGAAACCACCTTGGCTTGCCGCGCTGACTCTTGGCCCGGCCCCGGCTGCTCGAATCTCTTTTGTCTGGCTGCCCCTGCGCCTGCGCCCGCCTGGCTCTGAACGGCATACAAACGCCCATATATTCTGTGCTCATTGCTGGCTGGCTCTGCCCCCGCCCTGGCTGTCTGACTTACGCCGACCCGCGCACAAAGCCCGGCCTCGCAGCACCATAGGCACGGCCGCTGGATAGAGCCTCTGTGGCATGCACCACGGCTTCCCATACCGCTCCGAGACCGAGACCCAGCAGGAAGACTCGTCGCCGGACCCGCTCGACCCGTCCCAGCCCTTCCCAAACCACCAGCGCCAGCAGCAGGACCAGCTCCAGATATCCGCCGGCCCTAGCCACGAGTCCCCGTTCCGCGTCCGCCTCACAGTTCCCACGGGATACAGCTTCAAGGGTCCACAGCACCCCGTCGTCGAAGAAGACGACGACGACGAGTTCGAGGCCGACGACGACGCTGACGCTGACGCCGACGCCGACGCCTCGATCGACGAGACCTACATAACAGAACAGCAGCAGCAGCACGACGACGACGAGATGGTCAACGCCCGCGATCTAGACCCCGCCTCCGACGACGTCAAGCCCGTGCGGCGCTCGTCCCGCCGGCACTCGCACAACAGCGGCTCGGAGTACACTGCGCAGACGGGCAGCCCGGGCCACGCAAACGGCGCGACGACGACGAGCCAGCGCGGCCGCACGCGCAACGTCGTGAACTACAACGAGGACAACCTCCTCGGCTACGGCGATGATGACGACGACGACGACGTCGGCCCGCGCCGCTCGCGCAGCAGCAAGTCGAAGGCGGCGGCGTCGTCCGCGCGCGCGGGCAGCAGCCGGCGCGAGCGCGACCTGCCGGGCTTCGTGGAGCCGGACCCCGACGAGGAGCGCCGGCTGACGCGGCTGCAGGTGCGCAAGGAGGAGGAGAAGGCGAAGCGGCGCAACGAGCCGCGCAAGCTGCTCGCGAGCGACCCGCACCGCCGCCCGGCCGCGCGCCAGACGCGCAACAGCGCGCGCGGGCGCGTCGTGCGCAGCAGCGACGACGAGTACGCCGAGGACGACGACGGCGACGAGGACGAGGACGACGAGGCCGCCAGCGAGGCCGTGCACACCACCCCGAGCCCCATCCGGCCGAACGACGACCACGACGAGGACGCCGAGGGCGAGGCGGACCATGACGAGGAGCCCGTCCGCGTGACGCGCCGCGCCACCCGCCGCACGCAGCGGAAGCGCAAGAATAGCATTGATGAGGACGAGGACGACCGCGCCTACTCCCTCCGCCCGCGTGGCAACGTCAACTATCGCATTCCCATGCCTTTGGAGGATCTGCCGATGGATCCCAAGGACCGCCTCCCACCCCAGCGTGCGCGTCCGAAAGGGCGTGCGGGACCCTCTGTGGCGTTTGGATCCCTTCCTTTCCCTCCTCGTGCAGACGATTCGGTGAGCTTGCGTCCTAGCTTAGGTCTTCGGATGAAGGCTGACATATTAGCAGGATTCGGACGGCTTCACGCGAACACCGCGCAGACCCATGGCTGGCGCAGGAGGAGGCGGGCTATTCAGCGCCGGCGCCGGCGGTGGCATCTTCCCGAGCGACCTGGCAGCCGCAGCTGGAACGCCCAGTAACCTTGGTCGCCTAAGTTCTGGCGACGCTGCCGCGCTTGCCGACGTCGACCCGCTCGGTGTCAACCAGAACGTCACGTTCGACGAAGTTGGTGGCCTCGATGAACGTAAGCAATGTTCAATGCCGCTCCCTTTTCTCGTCGCTCAACGGTGCCTCAGACATTGCCTCTCTGAAGGAGATGACCCTGCTACCATTGCTGTACCCCGAGCTGTTCCAGAAATTCAACGTCACTCCACCTCGTGGCGTTCTCTTCCATGGACCTCCGGGTACAGGCAAGACGCTCCTCGCGCGCGCGCTCGCCGCGAGCTGCCGCAGTGGTGGCAGACAAATCGGTGAGCAGCCGCTTCCCACATCCATGCATCCGCATGTCCTAACGCGGGCCCATCTTAGCATTCTTCATGCGCAAGGGCGCAGACTGCCTCTCGAAATGGGTGGGCGAGGCGGAGCGGCAGCTGCGGCTGCTCTTCGAGGAGGCGCGCGCGTCGCAGCCGAGCATCATCTTCTTCGACGAGATCGACGGGCTCGCGCCCGTGCGCTCGTCGAAGCAGGACCAGATCCACGCGTCCATCGTCTCGACGCTGCTCGCGCTCATGGACGGCATGGACGGCCGCGGGCAGGTCATCGTCATCGGCGCGACGAACCGCCCGGACGCCATCGACCCCGCGCTGCGGCGCCCGGGACGGTTTGATAGGGAGTTTTTCTTCCCGTTGCCGGATGTGAGGGCGCGCGAGAAGATTTTGAGGATCCATACGAGGGGGTGGGAGGGCTGGGCGCCCGGGGATCCGAAGGTGGAGGAGACGATTAAGGGCTTGGCGAAGATTACGCAGGGGTATGGGGGTGCTGATTTGAGGGTGGGTTTGTCCCCAGCATTTCTGCAAAATTCGCTAACTTGGGTGCAGGCGCTGTGTACGGAGGCGACTTTGAACGCCGTGCAGCGACGGTACCCGCAGATATACAGCTCGGCTGACCGGCTCGTCGTCGACGCGGGCAGCGTCCGCGCTGAGGCGCGCGACTTCATGGTCTCCATAAAGAGTGCGCTTCGCATTTCTCTTTCGCGCTCGGTTGGCTGGGAATTGTGCTGATCTCGCGCGCCCCGCACAGAGCTGGTTCCCTCGTCCGCGCGCTCGGTATCCTCGACCGCAGCGCCGCTCCCGACGCAGCTCGTCCCGCTGCTAGAAGAGCCGCTGAACAGAGTCAAGGCCGTCCTCGACCGAGTCATCCCGAAGCCGAAGCAACGCAACGTCCTCGAGGAGGCGCAGTGGGAGGACGAGCCTGCTATGCATGCGGGTGGCGGATTGGATCGCGAGATGATGCTGCAGAGTCAGTCTGGACTGCCTGATTCCGAGTTGAATGACGGCTGACGATGAATGATGTGTGCTTACAGCTATGGAGACTTTGCGGATACACCGGCCGCGGTTGGTCATCCATGGCCCGCCTGGGATGGGGCAGGCGTATTTGGGGGCTGCTGCGTTGCACCATCTCGAGTCGTTCACCGTGCAGAGTCTTGACCTCGGCGCGTTGATAAGTGATCCAGTCGGGGTATGCATAGCACTTCCTTCTGCCTTCCAGATTGTTTCGTCTTGCTGACCTCTTTGAATCGCAGAGCATCGAAGCTGCGATTGTGCAGCTATTCGTAGAGGCCAAACGCAACCAGCCCTCGATCATCTACATCCCCTCATTGATGGCGTGGTCGTCGGCCGTGGCAGAGACGGCTATCAAGACGACGAAGTCGATGCTCGACAGCCTTGCGCCGACGGACCCTGTGCTCCTCCTTGCTGTCGTGGACGGGCCCTGGAGCGAAGTGCCCAAGGAGATCCGCTCGTGGTTCGGCTTCCGGAAAGACAACCGCGTCGCGCTGGACGCGCCGACGGCGGCGCAGCGCGAGCGGTTCTTCAGCGAGCTGATGGACCACGTGCGCCGCCCGCCGAGCGAGTTCCCCGGCGCGTCGCGAAGGCGGAAGCGCGTGCTCGAGGTCCTGCCCGTTGCCCCGCCGCTCGCGCCGCGCCAGCCGACCGAGGCTGAGCTTAGGAATCTGGAGGAGAACGACTTGCGGCTCATTGCACAGCTTAAGCACCGGCTGAACCCTGTCCTGGCGGACTTGAAGAGGAGGTTTAAGCGGTTTACGAAGGCTGCTGAGGTGCGTGTTATCGCGGTCGTCTTTTTTCTTGGCTTTTTGTTCTGATGTTTGTGTTCCAGATTGAGTATGGGACCGACGCGTTGGGGAACCTGTACTACGTTCCGCCCGCTCATGCTCAACCACCTCCGCCCGAACCTGAACAAAACCCGCCGTCGACGCCCAACACGAACGGAATGGTGATTGACGTTGACGCGTCTGAGCCGAACCCTCAGCCGAACGGCACCGTCGTCAATGGCCACGCCGAGCCCGAAGCGCCAACCGCGCCCACTGACCCAGCGCCGGCGCCTGTACCGGACCCGGCGCATCCTACGATGCACCTGATCGACCTCGAGCGCATCCATGTCTCGCTGTACAAGTCCAAGTACTTGACGCCTCTCGAGTTCCTCGAGGACCTGCACAAGATCGTCGAGAATGCGGACAACATGAAGCATTACGACTCAGAGCGGTTCTTCAAGGCGCAGGCGATGTACACCACGGCCGAGGTGCACGCGCACGAATTCGAGGCCGCGTTCGTGCAGGAGTGCAACCGCATGGCGCCGCGCGAGCGCAAGCGCCGCGAGGACTACAGGAAGATGCGCGCAGAGGCGAAGCAGGCGGCTAAGGCTGTCCAGGACGCGCTGCAGCCGCCGGCGCCCGCTGGTGCGCGGCGGAGTGCGCGGAATAATGGGCAGGAGCCGGAACTTGCCCTTACGGACCCGGTCGAGCTTGAGCGCAAGCTGAAGCGGCAGCGGTCGACTGAATCTGCTGTCGGTGGTGCTTCGGCGCATGAGGACGACGAGGAGGGCCGCGCTAGCAAACGCCAGAGAACGAATGAGCCCGTTGACGTCTTTGGCACTGTCGCTGCGCCTTCGGACCCTTCGCACGCGGTCGCCATGGATGTTGACCTTGTCGCGGGATCCAGCAGCAACGCGATGCTGGCGCCTGAACCTCCTGTTATGCCGACACCACCTTCGAATCTGGCTAACTTGCTGAACCCCGCGCCGCCGCTGCCGCCCCCACCCCAAGCCGACGTGGTGATGGACCACGCTCCGCTTCAAGAACCTGCAAAAAATCCGACGCCGCCGCCTCCACGACTGCCCACGCCTAGTCCGTCGCCGGGGCCGCCGCCGGTGTTCACGCTGAGCGAGTCGCTCGCAGACGCATTCCAAACCAAGCTTGTCAGCCAGACCGGCGGCCTGTCCGTCGAGCAGCTCGAGCAGCTGCGTGCGGCGTGCTTCGACTGCGTGTGGCGCCATCGCGCGGACTGGGATCGCGACGGCGCCGTGCACGAGATGGACGGCATCGTCGATGAGTTCCTCAGCGAGGTCGCGCTGGAGGACCAGGAGGACGACGTTGGCTAGGTTCGTGCCTTTGCGACTCGTACGCTGACTGTCTAGTTTTTTTTTATCAGTACATATGTATGTGTTAATGTTCGGTTTTCTCTGCTTTGCTCTGCTTGTGGTTCGCTTGCATGTATATTAGGACTGTGACTTTCGAATTAAATCCGGCCCACTTCGTCTTACGCTGGACAGTGGCCATGGCGGACCCTTGCTGCTGAGCGGGCGTAGCCGATCACGCTCTTAACAATGATACCACCGCCAGCGCGCAAACGTAAAGGCTGGCAGGCCATCACGCTGCCGTCGTGGGTGGAATTTCATCGTCAGTGGTGGGGAGCAGCAGGCTCAGAACGGGCTTCGCCTCGCGACACACGTTCGCGAGCCTCCCATGCTCACCATTGAGCAGCCCGAGGTTTTCTCGGAGCTGAACGTCCTCGGCGATACCGGGGGCACCATGTACCTTCGCGAGGAGATTACGTTCATGTACGAACGCGTGCTCGGCGCTTACGACAAGCTCGACAAGGGCGTGGTGTACACCGGCATGCCCAAGGTTAGCAAGTCCTGCGCGCTCTTCTACATGCTCCTGTGTTGCATGGCGGCTGGCCGGCCTGTCATGTTCTCTACCGACACCGGGAAAACGTTCATCTTCGACGACGAGGGCATATGGAGCGCTCGGACCACCGATTGTTTCCGTTTTCCGCATAAGAAGGACGTCTACAGGATGCCGCGCACGCGAATGTGGTCTCTCGTCGACCATCCTGCGTCGGCTCCCTATAATCCGCATGCCTACGTGCTCGTGACCGGCTCCCTCTTTCCTGTTCATGTCGTGCGATGCGACGCAAGTCGCTACGGTCACTGGGCCAAAGTCGCTATGGCCCGCGAGTTCCATATGGAGCCGTGGAACGCATTTGATCTTGCTCGTTGGTCAGTTCAATGTTCATCTGTTGCACGGGTCAGAATAATGGCATTTACAACCGCGCAGTTTGCCTCAGTCTCCGCCTTTTCAGATCTTCCTGAGCCTATCAAGACTTTCTATTCGACGGAGAACACGGTTGCAGATGTCCTCGCAGTCAGCGGGCCCACGCTGTCCGAAATAATCGAGGAGATGACCGCGCCTGGCTGCACGAAGACGGCGATTGTCTGCGCACTGCAGGCTGCTGGACTGAGCGACCTGAAGAGCCTCGGATATCACTCCATCGACCCTGGATTACCCAAACCGCTCGGCGACCTTCTTCTCCTATGGAAGCGTCACCGCCCCCCTTCGGAGAACGGCAAGTCAGATCTTGTCGAGTCGACGTTCAAGAATGATCTCGTATACACGTTACTCGTGGAGCGTCTGGCTCAGCTACACGTTCCGACTTGCCCGACTTGGGAGAAGGACAAACCCGCCTTCCTCCTGGGTGTCAAAGCGGGTCCGGCTGCAGATTCGGGAGCATGCTTCGACACGGCTTAGTCGTCTCGTCAAGCGCACTCAACCTCTTTTCATATTTCCACACCGTCCATCGGTCATCGTCAAAGCGCTATCTCGTTAACCCCCCTTGTTCTGTAGCCGTATGCATGCAAAACCGATACTATGCCCGACCACGAGGAGCCCGTCCGCGCGACCCACCGCGCCGTGCGGACCGATGGTTTGGGCAGCAGGAGGCGGGCTGTTCAGCGCCCGCACCGGCGCCTGGCATCTTCCCAGCTCCTTCAGGAACGCCCAGCAACCTCGGCCGCCTCAGCTCCAGCACTTGCCGACGTCGACCCTCTTGGTGTCAGCCAGAAAGTTACTCTCGACCAAGTCGGTGGCCTCGATGAGCGTAAGCAACATTCGGCGCAATTTAAGTACCTGTGTCTTTGCTAAACGATCCCTTACTCTAGACATTGCTAGGACATGACCCTGCTTCCATTGCTGTATTCCCTCGAGCTGCTCCAGAAATTCAACATCACTCCGCCTCATGGCGTACTATTCCATGGACCGGCAAGGTGCTCCTCGCGCGCGCGAGCTGCCGGTCGACATATCAGTGAGTAGCGCCTTCCCTGATTCTTAAAATTTTGCATCTCCTAAGTAACGCGGGTTCATCGTAGCGTTCTTCATGCGAAACGCCTCTGGAAATGGGTGGGCGAGGCCGAGCGGCAGCTCGTCGAGGAGGCGCGCGCGTCACCATCTGCTTCGACGATATCGACGGGCTCGCGCAGGCGATGTACAGTACACCACGGCCGAGGCGCGCGCGCGCGATTCGAGGCCGCGTTCGTGCAGGAGCGCCGCGAGGACTACAACAGGAAGATGCGCGCGCGGAGGCCCAGCAGGCCGTCCAGGACGCGCGCCTGCTGGTGCCGCGGAATAACGGGCAGGAGCCTGAGCTCGCGATTACGGACCCCGGAAGCAGCGGTCGACTGCGTCTGCACGAGGACGCCGAGCTAGCAAGCGCCAGAGAACGAACGAGCCCGTTGACGTCTTTGGCACTGTCGCTGCGCCCTCGGACCCTTCGCACGCAGTCGCGGGATCCAGCTGCAACGCGATGCTGGCGCCTGAACCCCCTGTTATGCCCACACCGCCTTCGAATTTGGCTACCTTGCTGAACCCCGCGCCGTCGCTACCGCCTACGTCCTGATGGAATACGCTCCGCTACACGAACCTGCAAAAAATCCGACGCCGCCGCCTCCACGACCGCCCTCGCCCAGCCCTCCGCCGGTGTTCACGCTGAGCGAGTCGCTCGCCGATGCGTTCCAGACCAAGCTTGTCGGTCAGTCTGGCGGCCTGTCTGTCGAGCGTGCTTCGACTGCGTGTGGCGCCATCGCGCCGATTTGGCCGTGCACGAGATGGACAGCATCGTCGATGAGTTCCTCAGCGAGGACCAGGAGGATGACGTCGGTTAGGTTTGTGTCTGTGACCGCTCCTACCCTGACTGTCTAGTTTCTATCAGTGCATACCGTATGTATGTGTTAATGTTCGGTTTCCTCTGCTCTGCTCTGCTCTGCTTGTGGTTCGCTTGCATGGATATCAGGACTGATACTTGGGAGTTCAATCACCTTACCTCATGGCAACTTACTCTCCGCAGGGTACATCTACGGCACGTATTTGAAACTCGTTGTTGACGAAATGATAGGTGCGATGGACAACGTCCGTGAGCCTCTGGGGGGAGTTACCGGCCTGGCATCTCATTCTGCAGCCACGGGCTTCGGTTGACAGTATGAAGAACGCAGAGAAGCAGAATGTGTGCGACAAAGTAACACAAGGCAAACCTACAGTGCGTGCGAATGAGCGCATGAGGTTGGCATGCTGGTCCGGCTGAGGAGAAAGCGCAACTGACAAGGTTGGTAAACACCAGACTGTCTAAACTGGCGCTGCCATACTCATTCGGCGAGCAATAATATTTATGCAGGTTCGGCAGGACAGCATCGCAGTAACTTATCTTATCACAGTGATCCACACGAAACGCCGCCAATCAGATTGAGATCGCAGTAGAGCGGCTGGCGTAGCCATGTTGCCTTTTCACCACGACTCGACCGCACTTCACGCGGTGCTGACGTCGGATTTTGGCGCCATTTCGCGCAATGTCACACTGTACGTATTACTCTTGAACCTGGCCAGTATGCCAAACACCAGGCTTACATCTGTAGAGCACCACAGATGGAGCAGATCGCCGCGCTGCTTATGGACTCCACGCTTCGCATTTTGCGCGATCTTCTCCGCCATTGGAACAACAGCAGCTCTGTCTCGCGCCTCCCCGCTGAGCTCCTGGCTTCATGCTTCATGTTCTTGCCGTTCCGCGACCGCATCGTCGCATCGCAGGTTTCCCGTTCCTGGCGTCTCGCGTCACTGCACCACCCCGCCTTATGGTCGCAGATAGATCTATCTACCAAATTTCGCCGTCCTCTGGCCCTGCTCACCATGGCGCTAGCCCGTGCGGGGCAACACCCCATCGATCTGATGTATAAGCATTGGGGGGTGCTCGCTGGCTGTAACTATTGGACTCCATTTGGCGTGAAAGATGGGCCTCTCCCCGCAGTCCTCGATGTGCTTGAATGCATCTTGCCTCGCGTGCGATTGCTAGACTGGGACTCGCCGGCACTGATCATCCTGACCAAGCCCATGCCCAGGCTCGAGGCCTTGACGTCGAGGAATATCTGGCTGTCAGACGGATTCAGTCCCCTGGGCTACATCGCCAAGCTGCGCGCGCTCCACGTGCCCTTGCAGGCTTTGCCGCCTTCGACCTTCCCGCTGTATTCTGTGAAGGAATTCACGGGGATCGTCGAGGGCAACCGTTCGTGGTGGTCAGCAAAGATGTCCAATCTCTTCGACATCTTCCCCCAGGTAGAGTCCCTCACCCTGACAGGATTTCACATGGATTTCGTGCACCTGATGCTGCCGGGCCCGCCGCCACCTTCCCTTACGCGTTTTACTCTCATTGCGTCAACTGCAGATGGGAAGGACCTCGTCGAAAAGTATATTCCATGGCAAACTGCTCAGCTCAGAGAGGTCGAACTGTGCTTTCGCGATTGGTCAACTGCCGACGAGACTACGGGCCTGCGGGCGCGCTCGTTGTTTACCAGCATTCACGAGCTGTCCATCGGCCCAGGGAAGGACGATAGCGTCTGCATCACTGGCAAGGGCGCAGATGGCCGTACGCTGGTTCTCGCATTCGATCGAGCTTTCCAGTGGGCTTACGTCGGAGCCTCCGCGGCAGCATCTCTGGCGCAGGCGATCAAGTGGCTGTCAGTCGCTGATCTGCACAGTCTGGTTCACTCTGTCTGCTTACCGCCTCCATTGTTCGCTGCTGTGGTGGACTCGGGTATCCAGCTCCCTTCTGTCCGAACAGCCGTTATCACGCTTGAAAAATTCCGCCATCGCACCCGCGTCGAATTCGCCCATCCCGGGACGCTGAGCTTCGTCGATCGCCTGCACACCTGTTTACCCGCACTGGAGACTTTCGTTCTGGAACTGCACAATTACGATGGGACGAAGGTCGGCCATCTGTACGAAGCTGTAAAGCTAGTGCGTGTCCTGGAGGAGCTTGTAGCACCTGGGCTACCTGTGCTCCGAATCCGTGGGTTCAGTCGAGAGGTCGCGCAAGCCATCGACACGCGCCAGCTCCAACTAGCGATGCGCGTCGAGTTCGACATACCGCAGGATTGATGCAGGTGGCATTCTTTCTCTTATATAGATAAGTGGATGAGATACGTATCAGGTTTTGTTTACCTCTACGGACTTGGTGTGGTTCGGCGAATTGGTATACAGCAGTCTCGATTTCGCGTTTTCTAAGCACATAAATTGGATTCAGACAATTCCGGTACAGGGCATTTTGACATTAGGAATCCAGAAGCGTGCGAGGAGCAATAAAGACGGCGTTCTACGCGACTCCTGAACGTATCGTCGAACGCATCGCACAACCCTGTGAGTTCAACGCCGCCCACCTCCAGCTTCAGCAGCAACTGCATTTGGAAGCGGGGCGAGGGCAAATGTCGACAGCCTGCAGACATCCATCGTTGACACCACTTCGCCAAATCATCGTCGCATATCTGACAGCAGCGGGCCGCCAGCTGGACCGCCTATTCGGCTCATTGTCAGTCAAGCCCACATGCCCGATCTGAGAATGGCAAAGAAGGTAATCTGGTGCTTACGCTTCTGAATGTGATTTGCAGGGGATCTGACATGAGGACGACTTGTGTAGGAACGTGCAGGTACATGTGACATTGCCAGCTCTCAGGCTTGCTAAAATTCTCGATATGGTGAGGTAACCACAGGTTTCAACGTCTGGGAAGTGAGAACGATCCGTATGCACGTGACGACCTCGCGACAACGGCAGCAGCCGGACCGGGACATTTGACCGTCTTCTCGTCCACGCTGGATATCCAAGGAATAATGTCGGCGCTGACGAGTATCCTCGAACTTGACCCCACACGCTTACTTGACCGGCCCGCGCGACAACGAGGCTTCGACGGCGGGCCGGGTGATCACACACACACCACTTCAACGTCTGAAATGTGGAGGCACGCGCAGTATATAACGCATGTTCGTGCGCCATTTGCAACTCGTCGAGCACACCTGCATCAGCCTACAAGATAGTCAGCATGTTCGCACTCCAGGCTCTCGTTGCCAGCGCGCTCGTTGCGGTCGTCTTCGCGACGCCCACGCCGACGGCCACGGAGAACAGCCCGCACCTCGCGGCGCGCTACATCCGCGAGAACGAAGACGCACCCAAGTTCGAAAAGCGCGCGGCGAGCTGCACCTTCCCCAGCCCGCCGACTACGACGTCGTTCAGCGCTGCACGCAATATCACCGGCGTGTTCGACGGCGGCAACGTTCGCTTCGACCGCGGCTCCGGCGCGTGCGAAGGCCAGACGGAGGGCGGCGACAAGGACGCCGTTTTCATCCTCCAGAATGGGGCTACGCTGCAGTGAGTTGTGGGCTCTGAGTCCAACCTGCGCTCGTCGTGTGCTGATGCGACGGTGACCAGGAATGTGGTGATCGGCAAGAACCAAGCTGAGGGCGTGCATTGCCTCGGGTCGTGCAACCTTTACAACGTCTGGTTCGAGGACGTCTGCGAGGACGCCATCACGATCAAGCAGACGTCGGGACAGTCCAACATCATCGGTAAGAACCCCTTGGTCCGTGTCCCCGTGCCACTGCTGATAAGCGTAACCATAGGCGGCGGCGCAAAGAACGCCGACGACAAGGTCGTGCAGCATAACGGCGCCGGAACGGTGAAGATCGACTCGTACTGCGTGCAGACGTTCGGGAAGCTTTACCGCTCGTGCGGAAACTGCAAGACGTGCGTGGTCCTTCCCTGCCTCGTGACCGATATCGATTGACACTCGGAATCGTACCTCAGGCAATACAAGCGTACAGTACTCGTCTCTCAGATCATCGGCAAGTCAGGGTCAACCCTCGTAGGCAGTAAGCTGCGGTTCCGTTGCCTGTCGTGGGACTCGTTAACGAGACGAACGTAGTCAACTCCAACTACGGTGACACTGCGACCATCGATAAGCCCAGTCTGTCGCTGACCAGCGTTTCGTCTATCTGCGACACGTACGAGGTGCGTACCCATTTTTACGGCGAATCGCTCTATTGTGGCTCAGGCATCATTAGGGAAACAGCTCGGGTGCCGAACCTACGAAGCTCACAACCAACCAGTCGAACTCCTAGTGAGCTTTTCGAGCTCATCACGGAGCGTGTTTTGCTTATCCAAATCGATCACCAGCTGCAAGTTCTGAACGGCTTCACGCATAGGTGTAAGGTACTCCGGAAGTCATGCCTCGGACCACGAGAGTTCGGCGCCGAGGAGACGTGTATGTTAGCACAGGGCTGCGGTTTTTGAGATAAAAAATCCGACCGTCTTCCGTTGTAAACCGCGCGGCACTACTGTAAGAGGGCCAGTGAAAAATAGTAAATTAACCACCAAGTGAACGAGTGACCTATAGATTCGATTCTTAGTTACTTGATCGTTTCAAATAAATTTGTACAAGTATCTGACACCGGTCACTCGCTTGATGCGTCTTGCGGGTTGGCCGAAGCGGGAGAGGTCTTTGTAGGCCCTGAAACTCCTGTATACTACTATTACTGTCCTTACCGGCGTCCATGATAATAATGAATGGCCCGGAAAGCCGATGATAATCGGAGTTGGACGAATCGGGACGTTCAGCTGCGCAGCCGCGCAGCTTGTCTTAAGCGTCGACTTCGAGCTCAGCTGTCCAGTATCCAAACGCGAAATGATCCCTCTGGAGCGATTTCCGCATGGCCTGCGCCTTGTATTCCCTGGGCTGGCCAGAGCGGCAGCTCTGGCCGGCTGCGTGTTCATCAGCCTCAATTGGATTGATGCGCCACAGCTGCGTTCGCAGTGGACTCGCGCGGTCGCAGCGCTCGCCGTAGTCCCGCTCACATGGATACTGCGCGCAGTCTGGCAGTCGGTGCTCAACCATAGGCAAATGAACGCTCTGGGCGGCGCCCCTATCCCGAGCACGCCGTGGTGGATCAATGACATGCCTGGGCCCGAGGATTATCTCTGTACGTGCTCATTCGCCGTTAATAACCGGACATCTCAACCTACTGCATGTGCAGTCAACCATAGGACGAAGGCAATGGCGAAGTATGGAACGACGCACTCGTCGACGAGGCTTGGAATGACAATTGTAGGAGCTCTCAAGATCGCACTCAGTTTTTATAATGACACACAATTTCTGTAGATTTTCACTGCTGACCCGGAGAACATGAAGGCTATCCTAGCTTCAGATTTCAAAAACTTCGTCAAAGGTAGCTTTGGCCCGCCCTGTAGATCGACGAGCTCAGTAGGGGATTGCAGGTGAAGTTTTTAACAATACCGCCGTCTCTGTCCTCGGAACTGGAGTTTTCAACTCGGACGGTGAGCACGCCTGTCCTGCTAGAGAATGTGTGCCCAGTGCTGACATGACCGAATGATTCCTCTCAGGTGAAATGTGGAAGTTAGTCCATCCTCCAACACTGCATACCCAATCGCAGGATTCAAACTGATTGGTTCCAGGTTTCACCGGACGATGACAAGGCCGTTCTTCACACGAGAGCGGATTACAGATTTTGAGATCTTTCAGCGACACGCGGACGCTGCCATTGCGAAGATACGCGAACGCGTGCGACTCAACGTTGCTTTCAACTTCGAGGTACGCTAGCTCCTCCCTCCCTTTGCACCCGGACACTCGTCGCTCGCAACTTCTGTTCCCTGCTGACCAAGGCCGCGCCAGGACGTCATCGCCCGCTTCACCCTCGACAGTGCTACAGAGTTCCTGTTTGGCCAGAGCGTGGACAGCTTGCACGCGGACCTAGCGTATCCTCACAACGTTCCACCACCACTGGGATACGTCCAGAAGCGCTCGCCGTCGGACGATTTTGTCGTGGCGTTCGAAGACGCGAAACGCGCGATCTTCATGCGCCTGCGAAGCGGTGCGCTTTGGCCGTTCAAAGAACTCTTCAAAGACCGGTCCCAGTGCGTTTTCCTGCTATATGTTGCAGCCGCCCATGATAAACCCCAAGATCAGAGCGGCTATGAAGGTTATTGATGCGTATATCGATCCCATTCTGCAGCTCGCGCTTGAGCGGAAGCGCCTCCACAAGAATTTGTCCGTGCACGATGAGAAAGAGGGGAGCACTCTGCTGGACCATCTTCTCAGCTCTACAGAAGGTCTCTCGCTCTCTAAATTCCTACGTGCAACAACTATGTTAACACCTGTACCCCTTACAGATCAGAAGATCATTAAGGACGAAATCATGGTATGCCTCGCATTCAGGTCGAGTACTAGCGGGATAGACTCTCATTCGGTTTCTGCAGAATATCATGGTCGCCGGACGCGATACAACCATGTCGACGCTCACCTTTGCAGTCTATTTCCTTTCCCAGCACCCCAACGTCCTGGCCCGCCTACGCGATGAAGTGATAACCAAATTTCCCGAGGGTCAGGTTCCTTCGTACGACGACCTCCGAGAGATGAAGTACCTCCGCGCCGTCCTCAACGGTAAGCACCGTCCGTCGATGTCTCGCACAGGTATATTTACGACTGGTTGTAGAGACACTCAGGTTATACCCTGCGGTTCCCGGAAATATTCGGTACGTAGTTGTCCGTTCAACCAGCATGTCGCATTGCGTGCTTACCAGCATACGTCTCTCAGGCAAAATATCGAAGGGACACTCCTCCCTTCGATCGATCCCGCGACTGGAAAGCACCACTACCTCCCGCCGAAGTCATTGTGCGTGCTCCCCATCATTCCTACCTGGGATGAACTCTCACTTTCACGTTGCGTACACAGTGTCTCGTACTCGGTTTACATCATGCACCGCAGGAAAGACCTCTGGGGCCCAGACGCCGATATGTTTGACCCAGACCGATTCCTCGACGAGCGACTGCACAAGTATCTTACGCCGCACCCGTTCATTTTCCTGCCTTTCAACGCAGGTGCGTTCCTCGATCCCTTCCACATACATCTCTGTTCACCCTGTTTCCATTCCTCCCATTCCTCGCACTCTTTATAATCGCTTACTCACGTATTGAACATTCTGCAGGGCCGCGTATCTGTCTCGGACAGCAAGTACGTCTCCTTTCAGAGTCCATTTCCCGCCTCCCCCACTGACACTATGGATTTCGCAGTTCGCCTACAACGAGATGTCCTTCTTCCTCGTGCGCCTGCTGCAGGCGTTCGACGGGATCTCGTTCGCGGAGGAGGCGCAGCCACCCGAATCACGCCCTCCAGCAGCATGGGCGCGTGGCGAAGGGCGCCAGCGTGTCGAGCGCGTGTGGCCGATGTCGTTTTTGACGAGCTTCGTCAAGGTGAGTACGCTGTGTCCAGCCTTGCTCGGGTGAAGGAGAGTGAGATGCTGATGGTGGTTTGACAGGGCGGACTATGGGTCACGATGAAGGAGGCGTAGGTGACGACAAACATCTGGTAGTTGGAATCTGGGTATGGAAGGTAATTTCTCTCATATCGTTGGCCATCCGCTCATGAACCTGAGAAGGCATCGTAGGATTATCTGCGTCAATGAATGATTACGTGCAACACTGCCAGTTCTTTGAAAGCGTTTGGGACGGGCAGAATTTTGTTGTTGGTTCAATGCCGCACAATCATTGGCCGCTTTATTAAGCCTGTGCTATATTTCGGGAAGATGCATATAACACTCGATTGAAGATTCGCGCGACGCTGTCCCTGGAGACGCGCCCGTGGGGACAACCGCCAAGTCTGTCAATGCGAACAAAGGTCCACAGCTTGCCACATATTATTACCTCACTCGTAAATATCACAGTACGAGATGTCACAGGGAATTCAGCTTAGGGACTTGCTGGGTGGACAACTGTCGGCCCGGACAGCTGAACAGACGCTAGTTTCTGGAAGAGAATCGTTTAGCAGCTCTCGGATGACAATGCGGATGTTGGGCCCGTAGGCTTCGACTGCCGATCGGAGCGCTTCGTCAGATTTGGATAGTCCCAGGTGCCTGAGACTGTGACAACTCAGCGACGGCAGCGCTCGCTATGAGTACTGCACTCACGCGTGGACGACTTCGTCCTTCGGGTGGGGGACCATGGTCAGGACGCGGTGACCAATTCTTTTCTGAAGCCATTTGTAATTCTCCGGGCTCGGGGAAGACGCCTGTATAAAGAAGAAGAAGGAATGGTGGAGGACGATTCCACAAGGCAGCTCTTGGCGGGAGTCGACGGAGTAGATGAGGAACGGGACGTTGGCCGCGGCGGAAAACAGCTCCTCAGGCTCGTCGGGGATGCTCTTCGCCCTCTTGACGCCGTCCGGGGTGAACACGTAGTATGCATGGCAGTGGTAGAGGACGAAAGGCATCCGTTCTTCCATTAGGCGGACGGCGTAATATTCCAAGAAAATGGACTTTCCTGCAACCCGAGGTCACTCGGAAGTAGCGTAAACGGGCGGAGCTGTGCGCAGTGCGCACCGATTCCGGGGGCCCCGAAAATGAGGACAGGCCCGTCCTGCGGAGGAAACGTGAAACGTGAGGGGGAACGTTGCGAGCGTCGGTGGGCCGCGGCGAGGCGATGAGCGCGGATTTGGGCGGAAAGCGTCTCGTATTGCGGGAAGACGTGAACACGACAGCCGATGTGCTCCAGGCGACGGGACACGATGCGTCCTGGCTTGAAGTCGGGGGCCGTTTTGCCCCAGTACAGGGCGTAGTTCCGCGCCCAGACGCTTTGCACATGATCTGGCTTGAGGTCGGGCCACTGGTCCCACCAGTTCGTAGCCATGGGAAAGGTATTGGCCGGGAAACGCCGTGGACCAAGAGATAGCAGGCTAGATTCGGACGAGAATACAGTGCATGAAACAAAGCAGATTCAAAGAAGAGCAAGAGAGCAATGTGAAATCACTGTGCATGGCCGTAGGCCGACGAGGCTGCACGACTGCGATGCACGGAGCCTCCTGCATTGAGATACGTCGACGGGGGTGGCTGGAGCGTCGAATTGCGCAGGAGAAGCGACGGAGTCTGGTCCATCGGGCTCGACATGTGCGGGTGTGCGGGCGGCGGCGGCGGTGCGGGCGAGATGAGTGGCTGCGTATTGTACTGCGGGTTGTAGTAGTACTGCGTCCCGGGAGGCCACGGACGGCCATCGGGGGAGAGCATGTACGGCGGCGAGATCGTGCCCGGCGAAAGATTCATGGTCGTCGTTAGCGGCTGCGACTGCGGGCCTGGGTAGTAGTTGGGCGGGAAGAATGGCCCGCCGCTGCCTGGATACAGCGAGGCGGAGCGCGGGCCCTCGGTGTACCACGACTGCGACGCGCTGGGGGGCCCGACGCGCGTGTTCGGCGGCTTCCACTCCTCCGTGACGATCTGCGTTACCCATGGCAGGCTGCGCACGTGCTGGATGGCGTTGGCGATCGCCGCAAACGTCGAGCCATATGGGCTCGTCTTGGCCCTTGGCGGCGATGGAGCCTCTTTGCTGGGCGCACCGTCGGCGAGGCCGTTGATAAAATGTGGGGTGATGTAGGGCGTCGAGGTCGGCGCCGTCTGGCTGCGCACGACGCTCACGCCGTCGCCGTGGCCAACGGCCGTCGCGTGGTCGCCCTCGCCGTCCTCGTCGTCGTCGCCATTGTCTGACGGGGCGCGCGAATGCCGCGCTGAAACATCGTTGCGCGCCATGCTCGATGCTCTGCTGTGATACCCGCTCTGCGCGCCAGTAGGCAGAGGCTCAGCGTACTCGATGCGCACCGACGGCGCGCGGGAAGTGTGGTGGATGCTGGGTGCGAGCCCCGACTGCGGGCTCATCGCGGAAGACGGCGAGTAAAATCCTCCAGGGGGTCCAGGGACTGCAGCTAAGTGCGCGCTCGCTGTGTCTGGCACAAATGTGTGCCCGTCCTGCGCTACGTGGACTGTCACTGGCTCCTCGTATGTACCCGGTGGACTCTGAGAAAATCCCGCGGCGTTGGCGGCATTATTTTCGACATCGGTTGGCTCCTGTGGCACCGACGAGCCCCTGCGCCTGATATTGGGCCTGTACAGCTTGCGAAAGCCGCCCACGAATCGGTCCAGAAGAAAGTTTGTATGCGACGGTGCGACATTCAGCGGCGGCGGCGCAGGCGCAGGCGTTGGCACTGGCAGCGGCTCAGCTGGCACAGGTATCCGGCTGGGGGGGAATGGCAAAGGTCGCCGCGAGGCTGCTGAGCCAGTCGGGGAGCGCACATACCGCGAGTCTGTCGTCGCTGGACTCGCCGCCATCCAAGAAATTTGCTGAGGATAGTGGCTGTGCAACCCAGCCAATGGGTCCTTATGTGTAACTCCACGAGGCAGCCGTGAGGCATGGAGTCCCTACATGGCGCCCCGAAATAGCTGCTCCAAGCTATCCCATGCGGTCCACACGATTGCTGGGAGGTGAGCTCGCGGCGACGGGTTACCTCAGGCTTTTGACTGATGAAAGTGCTTGAAAAGTGCCCCTCGCACGCTGCAGGACACACAAGCACCTCACTCAGGCATGTAACGACAATATGACCCTCTTCCGAGCTAGAATACGCAAGAAGTTGTTATTGGCCTCACTGCTGTCGCCGCTCTGTGGTTTTTCTTGCCACCCGATGCACTCTGAGAAAGTTGATTCAAGGGTTGCGATACGCCCAAATGTTTTGCCCGTAGACTTTCTTACAGGAGATCCTGCCACGACAAACATTTGCCACAGTGGAGTGGCGAGATAGCATGTAACTCAGGTGCATGTGGTAGATTGAAATTCGGTGCTAGAGCAAGACCCAAACCTCAAGAGCGCTTGACTTCACATAAATATAATTTTAATCCTGTGGGGCGGGTCCTTGCGCACTAGCAGAAGATTTTCCACCGTGCCCACGCAAACCGTGCAGATAGGACGGACGAGACGGGTTGCATCGAGTGCCGTCCAGGCTTTTCAGCGACCAGCAAGAGCGACGAACACGACCATTCCTGACTGTGCAGCAATAACGCCTATGTATTGCTCGAGATTCAATAAGGCACACTGGGTGCACAGCCACTGCTGCCGTATAAAGTCGCGCGTTCCAACTCCGCCGTCGACATTTTCTCTCTTTTCTTACTTTGCCCTTCGTTGTCCGAGCCAACCAGCCCGCCGGCCTTGGCTTTCCGTTACACTTCCCCTTTACCTATTGGGCATAGGTAGCGTCTTTCCTGGATCTACAACTCGTGAGTCTTTCCTTCGTGAATTTGTTCAATTTTCGCCGCGCCTTGATACGATGAACGACATTTATCCCTGTCTTAATCCTCATTTGTCGATGAACTGCATGGTAACTAATGCTTTGCTGATCCTGTTCCTATTCTCTTCTTCCACTATCTCCCTTCCGTCGATTTCGCGCAAAACTTGCTAATCACTCGCTCTCTTACAGGTTGCAAACCAGCTGTGTATCTTGACCTGGGCCGTCGTCTCGCTCTTGTCCCACCTATATTGAACTGTGAGTTGCTTTTTTTTTTCCTATACCGACGCCGCGCCCCCGCCCTTCATGATGACCAATTTGTCTATCCCTGTCGTAATCTCACCATGTCGAGAAACTCAACACGGTAACCTTTTATCTGATTCTAGTCCCATTGCCTCCGTCTTGTTTCTCCTCCAAGTACTGATCAGTTGCTCTTTCGCGTTTTCACAGTGCTGCAACGGGAACTGCTAGTGGCACAGTGCGCCGCTCTTCGCGGCTGTAACCTGCGCAACTACTTGAGGCGGTGAGTAAGTTTGCATGCTCTGGCCGTCTCTGTTCGGTGTCCATATGCATGGCGTTCGACATCGTAATACGTATGATACAGTCGTCGTCAGTTTCATGCTATACCTACCATTCCTAATCTTAACCAGAGTGCATGACCCTGATGAGGACAACCAAGAGTCGCGAAATCAATGAGTGCAGTGCGAGAGTGTTCCGATGTACTGAGAGACTCTTCAGCTGGTTGGAGTTGACTAAAGACCCACTAAATCAATGACGACATTCGCCAGATGCTGCAGGATTTTTGAGAATGATCTTGATTTCAATAGTCGACGCACTGCGCGTGGCTCAGTGGTCTAGTCGTATGATTCTCGCTTCGGGTTAACTTCTCTCACGTAATTGCGTGAATGACTGCGAGAGGCCCCGGGTTCAATTCCCGGCTGAGCCCTTTTGCCACCCAGTCATCCTTGTTCTTCACTGCTGTTGAATGTTCTTTTTTTCCTAGCGGGGCAATGTCTTCCTTTGCTGAGGTCAACCATTGCCCATCAAAAATCCATGGGACTGGTACTCCATGAGGAAGCCGTTCATTCCTATCCAGGAACCGTGTATTAGGCGAAAGCACGCTTTAACGGAGACAAGTATAAGGTGTTTCTTTTGTTTCAATTAGAGCAGAGATGGCCTGAGGAGATAAAAAGGAACATTACAGAGAGCCCGGCCGGGTTGTCACGCAAGACTCAGTCCTATTCTGCAAGCCATACATTAGCTACTTGAGAATGCTAGAGTAAATTTGGGCCAGCAAAACTCACCAGTGTCAGCCGCCGTTTTACGGCGCTTTCTCGCCTTGCCAGCGGGTGAACGGCGGGACGACATGGTTGTGCGGGAAAGGGGGGAGTGCAAACAACCGCTTGCCACATTCGGAACCTTTGGGTGCAGCCACGTGACAACAACATGCTATTGTTTTCGCGGACTTCATGATCGCCTTGGTTTCAACGTCGTCACGGCCGTCGGCGGCTGTAGCACACGGTCAGGGGTAAAATGTACAGTTTGAGTTACAGTTTACTACCGAACCAAGGTACAAACCTAGAAAATACTCTAGTGTTTGAAGTCAAGGGCAGGTATTCCGAGCCTCATCTTGATGGTGGTAAAATATCAGATATGCCTGCCTGTACTCTGGAATAGATTCTATCCCAGAGACCTTCCGATGGCCGCACAAACTTGTCTCGACGTTGAAGCCGCCTGATGTATCGCTTCTCACTTCCCAGTGTTTAGGCCCGGCAATACAGAGCACGGCGCAGGGCAACGAAAACATTCATTAATCTCGGCATACCTCCTTCGATAGATTACAAAGTTCCAAAGGTCTTGTCGAGGGGAAAAGCGGGGCACGGGAGGCGGGGAGGCCTACTGATACCGTCCGCCAGTGAGTTCATCCACGCCCGTGTAGTGAGCAGGACCGTTTTGCGGAAGACCGAAAAAGCCTCACCGTTTGACGTCGTGGTCGTGGTAGGCGTATAGGGAGAGGCCACGCATGGCGGCGCGCACATGCCGAAGGTTTAGTGTTGAATGTACCTCCAACTGCCCGTGCCGTTTAGCCTGGGAATCTTCTGCCGAGTGCCAGCTATTCAGAACCTCTCGCGGCGGCAACAGCGGGTGCCCTTCAAGTTGTCTCCGATGCAATCTTCTCATGCACGAAAATCATTGTTTAACGGCCGTAGCCTTCGGCAAAGTTGTGCAGCTCAGACCAAGGGACGCGGAGATCTTGTTGCTTGTCTTTAAGCGCGAGAGTTAAATTCACTAACAATCCTTGAATACTAAGACGGGTCTGCCGGACCTGTGGGAGCCTGCAATACTGTGTCAGCAAGGCATCACAATGATCACATGGCATTCAGATAAAGTAGGGTTGCTACACATCTTGCTACTCTCATTTAAGAATATTTCGATAGAGAGCTCCCGTGGAGGGGAGAGGGGGAGGGCGAAAGTAGCCTACCCGCATATGTTCCTTTGGTAAATGCCCAAATGTTCCATTTGGTTCGTACTGTGCTCGGCGATGCATGACGTTGACTCAGAACGACTGACGGTCCGCCGCTGCCTCAGATCCTTGGCCAATACTGATCCCCCGTGCGCAGTTGCTGCACGGCAGCCCGTCTCACCTCACAGATTTCACATGAGGGTCCGTATGATCGTCCGCCGCGGCGGAGTGTTTGATGCCGCGATGCTGCTGATCATCTAAGGCGTGCACTTGGGACTGGGTCGATATTGTCTGTCTCACGAACTTACAATCCCCGCGGAATTTTCCTGCGCTTGTGGGAACGGAATTGATGGAAAGTGGATGGGTCTGCGGAGGCCTAGAATTCGGTCTGGATCTGGACCTGGCCGTTCCGGCCTGTCTCCAACTGTAGCAAACGCCTGGTGGCTGGAATGCATCTACTACGGGGCTGAGACCTGCTTTAAGAGTGCAAAAGGGTTGACTTTCCGTCGTTGCAGTGGTGTGGGAACTCGGTGCCGGAATCCGCAAAATACGCGGCGCCGTGGCCATGGGTCTGGTCCCGGGATCTCGATTCGGCGTTTTCGCGCTCCACCACTAACACATCTGCTTTCCTCTGACTGCGACGAAGTCAAGTGGCGGACGCGTGCCAGCGCTGAACGCGGTCCTGAATGACCCCCGAGGAGCGTGACACGTTACATTCAGCGCTGGGGCGACAGTGTGAAAGGATATGGAAGCGTTACGAACTCAACCCCGGCACTCCGTAAGCCACATACCAAAAAATTCATTATAAAATAATTTCTAATTATTTTTACAGCAACCTAGGAGACCGACATGCAGCGTGTCACGATGGGCTGGTATCGCTCATGCGAGCTCACTTGGATATCGTCAAGAGCGCGCATCAAGCCTTTTGCGCTCGCTTGAACGCATTGGCGCCGGTCATGAAGCTGCCAGACGACGTTTTACTGGCAATTTGTTCAACTCTACCGGCACACGCTCGAGTAGCTGCTACTCATGTCTGCCAACGCTGGCGGAGGACGTTACTCGGCGCTGCTGGCATGTGGACCTCAATAGAGATTATGGGCACCGGCGACCTGCACGCGCTTCCAGAGCTCTTACACCGAGCCGGTTTCGCGCCTGTCGACATCGTTTCCTGGGACACGCTCATGCCCGAACAATTTGTGGAGGCGTTGCGATGTATCGGCCAACACATGAGCCACGTAGCCTCGCTCCGGATAAAGGCGCGAGAAATCTATGAGGATGACAACGAGGTCGCCGAGGGCCCGTATTCCGTGCGCTTCTCGCCAGCCCCGATGCTACAACAGCTCGTCATCCAGTGGCCGTATGTCAACACAGACCTCTACATCAGCTGGGACAACGCAACCTCGACGGATTTTGGTCAACTCCGGCATGTCGAGCTGCTCAAGTTGCCCGACATCTCGTTCGTCAAACTCTTCAGTCGCGTCGAGGCGCTCAGCTTCAGCGTGCCGCACGAGCTGGCGCTCAAGCGCCTGAACGACGTTGTCTTGCACTGTCACCAGCTGCGCGCGCTGTCGATCCACCTGATCACCGGCCAGCCCGGCGACCACAGGATGGACGTCGACCCGCCTCTACGGGACTACACGAGGGGTCCCAAGCTGGACTCGGTGACCATCACCACGACGTCCTACTCGGAACAGCACACGCTCAAGCTGCTCGAGTTCCTGGGTTCGCCGACGGTCGCGTCAATCCAGCTTACCGCGCCAAACTACGTCTCGACGCAGCTGACGGTGCGGGCGCTCGTGACAGAGCTGGACGGGATCGAGATGGCGCGGGTGAGCGAGGAGTGGGCGCACTTCATCGACCGGCGGCGGTTCACGCGGTCGATGCCCATCACAGGCCCGCGCGAGCTGGCGCCGCACGGCGCGCTCTTCGGCGCGCTGCGGCACCTCGTCATCGAGCTCTCCGCGTGGGCGGCGCTGGCCGGCAGCGGGCTCGTGCTCTCCGGGCTGCGCCACCTGACGGTGAACGGCGCGGCGCTCCAGTTCCGCGACCGCACGGGCTGGCCGAGCTGCCCGCTGCTGCACGACGTCACGTACGCCATCCCGTGCCCGGAGGACGGCGAGGATCAGCACCTGTCGGATGCCTTTGATTTCGTCGCCGCCATCGCCAACTGTCCCCGACCGCTGCCGCACCTCGTGGTCGTCGGCATCACTCCCGACTTCAATGACGATATCGTCTTCGGCAGCCTCGACAACCTCGTCGAAAGCGCGCTGGGCGAGCGCCGCGCGCTCGTCGATAAGCTCGAGGTGCGCGAGCGCGCCGATGCGGGGTCTGCTTGACCTTTTGGGGGAGGTCTGTTTTATGATCTTATGACGCTTGCATACCCATTCTCGACGAATATGACCAGGTGTTTGTCCCTCTGTTGGATGCAGGGTGTTGTGCTCTACTTAATATCACTCCTATTAGTGTCTCGTCAACCGTACTGGAGTCTACCCTCGGCTATGCAACCGAGCTATAAACTATGGAGAATGCACTTCGGATATTATACAGCCTTACAGACACTGGTGCTAGAGAAGGCCCTTTGCATCGTCAAGCGCTGGTGCGAACCATTCAATTCAGAGGCCAGGTATTATGGCTAAGCTTAACGACTGAAGAGAATAATCATTTTGCGGTCCAAAATCCCACAGAATCGAACGCTACGGGAGGATAATGGGGACTGAGCCCCTGCAACTTGTTGCCATGCGTCACATTCCTTTGGCGCACTTTTTGGCGTACTGGGATTTGGGGGAAAGGTGCTGGTTGGCGCGGCGTTCAACCCCGGACATGCGAAAACAACCTTTCCCGGCGCTGGCGCGCTTAAGTGTCTGATTTACTCAGAACACCGTGGGTTTCTTGACCCTGGGACTGCGACTTGAATCAACCCATACTTCCACGCAGTTCGTCTCGTTCGCACGTTTCCACTGCTCAGAAGACAGGGCAGAGGTACTTCGAATTTCACGGAAAGCCTAAGAGCTGAAATAACACTTGAGAGTCATGTGCAGGTCGACCAGGTGGTCAAGGAGCTGTTCTGGGAACTTGGCGCTCGTCGATCCCATTGATCGTTTGTTTGTCTGACAGCGGAAGCACCGACAGATCGACAGGCGGCCGATAATAGCCGGCCATGTGCCAATCTATCCTTTGTCTCGACTTCCACCATGCTCCGAACGGCATGCTCTCCGGAGCTCCGGACACAGTTAGCAGAGGCTTTTGAGCGTTCATTGCTCAACGCTGACGTCGCCGCTGGTCGGTATGTATACCCACAGATTTGCCGTGGTCTAGACTGACAGATTGTCCGGCTCCGAAACCGCAGTAAAGACAGGTCGTTGACTCGCATCGCGGAACAACAGTCAGCGCTGTACCAGACCCTGCACGAGCTCCTGCAGACGGTCATACATCTCTACCGTCGCCACGTACGGCAGCTGAACGACTCACTTCCGGCCAACATGCTCCCGCCTGAGCTCTGGCTCTCAATTTTCGAGCATCTGCCGCTCTCCGACCGCATTCGCGCGACACACGTCTGCTGCCGCTGGCGATCCGTCGCACTGTCGTCGCCTTCTGCGTGGGCGACGATCAATCAGCCGCGCCGCGGTGCGCTGCTTGCGCTCCCACAGCTTTTGCTCCGTTCCCAGGACGCCCCGCTGTACCTGCACATAACAAGCATACAATCTCCGCAGGACTTGCTGCTCACGCTAGATGCTGTCAAAGGGCACATGAATCGAGTCAGGACGCTGACGCTCGGGATATCTCTCTTCGACTGGAGCAACCCTAATGGCTGGCACGATCTCATCCTGCGCGCTACACCGCTATTGCGCGAGTTGACCATACATTGGCCGTTTTCTCGCGACGCCTGCTTGCGCATTCTGCCTTCGGAGGATGCGTGCTTCCCCGAGCTCGAGAAGGCTCATCTCATCAACACGGACGCTTTTGCGTGCTTCCCACTGTTTACGGCACTCAAGAGTCTCTCGCTTACTCTACCTCCTAAGTCTACGACCCACACGCTAGTGTCTAGCATCTCGGCCATCGCCTCTCTAGAGGAGTTAGCTCTCTCTCGGACGTCACGACCTACAGCTTGAAAGTCTTCATGCGCAGACCGTCGAATCTCACACTCATAAAGCGCTTTCCTCATTCAAAGTTCTGTGCACGAAGCAGAATCGGCAAGCCGAAGATAACGTCCTGGCGTTGTTGCACGGTTTCTCCTCGCATCAAGTGCCGCACGTGGGATACTTTGCGCACGTAGCACGTCTAGGGACGACCACCGCATCCCGCCGCATAGAGGCGACCCTTCTCTCCCATCTCGAGGACATCGTGCACCTCGGCCCCGCCCAGCTGCGATCCCGACAGATCGACGCGCGGGACGCCCGCGGATTCAGCCGTACCGCCGAGTTTCTGCTGAAGGAGGACTTCAAGGCGCCGCGAGACCTTGCGCGCCTCACGCGCCTACAGGTGCTTAGCGCGCAGTTCCAGGAGTGGATGGCATTGCGCGAGAAGGGGCTCGTGTTCTCCGTACTGCAGCGGCTCACCATCGAGGGCATGGAGGGCGAGGAATGGCCACGTGACTCGCGCTGGCCCGCGTGCCCAGATCTGCGGGTGCTCACCCTCACCGTAGGGGACGGAAGCGCTGACGTTGTGATCAGCGAGGCGCTCGATTTCGTGCAGTATTATATTGCTTCGTGTCCCCGGCCGCTTGAGCTGCTGCGCTTGGCGGGACAACGTCCTCAGAGGTTGCTCTGGGCTGTGAAGACGCTTCCTCAGTTGAGGAGGGCTCTTGTCAGCTCATGGGAGTTCACCCAGGGTGACCGTGGCTCGGAAGGCTTCTCGAGCCTCCTATATTCCAGCTGAGCATGCCCATTCTCAACGGTATAGGTGCGAGATTCCCCTCTCAATCCTAATCTTTCCCATACAATCAGTCTCCATCTAACTTGCATATCTACAGTAATTGAATCTCTTTCCTAAACGTGGGCGACTTCTGAGCATAGGTATATTCTTCGCGCCGTCGTCGCGTCTCAATCACTCTCAATCATTCCCGATTGTTCTCGAAGCCTCCGCCCCTATATCTCCACGGATCTGTTGTAGCTAGCTAGCTTGGTGCGACATGCTAAACCATCATCAATCCCAGTCACTTCGGCCTCCACGACAGCACAGTATCGAACGTCAAAGTCGTCGTCCTCTTGGCATTATTCGCCGTGACAGCCGGTGTCTGAATGGCGATGCCAAATTGAGATTAAAAGTCTCAAGACCTGTTCTGAGGGCAAATTTCCTTTCATTCCGTTGTTGTCTGAATGGCTTCGGAAAAACTCGCCGAAGCGGTGTCAAAGTGACGTTCTCGGCCCCATGACCGAGGCCACCGGGCTGGGCCGTTGTGTCCCTTCTTAACCTCCACCCCACATCGCCCGTTGTTTACAACAACCCAACAATGACCTCTCCCACTGAGCATAGCAACGCGCCCGCTCTCGCGCAGCATCCGCCTGCAGGTGTGCTTGTCCACCTGCATCCATTGCTCTTCAGCGCACTCAATCCTGTCGTGTCGCCCGTGTCGACCGCCAGTGAAAGTAGCGGGAAGACGCATGTCGTCGTCCAACAAGCCCAGGCCGCATCCGACGCAGGGACAACACAAGTACGCACTCAGAAGTAAATCATACAGCGATGCTAATGCTTTTCTTTTCTTTTCGCGGTATTCAGAGAGCCTGCTTCGTCCACCGCTGCTTCTACGGGCGATGAGCCCGAGGACGCCGGCAAGGTCGACGACTACCCACGCCCCGCTGGGCCCGCCGCCGGCCACGAGCACCATGAGCACCACGGCTTCGAGCCGTACGGCAAGCGGCCGGAGCATGTGCTGCACGACGCGAAGCCCTTCACCGACGCTCCTGCTCATGGCGCAAAGACCGACGCTGCAGCGCACGGCGCCCACGGCCGCATCGCGCAGCCGCCCGGCAAGACTCTCGGCGTCTAGTCGAATAGCCTCATAATCCAAGATAAACCTGTCAGTAATTGTAACGTAACGACATCGATCCGCGCTCTGTACTTGTACGTCTGAAATCGAAGCGTCTTGTGCGTTGTGATCAGTCTTCGACCACTGCAAGCTGAAGCAGTATGCGATTCTGGTTGGTGTTTCAACTGTGCAACTGAAGCTTGAAGCAACATGCCATCGGGCCTTGCACAGAAAACAGAGTTAAGCGTGTCGCCCACGTTCTGCGCGCTATTCCCTGGCAGCACGCGCCAAACACGCTTCGCAATCGGTGGAATCAATTGCATAGGACGTGATTATATCAAGGGTACAGTATTCTCGCGCAAGACAATGCAAAGTCAGCCCGTATAAACGAGGCCTCCCCGCTTGCGCCTTTGCGGTCCTTGATGCGCACTCCCTCGCTCTCCGCATTCGTTCTCTACGTTGTAACCCTGATGTCGTCGCCAGCGTTTGCGGTCAACATCAAAGTTCGTTCTGCAGTATGCAACTTTCTTTGGGGGTAAAATTGCCCCGATTCACGACGTTTCAGTACGAGCAGCAGGAGCAGGCCTTGCTCGATTCCAACAGGACTTCTACCCATAGAAGGCGCTGGTAGTCAAATCGGTGGATGGGGAGAAGACTGTCCCATTGCTTTGAAGGAAAATGGGTATAATAATCATGTATAGACAGAATTTCACATCTAGACGGTTGATCTCCCGGGCTTTTCTCAGCGATACTCCCCACCGCAATCACCGAGATATTCCAGCAGTTGCTTTCCCCGTCCCATCATTGCCGCTTTCTCAATTTCTTCCCTATCCTGCGCCGTCATCTCCCACTGGAACACGCGCACATTGTCCTCGATGTTGCTCGACACGCCGAGCCGCGCACCGAGGATGACGGCGCCGACGGCCGGTTGGTCGAGCACCCACTTCGTGGCGACGTTGGCGACAGACAACGACTCGCTATGTCTGCGGGAAACTCTGTCCAGCGTCGATAGAAGGTTCAGGAAGTCGTCCCAGGTGCCCCAGACGTTGATCATGTCGAGATACTTGCGTAGCGAGGTGGTGAAGGATGCAGAGTACGCGTCTGGCTGCGACTTGCCGAGAAATCGGTTGCTCAGGAGGCCGCCACACTTCGACCAGACAAATTCAGTATTTATTCTGAAAAGGGAGGGAGAGCGCAAGCGTACCAAGGTGCCATATGTGAGAAGTTTCACGCCATAGTGATCACAGGCAGCTGTCATGCCATGGAGAGGGCGTGTATCAATCAGCGAGAACTTAAAATTTCAGTCCAAGAGGAAAGACTTGTCGGAAACCACAGTTACGGCGCACCTGAACCTGATTCGATACGATGAAGCCTCTGGGAAGCGCCTTGCAGACTTCGACGAGGTGCTCCGTGTCAAAGTTGCACAATCCTACAGCTCGTATCTTCCCCTCCTCCTGAAAATGGGAAAGATGGCGCATCGCATCTAAATAACCCCTGTCGTTATACTGAGGACGTGTGAGAGTCGGGAAAGGACCTCAAATGACGATGAAAGCTCACATCATGCCAGTGAAACTGCAGCAAGTCGACCGAGTCCGTGCGAAGGCGTTGAAGACGGTGTCCCAGGGCTCCTTCCACCGCTTCGCGCGTCACGCTCATCGGACGGAAAACACACCACTTCGTCGTCGCAAGTACGGACGTGGGGTCGACAACGCTGGATCGGAAATCTCCCTGCAGTTGGTAGTGATGAGAGCTTGTGTACAGCGCAATAATACCACTGTATCTGTCGACGTACGTATAAAATTTCAGCATCTCCTGCATCGTCATAGGGTGAGTTCCGCCAGATGCGCTACATTCCATCGCACTGACCGTAGTGGTCTGCCATATCGAAGGCAGTGAATCCTCGGGACGCCAGTTCCGTCATGCTCGCGCGGATAGAGTCCGTGGTCGCCGAACCCCAATTCGCGCTGCTCATCTGCCAAAGACCCATGATAATCCGGGGGCAGCTGACACGTCCTAGGCTGACTGTCGGCAGGGACGTCGGAGCAATATGCACCTGCGCGACAACGCCGTCACGGGGCAGGCCACCCGTGAGAGCCTGTACGGCGTTCAATCCGCGGACAAGGGGAAACTCGGAGTCGCGCCCGCGGCTCGACGCTTGGACGTCCAGGAGAGCGCTTTCGACAGCAGCAAGAGCACGTGCGTTGGACTCTGTGCTTTCTGTGCAGCTCTGCACATTCTGCACGATATCGTGGTCCAAGGCTAGAAGTTCCTCGGCAGATAGCAGTTCTGCCTTCGGGATGACATCCGCCACATAGACGTCGAGTGCACGGAACGGAAGGCCAGCAGCAAACAGGCATCGGGCATAGCGCATTGCGTCTCGAGGATCCCGATTCGAATTGGAATCTGCAGTGAGAATGTCCTTCGAAAGACGGCTGAGAAGGGCAGTGTTCTCCTGTGGACCGAATGTGAGCATCCCGCGAAGCACAGTTCGGACATCCTTGTCGTCCAGATTCGCGATCAAGGTGTCATGCATCATGCTGGCGTATATACTCAGCAAGGAGCCTCGCTTGAGCAAAGAAAACCGACCTGACATGGCGCAACGCTGTTTTGGATGCCGAGTTCATTGTCAATGGCCAAGTTGTCGAGCCTTTTCGCGGCCCGACAGGCGCCGAACCTGGTCATCCGTCCAACGGAAGCTAATTCACCTATTTGTACAAGGGGTCTTCACATTTTGCTTCCGGGATATCACGTTGGTTAGTTAGTCCAGCCGGTGGCACCTTACCAAAAAAATATTTGAGCTGAAAATAAGCGGAATTACAACACTTGGAAGTGCAGGCAGGAGTTTGAGAGACTCCTGTGAGCAGAAATTCACTGAGGGGCCCAGCCAATCATCTGAAAATCAGAGTTTACTGACCTCAGCCTCGGGACTGAGTCCTTCAGGTCCGGATCTGTCAGGATATAGATCCGGATATGCCAAATCAGGAGTCCCGGAAGCAAATCAGTTAGTTAGTCCTGGCTCAGAGGGCTTACAAGAAAAAACGACGTGATATCCATAATTTTAATTGTGGTGACCCCTTGTATTTGTATGCTACCTGCAGCCTACGGGTGATGATATTACATTGCGTGAATATGTTGTCAAACTGGGAGGTACGGTAGATTTTCGACCATGGCTTTATTCCCACGCTTTTTATCTAATCTCATCAACCTTCAATAAGGACTCAAGCGGTCGATTCGATAAATCAAACCTTATTTTCAGCGGCCCCTGACACATGGTACAACGAAGTTAGGGTCGAAAATCGATAGCCTGAGCAGGAGTGGGTCACGTTGATTTCGGAAGGTTCCGGACAATTTTCTCGTTCGTCTTCATCGATCCGCATCCTCCAAAAATCTAGCTCATCGAGTAGAACAGCAAATCGACACACCATCCCAAGAATGTTGCAACTGCGCTGCAGCGACTGCGTACGCGTCCGGCTCGAGTAGTGGCTTGGCCGATTGGCCATTAGGCACCCTGACTTCTGCACAGGTTGCCCTCCTCAAATCAGTCTACAGCTAACACCTCCGGAATCATCGTCATTCTATGCTATTCTCGTGGCCTGCTTCCTGATTCCCAGTTTTATATATCAAATCATTCAATACCGGATCCGTCTGCAAGGTAACATCTGTACCACACCTGCTCCATTCTTCTGGTATACCTCCACATCCGCGACGCAAGTCTCGGGCGATATCTACGTCGTTCGAAGGTGCTCTCAATGCGAGTGATCGGACTCATGCGACGTCGACCTGCACCGAGTCGCAATGGATATCCTGGCAGCCTTCAGCACCTATTTTCGATGTTTCATCCAAGCGACAGGTAGAGATATGATGCCAGAGGATGCTATCTAGGGTCTGGCCTGCTGGCTTGCTGCGTAGCGCGGTACTAGATGCTTCCTCCAAGCGCCAACACTTCACGGCACGCTCTCAGCGGAAGTTTTGCACAACAATGCCTGTATCGCTGCGCACGTGGCGTTCTCGATACCTCGAATCGTACCACTCTGGCTGCTGGCTGTCACGGGAATGGTATGCAAAGCGCTCGGATCTAGTTGACATGCATTCGTTGCTGGGAGGGTGATTGTTGTTGTATCCCAGCTGGCATGCTCGCCTACAGGGTCCGTCCGGATTGATCTATTGCACTGGGCTGCGATAAGCTTTTGGTTTCGGGACTTGCCTGCGTTGGTGTTCGGGAGGCCTGCTCTACAATGTCTCACTTACGGTCGGGAGTTGGACGCGTCGAACGACGCAATGACCGCCGTCAGCAGTGACCTCGACCTCTTCCCCGCGCAACGGCTGCTCTTTGCAGAGGTGACGAAGATCCGGCCGGGATTGCCGGTCAGTTGGCGTTGGTCCAAAGTGCGTTCGTCATAGATCCGACCGAGGTTTCATAGAAAACGGTACGCTAGCCCGATGTGAAACGAGTCCAAAAGACGCGATACACGATCTCAAACGCCTCAGTCAAATGCCGGTTGCTTTATCGCGCGGTCTCTCCTCGTTCCCCGCAAACATGCCTCTCCCGACCGTCTGGCTGTGTCTCGCTGCCGCCGCGTTACTGGTGCTGTGGCGCTGGCGGGCTGACCCCCTGCGTAATGTCCCGGGTCCTTGGCTCGCGCGCTGGACACCGTTCTGGCTCATGTACCACGCCCGCCGCGGCGAACGCTATCTCGCCGTGCATGAAGCTCACAAGGTAATTCGATTATTTCCATTCCCTCGGTGCGAACGAACGCTCAAGCGACGAGAAATAGAAATACGGCCCCGTCGTGCGGATTGCACCGTGGCATGTCTCGTTCGCGTCGCCCGACGCGCCAGCACGTGTATACGCGCAGGGCAGCGCTGCCCTCGATAAGTCGCCATTCTACCGCGCCTTCTACGTGCAGGGCGCCGAGTCGCTCTTCAGCACGCAGAACCGCGCACTGCACGCGTCCAAGCGGCGTCTCCTCTCCCAGCCGTTCTCGTACCAGAGCATACGCGGCTTCGAGTGCTTCATGCGCGAGTCGCTCGGCCGCTTCGTGCGCCGCCTCGACGCCGTCTGCGCCGGGGAGTGTTTCGGCGACGCCGTGCGGCCCGGCGGCGCGATCGACGTCCTCCTCTGGTTCAACTATCTCGCGTTCGACATTATTTCCGACCTCGCGTTCGGCGAGCCGCTTGGCATGGTCAACAAGGTCTGACAGCGACCGGCGTCCCAGTCCCGGTCCGAGCGGCGTGGCTAACCGGATGCGCAGGGCTCCGATCTACTCCCCGCCGAACGCAAGGACGGCACGATTTTCGAGGAGCACGCCGCGGCATTGATTGACCAGGTTGGCGGCAATTACGATAGGTTTCGCACTCTACTCACCGGTCTTCTAGCGGGGACGCACCGCTGCCGTTGTGGGATTGTTGCCGAGCATCGAGGACATCACCAAGAAGCTGCCCATTCCATTTATCACCGCGGGATACAAGTCAACTGGTTAGATAGATTGCCACTTGCTGAAATATTTTCTAACGTCGTGCTACAGAGTCCCTCTCCCGCATTGCTGTCCGCTGCGTAAAGCACCGGATACAAAGCGGCGTGACGCGAGATGACATGCTCGAACGCCTCATTGACGGCGTGAGGGAAAAGCAGGGTGGTGAGGTCTCCGAGGAGGAAGTTGTCACTGAGGCCATGCTTCTCTTGTGAGTGATATACGAGACACATACTGTTCACCCGCTAAAAGATAGCCCCCAGGACCGCCGGTGCAGACACCACTGCGAACTCGCTCACCGCCATCCTCTACTACGTCCTCACCCACCCTCCCGTGTACAAGCGCCTCCTCGCCGAGCTCGACTCGCTCAACGCGCCCACAGCCGAACTAGACACCGGCGTCGGCCCACACAACTCCAAGCCGCGCTTCGCGCGCATGGAGTCGCGCCTCGAGCTGGAGACGACGATCGACGGGCTGCCGACGCACGAGCAGGTGAAGAACCTGCCGTACCTCAATGCAGTCATCGAGGAGGGCCTGCGGCTCTTCGCGACGAACGCGTTTGGGCTCCCGCGCGTCGCAGGGCGCGATGGCTTCGAGATGGACGGCTGGACGGTGCCCGCGGGCGTTGAGGTCAGCGCGCCAGCGTACACCGTCCAGCGCGACCCGCGCATCTGGGGCCCGGACGCGGATGTGTACCGGCCCGAGCGTTGGCTCGAGGAGAACGGCGGCGCGCTGAAAAAGCATATGTTGACGTTCGGCATGGGCCCGCGGGCCTGCATCGGCAAGAAGTGTGTCTTCTCCCCGTCCCTCCTACCATGAGAGCTGACTGTCTCCCAGCCTAGCGTATGTTCAAATGCAGCTTGCTCTCGCCACGTCGCTGCTGCGCTACGAATTCTCCCTCGCGCCCAATACGGAACTGCGCAGCGTCGAGGGCTTCATGCACAAACCCGTCGAGCTGTGGGTCGGTATCCGCAGACGCCATCGTGCAGCTTGACTGCCTCGAGGACCTCTCGCGCTTTTCTTGCTCTGAACCATGACTATGAACTACCGACATTTACGCTAATTGTGTTGGAAAGCAATTGTACACTAGGTCACGCATTGCATCTGAATTCAATAATGTGTTCTGGCAATTCTATCAGCGAATTCGCGTTAATTGGTGGCATTGCGCACGACATTTTACAGCGAACTCGGCGCAGGACGGACTGTGTCACGATGAAGGAAACCAGACTCTCAATTGGCTCAAAATACAGTACATGTTTTTCATCAAAGTTACAGTACTGCAACCGTTCACAGGCATTGCGAGTAGTAGGGTGAGCTGACAGTGCACGTCGAGCCCGCCTCGCAGATAGTCGGACCACTGTGAAGTGCGGGTCAGCACGCGATCGTTGTACGGCGCAGAGCACGCACGTATAGCCCTGGCCGCCGCATTGTCCCCACTTGGTCTGCGTGGCGCCGGGCGCAGAACTCGTCGTGGTCGGGCTGCCGCCAGGGTTCGAGCCAGTCTGCGACGGCTGCGACGGCTGCGTCGGCTGCGAGCCCGGGAGGGTCGTGAAGTCCGTCTTGGGCAGGTTGGCGGTGTTGATTGTCGGTGCCTTCGGCCATGCAGTCGTGGCGACCGTCGCGGCGGGCGTGCCGTAGGGCGTCGGTCCCGGGACTGGAGGACACGTTTACTACTGTGCGCAATGTGCTTTCGAGGAATGAGGGGAAAGGATACTCACTGACGTAGGTAGAGAGGTCTTGGTGGATGTTGACCAGGACGCCGGGGTCGCTTGCACTGTATGCGCCGGGGATGCGCACGGTCGGAGGGTTAGCAGAGCCTCCACCGGAAATGTTAAGCTGGTAGCACGACATGTAGAACCTGGTCGAACGAATTCATCTGAATGGATCTAATCGACAGGCGAGGAAAGGACTGACTGTGCCTCGCCAGGGCTGCTGGCGACATGCAGAGCAATGGTCTCTGCGCGGAGGAGGTACTGGCCGGCGGCGATGTCGGAAGGAATCTTGAACGTCCAGTGTCCACAGTTGTCGTTCAGGACCTGGTTCGCAAAGTAGTCCGGGTTGCTGAGCACGCCCTTGGTCAATACTTGCTAGAATGAAAAAATACGCGACGAGTTACTTGCTCATCAGGCCGCCCTCGTGGATCTTGAACCAGCCAGTCGAGGCGCCCACAGCGGTCGACGCGTTCGAGACCTTGCCAAGATAGATCATAACGGGGCCGTAGTGCTGTCCGCCGATGGCCTCGTTTGCACAGCTGCGGTCGCTCTGCTGTTGGTGCATCTCGACGGTGAGCGTGTCGCCCGCCTGAACGGAGCAGGTGTTGGGCGCGGGTCCGGTGTTCGCGTTGCACGCCATGTCGGCGCTCGTCACGGCCTGGATGGGCGAGTTGCTTGGCACGCGGCGTACGCACGCAGAGCCGAAGTCGACACCGTTGATCCACAGCTGCTGCCACGTCGCGTGCGCCGACGCGGTCGCCGCGAACGCTGCTGCGAGCAATGCCTGCGAAACGAACATCTTCCCACTGGCAAAGATTGGGACCTAGGTAACGATGAGGTCGGATGGGAGCTGCCCCGCCTCGCTGGCATTCTGGGCGCGTTTATGAACCCTGGCGGAAGAGACCTGGAGAAATATGCGCGAGGCTGATTTGCCTGCAACAGACAGCCGGCACGCATGTGACGTCCTCCGCACATATGAGACGCGGGGTAATTTCGCCCGCGGTAACGCCGAAAATTTAGAGAACGGACTGTGCGACCTGCTGGAAATAGAAAGACAATAGTTGAGGCTATAGGCGCATGAGGTCATGCTTTGTGAGGTCTGTGCGCAGGTTGGACGAAGAGGACGAGAACAGTGCGCGAAGGTGACGCCCGTTGTCAACAACCTCGCAAAACGAAGCAAGCGTTCAGACATCAAGCTATTAGCAGCAGCTTCCTAGCCAGCATAGTTTGTATGTGGATACTTTTGGTGCACTGCGTGAACAGAATAGAGCAGCATCAGGAATAGAGCTACTTGCTGGAACCTGCGAGGCGCTGGCCAGCCAGTATAAAAATCGATTTTCGAGTTGTCTAGGCGTCAAAGAGACCATAATAGCCGCCTGTTAATTCCCAGAAGAGATAGCTTCTGGTTATGAGATGGTTGAGGTTGGGAATTTTCAGAGACGAGGGTAAGGAAGAGACCGCGGAGTCGGAGTGTACAGCCCGTTGTTTTTCCATGGCCAGGACCAGTCGTGTTCACTCAGAAGACGGCGAATAAACGCAATTGGAGATACATCTGCTGCGTGAGTCATGTAGGGGCTTTCTTCAGCTTGGATAGCAACATTATCTACTGCCAAACAGAAATCCATGTGGTCATAGTTGTGGAAACTCCCATGAACGAAGTCGACAGAGCCAGATCTTTCTCGGGGATCAGAGATGCAAGGTGAAGATATAACAGTTATACGATGCATATTCTTTCAACTCTCCCGAGAAACCTTCCGGGCCACGTCGACTTACAGCAGGCGGGCCACGACAAGCGCGCAGCATGCGGTTAGACGACGATAGCTGTCCTGCCTTAGTCCTGAAGACTTCCTGACCTCATGCTACACAGGCGCACGTGTATGGGATTATTGAGCTCGCAACAAGGGACAGGACATGAGAAGTCGGGACTATTCTCGTCAAACCGAGCGAAAGAGCATGTCAAGTTGCGCCAGCACAACGCTAATTTACAGCGCTGGGTGCAATTAGCATCGACACAGGAGAGTCAGATCCATCGAGGCTCACCATATGTATAGCTAGGCCAGGTCTGACTTGTACACCCTGCACCCTCTCGTCATAGTCATAGAGGATACCGCCGTGCCACCTCAAGCAGGGAACGCATCTGCCCATTCACCATCATCCCACTGTTGCCCTCCGAGCCGCACACCAAAGGCGCCGAGCAATACTTCACCCGCGGACTCGCTGGTGCCCTGGATCGTGACACCGAGCACCATTGGTGAGGCAGACAGCGCCACAGTCCGCGAAGAATGGTACCATCCATTCTCCAACGGCACCTGCACCGCTTCGCCGACCTCCTCAGAATCAGAAGCAAGACCGGGCAGCACGCGCATGTCGGCGTGCAGGGGCTTCCAGACAACATCCATCCGAAGTTCCGCTCCGTTGGCGACCTCCGCAAGGTTACGCAGCGCAATCCATCGGCTAGCATTCGGACTGGCATCCTTAGCCCCGGCCACGGACACGCGCAGACTGGTTCCACCCGTCCACGCGTCGTAGAAACACAGCTCGGCGCCCTCCACAGCAGCAGGTATGTAGCTCTGCGCGCGCATGTCGGTCCACTCTCCTGAACGCGAGCCGTCTTCACGGCCACGCACAAACCAGCGCCGTCCGACGCCCGCGGCGAACGTCGTGGCCCACGGCAGGAGCGGCGCGGTGAGCGGGCGCGCAGGGAAGAAGTGCGCGATGGGGCGGAAGAGCGGGTGGTGGCATCCCGCGGGATAAAAGCCTGGCATGATAGGTTCGGGCGAGTCGTCCTCTTCACGCTGGCCTTGTGAATCAACGTGAGCGTGGGCGCCGACCCAAAAGCGACATTCCTCCTGCCACCACGCGTCCCAGCTCGTCCACTCGGCTTCGCGGCTTTCGTACGTCCACGCGGGCGCGAAGAGCGCGGCGCTCGATCCAGACGGGACGATGTGCTCGAGAGCTTTGTGCACGCCGAAGCCGCCGCCGCCGTGTGTGCCGCGGCCCCAAACGTCTATCCCGACGAAGATGTCCGTCGGTGCTATCGTTGGCGACGTAGGGGTAGGAGCAGGCTGAGAGGACGACGAGATGTGGTGATGCGTGTGCATGTCGCGCAGGTACTGGACGCTCAGTTGCGGGTAGTGCGGCGCCCAGGTGTAGTTGGTGAAGAGCTTTCCTGCGGCAGCAAAGAAACCTTCGTTCGCAGCGCATAGACGATCCTGCCAGCGCAGCGTGCCGGAATCAGTGACAGAGTCGTACCTTTGTGAAGGAATATAAGTATCTTAGGGTCAGAAAAGGCTGGGATCGCTGGTCGACTCACCAGATGACCTGACGCTCATTTTTCATCTCTTGCTTGAGTAGTACAATCCAATCCTTAAGTCGCGCAGCATCTTTCGTGCCTCCTTCAATGTCGACCTCGATATTCAGGAGCCACCCGTCGAAGCCGCGTTCGTCGGCCAGACGCGCCAGTAATCGCGCATAATGAGCCAAGTCGCCGTTTGCAGGATAGAGGAAGGTCTGGAGGTCGGGCTTAGACTCGTCCCATTCGAATATCCTGGTATCACCATGAATAACCTGATATGGAGGTTGTAAGCATTACGACTTACAGCGTGCCCAGGATGGGAACACCCTCGCGATGTGCCGCCTGGATCCAAGATGAGGGCGGAGGCGAAACCCGATAATGACTGAAGCTGTGAAAGGTATATTGGTAAGTGGTTAAGTCAGGCAAGATATAACTGACTAGATAAATAGGTCTATATGAGACCAGAAGTTGAAGGTGTAACCCATTGAGCTCGGCGAATCGTTGTAGCCTCCCTGAAATTAGCTCAGCCTTTTGAAGTCTAATGCATATCGTAATTACTTTGTAATCATGGCACACCTGCGTTGCTTCCATTTCAGCAATAGAATGTAATGGAATGGTGAATTTGTACGGACAAGCAGTTGCGGGCCCTCGCCCTCGCGAGCAATTCTGGCCTTCAACTCAGGAGGAGCCTTCACCTTAGTATATCCCGGATTATCAAAGTACTCATCGAGCTCGGCGAGCGTCTTGAAGTATTCCGGAATAGTCGCATTGGTGGTCGGAGGAGAGAGTGGCGGCATGACTTGCAGCTCCGCCGCGCGCTCCTTCCCTTCCTATCAACCGCGCCCTGTTCAACGCAGCTGTCCGTTCCGTGCAACACGAATACGCCCGTGGCTACACTCGATAAATCTTTTGTGCTTGCTGATTATGGTTCACATGCTCAGATAGGCTGCTGCTGTTGGAAAATCGCAATCTGACTTGCGGAGCTTTGGCAACTGACTGCAGCCGCGCCTTCTTGCTCCATCAGTCGACACAGCGCTGCAGAAACGAAGCTTCGCTGTGCTGAACCGCTTTCCTGGCTTATTGCGCCCTTACTTGGCCAGTCGGCTAGCAAGTTCACCCGAACCTGCAGCTAGTAAACGTCTTTCAACGATTGTCACTGTCCTATCAGCGCTCGCAGACCTTTGTGCTTTGCGCTGACACCGTGCGCCCGCGCCTTCTCGATTTTCCGGACTACGATACTGCGGGCTCCAATTATCCCGTGTATACGAGCTTTATAAGACATATCTACGGCGACATCTCTCGAGAACTTGTGGCTGTGGGCAACTGCGATAGCTACTCGCATGCCACATCTCTCCCCGCGATATTTGAGCGGAAAACTCGCTCTTTGTAATGTGAAAACGTCATTATACTGTTCGCGCGCCTCAGTCACAACCTCCGGGACGTCTCGTCACCGACTGCGCCTATTAGGTGCTTCTCTTCGACAAGCGTCGAAGACAGCCCGAGTTGCAGAGGTCGTGTTGGCTGAAGAACCTGTCTTTCACCCTCCTGCTCAATGTGCGCTGTATGCAGAGTTGCTCGAAGAACTCTATCATGATCTTCAACGCGGTGCTGGACGGCACATTATCGGGCGGCGCATGATGGCTACATTCAGTGTCTACTTGGACTATAGTCCGCTGCATGTTGTAGCTCTGGCAGGTCTGCAGGCCGTCGTAAACTGAGGTACACAGGCGGTCTCGATGAACGCCTAGTATCTCCGGATACAAGGCCATTGAAGATCTATTGAAGGAATGCGGGCTGGCGGGCAGCCCGATGTATCTTCGGAGCCGCTCCCTGCGCAGGGCGGGACGCCAAGCACAGAAGATCAAGAAGTGCCGCTGAAATGCCTCACCCGGACGCGCACGTGCTGGCAGTGGCGGCCTTCTCCAAACCCCAAACCCCGAACTTATGCAGCAGCATAGCGAAACGGGGATTCTTCCTGCAATTATCCCGGCTATAAAATGTGGAGCTACGCAAATGAGAGAGAGCATTCCGGGCCACTCACTCTGACTAGGATGTTACTTTTCGTCGCTGCTGCCCTTACCGCCGTCGCTTCCGTTGCCGCGCACGGTGGCGTCACGTCGTATGTGATCAATGGCCAGACGTTCGCTGGCTGGTCGGTGAGCGGGCGCGATAATATGGAACATAGTGGCTGCGATGCTGAAATATATTGCAGCCGTACAACGACCCGAGTAACCAGACCTCGATCGAGCGCCCGTACTGTATGTTGCTTTTCTGTGATATCCTGGACAGTATCTGATCCAACTGCAGCCACATATGACCCGTATGTTGAGACCTTTCCCTCCGTCTTCATTGACCTATGAACGTTCGCACACGAAGGATCCTCTCGGTCTCGGCTGCCGTGCGTATCCTGTTCATCCATCATTCACACAATGGAACCTCACATGGACAAATAGTCCTTCTCCTGCAACAACAACAACGCCGCGTCGGCGAAGCAGCTGTCTGCTACCGTCGCTGCGGGCAGCAACATCACCGCCAAGTACTCGCAATGGACGCACGCGGAGGGCCCCGTCACCGTGTACATGGCCAAGTGCAACGGCGCGTGCACCAGCAATGCTTCCAACAGCCTCAGCTGGTTCAAGTACGTCTCTTGTTATCCCATCTCCATCGTTTGTCTGAGACGGTCTCCAGAATCGCCGAGACTGGTCTCATCTCCGGAACTGTCGGCAACGGCTCGTGGGGCAACGGCGAGGTGCTCAAGACGCTGCAATACACAGCCACCAGTGAGTTCCAGTGACCCCACTTGCGGAAGGTGCACCTCCACTCACCGACTCGCCTTTGTCCAGTCCCGGCCAGCCTGGCAGCGGGCGAGTACCTGATCCGCAACGAGCTGCTCGCGATCCACCAGGCCAACACGCCCCAGTTCTACCCTGAGTGTACATCTCTCGTTACCCGCTACCGCTTGCACATTGTCAGATATTGACTAGAAATCACAGGCGCCCAGCTCATCGTCACTGGCGGTGGTGGCAAGACGCCCAGCGGCAGTTTCCTCGTCAAGTTCCCTGGCGCATACAGCGCAAGTGACCCGTCGATCAACATCAACATCTACGCCGACCCCGCGCGCTCGCAGACGACGTACAAGGTCCCCGGACCCCGTGAGTCCCGCCTGTTTTTTTCGCCGCAGAGGAAGGCCTTTGCTAATGCGATGATACTCCTCAGCTGTCTGGAACGGCCAGTAAATGATTGACGGTTTCAGTGTATGTTAATGATTACACTTGCGCAATTTATGAAAGGAATTGTACAAAACCTTGACGTCCCGCGGAAGGCTCAAGGAAAGTCTACCATTCCTATATTGGCGGTTGGAATGCCAGGCACCCTGTTCCGGCGCGCATCACGTTTGTCCCGGGTGGCTGGCGTACTAGTATCCATCGCTTGACTCCGGAGTCCGGACAAGCCCGTTCAGGCAATCTTCACCTTGCTCCTCCACCACCATGGTCGGCCTGGGACTCGGTGCATCGGCACTGGCTGCAAGCAGCCTCTTTCACACTCGAAACGTCCTCCAATATGTTCCGGAGCACGTCCTGCAGAGCACGCGCACCAGTGCTCTCCCGCAGCAGATATCTGCAGCGGTTGGTGGAGAGCTCTTCACGCCCGCCATCGACGGGTTCATCCGCAAAACGATTGCATCGTGGGACATGTATGGCGGGATATCGATCGCTATAGTGCGCAAGCGCACTGACGGTAGTGGCGAGTTCGACGTCGCGACGCGCGGCTACGGCACTGCTGCGCTCGACAGGCGACCTGTGACGGAAGATGTGCGCGGCAGTGTATCTCATGCAGTTGTTTTCCTACCCAGCTGACCCGCTCTGTTTTCCCATCTATAGACGCTGTTACCGATCGGCAGCAACTCAAAGGCATTCACGGTGGCCGCAATTGGCCACCTCGTGGCAAATGAGAGCGTCAATCTCGATTGGACTTCCAAGGTACACGAGGTCTTCCCCGCGTTCGAATTTCAAGACGACGTGGCAACGAAATACGCCAGTCTCGTCGACATATTCTCTCATCGCACTGGCCTGCCTCGCCATGACCTGACTTACCGCGACGATGGAAAGCCTCTCGAAGAGTTCTCCGTAAGTACTTCCACATGGCCACGATAGCACTCCCACTAACGTATGCGACGTTTTGGCTACAGCTACGTATTTTAAAACATCTTCGACCCAGCGCCGAATTCCGCGAGGCAACTCAATACAACAACCACGTGCGTCTGCGATTTGCCGTTCCCTTTGAATTCCACACCGACCAATGCGCAATTCATGAACAGATGTTCAACGTTGGCGGATCCCTCATTTCCAACCTCACGGGAATAAAATTTCAAGATTTCATCAAGCAGCACATCTTCGATGCCGCTGGCATGTCCACTGCCACGTACCAGCTGCATTCCGCCGCCAAGGAGGGGACGCTTGCCGAGGGCTTCGGGCGCAGCGGGGAGAACACGACGTACGCCGGGGAGAGCCACGCGACGGTGCCGGACGCGACGGAAGAGAGGATCATCGCCGCAGCTGCATCAGGAAAACCCCGCTGCTCGGGAGCGGCCGACCGGTCGGCCGTGCTCCCGGAACAGCAAAAGCAATCAGGAGCGTGCAGGAGCGATGAGGAGCAAACCGCTCTTCCCGACCTAGTTGCAGGAGCACTGTGGAATACAGTGCTGGCGACATCGGCAAAAGGGCCGCAGAAGCAGTTAATAACCACCCGTTTTATGCGCTGGCAGAATATGTTGAGGTCGTATCGAAATTCTCATTGTAACTCGAGTTGTACAGAGCTTTGTAGCGCACATTCATGGTGCCAAGGCTCTGATAGTCACTAAGTACTTCTGTAATTTCTTTATTTTTGACCCATGCTCATAATTTGATTAAATGCTGTTTTATTGGGTCAGTAGACCCTCTATTAGGAATGGCTACAAGGATGCAAGGATTCTGCATCGATTTTCTCGTCGTCATGATGGGGCGAGCATGGCGGGATGATGGGGATGGTCGGAGCTTAAATTGACCCAACCACTTTTTGCACAAGTCCCCACGACGACCACCGCTACCCACCGCTAGTCACTGCGCGCTGCCACTGGTCTTGCGCATGTCGTCCGGCTTATGGAGGTACAGCGCGCTCCTCGAGGGCCGCTGTGCATGCCAGTTTGCTCCGAGTGCCGTTGGCATTCGGCGATGTGTACGCTATTCCATGGCTGCTCGGGTGCCTGGCGGTGTGCCCACTCTTCGAGGCCTGTCGACCTCGATGCCCATTATGATTGGCCCGCGAGTCGCGCTTATGAGCGTGTGCTCGTATGTCTCTGAGCATTCCAATGCTCTGGATGGATAGAGTACATCGTCGTTGACACGTCACCTCGCGGTCAGCCCATCAAGGCCATGTCGGTGCTTTTGAACCAAGGCATTTTCAACGAAGGTATGTGTATTCTGTAGACTTCCGGGCTATGCTCATGGCAAGGATTAGGCCTGTCCACGCTGCGCTTCCCGCATTTTTGGCTGCTCTCTCCGCGCACATCGACAAACTTGTTTCGTTTCGCGCGGCCGTCCGCTGATGGCTGAGCAAAGCACTGTCTCAACCGCTCGCTATGCTTTGGCTTCAGCAGCCCAGAGGACGGTGCTTTGCTCAGCCATTTATTCCCGTCGTGCTCTTGATGTTATCTTGTAGCTAGCCTTTCTCTCAATATACCGTGTTCTATTCTTTTTACATGTCTGACTTTTGGCATGGCACAATCGAAGAATATCAAAATAAGCAATTACAGTAATTGTAGCAAGCTACTGCAACAGAGCTCCTGCTAACTCTAGCACGCTTTCCGTCGCTCCTGACCGCTCCCCAGTCGCTCCGGAGCGACTCGGCAGATTGCCTGATGCTCTTGATCTGCTCCTGATTCTGAGGACCGGGGAGGGTCGCTCCCCGGCTCCGGCCGTTCCTGAGCACGGAGAGCGCTCCGGAGCGTCCGCGGTTTTTCCCGATGTGGGGGCATCGCGTGTTCCGCGAAGGACATCGTACGCAGCTCGTTGGTCTTCCGCAGTGTATTCCTCATCTCGATCTTCCTCTTCCACAGGCTGTTTGGCTCCAGGTGCTCTTGAACGACGGCAAGAGCCCCAAGACGGGAAAGCAGGTCATCCCCACTGCCGTTCTGCGCAAGATGGAAACGGGCGTCAACGTGTTTTCTCCCGTCGTCGCACCTGAGCTGGCACCCGTCGTCTACGGCCTGGCACTGATGTCGTCGTCTTACCAAGGAAATCAAGTGCGACTCGGCCTTGCTACACGATTTGCCAGTGCTCACAGATTCTTGTAGTATATCGAGCACGGCGGCGCGCTGATGGTGAGTTTCTCATGCAAAGATCTCCACGACAACGGTATGTCTCACTTGCTATAAAGGGATACCTTTCTCAAATCACCCGGTTCCCACATTCCGGCTTGGGAATCGCCATTCTGACCAACGAGTCCCCGCGGGGTCAGTATGCGTTGGAGGCGATTAGGTGGCGCATCGCGGAAGAGCTTCTCGGTCTGCCCCTGCGCGTGGACTGGAATGCCAGGTACATAAATGCCACCACATACCATGCATCAGCAGTTGCTTATGCGGTATTCACTCAGATATCACTTTGCGCATCGCGCGGTTCTGCAACTGGCGGAGGCTGAAGCCAAAGCACGCATTCCGCGGGCACACGACGCACCTCCACCCACGGCACCCCTAGCAGAGCTTGTCGGGACGTACAATAGTCCCGCCTACGGAGACATCCAAGCCGTGCTGTTCCAGACGACCAACAACACCCTCCTCCACGTCTCCTTCCACGCCTCCGTCTTCCTGAAGCATCTCGACCTTACGCACTATTCGGGCAACACGTTCAACGCGACCCTCTGGATATTCATGCCCGTTGTCGATACGCCGAGCGGGGAGCTGGAGCAGGAGATACCCGGTATCCTGGCTGAGTTCGATGTTGACGAGGAGAGCGGGCATGTGCTTGGGTTCGGAATCAGTGGCGGCGGGGCTCTTTGGGGATCTGGGGCGGGAGTTCCTCCTCCCACAGGCAAGACGCCTCGTGAGAGATCCGAGGCTTGGTTCGATCGCGTGGAGACTGCAGACGTCGCTGGTGCCGCGAGACTCACGCCTGGGGATAATTCCCAGGTTGCTCTGGGAGACTAACCATTCACACAGGATTCAAGGACGAGATCAGTGAGCCATATAATGTGTATATCTTCTTTTCAACATGCCTGGCAGTGCCCTGCATATGTGAAGGAGGCACAAGTTTGTGCAAAGGTGTCAGGAGCGCACGATTCTCAAATTTAAGCATGTTGTACAATCTTTTTATTTTTTATTTTTTTTGCAGACTGCTTCAGGAAATCTTCAAAATTCGGGACAGATTTATGGATGAGACTGGCGCTGTTGTCCTCGTCAGTGAGCAGAGATTCGCGATCGGCGGGTGTTCGGAGCCGAACTCCGAGCCTTCGTTGCGTGCGCCTATTCCAGCGAACTGACTCTTGCCGTCACTACTGCGCGATACGACAATGCCACCTCGACGCATACAGCGCCAGGGCGACGATGAGCACCCCGCGTCCAAGGCCGCAGCCTTGAAACAACAGCAGCAAAAGAAAAAGCCGGCACAACCACAGAAGAAACCCAATAAGCCGGCTGCGCGACGACCAGTGCATCCTGGAACTGTTGCTACGCCAGAGCCAGAGCCAGAGCAACAGGAATTAGCGCCAGTACAAGAGCCAGCGCCAGCGCCAGCGCCAACAGCAGTCAGGAAGAATAAGCGCCAGCAGCGGGAGGAGGAAGAGCTGGCGGCGTTGGCTGCCGCTGCCGCTGCTGCCGCCGCGCAGGACGCCAGCTCAGATGATGAGCACGACAATATCTCCGATGTATCCGACTCTGGGCTTGCGCCTACAACGAGTGCATTTGCATCAGTATGTCGTTCAATAATGCTGGATTCATTGTGATTTACTGACCAGTTGCTTCGAAGTTACAATTGGAATCCGTCGATGACGATGAATCCCAGCCCAAGAAGGTCTTTATATTGCTCATTTAATTGTGCGACTTGCTGATCCCATTCGAGGGCAAGAAGAAGAAGAAGAAACGGGCAACAGATGCCAAAGTTTTGTCGGAAATCGATGCCTCGCCCGTGCGTTTCCTCGCCCATATTCCAAGTATCACTCATCCCAAATTATTCAGGCAACAGCGATAGCAGTCTCTGAAGAAAATACTGCTCAGCCCGTGCGTTTCCCTAGACATGTTATTCTCCTATCGCTCATTCGTTCTCATCTAGGCATCTCCTCCTTTACCTGCAACGGTTGGCGTTGTAAATTTATACCTCGACATTGTTCCTGAGCATACTTAACAGCGAGATCTTGATGGCGAGGACCATCCATTGCTCAGCAAGGCGAGTGATTCTATCCTGTCATGAGTTATTTGCTGAACAAATTCATGCAGAAGAAGACAAAGCCCAAAGCGTCACCCAAGCCTGCCATAGCGTCGTCCTCCACACCATCCCCGAAGCCAAAATCCAACCCGAAGGCGTCTTCTTCCGAGTCCAAGAAGAAAAAGAGCAAGAAGCGGAGCAAAGACGACGAGTTTGAGGCTGCGCTCGCTGAGCTCGTCTCGCGCTCCGGCGCCAGCGGGGATGGCGCAACGAGTGTCGTCCAAGCGGCTCCGTTAGATTCGAAGGCGCACAAATTCTGGTCCGTATACTGATAACGTTTCGGGATGTTGGCTCACGTTGCAATACCTCAGCGACCTCCTCTCCGTCTCGCTCAAAGATCTGGACGCCGCGACGGAGCTCAAGCGCTTCTTCGGCGCGCGCGTCGTCGCGGCTGCACAAGCCTCCTCATCGGCACCGGGCCAAGGCCCGGCGCGCAAGCCCGCGAAAGGCGTCCTGGTGCAGCCCCAGGCTGGCTGGCCGCCAAGCGGCGCGCGCACTGGCATTGCGCTCGTGCCGCAGAAGGCGGAGACCTCGGACGACGAGCTGCGGCGCGGGGAGCGGTGGTGGACAGTCGTTTATGATGATAGCTATATGGCGGATACGTTCCGCTTCGTCGAGGCTGTCAAAACCATGGGTATGCGTCCACCTTTGAGTACAAGAAGTTGTGAACTCATCATCGCTCTTTACAGACCCGCAAAACTTAGTCGATCTGCTGCAGCGCACACCATGGCATGCGGACACATTGCTCCAAGTTTCAGAGTATTTCCGGCATCGCGATGGTATGCAGGCTGGCACGGCGTATAACCATACACCGACTTACCATCCGTTCGCAGAGCACCAACCTGCGTCGGACCTCGTCGAGCGCGCCATCTTCTCCTACGAACGGGCCCTCGCACCCGGACCCGCGCGGTTCACCGCAGGCCGCGACAGACTGGACTTCAAGCAAGCAGAGAGCCGCGCGCTGTTCCTTGCGCTCGCGCGACACGTCGTGTACGCCTGTCCTCCTCGCGCGTATTTGCGTCTGTGCGAAAGCTGACAGTCGTTCGCTAGAAACCTCATACGCCGCGGCGTGACGCGCGCGGCGTTCGAGACGGCGCGCTTCCTGCTCGCGCTGGACCCGTGGACGGACCCGCAGGGTGTGCTGCTGCACCTCGACTTCCTCGCGCCCAAGGTCGGTCAGCGCGAGTGGCTTCTGCGCGTGTGGGATGTGTGGCCGCGCGTGAGGCGCCTGCCGGGCTGGTGGTACGCCCGGGCGCTGTGTCTCGTGAGTAGACTGCTGGTCTAGCGGTTGAAAGGAAGTTGGCTGATTAATGTGGACTGTGAAGGATAAGGACGAGGAGCGGAAGGCTGCTATCAAGGCCGCCGTGCAGATGTTTCCTGAGGTATTGCCCTTGCTGGCCGATAAGGCGGATGTTGTGCTGCCCGCCGACATCTTGGCGATGCCCATGTTCAGAGTCGTCCTGGCGCCCACGTATGTCCACGTCCTCGCCCTTGTTCCTCACTGACGTGCTTTGAACAAAACCAGGTCCGACCCCACACTATCTCTCATCTACCTCCTCGCGCACATCTACGCAGACCGGTCCGCCGACCTCTGGAAGGACCCGCGCAACGCCGCGCTGCTGGCGTCCGCTGTGCAGTCCGGCGCAACGCCCACGCTGGCGGTCGATCGGGCCTTTCTGGTGTACAAGGACGTGGAGGCGGAGGCCGTGTACCGCCATGTCGCGCAGTTCGAGGCGAAGCGCGCATGGCAGGCGTTCGTCCCGGCGCGCGTGCGCGCGCGCATCGGGTACATGTGGGACCCGCTGCCGCCGTCGGAGGGCACGCGATACGACGCGGCCTTCTTCCGCGACGTGCGCGTGCGCGGGGAGGATTATGACCATGCGACGCTCGTTGCGCAGCTCAGAGTGCGTCTCCTGTTGCTGTTGTCTTCCCTTGCTTTTTTGGGCTTGTCGTGCTGAGGTCGTTGCTCGCTCTCTCTTCTGTTCTATAGGGCCTTTGGGCGCAGATGCCCGTGCTGGCGGACATGTTCCCCGACCCGGCGCGCTTCGCGGACATGCTACGCGACGCGCCGGCGGACGCGATGCACCTCCTCGCGCACGCGCGCGAGCAGGCGGAGCGCGCGTTGGACGACCAGATGCCCCCGCCGCAGCAGCAGCAGAGGGAGATGGAGGTGCAGTTTGTGGAGGGCGATGAAGAGGACAGTCTGAGTGAGGGCGAGGGCGCGGCGAGCAGTGAAGAGGAGAGCGAGGAGGAGGACGAGGAGGAGGCGCTGCGCGATGCGAGGCCGTTTGCTATGCGCATTATGCAGGGCCTTTTTGGGCGCTTTGCGCCTGGGCAACGTCAGGAGGAAGAGGAGGACGAGGACGAGGAGGATAGTGGGAGCGATACGCGCGAAGGACGGCCGGGACCTCGTCCTGACGATGTGGATTGACATTGGACAATGGTAGTCTCATTTGCGTTCGCTATACATTCTCTTGCCAGTTGTCGCGGTCCAGCTGCAACAGACATTGCGCCAAGATTTCCCGGGACTCCGGCGCTCGCGCCAAGCTATCAGCGGGACGGCGGTTTGCGAGGTTACTACGGAGCTCTGCCACCTCCTCTCACGATCATCATGCGCGCTGGCACGCTGCTCTCCGTCCTATTCGTATTGTTTGCTGGTCAAGGTGAGTGCAGACTCTATCATAGTCATCATACGCTCATGCTCGCGCAGCACGGGCGTCCTCAGGATTCAGCATCCCATTCGGCCTGATCTCTGAATCCGTCAGTAAACGAGCTCAGCTGGTCATCTGAGGTTGAAGCTGAACCGCGCTATACAGTGCCAGGAGAATAAATGCAACTTGCTGCAAGAGAGCATGGCCGTACGTCTAAGGCTCGGCTCACGCAGCTAACAATCACTTGACGAGCGAATTCACTTCAGGGCTGCGGCACGCGCGTGCCCTGCCTCTGCAGCTCGTTCCTCTCGGACGACCTCAAGACGTGTCTCGCGTGCTTGGTCGACGGCCAGCCCGACGCCATCGTCCGGCCCATCCAGCAGCTCATCAACGGTGCGCAGACTGCCACCGAGGCCGCGTGATCTGCTCTAAGCTGACGGATGGGGGCATCTCGCACTTAGAGTATCGCGCTTCCTGTGCTCAGATCAACATCCCTGTGCAGAGGATCGTTCTGTAGCTCAGCTGCCTGACCGGCGCAATCATCATGATGAGAGCAATACGATTTAGTTCCAGTCAACGCGGTCTACATATACCCCTGCCACCTCGCCAACTGAATAAATTCACGATGGAGCGATGTCGAGAATGAATCCAAGCCTGGTGTCTGATATTCCGAGATGATGAGATACAAATCGCCCGTCAACAGATATGGCCGATACTGAGAGGGAGATGACGAGCCAGAGAGAGAGAGAGAAACCGAATGCATGGGGGGGGGGGGGGGGGGGCGCGCGGAAGCGCGATTAGATGGTACAGTAAGCAGAGGAAAGGCAACCGAATGCACGAGTAGACACGATTACGTGGTACAGTGTGGAGGCGAGAGAGATGTAGAGGAGAGAGCAGACGTGAGACACCAGGCAAGGTAAACGGACGGAGATGGAAGAACTACACTAAATCTACACTACTACTACATACCCGACAGACCGCAGGACCCTCAAGCCGACCAGCAGGCAGTCCATAAAGCAGCGTGCCTTCAGCGCAGCACAACCACGGACTCCACGCCGCTGACTAGCAGGCAACCAACACCTGGGCCGTCAGTAGTCTGCTTTGCAGACAACGATAAAGAGCTCAGAGCCCGAACCGAGGTGACAGAGGGAGAGCACCCACGCTCTGCGATGAGACAGCAGTATTCAAGAACGCCGACGAGTAATGAAATGGGTGGCTCAGAACCGCGTACGCGTGCCAGTGTATGCAGCGCTAGGTGTCCTGACCGTCTGAGCAGTATCGCGACTGTGCTGCCTCGACGCGGAAGCCAACACCAACTTGTTGGAGAAAGTACACTTCGACGCGGCCCCGCACGATTACAGACGCGAAGCTCGTTGCTGTAGCGCACTGCTGTCGACGCCCTGTCATCAACAGCGTCGGCGGAGACTAGACGCTGGGACCGCCCGTAGAGGTGATGCAGAAGGGAAGGTGCACGGCTGACGAGCATGAAAAAGGAGGCAGAGTAAGCGGTCGCGTCGCAACTGATCAGAACTCTCGACGCCATACGCGCACAGGTGAATTAGAAACTGTCAACACGAGACGTCAATCAGCGCCCAGACGTAGGGTATGCGAGATGTAATGCGAGCAACAGCGAGCTGGCGCCGCTGTTTGAGCCCGCCGCCTGCTGGCATGTAGTCTCCGCTGCAGACTTGATACGGATGACAGTCGATCCGTGATTTGAAGTCTGCTGCAACTTGCCGGACCCACATATCCGGTCGTTGTTCGTGAAACTCCGACTGGGAACGGGTCTCTTGCAAGTGCAAGATCTTGCTTGGGCGTAAGGTATGAATGGGAAACAATTTTTGTTTGGCTCCGATAGCTCGCTCAGCAAAAGAGAAAGGGCAAATGACTTCTCCCTGTTGCCAATTACGAGGTCGGACTGAGAAGGGTCCGTGAGCCGAAGTAACCGGAGGCTATTGAAAAGTAATCGGAGTTTCACGAACGACGACCGGATACTCGGACCCGGCAAGTTGATCTAGACTAGCTGGCATGGAACAGTGTCGCTCGAATGGCCTGCCGACGGGACAGGCGAAAGCGGGTGAAGAGAGCAGACACTGGCACCAAGTCGACGCAGGGTTTGTTTCGCGACGAGACGAAGGGAGCAGTAGCAAGAGCAACAGGGCAGAAGTATCGCGCCGTTCGACCATGACGGTGCCAACTATTGACGCGCGGGCTGCGCCAAATGACTGCTGGCAATTGGACGTATGCAGCAGGGCGACGGAGGCGCGCAACAGAGCAAGTCGCAGATAACCAACACAGGAAGATTTGTAGACCGTCAGCGAGCAGGCAGGTTTGTAGACCGCCAGGGAGCAGGCAGGTCGTTGTCATCTATGGTCTGCCTTGAACGGTGCAACGGCTTGGGGCACTTCGCCGCTCTCGCAATAGTCCACACCATAAGAGGTCATGTCAGCGTTGCCCAACGGAACGGCCATCCAGGAGAAGCGGACGTCCAAGACGAAGTCTGGCACTGGCACGCGGCTTGCGGCGTCGAGCTGGCCAACTCGGTCCGCCAAAAAATTCAACAAGCTACCAATGTACAGTAGGCATGTTCGCGAAGCCAGCGCACGTTTAGCGTATACCCATTCGCGAGGAAATGTGGATGTGGGTCTGGGACTGCCGAGTGGGAGGGAGAAGGCGTTGAAACGCAAGTTCGTGCACCGCCGCACGTGACTCACAATCCCATTGAACGCCCATTGATGATTGAACCGCGTGTGAATTATGGCCGAACTGGTCACAATGGCCCATTGTGAGTCAGAGTCACGGCGGTACCCAAAGAACATACTGTGAACTTCAGAATGCTCCCCATTGCGCTGCACGATTGTAACTTGTGGCGGGCCTATAAATGGGCAAGGAACCTGAGCGACGAGATGCTGCACCCGCCGCACAACTCAGTCGTTTCTGAATGTCACGCGCTCGTTCTTCCCCTCGCAAGTCAGGAGGAGCAGAAGGTACCTGCATGTGCAGATAGGCAGTCCGATCCCACTGACGTACATATCTGCAGCACAACGAGTCGGAATACGCGAACGCGAGGACGTGCTCCGCGGAGCGCAGGAACACGGCGCGGGCTCAGCCACGCCCAAGGAGCGCCAGGCGCGCCCTGCAGCAGAGGTGCTGGCCGCCTTCCCGGGTACACACTCCACCTTCACTCCTCCCGTCGATGCTGACCGTTGCCTGCCAGTCGCCGACGACCCCAACGACGCGGACTACGGCGCTCGCACCCCAGCCGGCGGAAGGACGCTCAGGCTGGCGACACTGAGCCTGGACATGGACTCAATGAGCCAGCTAACCTGGCCGACCGTCACGGGCGAGCACGGCGCCGGCAAGAGCAGCTGCTTCGACGACGTATCCACCGGCCTGCACCTCGAGAGCGCCCCTACGTCCAGCACGCAGCGCATGGTGGGACTGAGCATCGTCGCGCTCGTCGGCCTCTTCGTCGTCGTCCAGACCCTCTCCGAGGCGTACCCAACGTACATCTGGGCCTCGGCGCTCGCGCGCAACGCTGCAAGGCGGCTGGACGTGCTGTACGCCGCCGCGGACGGGCTGGTGCTCGTCTTCGCGCTCGCGCTGCATGTGCTCGTCTTTGCACTCCAGCTGGCCGTCGCGTGCTTCCCGCAGATCGTGCTGGGGGCGATGGCGGTGGGAGTCGTTGCTTGGTGGAAGTGGAACGTGTAGGCTTGGCGGCGAAGTATGAACGTGGACTGTGACGGACGGCTGGACCGAAGCTGTACAATGTACTCGTCAGTCTCGGTGTAGCCTTCGATGCGTGTGATGATTACGGACGTGTAATGCCCATGTAATCCGTGTGCCTCCTCTGGCGAGGGCCCCACGTCACCGAGATGGAGTATAGTCCTGATCTCGGCGCACTGGATTCTTCGCGTGCGCGACCGGAAGTTCTTGAGGGTCCCTCGGGGAGGCTGGGTATTGAACGGCGGGCAAGTCGTGAGCGTCGTGGGTACCGAGCAGCGGGAACTCCGTGTCCGGTTTTTGACGATGTCCTGTAAGCACAGCTCGTGCGACCTGGACGCCTTCGCCTGCTCCAGTGGCGAGCCCCAGGAAATCATAATCCGGATCGCAGAACGATGCTGAATACGGAGCCAGACTCCATCGCAGCGCGTTACAGCCTGGAGGCGGGCTTGCGCCAGCTGTGAGGGGGCAGCCTCAACCAGGCTTGCTCTTGCTATCGACGTGTCTCCCATGCCGCAAGTCGTCCTGGACCCGTGACATTCAGTCCGGAAATGCCGGACTTTGCTTTGCTGAGCGCTGAACACGATGCACCGCCAAGCGAACGTGGGCAACACGTGCCCCGGACCGCGTGGACTGGGGGGTCGACCACGCGCGCCGAGAAAGACGACCGCGGGACAAAGGCCGCTACCTGAGCCAGCAACGGCGCGACAAAGGGAAAGGGCGGCAGAGTCAGGTGACGGGTGACGGCCGCGGCCGACGGCGAGAAAGAAAACTTCGACAAAGGGAGACAGGCAGAAAGAAATGGGCCTAGGTCAAAACTGGCAGTCGAAAGACGATTTGGGAACGCCGCCGCCTGTCGCGCCGCCGAGAAAGGGCGTCTTACTGTAAACAACCCCACGCGTCGTTGCTGCGCATCCTATAAATCGAGAAATTGTGCCGGCAGGAGATGCTCGAGATCTCGTCTCGCATCGTTGAATGGTTCGCGCATGCAAGTCGGAAGGTCTGCGTCCTCCTCCATTACTGTCCGCAACGCGACTTCTAACGTCGCACGCATATCGGAGAGCGCGTCGGCGCACGGGAGCGTGAAGATGTGCTCCGCGGCGCGAACGAGCACGGCGCGGGCGAGGCTGCGCCGAAGGAGCGGCAGGCGCGCCCGGATGCGGACTTTCTTGCGTCGTTCCCCGGTGAGTACGCGACAGGTCGAGCAGTGCAGTCGAAGATGTTGGTAAAGCTGACGGATGTGCCAGTCATAGACGACCCGGGCGATCCGGATTATGGCGCGGCACCTCGCAATGCGAGGAGGAACGGTGCAGCAAGGCTAAGGCCCCATATCGACGGCAATATAGAGATGAAGCGGCCGTCAATGGTAGGAAGGGTTGGCGCGGAGGGGCGGCAACGTAACACGTAGGTTATCAAGGGCAGCCCTCAAGAGGCCGTCGACCTGCAATTGCAACCGCATAGCTCGTCCGTCCAAGTCGCAATCGCAGGCAATGCATTCCATCCAGCGCAGCCGATGCAGCGCGCGCTCAGGCTCATCCTCGGCGGGCTGGCCAGCGTCTTTTGTGTCGTCCAGACGATGTTGAAGGTGACCCGCAGGCTGCTGACGGCAGCAGCAGAATGGCTGGACGCCCTGTACGCAGTTGCGGACGCTCTGGCACTGACGTTCGCCCGCGCACTGTACATCCTCGTCCACGTCGTCCAGCTGGCCGTCGTGAGTGTTCCGGAGGTCGTTGCAGGTATTGCGGTCCTCGGACTCGTCATTTGGCAGGTTTGAAGGCGAATAAGGATCAGTCACGGGCACCCAAACGTAGCTCTACAATGTATCAGTCAGAGTGTAGTTCTCCGTGTGCGAGTCAATGACGAACCCACAACGCCCTCCGAGTAGTCTGTGGACCTCCAGCCGCCGACGAGCGCCTCTGGCGGGGCTGGCGTTGAACAACCGACAGACGCGCTGCATACGCCGCCGCCGCAAGACATGTACATGGATAGTGCCCAGGGCGGACGAGTCCGACGGCGCGGTTGGCCAGGCGCGATAGCTGGCCGCGACTTGACTTGAGCTTGAGCACGCTTGGTGCTTGCCGAGAGAAAACTGCACGGTAATATAGCGCCCGAGCAGGCAGCCTGGGCGACAAGGAGGTGCGGGATAGAGACGACCGTGCCGGAAGGTTGGCTGCTGGCTCTGCGTGGGCAACTACGGATGCCCAGGCCTCGAGAACGGCGACGGCCTGCCTGGAGGCAGTTCGCCTGGCAGAATGTGCATACTACTGGGATGCGCGGGCGGGCAGGCGGGAGACGGCTTTCGCGAAATGTGGAAGGAAGCCAAGGTCTGCGACGGCTCTGGCTGGCCGGCAACTAGTCGGTTACTCCGGCGTTCCGGCAATCAACAGACTCGTCCCAAAAAAACTTGGGAAGATTCTCAAAAAAATTAATATTCTTAAAGTTACCCTGATTTCAATTTTCAATATTATTTTTCCGTTCCTATGGGTATATCATGCTGCCCGGAAACCATCGAGAACGAATAATCTGCGCAGAGGGCACTGCGAGCCGCTAGAACGCCACCACTGCATTCTTCCTCCAGAGCCGCTATTTTTTCAGCGCCTACATAGAGCCGCTATTCTGCCTCGAACCTGAAACCGTTGTGGCACGCCCAGTATAAATTGAGCACCAGCGCATCGATCGACCCCGTACAAAGAATACTTCGCCTCGCCACAGAAATGATACACCCGACGTTCTCCACACCCCGCAAGGCCGCGCAGCAAGGTATGCACACATTCTCATCTAACACTGCAAACGAAGCGAGTTGACTCTGCCCGTTGCAGAGCGCGTCGGCATTCGCGAACGCGAGGACGTGATCCGCGGCGCAAAGGCGCACGGCGCGGGCGCCGCCTCGCCCAAAGAGCGCCAGGCGCGCCCGGGCGCGGACGTCTTGACGTCGTTCGAAGGTACGCCACGCCGCCCACATACAGTATCTCCGCGTGTTTAAATTTGCTGATACTGCTGGCCAGTGGAGGACGACGACCGCGACCCAAACTGGGACGGCGAGAGCACGACCGCGTCGCCCAGAGGCGCCCGCTCGCTCAGGCTGCTGCCAGTGCCAGCGCCGCTGTCGCGCGACGCGCTGCCGATGCCGCAGTCGAGTGACTCGTTGCCAGTGCCGCAGTCGCGCGACTCGTTGCCAGTGCCGCAGTCAAGCGACGCGCTGCACCTGCATATGCGCGTGGATCTGGATGCGCTGAGCGAGTTGACGTGGCCAACGCCGTCGCCGCCGCCTCCAGAGATGAGGAACGCTGCGTCGGGTGGGCAGAGCAGCAGCAACGGCGGTGGCGGGGGTGTGTTCGGTGCGGGCAGCGGGGGCGGGGCGTTCGATGCAGGCAGCATCGGCGTCGGTGGTGCGTTCGACGCGGGTAGCGTAGGAGTTCCGCGCGAGCAGTCCGCCGCGCCACCAGCTGCAGGCCGCGCGGACATGGCGCCCGCACCGTCCGACGACAGATGCGCCGTGCATGGGCACTGCGGCGGCTGCGAGAGATGTCTGCGGGAAGACAACGTAAGCCGTCCGCGCTGGCGGACCATCGTCGTCCCGCTGAGCCCGCCTGATGACCAGCAGCTCCACCGTCACGGCGGCGTCGAAGAAGAAAGATCCGGCCCCGGAGCAGAAGGCCAGTCTGCGTCGTCCAGCATCCTCTCTCCCCCCTTCGTCGTCCCCCAAATCCAGGCAGAGTTGGACGACTATCCAACGCGCATCCTCCGCGCGCTCCTCCTCCTCCTCCTCGCCCTCGTCAGCATCGTCGTCACCATCCACCTCATCTCCTTCCTGTCGCGCCTCTACATTTGGTCTTCGGCCCTCGCGCAAGCCACCGCGCAGAAGCTCGACGTGCTCTACGCCGTCGCGGACAACGTGACGGTCGTCCTCGGCCTGGCGCTCTACGTGCCCATCTTCCTCGCGCAGCTCGGCATCGCGCAGATTCCGAATGTCATCACCGCCAGTGCTGTGTTGGGTGTGTATGTTTTGTGGAAGAAGTGGGGTTCGGGCGTGTATGTTTTGTGGAAGAAGTGGATGACTCGGAGGGTGCAGCAGTGACGGCCTGAGTCCGCGAGGAGTCTGTGAGCTGCGAGAAGTAGAATGGTATGAGTATTTTTTTTTCTGGTAGCCCCCCGGATGTGTGTGTATATTACGAACCTGGAATAATGTAGGTGTACTAGAGCTGTGCCCTTCGTACGCAGGCAGACCGAAGACCAGTCACGAACGACATCCAGACGGCCAGAATCCCATCAATGCTGCGCAGTGAGGGTGTAAATTTAAGTATCCGATTGCAAGCTGGCGCGCGTGAAAGAAAGTGCTTGGGGATGAAGGCGCTAATAGTACGAGGGGCGCCGGCGGCGAGCAGATGCTTTGCAGTACTGTAGTACCAGTGGGAACGGCCCACGGATTCTTGTCGCAACGTCTAGCCTGTTGGTCGCGAGGGCAGCGTCAATGTAGGTAGGAACAGCATGCTGGAGGTGAAGGGCGACGGAGCAGTGGTGACGGGGCGGAAGAAAGGGAAATCGGACATACTCTCTCTAAGTCCGTCTTGCTTTCGGGCATTCGGAATTGCTTCCGCTTGAATCTTGAACTTGAAGACACTATAGCAAGTAGACGAAACTGAGAGAAAGGGAAACGAAGCAACGGGTTCTTGTTTTATATTGTCTCAACCGTTCTGCAGTTCTCAGATCTGGGCGTTCAGTATGTGCGACGGAGAAGACAAAGAAAAAAGCAGATTCAGGATGCCGGAGGCTTAACTTGCAGGCCTACAAGCACACGTGCGAAATAGTATGCAGCTCTGAGGAGGGTACTTTTACTCAGGAGCCAGGTGTGACTCGGAGAAGGGTTCAAAATCTTTTGGCAAGTGCAACTTTTCGAAACGTCGACCGGCCCGTCCGCTCCCGTTCAACGTTGACCGGCCCGCACAGCCCCGGTCGACTTTTCGAAAAGTTGACACGGAACCAATACACGGAGCCTAATATGTTTTCAGGATTGAGATTCTGCAACAGTATAAGAATGCAGCGCGAGTACCATTGGCAAGAAATACTACGTTTCGTTCTGGCTCCCCCGAGTTTCTGCAGAAACTCGGGGGAGCCAGAACCGTCTGGTCTCGTATGAGCCCCAGAAAAAGTGCAATCAAAATAGCTCCACCGATGCCAGACGAGCTGTGACGAGATGCCTCCGGAATCTCGTGTCAGCTCGTTCTGGCTCCCCCGAGTTTCGTTCTGGCTCCCCCGAGTTTCTGCAGAAACTCGGGGGAGCCAGAACGAGCTGACACGAGATTCCGGAGGCATCTCGTCACAGCTCGTCTGGCATCGGTGGAGCTATTTTGATTGCACTTTTTCTGGGGCTCATACGAGACCAGACGAGATTTCGAGCATCAGAGTAGCCCAAACGAGAGCACTCGAGGAATGGGAACAGTATCCACGCTTAAAATTGTCCCTCCCGCAGATACCTGCACAGAATACAACCTGGCCATTGGCCGATTTCTTTGGTCAGAACTAATTGATTTTTTTGCGCTCTGGCGGTTCGTTGGGTTGGAATAACAGTTATTATATTATATTGGAGGTAGTGTACAGCAAGCTACATATGATATAACCCGACGTGGTACATAGAGGCAACCTGAAGCACGCGGCCAACTGGACGGCGCGACGTTCCCCATCCTATGCCAAAACCAAAGCGAACGAGTGAGCACGAGGAAAGAGAGAATAAAAGCGACATACTGTAGGCGCAGGGTCGGTACGAGTGCAGGTGTTCTAAGTCAAGGTTAGTCTGGCCGCCATGGCATGGTCAGCACGAGACGAACCATTCAGAGATATTCGACGATGCCTAGCAGCAAGAATATAAGTCAAGAATGATTGCATAAGAGGGTGCACATACTGTAGAGTGCATGCAGCCGCGACGATGTCGGCAGTGGCAGCAGCAGGCGGCGGCGGCGGCGGCAGTGACGAGCTCCGAGCAGTGCCCGGCGACTAATCTGCAGAGAATGTCAGCAAGTGCCCAAGCGTCGAGCAGAGCAAAACGTAGTGCAGGCCATGCTGACGGCGAGCTGGTCGATGTGAGAGGAGGGAAGGCAAGAGCGGACGGCGGACTAGGAAAGCACACAGGAGGGACTTGGGCAAAATCGTTCGATGTCCTCGTGAGTTGGACAGCAGAGATCTTGGACGAAGATGCCGAAAGCTCGAGTGCCCGGCATGGAGGGAACTGCGGATTTTGCTCTGTCGGAGGGAGCAGACTCAGTAGAGTACACGAGCCTGGACGAGTTGATGGATGAAATCGTTGCATCAGCTCCCTCGAGCTCGTCTAATCTACAACGGATGAAAACAGGTGTCGTTCGGTCTCTTCCTGGCTCGTTTGAGCTCACCCGGGTTTTCACTGGGCGTGAGCGGGGCGACCCTCCTCGAGCGCCGAGCGAGCGCGGCGGAGCAGAGCGCTGCACTTTGGCGCCCGATCCCTTGCATGATGGTCTGCCCCGCGGCATGTCCACGATCAGCAGACATGCCGGTGAACACGAGCAGTTGTCCTACATAGGTATGCGAGGACGAGCGGTCGGTGAACGATGGTCGGCGCTCGGTGTGCGGGCACGAGCGCTCGGTAGACGATAAGCGGACACGAGCGCGCGCGGTCGGCGGCGGTGAGCGAGCGCAAGTTGCGAACGGCGGTGAGCGAGCGCAAGTCACGAGCGGCGGTGTGTGATAGCAACTTCAAGTTGCGAGCGAGAGCAAGTTGCGAACATCGATGAGCAAACTTCAACGTAGCGAGCGTCGGTGAGCGAGCGCAAGTTGCGGTCGGCGGTGAGCGAGCGCAAGTTGCGAGCGGCGGTGAGCAACTTCATCGTAGCGAACATCGGTGAGCAACTTCACCGTAGCGAACGTCGGTGAGCAAGAGCAAGTTGCTCACTGACGCTCGCAACTTCAACGTAGCGAACGTCAGTGCCCGCCGCGGCCGTGCGATGACGAGGGAACGCCGGTACAGTACAGTAATCACAAGCGAGAGCTGGCGACCTTCGGCGCGTGTCACAAGCCGCAGTGGCCCGCCCAACTCTGGAGTGTCGTGCGGCGTGCGGCGTGGGTGTGCAACCGGCGCCCCCTCCTCTGAATCGTGCAGCGCCCGCCACCGCCAAGATACAGCAACCCCGATCAGCGCGCACATGTGCGACGGCCAGAGAGCATGCATGATGCAAGCAAGCACGGAGCAGAACTGGTGAACTTTACTTACTCAGACCTGCCAGCGCAACTGCGCAAGCACGGTACTCCGATCCTCACCTCCACCTCTCCTGTGCTCCATATTACGAGTACTTGTGCATCTCATCCCCGATTCCGAAACACCTGACCAACTTCAACTACCAATATCCCACGACATCCAACAACCCGCCGCCCAAAAAAAAAAATGCAGTATTCGTGCGCAAGCGCACCCAAAAATCGCATTGCATTGCAAAAAAAGTAGCAAAACCCTCCTCCAAATCAAGTCGTACAACGGTGGGAGTGTGGAGCGAGGGGATAAAGCACACCAACACCGATCGTAAAAATCATCAAGATCGTCACGCAGCGGCGCGGTGTGGGAGACCGAGGCTCGTAAGAAGGGCAGAAAGGGGGATACCGGACCATAAGCAGTATACGTTAACGAGAACGAGAACGAGCCGCGTCTGTTGCGCGGCTTCACGACCCAGAGTGAGAGTGAGAGAGAGATAGGAAAGAGGAGATATGGAAACAGTGGGGGTTGGGGGGTAGTAGGGGTGGAATGGGAAGGACGAGCGGAGTCTACGGTGCCCGTGTGGAGTCGTACGTGTGTCGGCGTGTCAGAGCGTGAATGTATGCGGTAACAGGATCGAGCCGTTTAGGACGAGGCGGCGACGCAGTAGGCCTGGGTGACCTGCAGGTTGTGGCACTCGGCGTCGATCTGCGGGTTGAGCGCGTACAGCTCCGACAGCTTGAGGCCGAACATGTCCGAGAGCTTGTAGCAGTTGTCGCCCTTCTTGGGCGTGTACGTCTTTGCGCATCCAGCCGGGGTGGCGGGGGCGGGGGCGACGTTCACGGGCGTGTCGTCGCCGGTGCTGTCCTCGTCATCGTCCGCGCAGTCCTCATCGTCGTCGTTGTCATCGCCGTCGTCGGTCTCCGGCGGGCAGTCCTCCTCATCGTCGTCGTTGTCGTCCGAGGCAGGCGCGGACTCGACCGGCTTGGACGCGGTGGGCTTGGGCGCGGCGTTGATGGGCGCGACGGGCGTCTTGGTGGGCGAGGGCGTCGGCTTGGGCTCGGACGACGACGACGACGGGGCGGGCGCGGGCGACGAGTCGCCGACGGACTTGGCGGCCTCGGCGATGAGCTGCTTGGCGAAGCTCTCGTTCTTGGTGTACTGGTTGCCCGCCTCGGCGCTAAACAAGGTTGAACGATCAGTTGGTTGGATTACGTGAGGGCGGGCGGAACAACGCACTTCTGGACCATCTGGGCGAGGACACCGGCGTCGGTGTTGGGGTGGGACTTTTCGAGCGGGATGAGGACCTTGAGGAAGGCCTTGGTGGCGTAGACGGGGTCCGTGATCTGTGCGACGGAGCCCCAGCCCTGCGAGGGGCGCTGCTGGAAGATGCCCTGGGAGTCCTTGTCGCCGCAGCGCAGGTTGTTGACGAGCGACTCGGTGATGGCGGCGCTCATGGTGGCGAGCATGACGTGGTCGTTGCCGCCCATGTCCTTGACGGTCTTGTACACGATGTCGCGGATGGCCGGGTCGACCTTGGACGGCATCGGGTTGCAGCCGCGCTTCTCGAGCAGCACGGGCGCCGCGAGCGCGGACGCGGCGAACAGGGCGAGGGTCGTGAAGAAGCGCATCGTCGTCGTGGTGTGCGTGGTGGGTGGTGAAGTGAGTGTCTTGAGGCTTAGCGAGGGGAGCGAGTCCAGTAAAGCGAACGATGGACTAGTAATGACCAGACAGTGGCACACACGCGACGCGCGGCGGGGGGAAGACGGGATGGGGGGGAAAGAAGGAGGGAGAGTGAGGACCGGGGTTTTATACCCCCGCGCCTTTATACTTTTTACTGCGCTTCAACCTTCACCGCCCCCCGCCGTGCCCAGGCCTGCCACTGAAGACTTAGTTAAATTCTTTACGGCCCTAGTCTGCCCTCCAAGCTTCAGCAGACGCGTTGCCCGCCGTCCTGGTATCCTTGTGTCCTAGCCGCCTTGCCCATTGTTCGGGCCCTGCCCTTTGTGCACACACGTGGCCCCTCCGAGTTTTACACACGGTCTAATATTGCGCGCCACTCGCATTTGCACCAAGGCACGCCGCGACGCCCACATGGCTCAACTTGGAGCGCATTTCCTGCGTAGCCCCGGTGCAAATTCACAGTGCAGTACGCAGAGCCTGATTCGTCGCGCATTGCAAACTCCCACCGACTGCCGGACGCCCAACACGCGCCCGACACGTTCAAGGAATCAGCGCCTGAGCTTCCACGGCCACGCGTGTTGTGCGCCCCGCCCGCCCGGCCCTTCTCTCTCACGCCCAGTCGCACCCGCGGTCGTGTTCATTACAACACATGCAATTTAAAGTTCGTCTCGGCGAGCAGCCCGTCCGCACGCGGCCACAGATCCTCCGGAGCTTTGCGCAGCAGTCTCGTCCTGTCATCGGCGCGGACCTTCCCAGTTCTCGGACTCGGAGCAGCAGTCGGTCGTCCAGCCCCCTTCCTCGCCAGCCGAAACCCCTCTCAGACTCCAGCGCTGAAATTGAAACTCCATCTGTTTTCTGTTTGGAGGCGGACGCAGTGGTCGTCGGACCCCTCTACCGTTACCGATGCCGCTGCCGGCAGCGCCGGACTATTCTGGTCTCGGTCGTCCTCAAATAGCTCTAAGCCGGCCTTTGTCCGTCGGTCCTCACTGCTGCTGGCTGCTGCTGTACTTACCTCTCCCTCGAGACGGATTTCCGCACGACTGCGCGCTCAGGATCTGCAGCAGCACAGTGACAATAGGTATTCCGCGGCCGTGTCTGCCAGTGCGCAGCAGCGATCGTCCATATGATGTTGGGATCATCCTGTCCCAAATTGAGATGACAGACCGCGGACAAGTAACTCAACTGTAAACCGACACCGCTGGAGATTCGCCCCATAGCAAGAGCTCGCACTCGACGTCCCCGCGAGCTCTCGATCTCCCATTGACACGCCCGACGTCACCCTGACGCTGACTGGAACGGTTGGCTGACGGCACTCTCGTCCATGGCACGGGCATCAAATCAATAGGATCGCCCATCGCCCATCGCGCGTGGCGCCGTCAGGGTCTTCAAGTTCATGAAGCAGGATGACGTCACGCGCGCAAGCTCGGACGGTGGACGCTGTTCGGTGCTCTCTTCGACTGCGTAAACCTCTACGAATGGTGCAGTATCGTCCTCCGTCGTGCGTGTACAACTACATACACTACGCGGCCTCGCACGCGCCGCTATTATGTAGGTAGGTACACCATCCCTGGCCTAATACAGTAAGTTACCTAGAGTGCTTGTAACTACGTAGTCCAAGTCTATCTCGGAATCGATGCCTCTCTAGTCTCCTTAAAGAGCAGTCGAGCGTACGCCGGCCGCATGCAGGGGCTACCGCCCAAGTCTGCGACTTGCTCGCCTGGGTAGCGACTGCGTCCCGGAGACTATGCCTCTCCCGCGTCCCACTGGCAGCCTTCTCAGGAAGCCGGAGCCATCGTGGAATGCTGGATAGCGTAGGAAAGGAAACGTGACTTCGCACGGGGAAAAACTCAAGTTGTGAGTTCGGCGTTTCGTGGAGGCACCGTGACAGCGGACTTTGCAAGGACATTTCCGTTCCGAATTCAGCTGGCGTCACTCGAGCATGTTCTACTTACTTACCTGCGCGACGCTGCCCTCAGGTTCATATCGTATCAATTGCGCAAATTAGCGTGTGGATCGTGACACCGGCTATTCCTCCCACCGCGCGCAGGCGCTCGTTCATCTGCACGCCCCCGGTATCGGCGCCGGTATGGACTATGGACGACTCACGAGGAGTGCTCGCGAAGGCGACGTCCTGCACACACTCGCCGTCGCGCGTGTCAGTCCGGGTATGCGCTGCCTCGGCCGTGCGCACGCGCTCGCACGCTGATGGTCTCCGTTCGCGCACTGACGGTCGGCTCGTTCGCGCACTGGCGGTCGGCGCGTGCTCGCGGTCTTGCTCCCCGGCGCTCGCGGGACGTCGTCATTGCTCTGCGGTGCTCTGTCGTTCCTGCCCGCGTAACGACTCGGAGTGAAGCGGACGGCGCACCCTTGACCATCGCGCGCTCACGAAAGCTCTCGTGCGCGCGCTGGCACTGGGATGTCCTCGCGCCGACCGTCACGTGCGCTTGCTCGCCGACTCGGACACGCCCGTGAGGACGAGCGGTCCCCGTGCGAGGACGCGCGGTTGCTGTGGGCGAGAGTACGCGAGGGTCCACGTCGGCGCGCAAGAACGCGGGCGCGGGCGCCAACTTGTCGATCATGATGTGCAACGGCGCGCGCCCCGCCAGAGACTGTGCCCGTCTCGTGCCCTTGCTCGCCGACTCTTGCATGCGCCTACCCACGCACGCAGTTGTGCAAGGATTCTGGCATGTCGGCGCGCCCACGCCTGCAGTCGCGGCGCGACAGTCACTCGTCCTCGACCGTCCTGGCACATTGTTCTCGCACACCGGCCGCTCGCGCTCGCGACCTCGACCACGGGCGGTCGCGTGCTCAAGCACAACTACAAGTTGTCGTTCTCGTTCGTCGCAGACCGGCGCTGACCGTCCGCGGTCGCGCAATCCGCTCGTCGTCGCAAGTGGCGCGCGCCGCCAGTCATCGCCGCTCCCGTCGCCGCGCACGCTGATAGACCGTCGCTCACGACTTACCCCTCTATTCCCCGTTCCCCGTTCGCCCCGCACTGGAAGCATGGACGACGGCGGACCTCGTCCTGCTCCGCGTCAATCCTCGCTCGCGTTTGTGCCTAACTCGCTCATAATGCCCGTCCGCGCCTGGTGAACGGTGCGAACGTTTACGACAATAAGTATTTCGGCCATTGAGAACTTCCTAATCAGACTCGTGACTCGTCTCAATAATTTGCTCGGATCGTGTAGTGTATTAGTGGCTCCTGCGGAAAGTCCACGTCCTGCAAATCGATGCGTCGTACAATCTCATTTTTGCGATCCCGTTCGTCGCTCGAGGGGCGCATATTTCTCAACTGAAGTCTTGTCAGGGACGACGGATGCATGCGCCATTACATGACAGCGCAGCGAGTCAAGTTGATTGCTTCTGGACGAAAAGCGTAAGTTCAAAGGTATTAATACAGATCGAAGACGTCCTCCGTAGCAGCGCGACAGCGGGATACTAAATACTCGGATTGTAGAATTGATGGTATCAAGTGCATTCGGTTTTAAGGCTCCTGCACCGATTCAACGCCTTTTTCCGCGTCCTCGCTGCCGGCCTGCTCCTCGTTCTTCGTCTCCAAACCCAGGTTATCATCGGTGTAGGTGTGCATGGGGACCTCCTTGACGAACAAGCAAATGAGAGCGCCGAACACCGAAACTCCGAGGAGGAGGAACCAGACGACGCGGAGACTGTCAGCGAAGGCGCGACGCACCGCGTCTTTCAACGGCGGCTCGAGCTTCGAAATAAAGGGAATGGCCGCGTATGCAATCTGGACTCCTCCAGGGAAGCGCTGCGCGAATTCCGCCGGGAGCCGGTGAAGGAGCTGGTTCTGCAGCACCGCACCGCCGATGGTGATACCCCAAATCTGCGGTTCGGCATCAGCTTTCAATGCGACGTACGTAGCGATTGAGTCCTGCGTGCCTGAGCAAACGAGCGCACGAAAGCGATGAACGCTAAAGCTCTGGCGTTGTTCGCGATGGGCTGCGGCGCGAGGACAGGGAAGTATGCTGCGGTGTAGAGCACCCCTGACCCTGCAGCTGTGACAATTTCGAGTGGCACAATAGAGCCCATCCCGGAGTTCTCATCGAGCACAGCCCAGCACCCGATGCCGACGCACAGGAGAACAAAGCCAACCCAGAGAGCCACACGGTACTTGTTGACCTTAGCGATGAGAATTCCGGCGGTGATACTAGCTGGGCCGAGAACGAGCGAGAAGCCGAGCCAGTCAACACCTCCGGCACGCGTAGGCGATGCGCCTTTGCAGGCTTGGAGGTATACGGGAAAGTAGTCTACATTCATACATTAGCCAGAATCTTGTGCATGGCTCTCGCGTATGCTTACATGCAATCGCGAGCACAAGGAAAGGTGTGACGAAGTTGGCTATGCATGAGTGATAAGTAGCTGCAAGCACCGCGGAGATGAGGGTGTACGTACTGACGTAGCCAATAACACTCGTTCCGTTACTCAACAGGGAATACGGAACCTGTTCAGATTACTTCAATCGATGCTCTCCCCTTGTTATGTGACCCACTGACCACCGGAGCGTTTGCGAACTTCGCGTCGTAGAAAAGGAAGAAGACCAGACCGAGAAGGCCGATGATCAAAGGCGCGAGCACCTTCGCAGAGCCCCAGGGGAACTGAATTCCAGCCCACGTAAGAGCGATGCAGATTGACGTCGAGCTCGCGATGACGAGCAGATTACCGCTAAACGATGTAAGCTTCAGCTGGCGGAGTGGTGAAAAAGCGACTTGCATCCAATCCATCTGAGCGAGCCTGTGCTTCAATTTTATGTTGGGTCTTTTAAGTCGCAGGAACACGAAAACGAGACCAAACGCAAGTGCGGAAATAGGCAGGTTCATATCTGAGATAGAACACCGTCAAGTCAGAGCGCATACGAGGGCGACGTGACTCACAGAAAAACCATCGCCATTGACCATGCTGCGCAAGAGATCCAACAGACACTGGCGCAATACATAATGCAACACTCCAAGTGCTAGCAGGTCGTGAGTCACAATTCGCAAGGGGGGAAGCCTCCTCACATCCCCAGTATGCCGTTGAAAGCTCCGCGCTCCTTCAGCGAGACTGAATATATCTTCTTAATCAACTATTTCATAATCACAGCCAGAAAGACTTACCTAGGTCTGAGAGAATAATGGTTGGTACTGCGAGCAAACCTCCACCTCCAAAGCCTTGAACAACTACGCGGCCGTAAGCATCACTCGGATGAGACCGACAGACGTACCTCGCCCAGCGATTAACATGTTCATATTTTGCGCCGCACCGCAAATTGCGGAGCCAATAGCGAACACAGTGATAGAGCCCAGCATGACTGGCCGTCGCCCGAATGCCTAGTCAATGGAGCCGGCGATGAGATGAAGTTCATAATGACTGAGCAAACGTACCTCCGCAAACCCTCCGATGAGCGGAAGTGATGCCGTAGAGGCTAGTGCATACGCAGAGCCAACCCAGACGAAGTCTTGGGCGTGTAGGTCTTCTGCAATGGTGGGTAACGCAATGCCGACGCCAACCTGGGTCATGCTGCGTCAACACTATCTGCTACTCCCGAAATTTGACTCACCAGTTCGAATGCGACCTGCAATAGCGAGACGCAGAGGGCAAGGAAGACCAGCCAGAATGAAGCCCCACGCCGCGGCTTTGTAGCCGCTGGTGCGCTTGTAGCGGTGTTCATCGTCGGATGTGCTGTACCAGGAAGATGCTCAAGGACGCGCGAAGGGATTGGAAGAAGCGAGATGGGGGTCTGAGATGATGCCGCGGTCTACATGAGGCCGCTAAATGTGCCGTAAGTTGGAATTCATGTCACAGTCACGAAGTACGAGCCTGTGCAATGTATAATTGCTGAAATTCTTGATCACTGCACCCGAAGCCGAGATGCACGCTACGCCCCGCTCAGAATGTTCGTATCGCCGATCCATCACCGGGGCCGCCCTCAATGCAACGCAAAGCCGCGACGACGCTGAGCCTTCTGGTGTCTGACACCAGCCGAACAATCGTCGATGCGCACAAGTATCAGGTATACTGCAATCCGAAAAATGCTCGTGATAGAAATAGAAACCAAGCAATTCCGCTGAGGAGCAGAAAAGCGCACTCCGTCGATAGCAGCCGTCGGAGATTCGAGAATTGACGCGCAGGATGGAACCTGTGCAAGTCCCGTGAATTGGGCATGCAAACGCAGCCTTTACGACCAGCCAATTGTCTCCGAGAGTAGTCCCTGAGCTCGGCATCATCGCCTAAATGGACCGCTGCTTGCTGTCGAAGACTCGGATGTTGCTGTGACTCTCACACTGCTCGCGGCGCACCTCATTCAAGCGAGGATGGCCAGGGAGCTACGCAGTGGAGGACTTCCAGGAAAATGCTGCCACGCGGTGCAGTTTCGCGTTATGGATGTCAACTGGCGGGCTGCGCGGCGGTCGATTCGGAAGAAAAGACGCAAGAGGGAAAGGTTTAGAGCTCCGACGAATAACTTGGCCGGTTGTCGGGTCTGGCAGGTTATTATGTGCGTTCACACGGAGCCGCCGCGTGGCGCTCGTGTTATGGAACATGAGACAGTACATCGCTTCTATCGCCCCTGAGCCTGTCGGTTTACACTATACGCACGCAAAGTTATGTGCCTTGTGCCTCCTTGAACAATGATATGTTGATTTGTTAACCACTCGCAGCACTGCTTCCAGGTCGAACCCTTGAGGTGATATAAAGGATCATTTCACTGGAGCAAAGGAAGACTGCCCAATTTCACCACGAACCAACATGTCCTTTCCCTCCACATTGCAGGAGATCGTAGTCGTTGTGAAGGATATTACGGCGTCGCGCTACACAACAGGTAAATTGGTATTCATCCTATGCTCCCGCTTAAGCCTCCATTAGGCGCTGCGTTGGTGCTATTTCTTTGTGACACCATTCAAAATCTAGGCGGGGACATATCGCTCGTGTTGCCGTCGTCGATGGCAGTAGCCTTGGCTTACTTTCTGAATCGATTCCTCGCCTTTTTGGCACTGTTGGGCGTGAATTACGGTACGCCAGCATCCCGATCTCTCCTCGTAGCTCACATAAAAGCTCAAGCATTGTCCGGGCTATCCCACGCTCTGTCGGATAGGGTGAGTGCATCGGTCGAAGTAAATGCCCTCCGGTCGATCTAACAAGATATTCAGGCGTACGTTCATACATAGGTATTCAATCGCCGTGTTTAACGGCTTCTGCAGCTGTCAAGCACTTCTTGGCTCTGACCTGACTCTGGGCGTTATTTCGGTCGGATTAACCGACGGTAAGACCCTCAATGGTGTCTTGGTAGTGCACTGACGTTCTCCAGCCTTGGTCACGATGGAGGTTTGGCGGCTTTGGGATATGAACGTCACGGCTGGAAGAATACTATTGGGCGCATTTCTCGTGACCAACGCCGCCGGACTGACCTTAATGGCCGTCGTTGACATAACGCACTTATCGCACGCTAGCTACCAGCCGATTCTCAAGGCATGCGTCATTCTCCCCGTTCCGAAAACTCTCATTGCAGCGGTGTATGGTAGTGGAGTGCGTAATCTTTTCCCCCTGCAAGCCCGACCACTGCTGATGCGACCCCTGTACGGGAAGTTGTTCTTTGAGAGCGCGGTATTCATATCCACGATGATCAACGTTCTTCACAAGCCAAGAAACTCGCACACAACGTTAGCAACGCTTTTGTATCGCGATGGCTGCCTATTTTTCATCGTGCGTCGAACACATTATCATAGCCGCACCGATCCGAATCGCACTGATATCATGATATTACTCAAGGCCGTCTCAGGTTTGGACTTCTCTGGTTCTTCGGCTCCTCGGAGAGCTAACGAGTCGGCTTCAGGACTTCGTTTCGCCAACACGGTAGTCATGGTCGTCAGCCGTGAGAGCACGAATTACCTCGTGAACCAGTGCGTCACACCAAGAGAGTTCGCAGATGACACAAATGATGACCATCGCCGCAGCTTGGTTTGGGTCTTCGTCCTCATTCTCTTGAATCGACTAGTGCGAAATCAATGTAGAGGTAGGAAAGGGTCTGAGCATCGGGCACTTGGTAGCAATGCGAATGGGATGGGCGTAATCATTGCCCGGGAGGTAGATGTCGAGCTTGACACATTTTGCCGTAGCACGCGCAGTACGATGTAGATTAGTTCGAGCGCTTGTCAGCCAATCTCAACCCACAGTGCCAGATGATGATGCGATGCACGAACCCGTATCCTATTATTATGGACATTACACAAAAGATCGTACAGGAGCTGCCTGGCGGCCGCACCCCTCTGGAGACACGAGAGGCGAGGCGTCTTCCCTTCTGAACACCCGATACAGCCTTTTGTATCCAACTAGGAAGCTGCGGATATGCTCACTCCCCACTAACAATGATTTCTCAAGAGTATAGCCTATTTTGTCAGGGAGGGAACGCTCAGATACTTGGATCTCGAACGGCAGTCGGACGCCGAGATATTCGGATACAACTCTCATGGCGGACGTGACGGCATCTTCGTGAAATCCATACCCGGACCATGCGCCTGCGAACGTGATGCCTCGCCTATCCTGGATTGTTGGTAGGGCAGCGCGAGCAGTGTTGCTCTGCATTTGAAAATAAGTACCTCAAACGACAGGATAGTAAGTAGACTAATACTCACAGCAGCGGTCATGTGAGGATGTCTATAATTGTACTCTCCGATGACGAGGTCGGGGTTAGGCTGTACGGGTGGATTGAGACTACACAGAACGATTCCAAACCTGTCTTGAGGAATCTTCTGAAGCCGGTTCATCCAGAACGTCCTGCGAGCACGCAGTTGCGGTTAGATCAACAGTATAGCAGGGCAAATATGGACGTACAACGACACGCCTGCCCCTGAAAACGCTTGGGTCGACGACTCGCTCAGATAATTCCAGGCGCACCATGCCTCCCGGCGAGACGGAATGAGCTGTGGAATCATCGTGAGACGCAGTTGGACAATTGCAAATAGAGCTGACCGTGACGTCGGAATGCACGACAACATGGTTGTTGCCACTGAACGTAAAGCCTGAGAGTACCTTGTCTTCGTCGCGCGTCAGTCCCTCGCCACGCGCGAGTATTTCTCGAGCTTGATCCGCAGGGCAAGCCATGATTACGTGGTCGAATTGCATGACATCGCCATGAGCCGTCCTGAGGGACAACACGGGCGAGCCGCTGCCTCCTACAGATGTCACTGAGTGGACGGGCGTCGAGAAGTGTTGTTGCGCTGCGGGGAGGCGGGAAAGAATCCTATCGATATAGGCTCGACTGCTCCCTTCAACAGTTCTCCATTGCGAACCGCCGATGACTTGTAAAAGGTGATGGTTGTACATATAGCGCACCAGCGACGATATAGGGAAGTCAAGGGCAACCTCATCGGGAGGCGTAGCCCAGATTGCGGATACAAAAGGCTGTTTCGTACCATGAGCTTCGAGCTGCCAGCGAGTCGCGCCGGACGCACCATCAGATAGTCTTCGCGGAAGCCCGTCGAGTAACTGTTTCTCTCGAGATATGCTCCGACTGTTTCTGTATGCCCATTGCCCTTGCGAAGAATCTCTATGGCGCCAACGTTGAAGCGCAGCATATCCCAAAGCATTCTCCAATGCCGCGCACGGCACAAATTCTTGCGCTGCACGAATACGCCTCGCAAGCCCCGCGAGCACCATTCGTAAGCCCCATTGCCGCGAGAGAAAGACCACGAGACGTCGGCCGCAAGGGAGCGAACCTCGAGCTTCTCCAAGAAGTTGCAGAAATTTGGATAGGTGATGGGATTGAAAACGACGAAACCGCTTTATGTCCGATAAGCAGTGAGCGTTGGCAGAGGCCATGATTCCCCACGTACGTTTCTGTCCATGCGACATCACAGTCAGGACTCTTCGGGGCTGCCACAGCGCTTCGTCGCGATTCCAAGCTCGGAAACGGGAGTGCATGCGCGTGTCCACCTGCATGTTCAGCGGCCTCGAACAGATGTACTTCGTGCCTGGATTCTGGATGTGAACTGAAAGCTAGAGAGAATGGAAATGGTGCTCACCCCGAGTGTTCGTTGAGAAAGTAGGATGCTGCAATCCCGGTAGCTCCAGCTCCAACTATGGCAACCTTCATGGGGAGGAACTGAGTGCGTGACTCCAAACAGATACCCACAGCGGCTATGCCATATGAAACAACGCGTTTGTGTGGTGAAGTCCGTCGGCTGTGCGGTGCAAGACGGGAGAAGCATGGCCCTAGGAACCAATTGAGGCTCGAGCTCCCGTAACAGCACATCCGTCATGGTTCGAATTGACGGCGACCGGGCAGAAGGACTACCGGCAAGGAGCTTTATCGGCGGTATAGTTGGAAGTATCGGGGACGCTTGTGATTAGGGTCACCACTGACAAGTGGCAGCACGGGGCCGCACCAGGCGCTCACGGCGGCAACATGATGCCCGGGAGTGTAAGGTCGGATCAGAGTACTCAAACTGAACGTTCATTGCGCCTCTCATGCAGGTGAGATCACAAAGCCCCTACGGAATGGCTGTGCTCGAGTACAGAGTGTGCCGGAGCCGTCCAAGACAGGTGTATTGTCGGCGAACAATCCGGCACCCACATCAGGGAACAGCGTTCACCGCCGACATGCCCCGCAAGCCAGGAACTGACTGCATACGGTTTGTAGTGGATTGCTTCCGCATGGTTAGTGTGCAGCCATCGTGACTGCGTCGCAAGTGAAGGCAGAGCTCATTTGACCTCCGTCACAATCCTTTAAATCGTTGCCATGCGCGTAAAGAGTCGCTCCTAAACCGCCACGAGTCATGCAAACCGGGCAAGGGCGTAGTGTGCACCACAGCAGGCTCACAAGGGGGGAAGCAAACAGGGTGGTAAGCTCGTGGAAATGTCCGAGTCGCCCGTCCAACAACACTGGCAAGCTTCGAACAGGGGAAACAGATGACGGGTCCGAGCATGGTTGGGCGCAATCGATAGCCATTCCCGTGCGACTTGCGGCAGGAACTACAACTTCGAGCGTAGGCGTTCTGCACGTCAAAAGTAGCGCGCCGACATGTTTCTAGCGCAGCCGAGTCAATCAGAGCACAGAGTTAATACCGTGATGATACCTGCCTGAGCGAAGAGATTCATGGTGCTCCGATGAATCCGGGTGCGTGGGACAAGGAAAACAGAGCATGGCACGCCGGTCATGACAAGACGATACGGCGCCGTAACTTGCACTTCCAAGTCAACAGAGAACGAGCTCAACACCGGTCAGTGCTTGCGGATGTCAGAAGGGTAAGACCAGCGGTGCTCCATGTTTGAATGCTTGCACATCGGCATGGAGCGCGTAATCACGATGGAGCGCAGTTATGGAAGAAATCATCGGACCTGAGGAGTCACGCGATGCAGACTGTATGCTCCCAGCGGTCGAAGCAGTCCAAGTAAAGATAAGGAAGAAAGGAGTCCGAGTCCGAGTCCACCTTCCAGTGGAACTGTCTAGGAACTGTCCAGGGTCCGTGTTATAGTCCGTGCAGGCTGTGCGCATGCTTTTGAGCCAGTTCGCCGCATCGCATCCGACGCAGTAGAGATCCTGGGGGGAAGAACGTACCGTGCTGATGTGGCCTTTTGATCCCCTGGGAAAAAGCCGCCGGGATAGACGCCGTGTAAGTGGTGTTCTCGGGCTTCCGGCGTCTCAGCTCGAGAGGCAACGACGTGAACGTGGGTCCGCCGGACAATGTTGCACAAGTTTCCGGGCAATCATTGAGCACTCGATGCAAGGATGAGTACGCAGTATGGTGGCAAGGTCGTTGGTAGGAGAACCAGGCTGTAATGTACTGTCGACCGTCAGAGCGTCTTCGGCCGCGTATACAGGTGCAATGTAAAAAAAGACCGCACTGTAGGCGTGGGCGAAGGAGCCCGGGGCAGTCGTGTGCTCCGTAACTAGACCGGCGCTCCATACCTGGGATGGAAAAGCGAGTCATCGTCGGGTGGGCGTCGAGCAGTGAGACACGGAGAGGTAGGCGCGGTACTCGAATCAGCCTATCGAGATGTAGAGCAACGCAGGAGGCGAGATTTGTGCGAAGAGATTCTTTGAGTTGAAGAATAGTATGCAAACAATCGACAGCGCCTCGGCGACACAGCGAGAAAATGGTGGCCAGTCCAACGTAGTAGTGCTTTCGAGACTTCAAGGAATAATATCAGGGGCGTATCGCTGGTCTGAATCGACTTCGTGACTGGAAATGCCTATGTGAACGGATCTGTAGTACCAGCAGATATCCCGGCGTCTACAGTAGCTGCCAGCGGCATAGATTGTGGCGAAAGGAATACCAGCCCAGGGGTCCACGCGGATTGAAGCTGGTAGCAGTATCGACCATAGCGAGGACAATCCGCGCGTGTTCAGGCCCGTTGTCAGCAGGGGCTGGCAAGGGGAAGAGGGCAAGCCTGCGGGGGTGGACCGTCGGAGTTGAATTTAGCGTTCGCCATTGAGATCGGACCGGCAACGATTTCCCGCTGCCCCACGGCTGCAGAGCTAGGCAGAGCCTTGGTACTGAGCGCTGAGCGCTGATTCTGTGCTCCTGGTCGACGTCGGCTCGTGCCTGTCAACGTTTTGCCCGTCCCACAGCCTCAAGGGGGTCAACCGCTTGATCGCCTCAGATGAAACAGCTTTCTCCACAGAAAGCAACGCTCGCTCGCTGCTCTCGCTTTACCTCTACTCAGGCGATTAATGAAAATTCTGCGTCGCCCAATTGCTCGCGAACGAACCGACTGCGCTCGAAGTTCTGCCAACATCGGTTCCGGGATGTCGCCAGCCCCAGAGCTGTTCTGCAACGTGTGTTATGTCCACAAGCGCACCCTGGCTGTGTCATCCTGCTCCCACGCGGTCCCGGTCAATCTCTGATAAAACCGTCGCCCGATTCAAGCCTGCCAAATGCCAACCGCCCACGCTCTGGCATCTTATGATCCTGCACCTTCATGTCTGCTCGTAGTCTTCCGCCGGCGCTGGCAGCGCCGTTTTCCAAACTTGTCGTCGCCCTCAAGGACATCACGGCGTCGCGGTACACAGCGGGTGGGCTGGACTTCGCTTTGCGACATGCGCGTGCGAATGGCTGACGCTTCATGCTGCGTCCTGCTGCAGGCGCTGCGTTGGTTCTCTTTCTCTGCGACACGATACACCATATACACGACGACCTAACTTATGTGCTTCCCTCTAAACCGAGGGCAATACCCGCCGTCTACTTCATCAATCGTGTTTTCGCGCTGGCATGCCTGGTGGTCGTGAACATTGGTACCATGGACGCTCGCGATGCGTCGGGCTCAGACTGACGCGCACCTGGCAGCTCTGGCCGGTTTCATCCCGCCATTATCAAATCAGGCGAGTACAGTACTTCGCGGTGCAAATTACCATGATCTCGTAGCTCATTCTTTTGCTTCAGCTGTACGTCCCGCTTCGGAGGCATTAAATCCGCGCTCGCCAGCGTTAATCATTGCCTTGCAGGTGTCAAATATTGCTCGGTGTCGATCTCACACTGGGTGTGATCTCCATCGGCCTGACAGACGGTGAGCTTCCCTAGCTCCTACCTTTAGCTGTGCGCGGGGAGTTCCATGTGCTCATTCAAGCCTGACACTTGCAGCACTGGTCACATTCGAGGTGTGGCGACTCTGGGACCGCAACGCCCTGGCCGGGCGGATCCTCATCGCCTCCTTTCTCGCGACGAGCATCACCGGGATCGCATGCATGCTCACCGTCGACGCCGCGCACCTCAAGTTCGCCACATACGAGCCGCTTCTGAAGGCTTGCATACTGCATCCGACGCCGAAGAGGCTCATCGCCGCGTTGTATGGTAGCGGAGTAAGTTCACGTCGCAAGCGACTCGGCATCTCGCATCGTCAAAATTTACCACAGGGCTGAAATCGTGTCTATTGTAGCTGTTCTTCGAGTTTGCGGTATTCTTGTCGACGTTCATCAATATCTTGCATCGGCCCCGCAAGTCGCAGACGAAGCTCACCGCCGTGCTCTATCGTGACGGCTGCCTATACTTTGTGGTACGTAGCGACTCATTCCGTTTATTCACTTAGTCGTCTCGACGCTGACGGGACATCCAGGCTGTTTCTGGTTCGTGGTCCCCACAGGACGCCTGCTTTGACTTGGTGACTGACGTCCAGCTCACAGCCCTGCGGATGACCAACACCGTCGTCGCGGTCATCTCCCGTGAGAGTGCGAACTACCTTGTGAACCAGTGAGTCTGCATTGAACACTGCCCATGTGAAACGGCACCTTAGCCACATCGCTCCGTATAGCTTGGTCTGGTCCCTCGTTCTCCTGCTGCTGAACCAACTCGTTCGGAATCAATGCAAGGGGAGAAGACTGGCCAGCATCACTGAGAGCAACATCGCCCAGACGCTTCGCTACTCTGAGAGCCAGAGCGGTATCGCGATTGGCCGAGAAGTAGACGTCGAGTTGGACATGCTCCCGCACCGCAAAAAATAAATCACTACCTGGGTTTTGGAAGGAGTACGACGCCGTGTTCTATTGGGCTTCTACTAATTTGTTGTACTCCTAGAACTGTATTTGCCTGGCAGAGACTCCTATGTCATACAGTATGGTGACGTCTTTACAGGACATGTGCGAACAGATAATCTGAAATCAGGGTGTCGTGCTTGATCATTGCCCGTGGTCACACGCGATCTGTCGATCCGGCGAAGCCCATGACGTCAGAGCGTTCTGCTATGTTTAGTGGGACAGCCGACGATCCTTTTGTGTGAGTACGGGACTGAGGATCGTCGTGTATCCTAGGATTATACTGCAAAGCGAAACGAAATTGAAGGGTTCAAGTTCGTGAGAACAGGAAGACGGCGTTTTGCCGCGTCCGCGGCGTCGCTCCACCTTTCCAGAACGCGCTGCCACATGCGCGCGCTTGCTGCTGTGCACGCCATTCAATGCCCGAGGGTTCCGGCCAGCGTGGCAGATGTGTCAGGTCACACAAAAGGGCGCATCTGGCCCTTGCGTCGCCCGGCCCTTGTCGCTTGACTCGTCGGGATGCGTGTCCTCGCCGCCGTCCTCGCGCTCAGCTCGCTGGCCGCGGCCGCGCTGTCGCCGCGCAACTGCAAGAAGATGCCGAGCGGGCCGGACAACAGCGTGCGCGACGAGATCTACCGCGTCGCGCTCAGCATGGGCGTCAACGACAAGGTCATGCTCGCTATGATGGCCGCTGCCATCACCGAAACCTGGGTGCGTCCTCCTGCGCTCGTCTGAGCCGCGTCCTCATACAAGCTGCAGGTTAACAACTTGGACTGCGGTGACAAGTAAGTTATTTCGTGTAATGAAATGTACACGTCCTGACTATTTTGCAGGGACAGCCTGGGTGTCTTCCAGCAGCGCCCGTCGCAGGGATGGGGCAGCGCGTCGCAGCTCCTGGACGTCGACTATTCCACCCGCCAGTTTCTCAAGCTTTGCATCCAGCTCGAGAAACAGCACCCGGGCATTGACGCCGGTGTGCTGGCGCAGCTTGTCCAACGGTCAGCCAGCTCCGGCCCGTCCTCTCCAGCATATACTTAACCCTTTCTCCTTACAGTGCGGAGGCCGGTAACCAGTATACCAAAAACGAGGGCCTGGCGCGTCAGTACATCGCTGCTGCTGCAAAGTCTGTCGGCAAGCCCGCGCCAGAGCCCCAGCCCGATCCCCAGCCCGAGCCCGAGCCCGAGCCCAAGCCCACGAAGACGCCGACGAAACCCACGAAGACGCCGGCCAAGCCCACAAAGACGCCTACGAAGCCCACGCAGACGCATCCGACGGACGCGCCGACGCCGACGCCGACGCTCTCCCTGGCCGGCACCTACACGCTCTACAAGCCCGACGGCGCGCCGATGACCGTCGTCGCGATACCTAGCGCTGCGGCTGCGCGCTTCGACCTGCCGCTCGCGCTGCAGGTGGCGCTCGACCTGCCTGCCGACGACGGCTCGAACGCGGACAAGAAGGTCGCGTGCAAGTCCCGCGCCGCGCCGCTCGTGGGCGACTCGTGCGGCTCGTTTGCGCTGCGCGAGGGCGTGTCGCTTGAGAAGCTGCATGCGTTGAACCCGAGCTTGAACCAGTGAGTACATATTGCATGTTGTTCAAAGTTGTAGCGCTTGCTCACCCGCGATGTACAGGCTATGCACCAACCTCGACTTTGCGAGCGAGTATTGCGTCAAGCAGGCTTCTTGATGCAGTGCTTGTGCTCATAAGTGTAGCTCATGTACATTCTTCACGCTTGGGAACATCGGATGCCTGGTAACCTTATCATTGCGTGCATGCATTCCTGCAACAGTCTCTCGTCTGCAATGCTTGTTGAGCTACTGAGTTTCACGTTGCGCCTAGACCTGCCGAGGAATGGGTTTTGAGGGCAGCCTGCGGTTGAACCGAGGATGCAGGAACGCCTAGACGTGGTTTGTGCAGTGGCGAGACCAGGTTGCATGCAAATGACTGCGTCATCGCGACGAACGTCGTGCATAAGTAATAATATTTCAGTCCGGCTGCCAGGCACAACAGCTTCGCATTTCTAATAAATTTCCAGGAACATGCAGACGGGCGGGTCGGAACCTCCGAATCGGAAGACGCCGACGAAGCTCTTCTCGACCGCCTCCGCGCAAGGTTCAGCATGCCGTTTGTTATCTGGATGCTGTACCTATGCTATGACAGACAAAGCAGCTAAGGCCCTGGATGTGCGTCGGCGCTACGCGCAACCTGGGTTCAACTGGATCTGAAGCTCTGCTGCCTTGTGCAAATCGACCGCAGTAATCTCACTGCGTCACTGCCAACGACCGAGCTCTGACCGAGCTTGTCATTACGCGCTGGTTCGAGGCTGGTTCCCTTCATCATTCATGCGCCGCCTCCTAAATGCGTGACCATCGAAGTCGCTTCCAGCTGTTCGGCTGTATGGTGATATCGGGCTCGCAACAACACTCCGGGACGTCGCACTCGCAAACTGGCTTGAACGGCAGACGCGGCTGAACCTGCTTATGGCATCGGCTTGTGTCCCCCTTACTGTTGTTGCGACGCTAGCTGCACGAGTCATCATCGCGAACGCGCCGCCCCAGTGCACTTCCTGGTCGCAGTGATCTTGGTATCTGTACCCCACACCGTGCGCACTCGAGATCAATGCTCCTGGCCCAGATCCACGACGAAGACATGGTTTCTTCCGACAGTTCTGTCTTCTGCGCCTTCGCGAGGATCATATGACCTGCCGTAGTCGGGGTCTGTGAGCTCCGGTCTGTCGTCCAGCAGCTTCGTGCTCTCGGTCTGACTTATGGATCATCGTAGCACCGACAATCTCGGCGATGTTATACCGTGTGCTCTTGCCAAGAGCGCGCGACGGCAGCGACGGCAGCGAGTGGCTGCCGCGCTCAGCGCAAGCAGGCGCGGCTGATATATGTTCTACCGGCCGTCGTCCGTTGACGGTTGCGCTCTCATGCAGCCTATTGGACCTCGTTCTCTTCCTCGTCGTCGCGCCTGTACCGGGCGGCGACGGCGCCGACAGAGATCGTCGGTGAAATGCACCGCGGTCTCGTTGGCCGTAAATGTGCGGATGATTTACGCGCGCCGTAGTGATTTGTTTTTGGTCAGCAATTGACTTCTTCACCGCCTCACGGACGTTCGCGTGGCCGCCCGATGATCGTCAGGCAACCGAAGCACCTGCGCAGTTGCCGAACGAGTTCAAGAAGGCGGCCGTCGGCTGCGTCAGACTCAGCTTTTTGCTTCTCTTCCCCCTCGCGCCTCGTCCGCACACTCGCTAGGACCACCCAGTCCATCCACTCTCTGTAACACCCACCCTCGCCACTCTCTTTCCCGCATCGCAACTCTCAGTATGCGCACCTTCACGACTCTCCTCCTTGCCGCGTCGGCGCTCGCGTCCCCGCTTGTACTCGAGAAGCGCGGGTGCAGCCAGATGCCGTCCAAGGTGGACCCCAGCGTGCGCGACACCGTGTACCGCACGGCCAAGGACATGGGCGCGAACGACAAGGCGATGCTCGCGACCATGGCCGCCGCGATCACTGAGTCGCTCGTCAACAACCTGCGCTGCGGCGACAAGGACTCGCTCGGCATCTTCCAGCAGCGCCCGTCCATGGGCTGGGGCTCCCCCGAGCAGCTCAACGACCCCGTCTACGCGACCAAGGCGTTCGTTAACGTCCTCCTCCCGCTCGAGAAGAAGCACCCCGAGGCCAACGCGGGCGAGCTCGCGCAGATGGTCCAGAAGTGCGTGTTTGGTTCTTCTCGCTGTCTCGGGCGATGCATTTCCAGTGTTGCGGCGGTGCTGACATACTGTTTGCGTGTTTACAGCGCTGAGGCGGGCAACCAGTACACCAAGAACCTGGACCACGCGCGCCAGCTGCTCGAGGAGGCCGCCAAGTCCGTAGGTGACTCCGCCCCGAAGCCCGCACCCAAGCCCGCACCCAAGCCCACGAAGTCGGCGGAGCCGGCGCCCAAGCCGACGAAGTCTGCGAAGCCCGCTCCGGCCGCCAACGTCGCTGCCGCCCCGAAGCCTACTGAAGGTGAGGAGGACGATGAAGACTGCGACGACTCGGATGACGAGCCGGCGCCTGCTGCCCCCACAGCTGCCCCCGTCGCCGCGGGTGACTGCACGAAGACGTACACCCCCAAGCAGGGCGACAACTGCTACAAGCTCGCCGACATGTTCCGCATCAAGCTCTCCACGCTCTACAAGTGGAACCCGGACATCGACTCAGAGTGCCACAACCTGCAGATCACCAAGGCGTACTGCGTCGAGCGTGCCACGGCGTAAACCTGGCTTGACGGATGGATTCCCCCTGCTTATGTATTCGGACTTCACAGACCTTGCACCTTGCATTCACGTATCCTCTCCGGATTTACTTTCCTTTTGGGTCTCCTAGCGCTCTTGTCCACTAATTGTACACTGCGACGGTGCCTCGCCCGTGGCAGGAATACACGCGATTTCGAGGGCAGTCACACTTCGAATGAAAGCATGCGAGGAAGATACTATGGATTTCCGCGAGAGTCAGGATTACAACCTGTCAGTACATGACTCGAGATGTTCCTTCAAGCCCCGAGGTACCAAGTGGCCGCCGCGCACGCCGCAAACAAGGTGGTGCCGCAAGACACGATCCCGATGAAATGTGCGACGGCCCAACGTAGGATGTCGATGAGAATGTGCAAGATGACTGAGGTATAGACGTAACAAGACTCGAGCTTGTCGTCCAGGATGAGATGCAGCGCCTCCATCCGCTCTGCGGTGGTGCGCGCGGCGATGTCGAGCTCGTTGTACCATGGCGCCGCACCGAACCATACTTTAACGAGCACAAAGAGGACGACGACCCCCGCGACCGCCACAAAGGACAGCTTTTGCACACGCGAAATGTGCGCGGCGAGGCGAGGGCGCCTACTGTTATTGTGGAACGCGCCAGGCGGGCTGAAAAAGGACGGCGCCGGAGAGAGGAGCGGGTAAATCTTTCCGCTGCCAGTGGTTCCTCGCTGCCGACGTTGGATGGGCATGCGCTGAGTCGGTGCGCTGCTATTGAGATGTGGAGAATACTGAGAGATGTCCGCCGAGGTCGGCACAGTGGTAACAGTTTCCGTTGGCGATGGCGGAAGGGACGTGAGTGCGCTCAATGTGTCCCACGTCAGCGAAGCCATCTGGCGCAACCTCGCACGAGTTCCAGCTCCTCCAGTTGAAGCCCGAGGCTTGCGGGTAGGTGACGCGGGTTTGCTTGGGACGTAATCTCCGTCCTGGGAGTTATCAAGAACTACGGCGATATGAGACAGTCTATTGCGCGTGTCCTATTAGGTAGTAGATCTCGTACCCGAATGGTTCGCAAGTAGAGACGCGCTCGGGCGAGCCCCGCGGTCCTTTGGTGAGGCAGATCCGGCACCATGCTCCTTTTCTCCTTGAAGAATTTGGTGGAGCTCGCGGGGGATTACTACGTCTGCAGCGCGCCGCATTAGTACGTACTATCGATGCACAGGCGACAAGCTCACTCTCTTGCTGGGCGCTGGATGGGCGTGGCATGGTAGCGCAGAGTGCCTCAAGCAGGAAGACGGTGGTCAACGAAAAGATGTGGCACGAGCTGTATTTATGTGTAAACAGATCACGGTGGTACAATAGGCTATTGTACCCATGTTTGGATGTGGCATTCCGGACCGGTGCGGATTTTGATCGGAAGCAGGTGAGCCGTCTTCCACTGATCACCCTCGCTTGAATTTATTCAAGACCGTGCCCAGGTGCGCGCTTGTTCTGTACGGCGATGGGTCTTCTACACTGAATGTTTCACTTGCTTGGGCACATACCCCTCGACCATGCAGGACTTCCGTCCCTTGCTTGATCGTTCTGTGTTTAACTGGAGCCCCTTCGTAGCTAGGCAAACACGATGAAAACATTCATGGCGCAGACACTATTTTTCGAGAATTCTCCAGTGATACACACAGCTCGTTATCCCACTGTGGATCAATCCTGTTTTTTATCCCTAATCGAAAGATTAACCTTCTCAATCTCTGCCCTAGCACCTTCCCAGGCCTTCCGCTTCCCCATGTCAAAGACGCGGAATATGTGCGGCGTATAGATGCCGCCAAGCAGAAGCTTGCAGAAAGCCCGGTCTGTAAACCAGAACTTCCAGCCCTGCCAGCCCCAGCCCAGATACACATCTGCGCCGGTTCCAGCAGCCTGGTTAGCCCACGCCATCCACTTGTGCTGGTCGACCCAGCTAGGGATCGCGCTGCCGTCCTTGGCGATGTCGCAAATCCACTCGTGTTGCTCGTCAACGGCACGCTCCATCTCGTCGCGTGGCGGGAGGCTGCTGCGCCCCTTCCACACTTGTGCCACTACCATGGACGCGATATCGTAAAGTGGGAACGCGCCAGTCGGAAAGGCAACGCAGCCCATGAACGCGAGCGACTCGGGGTAGTCGAGTGAGAAGACGTTTCGGAAAAGGCGCGGCAGCGGCTTGCCACGCGAGCCAGGAGAAGCGGACCACAGTGGCGTCGTGTGACGCGTCGGATCTACGTCGGGTGCGAGGAGGCTGAAGTCGGTCTTATAGCCTGTGCACCAGATAATGCAGTCGACAATGAGGCGGGTACCGTCGTCAAGCTCGACTTCGTTGCTGCCAGTGACGCGGGAGAGGCCCGCAACGGACTTAACGTCCCCGGATTCAAGAGCGCTGATGAGATTGTCGGATACGACGGGCACAGCGTGCTTAACCGAAGGTGCTGGGGAGAGCTTCCACTCCGGCCGAATCCGGAACGCGTTGTCCTGCAGCTTCTTGAGAAAGACATTCGTAAGCCTCTCTCCGAGCCGGGGAAAGTAGCGGGAAATGAATCCCTGAAATGCTACAATGCGAGCGGTCAGCGTGTGGTCCATAGGGCGGCCTTTGACAACCCGTGGTACCTGCAGCATAATGATCAGTCGACGTAAGTCATCTGATGGCTGTGGGTTGACTTGGCGGCGAGAGGTTACTCACAACTAAAGCACCGTGGCTATGAGATAGATAAATCTTGGCGGCATGTCCTACTAAGGCCGTTGCGGTATCAGCGCCGGTGTTGCCGAGCCCGACTACCAAGACGTTGCGGTCTGCAAAATCCGACGGCCTGAAAGGGAATTCAGAGAAGATAGTAGGGTGCCTACACCGGAATCCGCACCTTTTAAAGGCCCGTGAATGAATGCACTGCCCGTCAAAGGACTCGGCACCGTTGAGACGGGGAATATGGGGGAGGCCGTTGATACCAGTAGCAACAATAACCTTGTCGAAATACTCGTGTCCCGCATTCTCGATGTTCAGGACCCATCGGTCCTGCTCTGCGTCGCGGTTGACTAGCTTAACGATCGTGTTGAGCCGAAGTCGTGGCCTGAGGCCGAAATGGTCCACATATGCCTCAAGGTAGTTTTTCACGTCTTCAGCAGTGCAATGACTCGGGGCGCTATCTGGGAACGGGAAGTCGGTGAAGCATCCCTAGAGCGGAAAAGACGGTCAGCTCTTGAACTGAAGAGCTTACAAGAAGCACTATCTCACCCGCTCTTTAGAAATATTGATGATAGTAGCTGAGAATGGATGGAATGAGATGAAGCGCGCGGGATCGTCGCTGGCGGTTTGACGCACAGGGGAGAACCGACGTCCGGTCATCGTCGGTGTAGTGCCAGAGTCCACCGACAAAAGCGTTACGATCGAAGCCAGTGACATCGAAGCCTTCCTCGACCATGTTCTTGACGGCTACGAGGCCGAGGACTCCTGCGAGGGGCCATAAGGCACGATCCCTGGAGTCCACGCACACTGCGGCGCAGCGAATATGAACATACCTAGCCCAACTACCGCTACTCGAGGAGCTCCGTTGGGCAGTTCGGCCATGGCGGTATTGCAATATGGGTGTGTTGTGGGTGGGAGGCTCAAGAGGTGGCTTTGGCAGAGTGAGGAAGAAGCGGTACATTCCGCTCTCTTGCGCCGCTAGAGCGCTTCAAGAGTACCTTCTCAGTCGGAGATTTCGGAGTTCGTTTGAAGACAGCTCCAGGCAACGTCTCGGCAACGTCAACGGCATTGCTGGGCCCTGGAGATATATGAAGAACATAGACCAGCTTCACGGGAAACTCGAGGACGCATGCAGCTATGCAGCTGGACGAAATCGCGTGTAAGAGGTTAATAACGCAAAATAATTTACAAAAGGTAAGTGAACATCGTGCTTATCGAGTACCAAGCTTCTACTCCGAGTATGGCACAGTAACGGTGTTCTTTCCGATAAACCTGCGGGCAATGGAGATTGCAGCGCGCTTGACCTTGTTGCGGAAACGGAACTTGGCAGAGTTGCAGGTCTTCGTCGGGGTCGGGGTCGGCACTGGAGCTTCCGTGCTCGAGGGAGGCGCAGGAGCCTCTGTGTTAGGAGGAGGGGCGGGGGCCTCAGTGGACGTCGGCGCCGGGGCAGGTGCTTCGGTGGACGCTGGTTCCGGCGGTGCCATCGTGTTCTCGCTGAAATGTAAGTACTCAGGATCGAGTTCACTGCGGACAAAACTTGGACATACGTGGTGAACGGACGTTTGTCAGCGAGGCACTTCTTCGCATCCTGTCCCTCGTTCACGCGAGCATCATTCGCGAGCTGGTCGAGTTGCGGCTGGAGACAACCTGGGTCCGCTGGAAGAGGACCAAACTGAAGCATACCATCAGCTTTTTGCGCAATAAAACCGCACGGCTTTGCTCACCTGCTTGGTGTACGTGTAAAGGACGTTAACTTGAGTCCAGTCCTGGACAATAGATGAGTCTCGCTTTCAAGCGCAGCCGTCTGAATCATTTGTACGAACCTCAACCGCGTTCGTGTTTGCATAGCCGTCCGGGACACAGGACGACGCAGAAATCGCGTCGTTGAAACCTTGCGTGCCACTGAAGCCTTGATCGAAGGCATGTCCGGCCTCGTGCAAGTAGACGCTGCAGAAGCACTTAGTCCCTGCTTGTTCACAACCATCGATACGCACGTCATACCGCAATCGCCGTGAATGCGGACAAAGCTCCCGTCAAAGGTGACCGCGCTGCACCCGTCCGCCTTGGTTGCGAGCACCGCGCCGACGTAAGAGCGGATGCCCACTGGTACCTGTCCGAAACGGTGCTGGATGGCGTCCATGTCCATGTTCGCGTCCGGGCAACTGCGCGCAGAGCATCACCAGTCAGTCACCGGGAGCGACTGCATAGGCGAAGTCGTGAGACGCACCGGCACAGTATCCAGGACTGGTCGCAGTCCTCGTAGAAGACCTCACGCGCCTCGATGTTGTTCACGTCGCATTGCACATCACCTAGCCAAACAATCCTCAGAAACATGCTCGGGGAATGTAGGTCAAAGACACGCACCATTGAAGCCATAGCCAGCACCAGACGCATATTTCTTGCAAATATCCGGGACAGAGGACTGACGGTTCGTCGCGCTCGGCTAGTGTAGATCCTTGAGCGACGAATGCGCACAGAAAGCAAAGGGAGAGCACAAACCTCGGCAATAGTATCAAAAGCAATGAGCGGATCGTGCAGGCCCTGCTCGAATAGGGACGGCTTGCCAAGGTCGGCGAGGGCAGGCGCAACAGCGAGCGTCGCGGTGGCAAGAAGAAGGCCGAACATGCTTCAAAGTAGAAGTAGAAGAATGAAACGAAGCAAAACAAAAAGGTAGGAGAGAAAGTTGAGGGCGTCGGCAGAGGAACCGGCCTGTCTTTATGTGCGGTCCAGAAATAGCATAAGCATTGCCCTGCCACCTGCGCGTTGTCGCTGGGCAACGGCGGATCAGTCGTTTTGCGGGGCGAGATTCGCGGTCGCCTACGTCAGGGCGCTGCCTTGCGCAGCGGGCGCACCGCGTTGTGAAGACTAGTACGATTCGTCGAGAATCAGGGTGATTTAATTGAGTGTCTAGGTCTGGAACGAAGCATGCGAACACTTTGTACTCACCCTTTCGCGTCGATAATGAGGGCTAGACTTGAGCCAGACGGTGCGCATGCCAAGGTCATCTATGTTTAGGTCGGACATGATCCTGGAAACAGCCACCTGGATCATGATCCATCACTCGGCTCGTTTTGACTTGCGTGACATTGCGAGGCTAAGAATAGCAAAGCATTCACGACGTTCGAGCGAGAGGCGAGGTGCTATTGCATGAGCAGTGAGCGAGGATAGAATACAATGCAGCGCGATGCGCGATCTATGACAGCCATTAGATTCCCAAGGTACAATACTTCGATTATCCACACGCACTACCGCTCGAGCTCGCGAGGCGACTTCAACTTGGACTCGCGCTTCCAGTTCTTGCGGTGCGGCGGCCGCTCCTTCTCCATCACAGGCAGCATCTGTGCGCGCGCCTTCGCCAGCGCCGCGCGGATGACCTCGTTCTGCACCTCGATGGGCGCGAGGACCGACACGTCCTTGCTCGCGAGGACCGCGCGCCGCAGCAGGACGCGCAGCGGGCGGACGTCAACCAGCCCGTCCCGTCCCTCGGCCTGCTCGCGCTCGATCTCGGGCCCGAGGTTGAGCAGCCACTCGAACAGGCCCTCGAAGTCCGCGAGGCCCTCCCCGCGCGCGACGTACGCGCGCAGCCACGTCCCGCGGCGCCGCAGCCCGCCGGGCTCGGCCAGCATGCGGTCCGTCCAGCGCGCGAGCTCCCGGCCCGGCTCCTCTTCGCGCTGGTGGGGCAGCGGCACACGGCCGAGGTCGCGCAGCTCGACCTCGCGCTGCCGCGCGCGTTCCTCCGCGGCCCGCTGCGCGTCGACCTCGCCGCGCATGCGGCGCCACAGCGCGCCGAGCACGGCCTGGCGCGTGCGCGCGTCCGGTGCGCCGTGCACGTCGAGCAGCACCAGCGCGCCCGCGTAGTCCTCCCGGAGCATGAGCACGCGCAGCGCGACGTTGAGCAGCCGCGCGCCGACGACGCCACGGGCACGCATCATCATGGCGTGGAACAGCGCGCGCGGGGCGGGCTGCGGCGCGCCGGTGCGCAGGACGAGCGCCGCGCGCCAGCGCTCGTGCGCCTTCCACAGCGCGGCGAACGTGAACGCGTCCGCGCGCGCCCACAGCTCGGGCGGGATGATCTTGGCGACGCGGAACGCGCGCTCGACGCCGTCGGGCCCCGCGCGCGCGGCGAGCAGCATGTTGTAGATGCCGAGCGTCGGCGCGACGTCGTCCGCCTGCATCAGCGCGAGCACGCCGAGCGCCGCGGCCGGGTCGCCCGCGCGCAGGTGCGCGGCCATCAGCGCCGCGTACGGCGCGGGCTCCAGCGCGTGCCCCGGCTTCGCCGTCGTGCGGTAGCGCTCGAGCCAGCGCGCGGCCGCGGGCAGGTCCCCACCCCGCGCGTGCGCGTTGATCATGATGCACGTCACGCCGCGCCCGCGTTGGTACCGATGGCGCTCGGCGAGCTGTTCCAGTTGTGCAGCAGGCAGCGACGCCTGCAGCCGGGAGAGCGCCGCCGCGAGCAGCGGCTCGTCCACGTGCGCGGGCATTTCGTCCAGCGCCTCCAGCACACCCTCGCCGTCGTTCAGCGCGCAGACGAGGCCGGTGACCACAGCGGGCGACGTGAGAAAGCCCTCGTCCGTCATCCATTTGTGGATGTTGCACGCCGCCGCGTACTCGCCCTTCTGCAGCAGCGCGTGCACCGCGACGTCGAAGAACGCGCCGCGGTCCGGGTGGCGCAGGAACGACTTTTTGCAGAGGAGGCGCGACATGCGGCGGACGGCCTGCCGGGCGTTGCCCCGCGCGACGTCCTTGGTGAAGCTCGCGCGGAAGGTTTCGAGCGACTGTGGGTCTTTGTTGCCCAGGTTGGTGTCGCGCCGGATGGGGGTGACGCGTGGGGCGGTATTGGTTTGGGTGGAAACGGTGCGGGATATGGCGAGATCTTCTAAGCCAACGAGCTGGAAATCTACGGCGTCGAAGCCCATCCCCACATCAAAGTCGCGAGCATCGTCCAACACCAGCGCGTGCTGTTCGCGCAGGGCCTGTACGGCACGGGACAGCGCACGTTCAACCTTTACAGGGTTGGCTGCAGTTCTTCGTCGTGCGCGTGCCTCCTGCATCACGACATCGAGCGGACCTGGAGTGGCAGACGAAGTGCGAGGGGAACGTC